>JAKKPZ010000006.1:0-1200000 GCA_022814885.1 Ditylenchus destructor
GTTTGTATTCATTTTTGGTAACTTGGGATATAAAAGTAGTCTAGGATACCGACTGAGCAAGATTTATTTTGACATTGACAAACTCTCAACCGATAAGAATGACGCTGAAGAGACCATTCAGGAAACGTATCGGTTCGTCTACTTTTTAAAGTAGAATTTTACACATATATGTTATAGGGAAGCTAAAGAAGTGATGAATGTCCTAAAAAGTATGAGAGGAAATGCACGAGAGAAAGCCCAGCAAATTATGTCTAAGGTAATTTTCTGCACAATACCTATGCACTATATTCAGTGGTTGCCATTTCAGTTCCCACACGAACTATCTAGGCAGTTGAATTCGTCCCGAGCAGTACCAAATTTTGGTAATTCATCTAACATTACTGATGCGGATGCCTCCGTTGTGGGAAACGAAGCGTATCTGGTTCGTTTATATACAGCTTCAAATCTATTTCAAAAACTAATAATTCCAAAATAACCGCTCATGGGAAGCTCTACTATATCCAACTATAATTGGTCTATAGCAATAATCTTGATTCATATTTTTTGTTTAACATTTGCCCGTATTTTATTTAACATCCAAAATTGTCTGTATAATATCGAAAACATCGTCGAATTTTATAGTCCAGTCATTTTGAGGATCATTTGTGAATTTTCTATTGCGCACCTTAAGCAATTGCTTGTGCCCTTTCCATAAGTCGCCATATTTAGCATCGATTCTAAGAGCCTCTTCATGATTCTCTCTTCGGCATTCATTGTTTCCAGCTTGCTCATAAATTTCTCTAAACGATGTCAATTCTTGTTTATTAACTAGAGATGATGTCTGACCTGGGCGCTGAAGAAAGCAAGATTACCCAGTCATAGCGGTTCAAAATGTTATCTTCCGTAATCCCAACTTTTTGCAATATTGCATTCCAATGGTTGTCGCTCGCAGTGAATATTTTTGGGTCCAAACCGCCGCGGTCACAAATTATTAATGTGTTGAATACCTCCTGAAGATTATCCTTGATTTCAATTGTGCGAATATAAAAGAACGGTCACCTCTGTCTCAGCGATGTGTTCGTACACATTTTCCAGCTGAATTATAGTTCGCAAAATGTCCTCCTGCCACTGTTGAATTCGAGCGTCGTCCATTGTGGAACGCTGTATACGTCCTTGATAGAGGAACGTGGCAGCTTCAGCCACTGTGAATACCTCAAAATGTTACTTTAAACATATTGTAGGGATTTATATCGTTCCTAATGGTTGATGATAGTTTTTAGTTTTCTTAATATTTGGCATTTATTGAGAAATATAAGACTACAAAATTAACAGCAATATCACCAATTGATACACATGAATTTTTATTTTGAAGATTTAAAAACCGAAAATTATATGCACATCATAGCGCATATTTAATGCATAGAACACCAAAGCCACCTTTACGATATTGAGGAAAAATTATATTACGATCTCAATACCACATTACCCTCATTAGAAGAGCGAACAGGAAAGATCGAGTAGAGAATTACGATTTTTAAACTACAGGTAAAATTAATTTTATTTCGTAGTTACTTACTCTCCATTTGCCAGCGTATTCTGCCTTTATTTGATCTACAATCATTTTTTGAGCCGTCGTCTTTCCTAAAGGAATCCATACTAAAAATGACACTAATACCCAGAATACATTTACCTGCGCATGGCCCACCCGTAAGAACTATTTTGCACCAAATTCGGCCAAACTGATTTTTTCTCATAGTCGAACAATGAATGAAATGTATATTTTAATATAACGCGCGACAAAATTATTGGCTGGTCTGATGAATGAAGTGTTCCTGGCCAATCAAGAATAGGTGTGAATATTCGGAAACCTGTTGTTGCAAAGAGAGAAAGAGACAGTGACGATCAAAATTTTCCCACTATAAATTTATTCAAAGGAAATCACTGTCTGGAAAAATGTATTTATTTTCGACTCCGTTTCAGCGTCGAGATTTATCTGTAATCGTGTACCCAAAAATAATCTCGTGCCTTATCAATTTCTTTCGCCTTTCATGGGAAAGAACGAGGACATTGAACTCTGCCGCTGTTTTAGTTCCAATAGTCGGGATAGCTATATATAAGGATTTTGTTAATAAAATAATACAATACAACTAAGGAAAACAGAACGAAGGATTTTAAGCTGAGAATACAACGAAAATGAGAAAGTCGCTTAAGAAATTGCACATAAAAATTCTTCATCACATAAATAAGTGTAAAATTAGTAAAATTATCAAATATAAAAATTGACAAACACCTATTGCCAATACATTTGCCTGAAAAGTAACTAATGCAATGCTAAATAACAACATAGGACTTCAATCTAAACACACTCTTTTCAGATTAAGTTACACAAGCGAGTTCTCGATGCGGTTCAGGATCATCATAGGTGAAATTTTATTTGAATAATGCTTTATTTTATACATGTTTCAGATGTCAAGCGCAGTGGCGCGCTTTAATCAACAAAGCTTTCTACCTTGAGGATGTGGACTTGGCTGAGGCCACTCATCAACTTCCACCAAAATGGACAACAATTGCCACCGATCTTCCTACGTTCGCCAAATTCAAAAGATCTGGAATGATGGGAGGGAAGGATATTGTGCTACCGCATTCAATGCGTTATGCTTGGCACATAACACTGAAACGCCCTCTTTTCATGGTAACATTTTGTTCATATATATGATTTTAAAGGACTAATGATTCCAAAATTATTTAAAATGTCGCTTTATTTTACAATACGGACTTTATGTTTTACTATTCACTACTTATTATTTACCATACTTTTCCTTTCATTTATACTCTAACTTTAAAATATATCGGATTTTTTGTTTAGGCTTTCGGAGTGATATGCGCGGCAATGACCTGCATGATAATGTGGAGGTATTGTGTTTATTTTTCATATACGGATTTAAAATTCCAAGCTTTTACAGTGAGTGCACTTTCTTTGTCATCCATCCCCAACTTTCAATCGCTGCACGCATATTACATAGTGCCGCTCGGGGTTATCATTACAAATACATCCAGGTAACATTTAAGCCTATTATTTCACATTTTATTTATGCTGATACATTTTAGATTTGTGCCGTATTTTTAATTTTATATCTCGGTGTCTGCGCTTATTATACTATTTTCCGACTGC
This sequence comes from Ditylenchus destructor, assembly GCA_022814885.1. Lineage (NCBI taxonomy): Eukaryota > Metazoa > Nematoda > Chromadorea > Rhabditida > Anguinidae > Ditylenchus > Ditylenchus destructor. Next base: position 3,152 of record JAKKPZ010000006.1, read on the forward strand.
GCATTTATCGCTATTACCACTTGGACCCCAATCAGATGACCGATGAGAACAGTCTGATTTTTAGTGCGATGTAAGTCCAGATTGTAATATTTTATAATCAAATATTGCTATACTAGCTTTATCGGGCCGGCATACGCCGGCCCTCCAAGCTAGACGATATCGATGTCTAAATCGATATCGATGTCGATGTCCAAATCGATGTCATAATATATTTCTTTAACATCGTACATTTTTCAGAATACAAAAAATTAATATATAAATGTTTTTATTTGTTATTAATAATAACTTTGTTTCCTGTTTGATTTTTTGACGTTTACTAATGGATAGATTCAACGGGCAGGCTATCGCCGGCCCTCCAAGCTAGTACATATCGATTACATATTCATACAGTACATAATCATAAAATACATTCTACAATTAATTTTTGATATTTGCTGATAGATTGAATTGGAATAATGAAAATGGAATATTTTAAAAACACAATTTTACACACAAACTTATATTTTGTTTTTATTTTTTTCTCCTCTTTTTCTCTCTTCTTTTGCTCCTCTTCAACTCCTTCTATTTTTATTTATTCTACATCTATCCCTCTATATCTATCCCTCTCTATATTTGTCCATCTATCTATCTATCTATCTCTACAATTATCCCTCTAAATCTACCCATCTCATTTCATCTGTCCCTTTATATCTATCCCTCACTATATTTATCCGTCCAGATCTATTCACTTTCTATATCTATCACTCTCTATATTTATCCATCAAAATCTGACCATCACTCCATCTATCCCTCTAAATCTATCCATCTTTTTTCGTATATCCTCTATATATCCCTCTCTACATGTATAAGCTTATAAGAACATTGAAATTTATATACCAGTCGATTTGTCTAATCGAGATCTATCGATTGAGCTATTATACAGCTGATATATTATTTATACCCGAATTTCAGCTCGGTACATGAATTATATCGCGATTTAATACGTGACAGACATTTTTGGACATTTTTTGAAACAAAACATATTTTTACCATAAATTGAACAAAAATTTCTTCGGATATAGAATTTTGACTGTCGATTACATATACGTGCCAAATTTTAGCTCTGTACATGAATTATATTGAGATTTACATACATTAATTCTGCTAAACCTCATAACTCTTCTAGAACATTCTAGAATTCTATTTTTTTCACCTCTACTCGACACTGGTTATCGATTGGTATATTACACATATCGATACCTAAGTTGAAACATATCTAACTGAAGCGTCTAATACACATATAGATGTTCATTCCAAATACTACATACTTTATACTGGTATAAACAGATATTTGAGCCTGCTTCCAAGATGAAACATCGTACATTTTTGATCGTCTGTCAAAATGAAACATTATACATTCTAGGGCCTATTGCCACACTGAAATTTCATTGATTCTTTGGCCGGCTTCCAAAATGAAACATCATACATTGTTGAGCCTATTGTCAAACTGAAATATCATATACTCTTGAGCCTTTTTTAGCCAGTGTTAAAATCGAGTTATAATTTACAAAACAGTTTTACAATCGATTTGTAACTCATGGATCCATTTTACAACTCATTTACAATCGATTTGTAACTTTAAAACCGATTTTACAATTCATTTACAATCGATTTGTAACTTTAAAACCGATTTTACAATTCATTTACAATCGATTTGTAACTTTAAAACCGATTTTACAATTCATTTAGAATCGATTTACAACTCAATTATACATTTTACAATTCATTTACAATCGATTTACAACTCATTTATACATTTTACAATTCATTTACAATCGATTTACAACTCATTTATACATTTTACAATTCATTTACAATCGATTTACAACTCATGGATCCATTTTACAATTCATTTACAATCGATTTACAACTCATGGATCCATTTTACAACTCATTTACAATCGATTTACAACTCATGGATCCATTTTACAACTCATTTACAATCGATTTGTAACTTTAAAACCGATTTTACAATTCATTTACAATCGATTTGTAACTTTAAAACCGATTTTACAATTCATTTACAATCGATTTACAACTCATTTATCCATTTTACAATTCATTTACAATCGATTTACAACTCATTTATCCATTTTACAATTCATTTACAATCGATTTACAACTCATTTATCCATTTTACAATTCATTTACAATCGATTTACAACTCATTTATCCATTTTACAATCCATTTACAATCGATTTACAACTCATTTATCCATTTTACAATCGATTTACAACTCATTTATCCATTTTACAATCCATTTACAATCGATTTACAACTCATTTATCCATTTTACAATCCATTTACAATCGATTTACAACTCATTTATCCATTTTACAATTCATTTACAATCGATTTACAACTCATTTATACATTTTACAATTCATTTACAATCGATTTACAACTCATGGATCCATTTTACAATTCATTTACAATCGATTTACAACTCATTTATACATTTTACAATTCATTTACAATCGATTTACAACTCATTTATACATTTTACAATTCATTTACAATCGATTTACAACTCATGGATCCATTTTACAATTCATTTACAATCGATTTACAACTCATTTATACATTTTACAATTCATTTACAATCGATTTACAACTCATGGATCCATTTTACAATTCATTTACAATCGATTTGTAACTTTAAAACCGATTTTACAATTCATTTACAATCGATTTACAACTCATGGATCCATTTTACAACTCATTTACAATCGACTTACAACTCATGGATCCATTTTACAACTCATTTACAATCGATTTACAACTCATGGATCCATTTTACAACTCATTTACAATCGATTTACAACTCATGGATCCATTTTACAATTCATTTACAATCGATTTGTAACTTTAAAACCGATTTTACAATTCATTTACAATCGACTTACAACTCATGGATCCATTTTACAATTCATTTACAATCGATTTACAACTCATGGATCCATTTTACAATTCATTTACAATCGATTTACAACTCATGGATCCATTTTACAACTCATTTACAATCGACTTACAACTCATGGATCCATTTTACAATTCATTTAGAATCGATTTACAACTCATGGATCCATTTTACAACTCATTTACAATCGACTTACAACTCATGGATCCATTTTACAACTCATTTACAATCGATTTACAACTCATGGATCCATTTTACAACTCATTTACAATCGACTTACAACTCATGGATCCATTTTACAATTCATTTACAATCGATTTGTAACTTTAAAACCGATTTTACAACTCATTTACAATCGACTTACAACTCATTTATACATTTTACAATTCATTTACAATCGACTTACAACTCATGGATCCATTTTACAATTCATTTAGAATCGATTTACAACTCATGGATCCATTTTACAACTCATTTACAATCGACTTACAACTCATGGATCCATTTTACAACTCATTTACAATCGACTTACAACTCATGGATCCATTTTACAACTCATTTACAATCGACTTACAACTCATGGATCCATTTTACAATTCATTTAGAATCGATTTACAACTCATGGATCCATTTTACAACTCATTTACAATCGACTTACAACTCATGGATCCATTTTACAATTCATTTAGAATCGATTTACAACTCATGGATCCATTTTACAACTCATTTACAATCGACTTACAACTCATGGATCCATTTTACAATTCATTTAGAATCGATTTACAACTCATGGATCCATTTTAAAACTCATTTACAATCGACTTACAACTCATGGATCCATTTTACAATTCATTTAGAATCGATTTACAACTCATGGATCCATTTTACAACTCATTTACAATCGTTTACAATCGATTTACACAATTGAAATCGATTTTCTAATTAATTAGTCGAATACATCTAAGATCAACATTCGACACACATTCAAATCTAAGATCAACATTCAGCACACATTCAGCCACATTCAACATTCACATTCAACAAATTACCATTTTTGGGCAATATGTAAAGAAAAAGATTTTATTTTTTCAAACTTTTATATAATTTTTTTGGATAGGAATTTTCAGCATATTCGATTTGATATATATACCAAATTTCAGCTCATTAGGATTGATTTTTAATATACATCGATTGAGACAGACAAAAAATTTTTGAAAAACTCATAACTCTTCTAGAACATTCTAGAATTCCAAAATTTTTTTTGCTTGCACCTCTACTCGACACTGGCTATCGATTGGTATATCACACACATCGATACGTACATTGAAACATATCTAACTGAGAGCGTTATAAACACCACCAAGCCAAATACTATATTAACAGATTTTTATCCCGCCCTTATCATGTTTTTAGGTTATTATGTCGACTAACCTCTCCGTTGTGTCTAAATTTTCTCGGCATGATCCATTTGGATTCTCACATAACCTCGGATGCGAAATTTGGTGTGGAAACTCAGTTCACAAAGGTAATTATATAGTTATCAAAACTGTAATTAATCAAAAATATTGACAGCTGATGGGCCATCTCGATGTGATTCCTTTGCTGGCTAAAGGCATAAATATTTATCTACCTATGTTTATTGTGCTCTTAGCGTTGGGTACATGGTTTCGGTAATATTTAAATTTCTGATGATAATAATAAAAATACCATTTAAGTCTTGGTACGAGATTATTGCACTATTTGGGAATTGACCAGTTCTTGGACGATGATGAGATGACAGGAGATATGGTTCAGGTTTGTTATTCATACAACATTTGTTTCGATCTGATCAAATGAGTATCTTAACTGATTCTTAGAATGTTACGAGTAGAGATCGGCCGATACCGATATATCGCCGATAATATCGGTTATATCGGTATCGGTATCGGTTCTTCAATTTTCTGAAAATATCGGTCCGACCGATATATCGGTATCGGTATCGGTAAAACGGTTTGGCCGATCTCTAGTTACGAGTACTAATTAAAATAAAACACCAATAAACATCAACGCAAAACATACTGAATACTTGAATTAATTTAGGGCGGAAAATCACTCGTAACACTTGGTAAGCCCTGAATTTTGATATCTATATGTGAGAAATTCGAATCTCATTTTTAGAGCGCAATCGAATTAACCGGGAAAGAAACAAAGAAGAACGTAACAGAGGGTGGACCAACTCTAAAAATACTCAAAGTAATAATATTTAAATAATATAAAATGATTTATCTTTTTTACAGGTTCATATAAAAAACAACCCAATACTCAAATTGGAATGGAATACAGTGATCGTGACCAGCTGATACAACATCAAGATAACAATGCAATGTTCGATGATTACATTCAACCTACAAATGCCTCTCTTCTAACTGCTCTTGAAGGTAAGTATCGTATGCTTTATTTCGTACATATTATTTTACCTTATCCAATTTTAAATAGGTCTATATAGTAAAAATTTTTGTCAAGCGAAATACAATATGATTCCATCTAATGCTACAAACTTCCATCGAATGTGAAATTCAGCATGCGAAACGAAACAATAGTGTAAATTTGCTCAAGTCAATTAAGTTTATTCATTTAGACAAAAAAAAACTTATGATAAAATTATTTGACTTTTGCAGTGTTAAAAGAAATTCCAGCTGAAATATAAATTTTGTACAATTTTTGTAGTTTTAATTAGTGGGCATAGGCAATGAAAATGTGACAACTATTGCAATTGCAGGAAGCCCAAGTTCTGCAAGGAAGACACCATCTCTAGCTGATCTTGAATTTGGAACTGCCTTTGACGCTTCTTCGCAGTCACTACAGAGTGCAACATATTCGAAGAAAAATGGTGAAAAGGGTTGTCCATCACCGTCTTCAATTTTTGATGATTTGTAACAAACGATAAACTACTTATATTTTCAGTTCCGAAAATTGATCTGGTTTCTGTACATTATTATCACAAGCACAGCTAAAAGCTTTCAAAACGAGGAGTTTTAACTTGCGATTATTCCTACGAATTTTGAACAAATCGAGGATTTTTGGTGCAAAAAAGATTTGTTATGTATTTGCTACTTTATCCAATATATTTCCGATATTTTTGAGCATGCTTTCTCTGTGTTACTCATCGGAAAAGATATTACATGAGAATACACTTTCTAGTCTTACGATTGTCCTTTCAAGATCGGTTTTCATTATTGCTGTCGTGATTAAATACATGATCTCTTATTTTCTATTGCCATCATGACGTGTTGTATTTATGTATTCACTGCGATAATTAAAGAATAAAACTTTGGCATAACCGGTAATTAGCGTGCCACAACGTGCTACTCACACACTATGTCTGAACATGTACTTGCACCCTGTGAACGTAGACAAATTATTTCATAGGATAACATTTTCATATTTTGTAATGATCAAAATTACACCAAAAAGGGAATTGATTTTGAACGAGGGCTGTCTTTAATAAATAAATGGTTCTCAGTAAAATATTACAAATGCACTAATCGTTCCTTAATTTAGCCCCGGCATCCTTTTTCTTATATTTTGCTTATTGCCTTTTGTAATCCGAAGTGATGCTAGGACCGTTTGCCTTTTATCCAACTCTCGGATATAACTTGCTCAGGTAATGTCATTATAATATTTTCTTATACATTTTTGCAAATTTTAGAAACTATTTGCAGCCTTTGAAATGGTCTTGGTACAATCGAATTGACGACGACGTTATTCTTGGAGCGCTGCCGTTTAAATCTATGGTTGAAGACTTAAAGGCATGCATTTTCTATATATATAATAAATAACCGAGCAGATTATTTTTAGAGAGAAAAAGTTGGCGGTGTCGTTTGTTGCGTGGAAGAATACGAACTCAACGCCCCTAATGCTATGCAGCCATCTGATTGGGAGAAGAACGAAATCAAGTTTCATCATATTCCGATGCAAGATTTCACAGGTTCGGGTTTAGCAAATAATACAATTTTCTTTTATTGAGCAGATATTTTTCTTGAAGAAAGTTATATTTGTAACTTTAAATAAAACTAGGAACTCTGACAATAGGCCCGCATGTATAACGTTTAACAATATATATAACAATATACCGTATAACAAAATTATCATCATATTGTCCTATTCAACCAATTATACATTATGAAAACAAATTTTTCTACTTGAGGAATTGTTATGAGCTTATTATATAAGTCAACGTTCTATAAAATTTAACGTTCTAAAAGATTTTCCAATCCGTATCGCAAGCTTAATTTCATAATATTGGTTCATTTTACTTTTTAAAGCAAATAAACGTATTAAAAATGAGTGCTGTGACGAGGTGTATTTGACATTAACTACTATATATTTCACAATTACGATATATAGACTAGTTAATGATTTTAAATTCCCCTTCTAGGCAGTACGAGCCGTCAGAATGTACAAAAGGCAGTCAAATTCATCGAAGGCGTAGCTGCGGAGGGTAAAACTTGCTACGTTCACTGCAAAGCAGGTCGTACACGAAGTGCTACGATCGTTACCTGTTACCTAATGAAGAAACATGACTATCTTCCAAATGTTGCCATTGAATTAATGAAATTAAAGCGACCTCAGGTATTAAATTTTTTAGTTTCCTGATATCATTCAGCAATCTATAGGTGATTCTTCATGATGCACATTGGAGGACAGTGAACGAATTTCGTCGATTTTTGGATAAAAGGCGCAATTCTTCGGTGTCATCTACATCATCTGTTTAATGCGATTTTCTGCAAAAGTACATGATCGAGTAGTTTTTTGTTGTGTCTATATATGTGTTGGAGAAAAACCGGTTTTTGATTTAAGAAATATAGTTATCCCAATTTTTAAGAAAATAGTTGCTTGAGAAACTCTTGATCTTCTTAGCTAAATCTGATTTTGCAATTAATCAATCCCGCTGTTTTATTAACAGTTTTTCTTAGAAAAGTCAGTCTGCTAAATTTCAGTAAATCAGCTTTTCCTGAAAATCAGTTTTTCCTCCAGTTAATTAAAAATAAATTGTTTTATTTTATTATTAATCGTCCAACTGGCTTTTAAGGAAATTTCCTTGTATTTCACTAATGTTCGGCTAATCAGTTTTGATTGTGATCATGTAATCAAATTACGACACGTTTTTGCTAGTGCATGATCTTCCGAAAATGGATATTTTTGAACTAAAGCCATTCACTCGTCAATCACGACACAAATACTTTGTAAAAACATGTTGCACTTTAAATCGTTGATAACTGTAAAAATCACATTGTGAATCAATTTTGATGTAGCAACGGTATTATTCGTGGTAGTGTTGTGAATCGTGATTTTTGTTTGTTGCAGCTTCACATGATGGATTGAACAAAAGGGAAAGTTTCGTGTCAGTCTGGAGCATAATGGATGTTCCTTTGGCTCAAAGGATAAAGGAGGTATAAATAATTTGCCAACTAAGTTTAATGATTTTACCTTTGGTATTTAGTATGTGTAAGAGTATTTTGAAAGTACTGAGAAAAGTATACTGTGCTTTTCTTGCCTTTGGTTTTGTACTTTCTGTTGTGATATCGCTTTCGGTTTGCAATGTATTGCTTTTACACATCAACATCAATATGTAAATTTATGCGTATGTGTGCCCTTTGCACAATCCTTCACCGCCTTTCTGCTTTTACGTTAAAAGATGGTTCCTTATCGTATTGATTTGGACAATCATTTTTGAGGTGTCGATATGTCTTATATTGCAGTGAATCGAAATTGTCAATTGCGATTTTTTAGTTCGTTATTAAATGACGATTAATTTTCCCGATAAAATCAAACTTGGAATTCGATAAATCCGGACCAAACATGCTGCTTAGACTAATCAAAACTGCTACTGAACTAAGCTAGTTTTGATTATCGTCCTCCTTCATCCGAGCGTGGGTCTTCTTGCCCGCACAATGAAATCCGGGCCAATTATTCTTTTTCGCTAAATTGTTTAAATATCTAAATATTTATGAAATTCAACTTTTTGAAACGTAACAAATTTAGAAATATTTGTCATAAAGATGCACTAAGAAACCTATTTTCTTGAAACAGTTATGCGCTGTAATTGGCCAAGTTAGTTAACCAAATTCTCTCGAATTTAACAAACTGCCGGCATTAGAGAATTACGCCGTAGTAGAAGTCCAAACCGGAGTGCTGTTTGTCCTTTCCAGCTTATTTCCTTTCTCTATTCATTTTCCCAGATTTCATAAGGGTCACTGGCCCTCTGTACTTGGACAACAACAACCTCGGCCATTAGCGGTCTGAATGCGAAGACACTGCCATTTAGTGGAAATGTCTGTGGCACTTTATCATCTCCCGCCTTAGAGCTTTGTGTCGGGTGCAAATTGGACGAAGAGAGGAAGGGAGCATCATCTGTCTCCCTCTCACAACCCTTTCTTCGCATATATAATCGGGTTTTTTGCCTTTTGCGAAGAAGCAGCACATCCCTAACTCCGGCTTTCTTGAGTGCTTATTCTGTTCTATGGGGCAGGATTGCTAGAGAGTTCGTCGAAGAAATGAGCATTGCTTAGGAAAACTCAAATTAGAACCACCGTGTAATTTGGCATTTTCGTGGAGTAAGTTTTCCAATTTCAGTTCCAAACCGCGCTTGACTTTGAGCTTCCAACGGTGGTCGAAGAAGATGAAATAGAGCCGATAGAAGTCAATTTCTCGGAACACAGTGGATATGATGAAAGCGAGAGGAGCTCTACCAATTCCATATCCACAAAGGTACCAAGTCCAGGCAGTTCTCAGGACACCTCATTCGGAAATAGCACTTCAGAAGTGAGCACGCCATCATCCGAGTTTAGCCAGGTATCGTCGGCAACATCGGCATCTTTGTCCGCAAAATCAGGTAAATTCAACCAATTCAAGGAAAATTTTTGGCACTACCTGATTCCTTTTTTATCTGACTTTTGTATGTAATTTCCATTCGTTCAATCTTTTCAAGGACGATATTAAATTTTGCTAGGATTACTTTGGTGATAAAAGGCACAAATCGCATATTCATCCTGAAATAACATCAAATTTGATGATGAAAATTTCGATCAAAAATTGAAGTAACCTGTACTAGTCTTACACGGATATAGCGAATTTAATTATTTCTGCCATGTTCGTGAATTTCCAGGAAAAAGCGGCAAAAGTATGGAAGTGGGAACAAAGACATCAAAATTCAATGCATTCCATGCACCGTTCTCGTCCCACCTCGGTTTGGTATCTAAGAAGAAGGCTGCGCATCGAAGTTCGTCTCTGGGAAATTGCAAAACAACGAATGACTCAGACGACAAAATTTATTCTCCTAAAACACTGCCGAACAAGATAGACTTTAATTCGATCATCGGAGAGGAACGAGCTGCATTTTTTCATTCACTATCAAAAGATGCAATTTCTCAAAGTATCGAAAATGATTCAATCAGGTAATTTAAAACTTGAATTATGCTAAAAGAAATTTCTATTTTAGAGACAAGTCTGTATCTGAGTCAAATGCGAATCATGCTGAGAATGAGGGTTGCTCGGAAAGTGCGTCAAAGAGTGCTGAAGAACATTTGGAAAGTCTAGAAAAAGAACTAGAAAATGCCAAGCTGACAATTTCGGAAAAGGAGAAAAAATGTGCCAGCTTACTGAAGTTACAAAGCGTCGTTGATAATGAAGTTCAAGAGTTAACAGTGAGTTTTATGAATGATCAAAAATTGATAACATGACAAAAAGGGAAAAGTGGTTGGAAAAATTATGAAGTATTTTACGAACATTTTTTACTCTCGAACCTGTCTGATTTTTTAATTTTTACCGCATTTATTAAACAGCACTTCATTTCAGGAAACCTTATTCCAGGTTAGTTACATAACATTTCATTCCTGTATTATACGCTTCGCACAGTCTATTTCAGGAGGCTTATAAAATGGTGAACTCAGCTGAGGAGCGAAAGGATCGCGCTGAACGCTTGTTAGCTGAGGCACGCCTTAAACTAGATTTACTTCAAGCAGAAGTTAGCGCATTGAAAGGAGCCTTGAAGGAAATGGGCAGCGCCACAAGTACGCCAAAACGGTCATCGAAGGGCAGTATTGCTCAACGATTTCTAAGCAATTCAGGTATGAAACTGTTTTAAATAAAAACAATAAATAAAAACAATTGTTGCAGCAAATAAATCATCGGATTCGTTGACGCCGCCATCAACTAAAAAGTCAAACCTATTTTCTGCCTCGAAATCTGCTCAAAAACTTCAATCTACGCCCCTCAATCCTCGGCCTGTTGAAACTAATGAGGTGAGCTAAGGATAAAAATATTAGATATTAATTCCGAAGGTTAATCAATCTGAAAGTTATTGAATACCATTGGTACTTGTAAACGCTAAGGTGAATTTTCGATTTTCGACAGTTATTTTTTGCTTTCTCTTATAATAAATGTTAAATCTAAGCAAATTCAGTCACAATTTAATTTGACATATCTGATGTTTGCAAGCTATAGAAAAATTGTCTGCATACCGGAACATAAGATACTGGTATCATTTATCATCGAGTATCATTCTACAATAAATCTGTATCAAAAATGTCCGTATCAAACTTTGCTTGAAACGTTTTGGTACGAGCAATCTTAAATCAAATATCATAGACCAAATAAATCTTTAAGGTATTCAGAAAGATCCTGCGTCAGAACTAATCGAATAGAAAATTTAAGTTAAGATTTTAGATTGACCCGATTTATTACAAAGAATTCGCTACCTGGAGAGAAAATGCCGAGGGGCTCGATGAAACCTCCTCATTTCTTAGGCGAATATTCCGGGAGGATATTGAACCCTGTCTCGTTTTCGAAAACAACGAAGTATATCTATTTTTACACTTCATTTATATCTTGTTAATTACAGCTTACAAGCCAAGTTCTCCAAGCTATAAAGGATAATACCCTTGAAATGGAGCCTATCAATCGGGAGCACGGATCCAATACCAGGTAAAAACCACATCGTGGTTTAAATTAGTTTCTTACTTCCTGGATTTATTTAAGAGATTGCTCTTTGCTGAGGGTTAAGAAGCAATGTCCGTATCAGCTGCGCACTTCCTCAGACACTGATTGGCAATTTATTTCGTTGCTAGCGAGGAATAGGGTATGGAATATTTTTGGAAAGGAACTTCCAAGCGTTAATTATCACTTTCAGATTGCGGCTGTTTGCGACTTTTTCACTTATTTGCGATATGTAAAATTAGGCATAATCAAGCCAAGTATGAATGAGTCTTATTGGAATATCATCAACCTGAGAAAGAATATGTAAGTGAATTTGCAATTTTGATAAAATCGTGAACTAAACATTTTATATTTTTCATGGCGTCGTTTTTTGTTCTATCACGCTCATGTTAGGACCCATTGCTATTTGATCTGATGATGATAGTCACTTTCCTTTAAAATAAGCTTAATTTGTTGAGTAATATCTCTCATTTTATGCAAAAGTAGGGTTTTCTCGCTTACTAATGCCAAATTTACGTCATTTCTGTAAATATTTTCGGATCTAGTATATATATGAGTTTTAATAAGCCACTAATATTATCGCAGTTGACAGCTAGCGCGATTCTTGCACTATTTTGAATGAATAAAGAAAAATCTCACAATAAGTAAACGGCTATTTTAAACTACTTCTAAACAACTACTACTACTTTTAAACAATTATCTTCTCCAATATAATAGACACCTCTACAGAAAGAGAAATAGTGTATAAAAAAAGAGAGGTTAGACAAAAAACCCATAATAAATACCGCTAGATGGTATTGAAATAATTAAACATCGGGGCTTATATTGAACAAAATACGGTATTTCATTATATTACCTTTAATGAATAATTCTTTTGTGTCTTTTTGTTCATTTTTGAATACATTTTTATTTACCAATTTCCTAGAATGCATTCGTTATTCTTTAATTCATTAAAGGCCAAAATTTCAGGACGCTTGCCAAATTGGGTCTGCATTTTAACTTAAAGATGAACGGATCGTCTTCTAGCAACTCTCTTTCCAATGATTGTGATTATTAAAATATTTATTTTATTCAACGACAGATATACGGGATTTAAGAAATTGTCAGGCATATTATTTCTTTCTAGTATCTCAACTATTTCTGGCATTTTACACTCAAGTCTTTTAATTTGTACAATTAGCATTTAATATTTCCTATGGACAATTACTTGCCTATTCATAACGTTTCCAACTATTTCGTTCGATATACTATTCGGTCTGAAACTACCGAAAAATTACTTCCCCGGTGCTGAGATGCTTCTAATAATCCCCTTATTGGATTACAAAATTTTTGGCTGAATTTTATTGGATTCCAAGTTCCTATGTATTTTTTGGTATTTATTGGTTTTCAATAGCTGGAAATCAATAAATAAAATGAAACCTATGTATTTTTTGGTATTTATTGGTTTTCAATAGCTGGAAATCAATAAATAAAATGAAACCAATAAGCTGAAAACCAGTGCCCTTTTAATTAATTTTCACCATAAATTTACGCATATTTTCTTATATGCGAATCATATCAAACCAAGTCGATGTAAAAATATGAAAAATAATTTGGAACGTTTGAACCCTATACATTATGCATTGCTCAATTACTGAATTTAACAATAAAGATTTTTATACGACCTATTTCCACTTAATGATTGAAAAGCACTGATGATCCCATACTCACACATCAAAATTACGATACACCTCAAAAGTTATAGAGGAATACATAATATTGTGATGTAAATAGTAATAAGGTGGTTTTAGTAAGTATTCCATAGGACTGACCCGCGGCTTCGCCGCTTGGCGGCGTCCCCCCATCAGTATGCTTAGGTAGATATAAGGAATTCCATATTTTATAAAATCGAAATGTTAAGATTTTCTGAGGTATTAGTGGCAAGCCCGATCGCGACGTCAACGCTCCACAGGCATTTTCCAGGATTTTCTGGATTTCCGGAAGCCATAAATCCCGGTACTCGCAAATGTTCCCAGCGAGACCGGTACCAATCGTCTTGTCTCGCCGAGACGAAGCGATTGACATATCACACGCCCGGATCCGAGCCCCGACGCGAAACTTGCCCTTTTACGTGACACACGTAAGTCACGTTTTCACGTATGTCCCACTCCATTCTGACATTGATAACCCCCCCTAAAATCATGGGTTTTGGGGGGTACTCGCGAGTTTGGGGTCCGGGACCCCCAAAAAGTGGGTTATTCTATTGGGGGGAACACGGACACCTATCAACTTAGAGGGACCCGATATATTGTCAAAGATGGAGTGGGTCACTGAAAACGAAGGGTAGCGTAAAGTCCAAAATTTACTGATGCGTGTAAAAAATCTTCAGCGAAATAAGATGAACGCAATACATAAATTCATGGACAATTCTAAAACGAATGTACTTCAATCGGGAGGACAAATGCTATTGAATATCGGTGCTAATTAGAAATTGGAATTTAAACTATACTCCGTAAACGAGCAAAATTGATAAAGATCAGCGAAGAAACAATAATTATTCATTGGACTGGTCCAACCGATCACCTTGACCTGTGAAAGGAATGAAAGGGACCCGACAAGATCGGTAAAGTAAGAGAGTATGGAAAAGGTGGTCGCCATTTTATGTAATTGCTGTGCTGTTCATGGTTTCAGTTCAAGTCGTATATGCAAACTGATTTTATTTGAACGTCACTCGCGCACAATTAAAATTTTCTTTACAGATATAAATTTCCAAATCCAAAATGGCCGACTGTTCTAATTGTTATGAACCAAAAAATGTTCTGGTGACCGGTGGGTGCGGATTTATTGGCTCAAATTTTGTGAACTATATCCATGACAAATGGCCGAAAGCGCAATTTGTGAATGTGGACAAATTGATTCTGAATAGTGATGTGAACCATGTCGATGAGAGTGTTCGGAATTCGGATCGTTACAAACTCGTGCTTGCCGATATTCGAAACGATGCCGTGATGAGCGCGATTTTGCAAGAGAATCAAGTAAGCAAATTTGTGGAAACTAATTTTGCAATTGGTATTATATATTTTGAAGTTAGTCAAAGGTTGATGACATGCTTTTTTGTGTGGACTACCTCTTCTGACTAAACCCCTTTGAGAAACAGCTCGTGCTATCCGAAAGACGTCTTATGACGTCGTTACCGTTTCAAGCTGTTATTTGCCATTTTCATCCAACTTAATCCCCATGCATTTATCTTAACAATTATTTGCGAGGTATGTAAATATAATTAACAATGTTTAGGTAGACACAATAATCCATTTCGCTGCCGACTGCACCTCTACTCGATGTTATTCGGAGCCTGCTGAAGCTATTGAAAACAATGTTATCTCCTTCCTCAGCTTTATGCAAGTCGTTCGGTCCTATGGGCACATCCGCCGATTTGTTCATATCAGCACTGACGAAGTAATTCTTTCGTACTTCTCTAGTCAAGATTTCTATTTCCATTCAGGTTTACGGCGATTCAGACTTATCATCCGACGCTGTTCCTAAAACAGAAACTCAGCCGTTGCTTCCAGGGAATCCTTATGCAGCCACAAAGGTGTTTAAGAGTTTGTTTTAAGACATTTGTAACATTCTCTGACGCTCTTGCAGACAGCAGGCGAGGCTTATGTTCACTATTTCCAACAAGCCTTCGGATTACCCATAGTGACGTTGCGCATCAACAATATTTATGGTCCGCATCAGTGGGACGTAAAGGCGAGTACAGTCTGCCCCCTCTAATCCGGCACCCGTCTAATCCGGCCAGGGTTGTGCCGAGTCGACGAAAAGTTCGAGTCGAGTTTCGAGTCGAGTCGGCCGAAAATTCTTCGAGTCGAGTTTCGAGTTTCGAGTCGACGAAAAAGTCGAGTTTCGAGTTTCGAATTTCGAGTTTCGAGTCATTTTCGAGTCAAATTTCCTGATGCTTCAAAAAGTCAAAATTTTCGGTTTTTAAAGCAATTTTTTGCTAAAATTTGCTGTTAATTGTTATTTATTAGTACTACTATTCAATTTATGTCTAAAAAGGGGTGGTTTTCGGCTATTTTTGAGCTATTTTTGAGCTAATTTTTGTTATTTTGAACAAAAAATGTCCCAAATTTTGATTATTTCATCTCTGAAATTGGTACTAATTTTTGGAAATAGTTATTAACTTCATAGCCTAATTTTGGCCTAAAACGCAAAAATAGCATAATGTTGCAATAAATTTAGCCGAGAAAAATTGTGATTGATAAAGAGCAATTTTTCTAAATTTCGAGGAGATAATCGGCTTCGGAGATCCGTGATTATTGCTCGAGCGGTTGAAAATTATTATATCAGATTCTTCAGAACCAAGTGGAGATGCATTGAATTTTACAGTCTTCCGCTGGCAAAATTCGTGAAATTTTCAATAAAGATTGTAATTTTTGAAAAAAATTCGCCTGCGGCGCTATTTTTGACAGTTTCCGCATTAATTAATCAGTTGAAAATTCGCGGAAAAAATAGCGCCGCAGGCAAAATTTTTTGAAAAATAACTCTGTTTGCCGAAAATTGACATTAAAATTTTGTATATTCTCGAAAATTATCAACAAAAATTTGCGAAATTTTCAATAAATATTCAAAAAATTCAGTGTTATAATTAATTTGAATGATAAATTTTAGTCAATTTTTAAAGAAACAGTCAATTTTTTCAAAAATTTTTGCCTGCGGCGCTTTTTTCGGCGTGGAATTTGCTGCATTTCTTGAAAAATACGCTAATATTCCCGGCCGAATTTTTTGGAAGAATATACAAAATTATCATGTCAATTTTTGGCAAACAGAGTTATTTTCAAAAAATTTAGTTTTTTCCGCGAATTTTTTCATATTTCTGGGTAAGTAGACCAATAAACATATGGCAAAAAAAGCGCCGCAGGCGAAAATTTTATAAAAAATTGGAAAAAACGTCAAAAATTGACCAAAATTTATCATTGAAATAAATTCTAACATTGAAATTATTGAATATTTATTGAAAATTTAATAAATTTTCGGCCCAAGGTTGGCGATAAACAATGAGACATAATACAAAGTGGGAGAAAAAAATAGCGCCGCAGGCGAAAATTTTTTGAAATATTAAGCCCGTTTGCCAAAAATACCGCTTAAAATACATTGAAAATTTACAAAAATGTGTCCAAAATTTCGAGTTTCGAGTCGAGTCGGCCGAAATTCTTCGAGTCGAGTTTCGAGTTTCGAGTCGGCGAAAAAGTCGAGTTTCGAGTTTCGAGTTACGAGTTTCGAGTCACTCGGCACAACCCTGAATCCGGCACCCCCTCTAATCCGGCGGGGTTTGGCCGGAACGGATTTTTTTGTATGGAAATTCCCCCTCTAATCCGGCAGAAATTCTCTAATCCGGCACATTTTGGGGGTCAGACCAGAAAAACGACAAAAGGGTACCCCCTATTGTTTTTCAAAAATTTTCCCCGGCCGCCGCCAATGGCGGCGGCCGGAGAAAATTTTTGAATTTCACATCCAAAATTCAAATTTTCAAGCGAAATTTTTTTCTAAATTTCAAATTTTTCTCAAAATCGATCACCAATTGTCCACTAATATCATAAATGAAGCATTAGAAGAACTAGAGGAGTGCATACTTTGGAGTAATTTTTGGCCAATTTTTTGACCCCCTAGAGGGGTATCATGGATTTTCGAAAAAACCCGATTTTCGAACCTCAAAAATTGGAATTTTTGGGGTTTGAAATCAGCAATTTTTGGGGAAATCAGCAAAATTCCACGGTCGGGCATTGAAGGGTTAACTAAAAAAAATGGAAATTTTTTAAAGTTAAATGGGACCCATCTAGAACGCTTATTTACGACTTAAATAGTCGATCTAGCTAGGTTTTATTCATACTAAAAAATTGTGTATTTTTGCCCATTCTTGGGATCACCCCCTCTAATCCGGCGGGGTTTGGCCGGAACGGATTTTTTTGTATGGAAATTCCCCCTCTAATCCGGCACTCGCTAATCCGGCACCCCCTCTAATCCGGCGCATTTCGGCCAAAACGGATCGCGCCGGATTAGAGGGGGCAGACTGTATTGTAAAGCTTAACATTGTTAACATCTTAAAATTCGAACTATCATACATGAAGACTATTTAAGTAACTTTTCTGCTATCGGCCACAAACAAGAATGAAATCCAACGAATGTTTTCGAATAAAAACTCCGAAAATAATTCGACGTAAAGTGATTCATTTTCTAACTACCAATTGAAAAATTGCACATTTGTTTGAAAATGTATATCTATATCATGCATCCATTACAGTATGCTTTAGCTTGTTCCCCGATTTATTGAAATGGCACGAAAACAGCAAAAGTTTCCTGTACAAGGTGAAGGGAAACAACTTCGTTCTTGGCTCTATGTTGATGATGCGGCCGAGGGGATCCGTTTGGCAGCTGAATGCGGAAAAATAGGCCAAATTTATAATCTTGGCACATATTATGAAAAGAATGGTGATCAAATTCTTGAATTTATGTAATATCAAAATAATGTCAAACATGTTAGTTATCGATGTGGCTCATTGTGTACAGGAAGAAGTGGATCGCAATTTGGGAAGAACCATGGGAAAAGTGGAGTTTGAATATGTTCCCGATAGACCATACAAGTTTTTTATCAGTTATATAAATGGTGAAGTGATTCTTTATTGTTTAGTGATTTGCGGTACTTTATCGATATTTCCAAAGCGAAAAATGAGCTTGGTTGGGAACCGAAAATCTCGTTCGAGGAAGGTAGCAAAACAAATTTAATTTACCAATGAAACTAAATTGCATTTAGGTCTTAAGAAGGTCGTGATATCTCATTTGAAACCTTTCCAGTCAATTAAAATGTCTGTGGTGATTTACGGAGGCCGGGGTTGGATTGGCCTACAAGTGCAAAAGCTCTTGGCAGAGCGCAACATTCCATTCCAGTTAGCAAAGTGTCGAGTAGGTTCAGACTCCGATGAAGAAGTTAGTTTTAATCCCGCTATGAATGTATTAATACCTACTATATACATCTCGAAATTCCAGTAATGTAGATTCTATTTAAATTTCGAAAAATCATATTATTCCAGTTTCGAGACGCAAATATTTCCCTAATGCACTATCGTTCCCTAAGGCACACCTGTTTAAATCGTTTTCATTAATGAGACTACTTTTTCAGGTTATAAGCGAACTAAATGCGCTGTGTGGCACTCATGTTTTGTGCTGTACTGGACGAACTCATGGTGGAGCATTCAAAACCATCGAATACCTTGAAGGCGGTCCAGACCGTCTCTACGAAAATTTACGCGACAATTTGTATTGTCCTTTGGCCCTAGCTGGAATTTGCCGTCGATTGGGTTTGCATTATACATATGTCGGAACTGGATATTTATTCGCATACGACAAAGACCACCCAATCGGAGGAAAAGCGTTTATGGAGAACGGTAAGTGGTGTTTTAATGATACGTAATGATTTCTTAACACATCTTTGTTATAAATGGTTTAGATCTGCCCACATTTTTCGGAAATTCTTATTCTGTCGTGAAAGGTTTCACCGATAGAATGCTGAATCAGTTAGACTATCCTGAGGTGCTGAACGCCCGAATTACTTTGCCGCTGAACTTCGCGCTGGATGAAGACCGAAATTTGCTGGCCAAAATAATTACTTACAGGTGCCGAGATACAAAGTGCAATAATTGATTGAGAATTTTAGAAAAATTTTCGATGTCCCTGTGTCAATCACTATTGTTCCGGATTGCTTACGGGCGCTATTCAACCTTATGGAAGCGCGCTATAGCGGAACACTAAACTTAGTAAATCCTGAGCC
This sequence comes from Ditylenchus destructor, assembly GCA_022814885.1. Lineage (NCBI taxonomy): Eukaryota > Metazoa > Nematoda > Chromadorea > Rhabditida > Anguinidae > Ditylenchus > Ditylenchus destructor. The sequence continues at coordinate 22,889 of JAKKPZ010000006.1, forward strand.
AATTAGCTTGCATCAGATCTTGCAGCTGTATAAACAGGTATAAATTTATGCTTCTGTAATATAAAACAGCTGCATTTCGAAACATTTTCATGTTGGACTGTCACTGTATGCTGACCACATTCCTTAGATGAAATTTTGTAAAGTCAGCCTTACCTTGCTATTTCGTTGAAGTGAGCTAGCACTAACTTTGACCACCGTAATCAATAATCATTCTCTTATCTATACCTAAACACTTTTAGATTGTCGATAATGATCTTCCTCCATACGACGTGATTACTATAGACTCCGAAATAGGAAAACAATTAATGGCCACCAAGGGTAATTGTGCACTCGATACTGCACTGTTACGCAAACTTCATCCCCAAATTCAAAGCAGTTTTGAGTCCCTCGCAGAGAATTTCAACGTACTTAAATTGTCGAAAGCTAAAATTTAAAATACAGTTTATTTATCACAGAACGGTGAAATATTAAAAATTCATATTTGGCAAGTTGACAGATATACAAATAAAATTTCAATACGATTATTCCATTTGCTATTCACAATATCACAACAAGCGATTAATGCGTGGTTTTTGGTATGCCAGAAAATTTCACGAATTCTTTGTCAGTGAGATCAATCTGAATAAATTTTCCATTATATTAAATCTGATATTATTTATCCACCAGAATAAAGGCAAATTGCAATTGTATAAATAATTTCTCTCCGAAATCTGCTACTTCTCGAACATTAGACTATATCCAAAAGGCCTACAAAAATTGTCCATTATCAAACATTAGTTGTATGAACATAGTGGTTTCAGTTCGTATGTCTCCTAATCAGTGTTGCCACGCCTCCGCCTCCGGATGCTCGGAGGCGCCTCCGGAGGCGGAGCCGGAGGCGACCCTCAAAATTAGCCGGAGGCGCCTCCGGAGGCGCCTCCGGGGGTGTCCGGAGGCGCCTCCGGCAGGCGAAAATTTAATGAAAACTTGACAAAAACAAGAAAAATTTTGGAATATTTTTCAAAATTTGACAAATTTTTTTCCAAAAAATTTTCAAAAAATTTTTTGGCGCCAAAAAATTTTTTTGAAAATTTTGGGAAAATTTTTTTCAAACATGCCTAAAATGGGCATTTTAGGCGATTTTTGGTCGGAGGCGACCCGGAGGCGATCAAAAATAGCCGGAGGCGCCTCCGGAGGCGGAGGCGACGTTCGGAAAATTGCCCGGAGGCGGAGGCGGAGGCGACTTTTGAAAAAGTGACAACACTGCTCCTAATATAAAACATGAAATACAGGGTGTCCCAAAAAAATTCTACTGTGATTTCGTAATCACTATGTGTTTATTTTTGTCTTTTTTGACGTCAAATTCAAATGTGCTCAAGGAAAGTTATAAAGCGATTCAAAGCAGGGAATCTAAGCTTTGATTTGGTATATAACTTTCCTTCAGCATATTTGAATTTAGCGTTCTAAAAGGACACCAATAAACATATCGATTACGAAATCACAGTAGAATTTTTTTGGACATCCTGTATAGGCGCTCACATTGCCAAACTGTTCGGCCAAAGAATCGTATAATTCCTCCTGGGCGTTGAAATACAGCCATTTTCTCAATACCTCCTCAGGTAGTTTTACATTAGGACTATTGTATGCTATGGAAATGACGTGAAGCGCTTTATGACGCATTTCATCCACAAATGGGTAAAGGGCATATCTAAAATTTTAACGTCGAATTATAAAGTTTTTGATATACCTATTCAAGTGTATTTGTTACACTTGTAACTCAAAACTTCTTAAACATGGCAAAGCACAAAAATAAATCTAACCTCAAACTTTCATCGAATTGGTTGAGTAATTTGAAGAATACCACATAATTGTTTAGTCGGTAAGACAGAAGCACAGAAAACATGTCATCGGAGAGCTTTTTGTTACTAAAAGTCTCTTTCCACGCCAAAAATTGACAAATGGAATCCACTCTATCGCAATGGCACAACAAATACATTGATTTTATCTGAAAAGGAACAAAAAATTAATAACATCGCTAAAACAGGAAAATCACTTAAAACAATTCAAGTAAAAAGACTCAAGTGTGGACAAGTAAAGAAATAAAAATCTCAGTTAAAATTTTCTTGCTTATATTTCTTATTCGAAATTATAAGTTAGGCGAAAATATGGTTTTATTTGGTTCTTTATATTTTCATTTTATTTAGCTTTTCTAGAAAAATGCTGGCAAAGAAAACGAATATATGAAATGCAGTAATAATTACCTTCTCTGAACCAATGTTGTAATTATCTGAAATGTATTTCCATTTTGCAAAACATTCGTCGGATTCATTCCTGTGCAACTTCTCGTCGTAAAATCTATAAGATTGCGTTCTGGGTGCTTTTTTCATAATAATTTCGCATCTAAAATAAGAAAATGTTCTAAAAGTTGTCAATTTTTAGTTACCTATGAATGATTTATGTATTGCCTGTATCCTCTATAGAATATCTATAGTACGAACTGGTTTCTATAAGGGGGATATGGATTACCTATTAAGTATTCTCCTATCTGCTAACCATTGGATTTTTTCCACATGTGCGGCATTTAAATTTTAGCTAGATTTTTAGCCGCACCAGTTTTGAAATTCTTTGTTTTAAAAAGCTTTATAATCATCAGAATTATTATAAATCCGACGCACGCTTTTAGTGTATAGTTGGATCCCCGATGGATTAACCATTCATCTGATGCCAATTAGCCATCAAATGATTGATCTATCAACTTAGTCAGAGTAATTTCTGTTATTATATAGTTGGATCCTCGGATGTAATAAAACTTACGTATATCTCGCCGATAAATAAAAAGGAATTATAGCCTCGAGTAAGCTCATGGATTCATCAGGTGGAAGATCTTGCACAGTCATGTCTTGCCGAACGGCTCTTAGCCGGTCCATAACAAATGAATATATTACGGGCCATTGCGCGCGCGAATCTGATCCGACTTCTTTCAAAATCCTAAACGTATTTGGTAGTGCACTTTTGTACGTGAAAAAAAATATAGAATCACCTTCCCAACAGATAATCAATGGTTCCTTTAAGAATTCGAAATGGCCGAACATCATCAGCTTTGATCACTTTATCTGCAGCTGATCGTGCGTATTCTTTCACCTATAATAAATAAAAGGTTTGTAAAAATACAGCCTTTTGGATTATAAAAAGACAAAGCATTCGCTCTGTTTCTGGTATGGTTGGGAAATCGCTTGGGAGGCCAATCATACGATGTGCAGGTGATTTGGGTCTCACAACGCTACAGTAATTTTTGTTTCCTTCCGCAAAGAAGGCAATGGTTCCTTCTCTGCGCTCTGTCTGTCCCTGCAGTCTTTTCTGTGCGCCGCACAATAGCACCAAATCGCCTTTGCCTGATTCAAAATGGCGGCCTCGTTTTCAGCATATGCTTGGCCTCCCAAGCGATTTCTCAACCATATAAACACTTACCATTAAGTCTGGATTAGCCTTAAACTTTGCTCTTTTTCCTGAAAAAGACGCTGGAGCTAACCATGGATCATCGGTTTCCATTTGGTGAACAAGGAAATTGTGGATCCGATGTTCTCGCTCCCTTGGCGAGCACATGTCGGAACATTGGCCTTCTAACGGCATTGAATTCTGGAACAAATAACACTTTGCACGTAATTCAAGCCATTTCAATGCAAGTTTGTGGTAAAAACACTGTAAAATTATCACATTTTTTATAATCACATTTATTACTAGTCAAGTTTTCACACAAAAATGCACATCTTTTTACAAAAATAAATCATCCAGAAATTCATCGAGTTCATCCTCGGCCGTCTTTTCTGTTTCCAATACCGCCGCTTTACGGGACCATATTTCTGATGCCTCTTTAGTGACTTGCTTCTGAAAGTGAATAATGCAATCTTTCGCAAATTGTAAATATTAGTTCACTGAATTTAGAAATACTTAGTAGTGGGGCTTAACACTAACGCAAAATTTAAATTTTGATGTCATCTTTCGATCACAAAAAGTTCTATTAAACTTTATAAAGCCACCTCGTCTTTTTTCTCCATTCCTTGCTCGGTTATTTCAGCGGGCTCTGTTTTCACATTGACTGTTTCTTTCGCTTCACTATCGGTGGATGACGTCGATTTTGAACGGCTTCTGTGGTGATGCTCTCGTCCTTGCTTATGTTTCCTTTTCTTAGTTGAGGCTTCGGGCGACTCTTCTTTCTTCATTAACTTTTTCTGCTTTTTAATTAGTCTCTTCTTGCTGTGAAAATTGAGCTTCTCGGAGCAATCAGGACAAAGGCGCAATTTCACCAAAGCATTCTTTTGTTCGCCATGCTCTTTGTAGGTGAAGTTAACCTAAAATCAGTGTTGTTGCATAAAGTTAAGCATTTTGCGGAAAAGGGCCAATCTTCGACGAAAAATCGGCTCAAAATATTCCTACCCCTTCTCTAATAACGGGACAAACAATGAATACATGGGAATAAAATGGATGGAATAAATTGCTTGTTTAGAACTTACTCACCTCCCAGGTAGAAAGATCATCTCTCCTAGTGCAGTGCTTGCTGCCACATTCAAACTGACCCTTTCCGGAGAACACCTCCTTTTCTACCCTCCAGCGCATTGCTACTCGATTTTGCTTATATTGACTTAAATCGGCTATGCAATATTCCTGAATATTTTACACAGTAATGATTTTTATAATTCAAAATTTCCGATTTATACTTTAAACAGCTTGTCGTAGTATTTTTTGGCTAGTTGAGATTCCCAAGTTCTTTCTCCATCTCCAGTCTCTTCCCACAGAAATCGGTGGTGTTCCTGAAAGTATTAATTTCAGACAGGTAAATGTATTTTACACCCCACTCTGATAATATCGTAGTCATTTTTGTCATTTGAAGAATCTCTCTGAAGTTTTGTTGTTGAGCCTTTGTGGTAGAGCACATAATTATTGATTAATTGCTTGTGTCGGCTGTATACATCCATTCCTTGGAACCGCATTTTTAACCTAGACACAAATGTTGCATGTAAAAAGAGGACAAAAAGCGTTTCTCCTTTTAAAATTTCATTTTTATTTATTTAAGGTTTAAGTTATGAGCTATATTTTTTATGAATTCGAACGTCTTATATTTCATAAACATGGTGAAAGATGTATGCTTTTATATCGTATGTAATTTCAACTAAAGACCAAAAATAATATAAATTTGTTATTCTCTTTATCGCATTATCGAGAATTTGTGAGTAAAACCTTTGCATAGTTGGTTTCTGACGCCGACCAATGTCCGAGGAGGTGGACGGTTTGATTTTCGACTGCTTTAGTTCCGGCGCAAAAGGGTTTGAGTCATCAAATACGTGTCGTTTGGCCATTTTCTCTTCAAATTTATGAGTAAGAAAAAATCTTTAATGCTTAGTGAAAATGCAACAAACGTGTAAAGCTAACACAGTTGGGACAACTAAGCTACAAGGTAATTCAGTGTTTTATTTAAATATATAAATAACATAGAAAATCCGCGAACAAATCCTCGTATAAAACAATTTTGTACAAATTTCAGAATTGTAAGAATGAGAATAACGATTAGTTTATATGTGACAATAATTCACGTCTTCGTTCAGTGTTTTGAAAAAGCGCTTTGACGAGTTTGGTGACCTGTTCTGGTTTGAGCCACATTGCCAAAGGGCCTTTACCCTCGCACCAGCGATGACCAATTTCCTAAAAATTATACGTAGCTTTGTATCGTGAATTTGTTAAGCTTTGATATTGAATTGTCCGTGATTAGCAGTGAGATGAATCCACGGTTTATCAATCCCCTTAAGAATGATCATATGTTTATGTTGTGCGGATTCTACTGATGAAGGTCCGACCTCACAGCTACATTAGTGTTCTAACCGTCTAGAATTAGGATCGAAACGGTTAGGTAGCAACATAAATTTATAGCCATTCTTTCATAAACCCATAACTACTGTAATTTTTTATACAATGTAACAGTTAATACTCGTATAATAAATTAATTGTATCATAATAACGTACCGCAAGGCTGGCATTGAGGCAAAAGATGATCTCAGTCATTTTAAAGTAGGGCTCTTCACAAACGCGGTGGATCACCTCGACGTGATTAATTGTGAGAATATCCTTGAGGCGTTCCATGAGATCCGTCAAGAGTCTGACCATTATGTCAGCATCACTGGCTTTGATGTCTTGTTTGGCCAAAATAATGTCTGACAAGATTGTGAGCAAATGCGATACCAGACATCCCAGAGAGTGAGTTAGCACGAATTCAGACATAACCTGGAATGTTGATAGTATATACATGATAGCAATTGTTAATCTCCTAACGTTTCAGTAAGCATTGAGAAAAACCATTAAAGTAAAACCATATGATCAGAGTTAGTGAAGCTGCATGTGCAAAATAAAAAACTTTTGACTTAATTCAGAGGTCAGAATATATATTTCGAAATATTATATATTTTCAAATAAGACAAACCTCTCGCCAGACATTCGCAACTTGTCCGATCTGCATGGCAGAAGCGTTGAGCACCCGTTCGCATTGCTTATAGTTTACATCTTCACGCAAATCCACAAAAACTAAAAAGAAATATTTAAAAGCTATTAAAAATAAAAATAATACCGTCATTGGCTCCAATTGTAGCGGAAATTTGCCTGCGTGCCTGAGTGATATGCTGTTCGATAATGTTAGCTGCAATTGTGCGCAAATCAGTAAAGAAAGCCGCAAAATTGCACTCGGTGTTCATTTGCTTGGCCGCATCGGCTGCTGTTTGTTGGAGGTCAGCTTTTATGGTAATCAAGCGATGGCAAATATAATGGCAGTTGTTAAAAAATACCGCTAAATATCAGGATATTAAATGAGGTATGCACTTACAACAGAATCAAAATTTGTTTGTAAGGAGCGCTGGAATGTAAAGCATTAGAATTTCCAAAAATTGTATTCAAACCAGAATCAGTTCTATATATGTAACTAATTCAATGATATCCCCGTTGAGAACACTGAAAGCTTGCCTGCAATTTGCGGAACGGTTGTAATAGCCTGCTGATGATGTAGAGGTGCCAGCGATATAAATATCTCGATTAAGTTTCTGGCAGTAGTAAATAAACGAGCTGATTCAATTTCGGTTTCGGCTTTAGCTGCTTCCAACAAAATATCTTGTAACAAATTCACAAAGTCGAAAGTTGAAGTGCTAAATATTAGAGTAGGCGTTTATAAACAATGTGAGAAAATTTATAAACTAACCTGACTTTACATTTTTGAAACTGGAACAGCTTCGTTGAGTATTTGTCAGATTCTGGGCCTCTAAGTATAGTCTCCAAACTTTCCTTGTTCAATTTTAGTCGCTCTTCCATTAGACGGCCGATATCGCCAATTTTCTCCTCGTCTTCACTCTCACAACTGCCCACCTAAAATATAGTATAATCAAATATACAATCAAAATAAATTTATAACCTCTTTCAGGTTTATATACGGTTGTGTAATTAATACGCGGGCATGAGAAACAAAGAATTGACATCGACGATCCACAAAAATTCTCTCATAATCCGAAAGAAAATCGTCAAACGAAACTGTTGTTTCTGTGAAGAAATGATTGTCCTAAAATATACGAATCTTAAAATTTAATCGTAAAACTTGTCAACAAAATTTTGAACAAACCTGCATAAACTTAAGAAATTCAGAGCTGTGATTGACAATATCTTCGTACAGATGTTTGGTGCGTTCCTTCAATTCACCACTATCTTTAGCATCTGATGGAATCGCAGGCTTGAAGCAATCGTGAACTAAGCTGTTGACAAGTCGACAAGCAACTTGCTTGCCAAAATGTGCAACAAAAGGAGTCCCTGACACGTGGATGTGCTTAAGAGCTCGATGAAAGTTTTGGAAGAATTCTTTCAGAGCTCTTAAATAATAACGCTTTACCAATAAATTACATACAGACAACAAGGTTGTAATTATTGCTAGTTTTTCTAAAGCAGCAAAAAATTCAGACCCAAGCATAACAATCTAAAAAGCTAGCTATTTTAAAATAATTACCCGAAGACATCAGCTGGCTTTCCTTCGCGTTTAGTGGCAATCGACTTTGGCTTTGTAACGGAAAATGTAAAGATGTCATTGAATTCTCCGCATCGATATGTCACAACCGATTTCGGTTCGGTGCTTTGAATAATTCTCATTATGAACATTTTCCACACCGCTTCCACAAAAGATCCCAATTTGTGGCTGAAACTACCCAACTTGTTCATAGCTGATAAATTCTAAACATCATCAATTAGCTGAAAACACCGATCAACCGAGGGAAGAAAATTTACGTCAGAAATAAGGCTAGGATTGGGGCACGTGACAACCATTTCTTCGGTCCCGGGATTGACTCGCTCCACGTCAGGAAATTGGAGAAAATTTTTATAGAAATCCTCCAAGACTATCTCTGAAAAGGGAAAACATCAGTGTTCAAGCAAAATTAAAATACCTACCAAGTTCGCTTTTTCGGGATGCAATCTCGCTGAATATCAAAGGCAAGATTCTGTCATTGACCGCTTCGGAAAATTCGTCCTGAAAAATTGGTTTAGTTTTAATTTAGTATAAATCCAAATTAATTAGGAAGAAACTGGTTAAGAATTTTTTTCTATTGGAAATTACTTCACTGGAACAATGAAACAGGATAACTAATTTTTCCCTAAAAACGTAACAGATTAACTTTTTCCATACAATTACTTATATGCACATCCTCGTTTCACTTTGTCAACTTATAAATTCAATAGGGCGTCTTATTAATGTTCTACAAAATATGATTATATTCAGCTAAAAATGTTTTACTGTATTGATCTACGCTACACATATAGAGTTCATGAGCAGACCATGTTTCTTGCAGTTAAAATCCCTAAAGCCTTACATTTTCCATACTATTGACAATTTCCTCCAGGCGTGTGATAATTGTAGCATCTGTGAGACAGTCTCGATTTTCACCATTGCTTGCGCCAAGCCAAAGGGCATTCAGTTGCTTTTCCATCTCATCCAGTACACCCAAGCGGTTAATAAGCCCGCGCACAACAATGAGTTTTTTGGTGGGGTCTTCGTCCTACAAATCGGTCTTGTGCAAAAATAAACTCGGAACCAGAAAACAAACCGCAAGTTGGGACATGTTTGCTTCGGCTGTTGTCAGAGACGCCTGAAGGTTCTCCATTTTTCTATTTGCGCTATACAAACTTGAGTCAATTTTCTCTTGACAATCAGCCAAAGCCAAGAACTGCGGAACACAATCTCTGTACTTCATCTCAAACACTTTAGCGATCTCATTTAGTGCTAAAAATTCAGGAAATCCATTTTAAAATAATTCGGCGACTTACATTTGGTCACTTCTTGTTCCAACCTGGATATTTTTGTCTCCAGAACAAATGAGTCTTGTTCAAACGCGCTACTGCTTTCATTAGCACTTTCCGCATTGATGCTCTCGCGCATGGACATAGTCGGCTCAAAGCCTGGGCGAACGACCATAAATATCACCTGTGAAGGGACTCAAAAGATAAATAAGCGCCAACTTTATAAAATATTCGGCGATACAATAAATTCAAACACCGGCGACGGAGGAAAATATTTCGCTAAAAATGGCGGCAATACGAACCAATATTTTCACGTTCGAATTTTAATGCTTTCTGAGTGGTGGTGGAACATAAAAAGGAAGAAAGCAAATGTATCGAATAGTCTTGTTTTGTAACCGATATTACTGAAAACTTTGTGAATTTTCTAACACCTAATAAGGAAGTAACTATTTTTGTATCTGTTGCAGTTAATATTGGAATCAGTTACTACTGGCGCTAACGATAATTTTGATACTTTTGGTTATTTTGTTTCATTTTTTTAACTGTGTACATTTTTGGACCAGTTTTCATTATTTTGCCTATAAATCTGATGGTACTGCCTCTATGTCATCTTTTTGTTTAGATTCCAATTTTCGATTTTCGCTCCAAAGAATTACGATTTTTGCACAGTTTTTATGTGCATTTTGAGCAATTTTCGCTATTTTTGTGAGATATTATGGCATATTGATATGGTAACACCACACTTGAGACAAAAATACAAATCAGATAAAAACTTATTAAATAAAGAATGCTTTTTGTTGAATAAATTCACAAAATTATTGTAATTTATGGGCACGTTATATCTATAAGCGCGACAAAATCTCGATGACAATCTTTTGCGACGATCAGAAAAATGCCTACACCATTTGATAGGTGCAATGGATCTACTTTAAGAATGACTAGCCGAGCAGAGCTCGGCTAGCTGTCGGGAGTCTATATTCGTGGTTTAGATTGAATTCGTTGGTCAATAAATTTTAATTGGGTCAATATGAATAACAGTTTTGGTATTCGCTACGCGAAAAGAACTCGGCCTTTGGCCGTCTAGCAAACTGCATAGATTTTAAAGGGATACAGATATACCTATGTTCTAAGTTCCCTCACATTCCAAGGGGGAAGGTCGGGCGCTCCGCGCCCGACCACAAACGACCAAACATAGCTAAATGCCCTTAGGGCAAATATCTCGATGTGTGTGGTCCGATCTCAAAAATTCTTGTGCCATTCGCTTTGTCTCACCGAGAGCTATCACCTGACACCTTACTCGCCTATGGAGGTGGTCAGGAACCCAAAATCTCGACAAATACCCCCAGGGCAAATTTCGTCAACGTGTGTGGTCCAAACTCGAAAACTTCAATGCCACTCGCTTAGTCTCACCGAGAGCTATCATTTGACACCTCACTCGCCTGTGGAGATGGTCAAAAACCCAAAATCCCGATAAATGCCCTCAGGCTAAAAATCTCCGCTGCGTGTGGTCCAATCTCGAAAATTTTTGTGCCAATCGTTTTGCCTCGCCGAGAGCTATCATTTGACACCTGACTCGCCTCTGGAGGTGGTCAGGAACGCCAGATCTCGACAAATGTCCTCAGGGGCCATAACTCCGTCGTGGGTGGTCCGATCTTATATTTTTCAATTTTCCCTGCTTTGTCTCATCGAGAGGAATCGTTTGACGTATCACACGCCTCTGGATGTGGTCTGGAAGGTCCCAAACTTTTTCCTCAGACAGACAGACGGACGGACATGAAATGGGGCGTGGCCTGACCTTTTAGGGGGTAAAAACAGGGGGTTCAACATGCGAATTCCTAAAATTTTTTCTCCGGGGGTCTTATCTCACCGAATGGAAGCCCTGGAGCCTAAAATACATGCCCCAGGTGAAAAGTCCGTCCTCAGGCTTTCCAACTCTCTAGTGGGGGGGACAAAACATTACCTCTTTATGCGAAGTCCAACTGGTTTTATCAGTGTTTGTTTAAAAACTTGTTCTAGATTACAGGAGGTAAAAATTTTTTACAAAACGTATATTTTATACGCATGAATGGATGTGCTAGTGTCTCAGTTGGATGGAAAATCCGTAAATGAACTATAATTTTGCCGGAGTGAATAATAATTGCATGCAAACGCTTATTTAAAAATTTATTCAACAGAAGTCTCACAATAATTGGGAACATAACAACGTTAAAATAATTTAGTTTCATATAGACTTTGATCCATTTAAAACGAGGAACACTTAGGATTGTAGCACACCAAAAACAAAAGGATCACAGCTTTGAAGGATAACAGTTCAGTTGCTAATGTGTGTTGAAAAGGAAGTGATCACCTCACATCAGTGTGAGATATTTCATTGGAGTATAGTAAGGCACGTTCGAAATAATTAAAAATTCAGTGAATATTGGGAGTATATCGGACAAAATAGGACAGTTTCTTGGTCGTACAAAATTCGTTTTGGTCAATCATTACCAACGTCGAGAGCCCCAAACGCCAGCCGCGCCATGAGCCGGTTGAGCAGATGGTGCACTCGATGATCCCATTGCTGGAAATTGTTCCATGCTGTCCAACTGCCAAGGAGCACCAGTTATTTGTACTTGCGGCTGCGACTTCTGCTCCACTTTTGGCTCTTCTCGTCGCGCATTGAAATAGCCGCGATCAGTCATATCGCTGATATAGTCCTCTTCCATAACCCGCAATTTGTCGCAGCAGTCATAGACGGCATCCTCACTTTGACCAGATACCACCACTAGATCCGGATGAGGGTCGTTTCGAGCAGGCATGCGAATCTCGACGCCAAATTCTTCTTCGATCTAAAAAGTAACTGATATTAACTCTAACAGGAATTTGAATTATTTCTGATGTTGATCACATTTTATTTAGAACTGATCTTTGTATAGAATTCAAATTTTGATAATATAAATAACTAAATGAATGAAATAAAACTCAGACGTTTCATCATTTAAACATTCAGAGCTATCAAAATTAATGTACTTTTCTGAGCATAAGACCCAGGTTTACCCTCAGGTTTTAACTTTTGTATGCACAAAAAACTTTTTAAACAATAATTTGCCAATAAGTGTTTGATTTCACCTACCTTTCTCAAGTTTTTGCCACGCATACCAATTACTCGAGGATGGAAGCGCACGTCAAGGGAAATCTCCTGACTAATAAGCGATTCCAAACGGCGGACGGTTTCCTCGATTTCGTCGCGACATGCGTTGCAGTTAGCCTCATAACCGGTAATGTTGATTGTCTCAGAGCCGGATTCTGAGCGTGGGATGTGAATTTGCACATCGTGACGAGCAATCATCTCTTTCACTTTAGCACCGCCGGGACCGATAAGGCGCTGATGGTACTTTAATGGCACATCGATTTGAATCTTGAATGAACGAAGTTTCTAAAATAGGTTTAGTTACTTGGGAACAAAGTAAAATCGGTTGGCTTACTCGATCGTCGGCTTGTCTATCAAACTCGGCCACTTGCTCCGTGATGTTGGCAATTGCCGCGTCCACATTCTCGTTGGTGCCTGTGACGGCGATCTCTTCAGATTGCTCATTTTCCGTAGGAACTTTGACTCGCACCGCGTAGTTGGACATGAAAGTGCGAATTGCTTCTCCACCGCGTCCAATCAGCGATCGATGATATTCGAGAGGCACAGTCACCTACATTTTGTCAATTTTTTATTCAAATAGAACACTTTTATGACATTGATATTTCTTAATTAATATGCTTATATCTTAATTTGTTTAATAATAAAAGTTCATTGCAAAAATAGTTTTTCATATTTTGAATAATTTTCGTTTCCTTATTTAGCTGAGTAGCCAATTGCTGATTTTGGTATATAACCAATAGGTTTGAATGTTAATTCTCAATGAGCAAGCAAAATGAAGGAAAATTTGTCCGAAAAATTCATCCGATATGAAAAAAATGTGGAAAAGTAATTTATTACGAATGGAATTTACTATCACACTAAATTGTGCAGTTTTAACTTACGGTTTTCGTGACGGGAATCAAGGCAATGAGGGCTTGTTTAGCGTCCTCGCATTTTGTGTCACGGCCCGTAATTTGTACCAAATCGGCAGCGCCAATTCCGTCAACGGTCGTCCCATTTTCGTTGGTTGTTCCACGGTCGGGCACTTTGATTCTAACGTTGTATTTGCTGCGAAGCTCGTTCAAATGGGGCATTAGCGAGCGGTGATGGGCTTCAGCAATCTCGACATTTATAGTCACCTGCGCGATCAAGTCACCAACGATTTCTTCGATACGGGCCTTAGCCGATTCTACACAGCTTTTCGAGCCTTTTATGGTCACTTTTGAGTCGTTAGTTTCTTGACGCGGGAAAGAAATTTGGCAACCGCCGTTCTGGTTTTGTATTTCTTTGAGCACTTCGGCAGATCTTGTAATAAAGTGGCGATGGTACTTCGGGTCCACGTCCATGCTGATTTCAACCGTCTCATTGAGCTCGGCGATTTGTTTGTCATAAATTTTCTTCACAGCTTCCACCTAAATTCACAAAAATATACTAACTCACTACTTGATGACTATTCCAACCTCATCCTTCTTGCCAATAAGCAGAATTTGGTGGTCCTGGTCGCTCTCGAGTGGGAACACAATGCGCACTGTTGGATACTTTTCACGCAGCTTTTTCACGTTCGCTCCGTCTCGACCAATAAGGAACCTCACAAATTCGGGCTTTGTGGAAATAGATACTTCTTCGGTGGTTTGTTCGCAGTGCTTCGCCACCTGAATTGTTTCAAGTGTTTTATATCATTTAATACTTGCGTTTACTTTTAATAGAAAACAAATTTAGTAATCATCATTAGCTAACGGAACACAAAATGGAAATCATATTCTGAGTATTAGTCCCAGCCAAATATTTCTCTAAACTGCTTTAAAGTTAGTCTAATAATCAAACTCACTTTAATTTTATTTTTAACATTTTATTTTTAAAATTCATAGAAATTTGAAATAAGAATTAAAAAACGGCTTAGTGTTTTCTCCAGACTCACCTCTTTCAAAGCATTTTCCGCTTTTGCCACGTCCTCTTTCGGTCCACGGATGGCCACTTTGTCAGAACCCTTCTCTTTTGGGAACAAAATATGAACGCCGCCGAATTCGTCTTCTATATCTCGAATCAAACGTCGGCCATTGCTCAGGAGGCGCGTGTGGATTCGATTGGGGATTGTAAATTCTGTGGTCACAATGCTAGCCTGAATATTATTCAATGTAACTTGAATAGATCAATGGAGACGGTTTGGAAATGGTAATTACCAACCAAATTGTTACCCGGTGCTCACAATCACGGTACCGAGACCGAGACCGATACCGAGACCGATACCGAGTCCGAGACCGACGTGCTCACAATCAACTTTTTCAAATTTTTGCACATTTTTTTCAAATTTTTTGTACTAATGTCTGAAAAAGTATTCTAGAATGTTTTAGAATGCTCTATAGCGTCTAAAAAATCGTTTTTTATAACAAAATATGGAGTTTTTGGGTTTTCTCAGAAAATGCTTTACCGAGACCGATACCGATGTGCTCACAATCAACTTTTCAAAATTTTGTGTGGTAAATTATTCTAGAATACTTTAGAAACCATTTCTTGAGCCCAATTAAGCGGATTTGAGCTGACTTTGAGTGGATTAAGCTATATTTTGTTCATATTACGTCGATTTTAGGTGAATTAGAAGTAGATTAAGATGGATTTGAGCTGGTTTAAGATGGTTTTGAGCTGGATTGAGCTGCAATCGATTCATATTAAGTGGATTTCTTGAGAAGTTGAATGAGATTAAGCGGATTTGAGCTGTTTTTAAGCGAGATTAAGCGGATTTAAGCTGGTTTCGAGTGAGATTAAGGGAATTTGAGCTGTTTTCGAATGGATTAAGATGGTTTTGAGCTGGATTGAGCTGCAATCGATTCATATTAAGTAGATTTCATGAGAAGTTGAATGAGATTAAGCGGATTTGAGCTGTTTTTAAGCGAGATTAAGCGGATTTGAGCCGTTTTTAAGCGAGATTATGACGGATTTAAGCCGGATTACGCGGTTTTGAGCTGATTTTGTGCTGGATTAAGGTGTTTCGACCGGATTGAGATCGATTTGAGCTGGTTCGCAGCGGGATTAAGCGGATTTGAGCTGTTTTTAGGCGAGATTATGATAGATTTGAGCTAGTTTCGAGGGGATTAAGTTGGATTAAGCTATATTTTATTCATATTACGTCGATTTGATGAGGTTTAGAAGCAGATTAAGATGGTTTGGTGCTGAATTGAGCTGCACCTGATTCATATTAACTGGATTTCATGAGAAACTGAGTGAGATAAAGCGGATTTGAGCTGGTTTTGAACGGGATAAAGGGGATTTGAGCTGTTTTCAAGCGGATTTGAGCTGGTTTTGAGTGGGATTTAGCGGGTTTGGGCAGGTTTTCAGTGGGATTAAGCGGTTTTGAGCTGGTTTTCAGCTGGATTTGGCCCGGATGAAGTGGTTTTGTGCTGGTTTTCAGTGTGATTAAGGGGATTTGAGCTGGTTTTCAGCTGGATTACGTGGTTTTTAGCTGGTTTTCACTGGATTAAGCGGATTTGAGCTGGTTTTCACTGGAATTTGTGCGGTTTTTAGCTTGTTCTGAGTGGGATTAAGCGGATTTGAGCTGGTTTTGTGAGGTTTTGAGCTGATTTTGTGTGTGATTAAGCGAATATAAGCTGGTTTGAGGAACATCGAGATTCCGAAATTTTGCCGCTTTCACCTATATAGGGTTTTTTGATGCGGGGAATCCGAATTTGACGTCAGATTTTAGTTGGTCCCGACACGAAAAGACGAAAAACCGGTATTTTCTTCAAAAAATGGGCTTTTTTGGTCCAAATTCACCCAAAAATTGTAATTTTTGACGCAATATGAAGAAACTAATTGCAGATTCGGAATCAGCGCATCGAAATACCCCTAAAAACACATGTTTCGTAATACTGCTACACATTTTCAAAAAAATCGATTTTTTTTGAAAAACCATGTGGTTCCCCCCTATAGTCTGAAAATGGCAAAAAATCAAAATTTTTGAGATTTGTCGCAAATTGTGTTTTGAGGGGTATTTCGATGCGCTGATTCCGAATCTGCAATGAGTTTCTTCATATCGCGCCAAAAAATGGGCACTTTTGGCCAAAAATGGCCATTTTTTGAAGGAAATAGCGACCAACTAAAATCTGACGTCAAATTCGGATTCCCCGAATCAAAAAATCCCTTTGTAGGTGAAATCGGAAAAATTTTCTGACAAATTCTCACCTCTTTATGTGGTCAAATACCAAAATATCGGCTTTTTGGCCGAAAATATCAAAAATGACCATATACTTATAGCAAAATGGCGACTTCGTAAATATAAATGCAGCAATATTCTAAATGACCGATATTTACAATATAAATCATGAAACAATATATTTTTCCTGATCAAAACCCATAAAAACACGTTTTTAAGATTTGGCGCGAATTCAAATTTTAAATAATAAAAATATAAAATTTTCTCGTTTCTGTAGTTCACGGGCTTTCAAATGAGCTATTACTCATAAAAAACGGCTGACAGGATCCTAAGATAAAAAATCTCGAATTATGGTCAAATAATAGGGTAAATATGTGCGTTTTCTGCATTTGGGCAGAATGCCAAGAAAACGCCAAAAATGTGATATTTTGTTAAAATATAATGTCAAATTCGGATTCAGCACAAAAAATTACCCCTAGAAGCATATTTTGTGCGGCGACTTTTTCGATTTTGGCAAAAATCCCGAAAAATGACCATATTTGGGCATAATGCCAAAAAGCGCCAAAAATTCAAAGTTGGCGTCAAAACTGACCAAAAATCTGAATTCCCCGTGGCCGATAACCCTAATAGCAGTCTTTGCCACTTTTCCACCACTTATTTCCTCTCAATTTGGAAATAGCTGAAAATGGGCGAGACCGACACCGAGACCGACGAAATTAGCAAATTGAAAATCGAAATTCTCAACATTTTTCAAAAACTCGACGACTGCGATGTTATTTCATAAAATGGAGCCCAGGACATGTGCGACCATATGCAAAAAACCGTTTGGTCGGATCGCGTCAAAAAAGTACCGGAGTACCGACGCGTGTAAAATGATTTCAAATGGATTTGAATTTTTGTGAAAAAAAAATCAGCATTTTTTTCACATCCGCACTCTCGACATTTAATTGTTGATATTCAGCAAAATGGTGTTTTCTATAAGAACCGTAAGGGTCTCCCCTACAAGTTTTGTATTGGTCGCACTATGGCCATATCTGAAAGAATTTGTGGAAAAATGCGATTTTTTGGCGAAGGTCAATTTTCATCGGACTCGGTCTCGGTCGCGCCATCGGTCTCGGTCGTTGATTGTGAGCACGTCGGTCTCGGTATCGGTCTCGGTCCCCATTGTGAGCACATCGGTCGGTCCGTCGGTCTCGGTCTCGGTCCCGCTATTGTGAGCAGGCCTTTAGTAACCCTCTGTCAAGGTAGTTT
This sequence comes from Ditylenchus destructor, assembly GCA_022814885.1. Classification (NCBI taxonomy): domain Eukaryota; kingdom Metazoa; phylum Nematoda; class Chromadorea; order Rhabditida; family Anguinidae; genus Ditylenchus; species Ditylenchus destructor. The sequence goes on from JAKKPZ010000006.1 coordinate 40,684, forward strand.
ATGCGTAAAAACTGCCAAATTTTAGTTTATTTGCACTACTTTTTACAACTTAGAGCGTATAGGTATACATATAGACAAAATTTTTAACCAGACTCCCGTAGGGAGTCCGAAGCCGTTAGTTTTGACTACGATAAAGGTCCTATAAACCTGCTTACCAATTCATTCTGAATTTTGTTGAGCTGAGCGATGGCCTTGTCAACATTTTCCTTTTTGCCAATGACAGTGATACGGCCATCTCCCTGAGCAGGTAATTCAATGCGCGTTTGCGTCTCGTCACGAATGCGGTTGATGTTGGCGCCATTCTTTCCGATTATATGCTTATAATACTCCTTGAAGATGGAGACGGTATCTTGATAGTTGGATTCTTGGAGGTCTTTCACTAGCTTGCTCATCGCTGTGTACAATTTGTCGACCTGCATATAAGTTTAAAATATATTTTTATTAATAATACTATCTCACCTCTTTCTTATCTCCGCGCAAATTGACAATGTCCGATTTGTTAGTCGCATCAGGGAACGAGATCGACACAGTAGGAAACTCCTTCCTCCATTTTTGGGTATGTTCACCACTTTTGCCAATTACCTGGCCATGGAAGCGGTGCTCAATAACGATATCGCGCGATTTCTCGTTCTCCTATAAATAATAGTTTTTCAAACTATAAAATTTTAAGTATTGTTGATTTATTAGTTCTGTTTACGTTATCGTCAAGAATTTGAGAAACAAATAAAACTATATTTTGCTTTAAAAATTAGACTGTACCAGTCTCTTGACAATTTCCTTGATAGCAGCTACTGACTTTTGCACACCATCCTTCTTGCCTTCAATTTTAATCTCATCAGAGTTTGAGCTCTCATTGGGAATCGAGATTTGCACATCGTTTTCGTCCTTGAGCTTATTCACTATAAATCATAATTGATACTAATAACCTGAGAATAATCAGAAAATATTACCAAGCGTGCCGTTGCGTCCAATTATATGGCGGTGAAGATTGGGAGCAACTTTAACCACTTCTGACGACAGTTCTTTAGTGAGTCTTGCAATTTCGGCGCTCAATGCGGCGTTTGCGGCTTTGACAACCTCGGGTGGACCTTCTAAATAAATGAGACCGCCATCCTCGAATTCGAGCTTGAGTTTTTCTTGTTTAGGAACCAGAGACTAAAAAACTTATTTATATGAGATGCAAAGTTCGATTCTATATACATATTTGATTTGATGCTTTGAAATTAGAATAAAAATAGTAGAAGATATGAACAGACCTGCAATGTAGCTCCTTTTGGTCCAATTAGGAAACGCCTCATCCACTCGGAGTAACGGATTTCCATCGAAATGATACTGCTCGCCTGTAATATAAATTTATTCATCTTTTAGAAGAATTTTCGATATTACCTTAGCATAGACTTGAGACAACGCATCACCCAATTTTGCAGGTTGACCACGCAATGTGATGGTTTCCGACTCATCATCTTCTGCAGGCACGTCCACAATAACATCAGTGTCGCGCAATATTTCGTCAATTCCACTTCGTTTCGTTCCGATGATGAAGCGGTGTTGGGCTTTAGGCACTTTGCACGTCAAAGATTTTATGGCATTTTTCTAAAACAAAAATAACATAGTTCCTTCTCACAAGAAAAAATAAGTTAACCTTGCTTTCGTAAATTGCACGTATTTCTTTCGCTGCCTGCTCAACGCCCTCACGTTCTCCTGTGATCACAATTGTCTCACCTTTAGCAGAATGCGGAGGAATATTTATTTTGGCATTAGTCTCGGAAATAATGCGATCAAGATTTTCGTTAAATGGGCCGCGAATCCAAGGATAGAAATCTCTAGGAATTTGTAGAACTTCTGTTCCTTGTTTTGACTAAAATTACAATGTTATAATGTCACACAATTTGTAAATGAAGAAAATTTGTACCATTTCATCTCCGATGTCCTTAATTCGACGAGCGGCCTCACCAATATACTCGTTCGGGCCGACAATTTTAATGGTGTCGCTCTTTTCATCACGACCGGGCATATATATTCTGCACAAGTAGTCCTGAAAATGATGAATTTGCAATATAGCTTCATCGTTTATTATAACGATACCTTCTCCAATTGGCGAAGCCGACTGCCTTCTTTGCCGATTATATGACCATGATATTCCTAAATGGTAATACAATGCATTAACTAATCTCGGAGAACAAAATTTACATATTTATTTTGAACCAATTTCGGGATAATATTTCAGATGTACCTATCATTACAGAAGTGTTTCATTTCAAAATTGTTATAATATTCTTCATATTTTGAATTAATGTATAATTTAAACAAACCTTGGGAATTGAAACCTCTGTGTTAGCTTGAGTCTGTAGCTCTCGAATTAGACGAGCTCGCGCTTCTTCCACGTTCTGACGCTTGCCAGTAATTAGAATTGTGAGCGATTGATCTTTGGCTTCGCACAATTCGATTTTAGTACCTAAACAAAATACATTACTTTAATAAAAATGTCAAACGCATAAATATGATCAAATTATCATTTTGTTATTAACCAACTTATATTAGCCTAAAGCCGGGTTTTGATCTATAGGGTGCCAGATATCATATCAAGTTGAGATATAGATATAATGCATTTTATACCGTAATCAGTAAACATAACTAACCGCAAGCAGCAGCCACTTGGTTGCATTTTTGTTGCTCTTCGGACACATTGCCAAACTGCTTTCGGGAAGCGCGCTCATTCGCCTGTAGCTTGAAGGCCTCAGTCACTTCAGTGCTTTTAATAGCTGGGCGGCGGCTAAATTGTATTTTATACAAAAATTGGAAAAATAGTTCACATACCTCCAGGCATTAGCTGTAGGGGCCACAGCCACTGGTGCGTCGGGTAGTTTGGGGAAGTCAGTGCTATAATCCATGACGAGTTTGTTGCCATCCACGGTTTGTTGCGGTGGTTTGCCTGCCATACCCGATGGTCCTGCCACCATATGTGGTTGTTGGTGTATTGGTATACCAGGTCCTTGACCCAACAAACCGTTAGTTGGTGGAAACACACCAGGTGGAGGATGTTGGTACTGCATTTGATGATGGAGTAGATGTTGACGTTCGGCACCAGGAGCCAAGACAAATGTGCCTAAAAATATGACGTGAGAACATTGTGTTTTACATATGATATACTGTTTAGGCGAGAACAAATATTTGATAGCTATGGATTTCGTTGTTTATCATTGAAATAACATAGAAAATATCATGTTTGGTTTTTAAACTCTATAAGTTTTTTATATCTGTCGGATCGATGTTTGAAGGAGAAGCAAATAATTGTATTCTGTTTCGCTATACAAAGTGGTATCCTGAATTATTGTATTTTGCTCATATTTAGTCATCAAGGTGAGACATTGAGAAATGACAGATTCAATGTATCATATATAAAAGGTATTCCCAGGTAATATTTAACGCAACATAATACGAATTTATTGAAGCAAAATTAAAATAGTTCGAAATTTACCATCTCCACCGACGATTCCACTGCCAGCACCTCCGTTAACTCCATTGTCCATGCTGGAGAGTACATTGCTCAGGTCAATTCCATTGGGAACTGCGAAAACACTCTCTACATTCGGATGCGGTTGGGGTGGCGGTGCAGTGGAAGTCATATCAGCGGCATTATTTGGTATTCCGTTCATTTTGGTTGATCCTTCCTCGTTAGCTGTCCGAGAAACGAATGTTGCTTTGGGGGTGAGACGGTCCGAGTTTCACACAGTCCAAGTGATACGAATCAAGGCAATAAAACGGTCCCTGTATAGGCAATTGTTTTGAGTATATCTGAAATGAAATAAATTCGAATGACAAAAATTGAATCAGAAACTGCAATCAATTTAAAACGTCAAGATACTATAGGATGTTTGCAAATAATCGGGATTTCTAGCAGCTGAAACGTGAACATTCCTTATGTTTGAACCTAATAATGGATTAACTTTGCACAAACCAAGTCCTAATAAATACGCTTGGAAATAATTAAAGTATTTAAATCGGTGAAAGGTCCTTTTCTTAGGATACAGGAAATTATCCCTAGAATGATCGATGTGCAATTAGTAGGATGAATTTAATCAGAAGGAGATTGTCGTTTGCGTAAGGTAAAGTCAAGGCCACACCTTTAGTGAGAGGGCAAGAAATAGGCCGTACCCAATCAGAGCCACGTTTAATTGGTGGTGGCTGAATGATTATCGGAATGGGAATAGGTGTTTTTGATAATAAATGCACTGATATACACACCTTCTCGACCGAAAATATGAGAGAATATGAAATAGGAGAATGATTTTGACGAACGATAGACATCCTAAACGGTTTTCATATGGGGCGATGACTACGAACAGACCGTCAATCGGCGACACACTTCCACGCAGCATACGCTCTCAAAAATGCACTCGCACGTACAGACACAATCGATTTCCTGGGCGGAGAAAAACCACCAGGAAGGCAAATCATACACTGCTCTTCCGCACACTCACCCCTTATTCGCCCCGGTTCGATCTGTCCTCGCTCGCCTGTGACCTAGTACTGTCTCGAATATGACTAGAGATATAGCAACAAGTGAACAAAAGAGGCAGTCAAAGAAGTTTACTATAAGGGATGAAAGCACAATAGGAAGGAGAGAGAGATAGAAAAACCAAATCGATAGCCCCTCTGTATGCCACATCCCAGCCTACACAAATACACATATTTGTTCCAAAAAATTCAACTTATTGGGTGTTTCATTGTGAATAATTAAACAGGCAAATCTGAAAATTTATTCTAGAGAATGAGAATTTTATATAAATATTTTGATAAAATATGGGGTTGATGAGGAGTTGCGAATTATGAACAAGTTTCAAGAAAATTTTGCTTTATAATACGGTGCTACAAAATAAAATCAACGTTTATACCACAGTTGATGACTTAACGAAGGATATTCATATCGATATACTAAAAGAATTGGGCTGACATCTAAAAAAGCTAGGCATTTTCTGCGAAAGAAAATTAATGTTTCCACACCGGTGCGAATGAAAATCGCGCAGATTTCGTAATGATAATCATGAAGTCTTCTTTACGTTTAAAAATTAATATTTTGCTTTTATTTCACATTTTTTATTCCTGAAATGATATTTTAGAAAGGTATTCATTTTGTGAGCATGACAGAATTGTCTGTTTTCGAGGGGAGATGTCAATAATGTGAACGATTTTCGAAAAGTTCCTACCGAATTCAATTTCATAGTTGTAGACACTTTAAAATGGCAAATATAAAAAGGAAATTTCTGCAGAGTTGCTCTAACTGCAGCTATCGATCACGTTCCAAATAAATTTTTGGATAGCAATATTTTGAAGCTATTACGTCGTATTACACTGCTGTTAATTGAACATCAAAATTGTTAATTGCTGTAAACTATAAGTGTTTAAGGACACATAAAACTTTATATACCTCGTGCTTAAAGAACAACGTCACAACAAAATTACAAAAGTGAATTGTATATAAGACCAATCTACCTAAAGAAAGAGCATTTAAATGGCCAACACTGAGAAGATACGTGTGAGTGACATAATATAAAAACTGTATGAATGAAAAACACCTCCAAAAAGATACCAATGACTGGGAAAGTTATCAGAGAATTCAGGAAAAGGTCACATTCCTCAATATAACACATTGTTTAGTTTTTATTTTGAATAGAGTAGTTCGAATACTGTAATTCCATGCGGGACGTATTTGGTTCCAAACTGGATGTTGACAAATTTTGGCATATAAAATGTTTAAGATAAAAAGGATAAATTCTTAAGATACTTTAATTTGAAGACGGGGGATAGTAATATGTTCTCCGAATGTCTAAAGTTTGTATACCGCCGTTTTCGAACAATTGGCGAGCAATTCTAGTGTTCCCAACAGATTCATAGGACACTGCACTTCGAATTTGATTAGGATCATACCATCGTTGCCTTTGATGAGCTTCCAATTGCAAAGGCTGAGGTTTCCAATGCATTTGAGTGTTGTTGTGTGCCTTTTGATTCAATCGAAATTGCTGCTAAAACACAGAATTCGTTAGTGGTGATATGTAAACAATTGGGAGGAGCAATCTGTAGCACAGCAAAAATATCTGCAAACCAAATTTTAAAACTTTTTATATGGGTTTATAATCATGCGTGTTGAAATGAGTCACGCCTTATAGTGAGACACAGAAGAATTTGTATAACGAATTAAAAGAACGTTGAAAATCTTACAGAGTTTTGATGGAAAATGGAAAGAAAAACATTGAAAATCAAAGGAAAATTTTTCGATTTAATGTTCTTTTCTTTCTGTTGTCCCATCTACCTTACCCACTCTCTAATAAAAGCTCGGTGATTGCATGTATAGAAATCCATGAATTTCAAAGTTTAGCATTACCTTATCGATCTCCGCTATCCGTTCAATATCAGACAACCGTTGCATTCTGTGCTCCGGCATTCGGCTATCTGCAGGGATAAATTCTTCCGTTCTCAATGACGCAACCAAAGAAGCCGATAGGGCATATGAAAAAATACAGGAAAATTAGCCAAAAAAAGTATACGTAAACATAAAACATACCAGTAGCTCTCCATTTTGGGAAACCAAATCCATATGATTTTGGACGAGAGTTGAAAGTGGTAGTCTAAGTTTAGTTGTGATTAAGGGTTTTGTAAAACCTTTAATTATGGGTTGTATATGTTGGGCAAACAGACGAACTGAGCATCATTTTTAGCGGTAAGAAGCGAAATTTTACATAAGCAATAATTATTTAAATGGAAAGCATGTCACTATTTTTTGTAGATCAGATAATGAGTATTTATCAACTAGACGGTGGTCCTCTGTTGTCGTTAACGTTGGAAAACAGGCCACTCACTGCCAAAAAATAAGCTGGCAAAAATAATGTCTGCCACACAAGTTTAAATCTAGAACGAGCCTAATCGCTTACATTATAACTATTCACTTGATTTTCTCGGATACGATTTTCCCACATCTTGCGAATCGGCTGAACTAGAGAGTGATCCTCTAAGTTTCCGTTCTGAGCAAAATATGGCATTGAATGAGGTACATGTTTTGCTGCGGAGACTTGCGAAGATAAAGAATGTCCTGGGGAGGATTGTAATGATGGAGATAAGCAACTGGAAGATGATTCACACGGAGATGGAGACGTTGATTCACCTTCATAGTAATTAGTTTAATTAATCCGAATTATAATTTTGTAGAAAAAATTTAGGTGCTATGCTTCGTCGGAGCACGACATTTCGCCGACTCCTTATAAAATGGACATTAGCCAGTTCATGATAAAATGGACATTTTGACAACTGTAGTTACAGTTAGTATAATTTCAGCTTTTTTAGTTCCAAACCCGTGTAGGCACTGGGACATGTTTAGGCCCCCGAACAACCCTTCCAACGCAGCTGTGTTCGATTTATGAAATAAAAGTAATTGATATACGTAGTGTACAATTATAAAACGCGTTACCGAGTTATCTGACGGAGCTCAAATTGACGCCGTTTAGGGCTATGTTGAATTGACAGATCTATGCTATGGAGAGAGAAACGGTGGGAATTTGAGTTCCACCAGATCATTCTGTAGCGAGTTTTATCTAATCACCTTAACGCCATATAAACGGAACGTCATGTTTCCTTAAATCGAACAGAAAGAATTCAATTCTGCTACCTTGCAGAGATTTTATAAGAGACAAATTTTGTGTAGTCAATTTTGTGAGACATGATTGGTTAAAAATTTTTCCCGTTCACCTATACTGCTGTTTATGTAATAATTACAATTGTTTTTAGTAATAACGATATTTGTTACTCGTATAATATCAATAGAAACATTAGTAGTTACCTCGTGCAGGTTTCCGTATTAACAAATGAGAATTCATTTCAATTACTCAAAAACAACCTCAAACCTAAAACGAAATTAGGGAAATAGAAGTTAGAGAAATAAATGGATAAACAGGATAAAATTAATTTTAACCATAGCAAACATGTGATAGAGAGATCGAAGGCTTTCAAGGGAAGTACACAGTCAACCTGCTTTCTTGTTGAAGTCAACAAAGTGAGAGACCACCCTTCCCTATCCAAAGCACAGAATTGTCTAAGGGAAATCCCGCTCGAGATAAACCACTAAATTGACCGAGAATTACAAAACAAAAGAAATGAGGTTATATACACATCGGCGCCAAATGCACTGGAGCCGTCTCAAAATGCGTCTCAGCCATGTTTTTGTCGAGAGTTGGCCGAGATTTTTGGTACATACCCTAATTCGGGTACGGGGAATCCGAATTTGGCATTATTTTTGGCATTCGGTTGGGGGGTTTTTTGGCGTTCTGCCCATTTTCTGTTTTTGAGGGTTTAGCGGGGGGATTTTTTGCTCCCGGGGGTTTTCGGGCACGGGGAGTCCGAATTTGGCATTATTTTTGGCATTCGGTTGGGGGTTTTTTGGCGTTCTGCCCATTTTGCGTTTTTGGGCGTTTAGTGGGGTGATTTTTTGCTCCCGGGGTTTTCGGGGGTGGGGAATCCGAATTTGACCTCAGATCATGGGTGGTCCCGCCACGAAAGTTGGGAAAATTGCATTTTTTGGTAAAAAATGGCCCAAAAATGACCATTTTTGATGCGTTACGTTAAAAATAATCGCAGATTCGGACTCAGCGCATCAAAATACCCCTAAAAACACATTTTGCTGACATTCCGAAAAATGTCATTTTTTGGCCATTTTTGACCATTGGTACCACATGGATTTTGAAAAAAATCGATTTTTTGAAAATGTGGAAAATTTTTCTGAAATGAGTGTTTTTAGGGGTAATTCGATGCGCTGATTCCGAATCTGCAATTATTTTCTTCATATCACGTCAAAAATGGCCATTTTCGGACGATCTGTTGTGGGTTTTTCGTCTCAAGTTCGAATCCCAGGTCCGTCAATCAATTTTTTTCTCGCGATAATACCGAATTTTTTAAAAAATAACCACAAATTCTTGTTTACCGGACCACAATTGATTAAAAAATTGGAACTGTAAAATAAAATACCATCAATACTAATTTTCTGGCACCATTTTGTGATAATTTTCGCCCAAAAACGTCAAAAAACGCAATTTTCCCAACTTTCGTGGCGGGACCACCCCCGATCTGAGGTCAAATTCGGATTCGCCGTATCGAAAAACAGTATACTCCCAAAAATCCCAGTCGATTTCAAACATTCTAATTCGCTTTTTCTCCAAAACACACAAAAATGGCCTTTTTTGGGCAAAAAAACCGAAAAAATGTCGTATTGGGCTAAAACGGTCATTTAGGTTTGAAATTTTATGAAAAAGTAAAATTTGAGGTGTTGCTCGATCGAACTAAACAAGTGAAATATTCATCCGTTCGATTATTATTTCTAAATCGGGTCTCAAAGTTGACCCATTTAACACTGAAAAACGCAAAGTGTACCATCTTTGAAGCCCAAAATATAAATAATAATCGAACGGATGAATATTTCACCCACCAGGTATAATAGAGGAACACTTCAACTTGCTTCCTGGAAAAAAAAATCTTAGACAAATGACGATTTGATTTTTGGCTGAAAACGGCTGGGACGCTTTTTGAGACACTTGGCGCCGATGTGATATTTGTGAAGGAGAAAGAGCGAAGCTGTATTTTACGGTTATTCATATTCAAAATCAATTTGCTTACAATCAAAAGATAAAATAGTTTGTGTAATTTTAGAAACAATGTTTCTACCGATTATCGCTTTATGAACGCATCCAAAAAACGAATGGTTTAAGTTTCATACATTATTCTGTGTTCAGTTTTATGAGCATAATTGGCAACTTTTTTATAAACGTTTTCTTTTAGGTAATCCCAAGGAAAACCTTTTCCTTAATCATGTGGTTGTTTTATTGCCTGATAAATTATGACACCTTTATACAATAATGTTCATGTTTTCATTGTGAAGTCGTAATAGAGTGCATAATATACATAATCTCACACATAACAAATCGCAGACAATTATTTATACAAACTTTGAACGCCTTGAGAAACATGATTGAAAACTAAGCCTGGAATCCACTTCCATTCTCGCATCTTTTCAGCACTAACCAGGCCTTTTGTTTTATGGATTATATCGAATGCGCCCAAGACGAAATCTGTTTGTTTTTCTGTCAAATCACGGGATGATGGCAATGGCAATCCCATAAGTACGCACATAATCAGCAACAAATCTTCGCAGTCACTTGAAAAAGGTAAAGCAAAATATGAGTGCATTAATATGCACAATGCAATGGCATTCGAGAGTCCGCCAACCAGTGGAATTGAAGAACCACATGTAACTGGAATAGGCAATTTAAAGGTAATACATTAAATTATCACTAAAACTTTGAAATTTAAGTAACGAAACGTCAATAAGAGATATGTTCTTCCTCGAAATTAACTTACCATTAAAAATTGTAATATTTACAGGAAAAAGTTTGAAGGAGATGCCTTACTTCGCAAGATTTTAACTTTAGTCCAAATACTCTCTTGTGCTAGAGAAAAAAGATAGCGAATTCCGAGCTTTAAACGGCCAAAGTGCGAAATTCGCACTTTGGCCTGCCAATCTGCAGATTGGCCGATTTCGCACTTTCGCCGAAACATGTATAAATAGAATGACGACCTTACCTATAGTGTAATCGTCTCCACAGGAAATTATCTTGGTACCACCTCGCTTTGTGGCAATTTTGTGGCTCTCAAGTTCTTCTGGCCTCTAAAAACCTTAGTACTTCGAGAAAAATTCCGTGTAGGGTACCATAATATTTGTAACCAATTTATCAATGACTGTAACGTTTCCTGCAGTGCAACATGCACCAATCATTTGCAACGCTTTGAAACACCTTGATTCTAAACAAATATTATTAATGCACAAATTCATAATAAAATCTAGGGGACACTTACCTGTATCAATGTTGCGTAAATCGAATTGCCCAAGGAACGAATAGTTTTTGAAAATTACCGGATTAGTACTGCGTTGGCTATATAATAGTATCCCATAAGACCATAAGTCTTCGAAATGGTCCGCAAAATCTGAAATTCAAAATTCATAGGCTAAATATTTAAGTTTAAACGTTGAAATTCAGAATATGGAATTCTATTAGAACCTTTTCACCTTTAAAGCATTGTTTCGAAAGTAAATATTGAGTATTAGCTGTTTATTGGAAAAATAGATCTATTGTGCTATTTATCAAAAATCAGCTTTAATATTATCAAAGGGAGTTACCAATATCATAACGAGAAGTCGTACGATCTCTTTGCATATGTATTCGCTCTTGAAAATTGGTTTTAATCTAAATATTTAAAAAATAAAACGAATTTTAAAAATTAGCAAACCTCTGTCGCTATGTCCAAACCGGCGTTTTTGAACATGGATATTATTCGGGAAACGTATTCTATGTGTTTTGTGTATGAACGTTCATACCGGCATTTATTGAGCCTGTAAATCGATAAAAGAAAGCGTTTTAAAATTAATACTGCTCATTACTTTCGTTTATACGTATTTCAGTAGACTTCAGTGTTGGAAGGTATAATTTAATATAAAAAATCTAATTTCCGTAAACTCAGGAAATTAGAGCGTGGCGAATTTAGTTATTGCTTTACAACGAAATTTTATTTTCACACCAAGTTTACATCTACTTAGTCTCAGCAAATGTCGACTTCTGCAAAAATTTACATTTGTACGACCGGGTCTTTATCACTAGCGGATTGCTCAGTGGCCATTAGTGGGTGAGGATTATGCCTAGCTGGTGAAAAATGATCAGTGACTGCAACTTTCGGAGTGATATTTGCACTCTGTTCCATATTACGGGCTTCAACCACAGTGTCTACCGGTGTACCACATGTTAGCGGCCGACTGCTGTTCGAACATTCTTCGCGTTTGTCGCCTCCGTGGTTCGCATAGCCATAGAGCTCATCCAACATATTCAGAACATTCTTTTTATCATAATGTATAGCACTTAAATCCTGCTCAGGAGGACATTGATAATTGGTGCAGACACTACCTAAACATTTTGATTATCGCTTTCGTAAAATTTGAATATTAATGCGAAATTACTCTGGTTCCATAATCAACTTTCTAGTCTGATTCCTAAAGACGTAAATCTTGTAAAATCATCAACAAAATAAAAAAATATTTAGAATAACCAATTCTCGTTTTACATTATATGATATAAGACGAAACAAATAATACGAAATAAATAAAATATGAGACTACGCACCGTATAGTTTGAAATCTTTAGTTTAACTACTGTTATTATTTTTCTTAGACATTAATGAACAAACTTTTACTGAATCCAAAAATATTCCTAAATTATCGTTTACTTATAAATAAAAATCGTTTGTAGTTAGGACTAGAAATTTACCACATAAAATGACAAAAATTACCAGGGGATATATTTTGTATTTTTTGCGGCTTTCCATTTGAAGGTACCTGCTTGACAGGTTTGGCATATGAAGAATGGCGTCGTTTGTGTTTCGTGAGGTTTAGCTGTATTTCAGGCAAGCTGAAGTTTTTGTTGACATGAACAGTGCGGCAGAAAAATGACTTAGGAGGCGGTGGTTTGAAAGATCTTTTTGCAGCTTGCTTTTCAGACATTGCTGGTTGAATGTTTAGCGGTGCAGTAACTGAGTTCATTTTTACTGAAGGCACTGTCTCAAATTTGATTGACGAAAGCGGTGAAATTGTTGAAACATTATTTTTCTCATATGAGGCATATTTTGGGATCGTTTCTGGCTTGAACACTGGATTTGCTGCGGATGTGTTTAGCTTGCAAGGACGCTTGGAAACTGGAGAGTTTGGTAAACTCTCGGCAACGTCTCCTGGTCCATCTTTAATTAATGGCGGCGGAATGGTAATTGACGCGCGGAAGTATATAGTTGATTTCTAAATGTAACTTTTTAACACTTCACTGATGGAATCTTCTAAACAACTTTGGACACTGGAAAATAATTTACACTAAAAGGCATAAACCAATAATTTACTACTAGCTTGGGTGGAGCTGCTACACGCTTTAAACTTCAGCGCCCCCTTACCTCGGGCCTGCGGCCCTGGCCCGCCCTCGCAGCGTGCCGCGAGGGCGGGCGAACTCGGCACAATCCGAATACTATAATACTTCTTATTTGGAAAATGGCAAAAAAAAATCACATAAATTATTCAAAGGAAACTTATGTAAACAATTATCAGTGTAAACATACGTCAATTCCGTTGACCGTTTTCTTTTCGTGAACCTCAAATATGGCACCATCTTCTAAGAAGTCCAAATGCGACACTTTCACTGTAATGTATCGGTCGAATTTCTTGCTATACTTTCGAATTTGAATGGCTTCGCTTTTAATGTGCTTTCTATAAGCTCCGTTATTTTTAGCAATTGTATAGAAATAATTACCCAAAATGTGTGAAAATAAACGTCGCAAATTGACGCGGAGATTGGCTCTTTGCAACTGATGCAGTCTCGTCTGCATTTTGCTTCCCTGACTCATCTGCAATGAAATATAGCAGCACTTCAACGTTGGCTTCTGAAGGAACCTAAAACTTTAACTTCTATTTAATAAAATTACAAATTATTCCATATGGCATTGTATTTTCCAGAATTATTATTTCTACCTATACAACCGGATTACAATATTACACAAAATAATTACGTGGGGACTATTGATATAGCAATCTTACAAAAACGAGTATTTTTATTCTCAAATACAGAAATCGCGTTTGATATTGTGGTCTGAATTCAACTTGAGAAGCTCAATTGAATAAGCAAATGATAGAAATATATTACCTGGCTCATTTTCAGATTGTATGAACTGAAATGATGATATAAGAACGAGACAGATTTGATTAACCTGTCACTGGAATATCGACTAATCCTGTAAATATTAATCTGGAATCAGGTGAACTAAGTCATTCAAATGAAAAAGATGGACATTAGTATAACGCAATTCAAAGTAAAGAAGTTTATATACATTTATAAACTATGCAAAACTACATAAACCTTTAAAGAAACACAGTCATCGGTTTAAAGGAGTGGAGATAGTACAATAGGCAGTCTACTCGCATATTTTGTTTGAATGAGTCATTTATTAGGGAAAAGATCTTTTAACTGAATAAAAGTGTTTAGCTTTTTTTATTCTATCTTTCAGTATGGAAAATATAGAGGAATAAAATCGACATAAATTTTTTTACAATCGAATATATCGTAACTTCTACGTATAATCAACCTCGGGCAATGGGACAGAAATAAGCTAACTTGTGTTGTCGTGGAAGTGAAGATTTTAAATTCAAGCTAGAAGCGGAATACCGCTTTATAAAATTTGGTTAACCGTTCATGCAATTTGTTGATTTTTTCATGACCGTCATAGAGCGTCAGAGGTTCCGTGATAATTTTGAACTAAATAGACCAAAAATAAGTTTTGGTGTATCATTTTACCGAATAAAGCACTTAACTTTTTTTTAAACGTATCTCAATGCGAAAATAAAGTTGCCGTTTAAATTTGTCAAAAAGTTCTGGGCTGACAATTGAATTGTTTTTGGTATTACTATTGTTTTTGGTATGCACCGCGTTTTCATTCGTTCATTCATCTCAACGTGTTTTTTGAGTAATGTTGTCTGAATTATATCTTTGCTTTAACAATGACTTCTTTGTATCATTTGGTTTTGTTCTCAAAAGTGATGGCAAAACATTGCCTTTTGTTTAATGATTTCTGAAAACCAATATAGTTAAGCTGAAATCAATCAGAAATCCCCCCTAACCATAGCCTACTTTCGATTTCGCAAATGTCAGAAACCATATCTGGCGATCCCGTCGTCAGACCTGGGCAAGTGAGGTGTCATTTGAAAGCCCTGAGGCTGTAGGTCACCGATTAATTGTCAGAACCAAAATTTGAATATTTGAATTCGCGCCAAAACACAAAAACGTGTTTTTAAGGGTTTTGGCCATGGGAAGTGGTGGTTTTTATGTTCCCAATCGATTTGTGAGGCCATTCTGGACATCTTTGCTTTTTACACTTTTTGATTTGGTCATTTTTTGAAAATTTTCTGGAAAAAAGCCACTTTTTGGCCAAAAAATGACATTTTTGAAACCAGAGCATCTACGAGGCTGATTTTTGGTACCCGGGGGTTTTCCGATGCGCTGATCACGAATCTGACGTCAGATTCGAGGTTTGTTCTCACGAGGTCGTGTTATTCTCACGAGGTCTCTCACGAGGTTCCAAAGCACCTACGAGGCTGATTTTTGGTACCCGGGGGTTTTCCGATGCGCTGATCACGAATCTGACGTCAGATTCGAGGTCTGTTCTCACGAGGTCGTGTTATTCTCACGAGGTCTCTCACGAGGTCAAGTTTTGCCCGGTTCGAGCGGCCGAAGGCCGCGAGGCTCCGCTGACAAAGCCCGGTTCGAGCGGCCGAAGGCCGCGAGTCTCACTGACAAAGCCCGGTTCGAGCGGCCTCTAAACTGGAATAGCCCGTATCCTGGGATAGCCCGTATACTGGGATAGCCCGTATACTGGGATGGCCCGTATCCTGGGATAGCCCGTATACTGGGATAGCCCGTATCCTGGGATAGCCCGTATACTGGGATAGCCCGTATCCTGGGATAGCCCGTATACTCCCAGGTTAACCTGGGATAGCCCGTATCCTGGGATAGCCCGTATACTGGGATAGCCCGTATACTGGGATGGCCCGTATCCTGGGATAGCCCGTATACTGGGATAGCCCGTATCCTGGGATAGCCCGTATACTGGGATAGCCCGTATCCTGGGATAGCCCGTATACTCCCAGGTTAACCTGGGATAGCCCGTATCCTGGGATAGCCCGTATACTGGGATAGCCCGTATACTGGGATGGCCCGTATCCTGGGATAGCCCGTATACTGGGATGGCCCGTATCCTGGGATAGCCCGTATCCTGGGATAACCCCTATACTCCCAGGTTAACCTGGGATAGCCCGTATCCTGGGATAGCCCGTATACTGGGATAGCCCGTATCCTGGGATAGCCCGTATACTGGGATAGCCCGTATACTGGGATGGCCCGTATCCTGGGATAGCCCGTATACTCCCAGGTTAACCTGGGATAGCCCGTATACTGGGATAGCCCGTATCCTGGGATAGCCCGTATCCTGGGATGGCCCGTATACTGGGATAGCCCGTATACTCCCAGGCCGCGAGGCTCCGCTGACAAAACCCGTTCCACACCCAAACCATGTTGGCCGTTGATGGGCGTCTAGAAGCAGCTTAATGCGCGTCAGCGCATTCAAATACGTACCCACAAACACAGACTCCCCAGATATTTATACTTTATTTTTTTACTAGCAGCGAAGCTGCTAGTAAATTCTCATTAAAATGAATCCTATGTCGTAAACTAAAGGTTATAAAAAAGTATACGGTACAACTGGTAGAAGCTAGATTATGTAACTTGCCATGTATTATAATTTCCGGGCACAATTCCGTGTGCCGAGAGAACTATGGCTGATTTATGTTAGATCGAGACTCCCGAACGACAAGTTTTTACGCAACTTGTTCCATGCTTTTCACTTTGTCATTAATCCCTTAACATAATCGGTGACGAAGCTACACTGTATGTTTAGGAATGTCAATCCCAGTACTCTTACTCTTTTTGAGTTTTTACACACAAAAAGAAAACTTGTTCACATGTTGTTACCTCGAGATAATTAGTTAACTGTCATTGTCTTGTTATTATTGAACATTCGTTGCGAAACGAATAAACTTATTTAAAATGGTTTGTAACATGCAAATAATTTCACCTATTTTCAGAAAAACAGCTTATTTCAAGAGAATAAACCTGCTCGGCTGTGTCACGCCACGATGCCGCCACCGAAAGATAAAAAGAAGGAGAAAGAAAGCAAGATTAGCCGTCCCAGTAAAACTCGTGAGGTAAAATCTCGTGAACAGAAGACATGTAGCAAAGAGAAACTGAGCCGTGAAAAGCTAAGTAAAGAGAAGCTTAGCAAAGAGCGTGTGCCGAAGAAGGACAAGAAGACGACGGAAACCGCCGAACAAAAAACTGTCGACTGTTCGTATTTTTTATAGCTTCTAATATGGTTTGGCAAAATACATCTAGGTTGAATAATCATTTTGTAATATAGCGTTTAAATATAGGTGGATTGAGAATATTACCAAAAAGAGTGTATTTTTATGGGAAGTATGAAAACGCCATATTTTTCCGTCAAGAGGAGCATCTATATTTCAAAGATTTTGTTTCTAAAAAATTTAATGAAAGAAACTTCATGTGATTTACACATAAAAAATAGTAAAAAACGTTTACCTGCTTTACGAAAAACTGACAATTTAAAGCAGGTTTTCGTTATCGTTCACTCCGTTTTTGTTTTTATTAAACTGTGGCTTGCAGCTCCAAACAATACAAAGCATTCGTCGCCTGCTGTGAAGAAGACGCCTGAAACGAGAACGTCGACTCCTGAAAAGTCGGCTAATGAGCCAACAGTAGATCCTACGGATGCTGCTTTTATATATTACGCACAGAACAGAACGCCGATTATGTACTATGGTCCATGGGGAGGCATGTTCATTTTATCTTCTCAGAACACTGATCATCATTGTTTCACTCAAATTCTACAAACTTAAAGAAAACATTTCATGTTTGCATGTGGAATACCCTTTAAAAAGTATTTCATGCCTTTCTCTCTTCGTCTGTAACAGGTATCCAGGGCACATCCTGGGCCGAGTGAGGTGTCATTCGACTTCTCTTGGAGTCGAATAGGAAAATTGTCAGATCCAGCAATATCCATAATCCAGGTCCTAACCGGAGGGAGGGACCTTAATCAAACATAATTGGTTTTAAAAATATTGGTATAGTTTGAAACCTAGGAGAGACCGAAATCCAAAGTTGCGAAATAATGTTGATCTTGGGTATGTCAACCTATTTTTCAAAAATGTCATAACACTTCTATAATCCGAGTACCTAGAAATTCCCCGAATTTCGGTCGCCCACTTTTCAGATTGAACTACAATTTCATCACGCTCATAGCGTTGTGATAATTTTGTATTTCTGGAGATGATTTTCCCGATGTCTAGTTATACAGTGACGGACAAAAGTTAGTTCCAATTTTTATTTTGTCCATAACTTTTTTTCTAATGTACTATTTTTTGATCTGTAAAAAGTATGTTATACTTCAGAATGTATCTCGTCTGACATCTTTTAGCGTTTTTCAAATTTTTCATTTTTTGCGCCAAATTCGCCTTTTTTTAAAAACTGCCAAAAATGGAATTTTCTAGAAAGTTCTTTTTTCAAAAATCTGAAACCGCTATCTTGTTCAGCATAAAAAGTTGGGTATACCCTGTAAATTTCACATTTTTTCGTTAGGTAGAAAAAAGTTATGGCCGTCTAAAGTTGCGATTTTTCGGTCAAAATTTAGCATTTTGCCATTTTTTGACCGAAAAATCGCAACTTTAGACAGCCATAACTTTTTTTTTCTACCTAACGAAAAAATGTGAAATTTACAGGGTATACCCAACTTTTTATGCTGAACAAGATAGCGGTTTCAGATTTTTGAAAAAAGAACTTTCTAGAAAATTCCATTTTTGGCAGTTTAAAAAAAAGGCGATTTTGGCGCAAAAAAATGAAAAATTTGAAAAACGCTAAAAGATGTCAGACGAGATACATTCTGAAGTATAACATACTTTTTACAGATCAAAAAATAGTACATTAGAAAAAAAGTTATGGACAAAATAAAAATTGGAACTAACTTTTGTCCGTCACTGTATATAATTGCCTTTTTAAATTCTAACCTTTTCTTTAAAAGCTAAGTTAATCATGATTCTTTACAGGCGACATGATTTACGAAGTGAATATGAATGCCACAGGAATAGTTCAAGATAGTCGTAAGGTGGATAATTTGCTATCTCCAGGAGGTACTTTGACTACGAACAACGGGTAAAGTTAGTTGTTTATGGCTTTGAAGAATAGGCTTAATATAATGCATATAGAATGCCATATCTTATTGTGGATCGCCTGGGAAAAACTTCATATAAGGTAGAGTTAATCAAACAATACTATCTTAACTAAATGATTCTCATTTAGGTCCAAAACTCAATTTCGAAGAACACCTACTTCATGAAGATTCAATCTAGTAGAATGCCATATTTTGGTCCAAACTTACAGGTTAGTATATTATTGTGCATTATTAAAATTTCTAAATATCATTTCCAAAAAACATTTTATTTGTCTTTGTGGCCATGCAAAAACTAATGATAGTTTTTTATTATTTCAGCGCTATCTGAAAATATTGGACGCTGCTCACAAAAATCCAGAAATAGCCAGCCATTTTCCAAGAATTGTTGAATCTGATAGCTTGCCAAGCCCAGAGGTTACATTGCTTGTCACACACTTGTTGGGGCCAAATCTTGAAAATTTTCGACAAAATGGCGGGGAATTCGACGCTCCAACTGCTTTTCGTATGTGTAAGTAAACCAGTTTATGTCATTTTTATGTAAGACATACCGTGATGGCGTGTATTGAATAATAATAATTTATAGGCATCGAATCGCTGAAAGCTATTCATGATCTACACGCTGCTGGATTTACTCATCGTGATGTTCAGCCGAAAAACTTTTCGATTGGCGTGGGCGACAAGTCGAACACACTTTTTATGAACAGCTTTGATTATGCACAAGAATATCCACCTGTGGGCTCGGCGAGTTATAAGTGGTAGGTGTTTTTAGCATAATTCAGTGAAATAATTCAGTTTATTGTTCTTTCAGGAATATGACGAAATTTCCTTGGATGAACTTGAAATATGTCCCGCGCGCTTTTCATATGTATGCTTTCATAAATGTTCATATAATTTAATTTTAAATTTTAGAAAAGACACCTACAAATCTTGCGATGATATTGAATCGTGGATTTACATGTGCTACGACTTCTTCGACAGCCGTGCTTTGCCATGGTCTCAGGCAGATTTGTGCGAGCGCGATATTTATATGAAGAAGAAGCTGTTCTTTGAGGGATTTTGTAGGTGTCTTTCTATTATAAATTGCAAGCAGATGATTAGACAAAAAAAGGTTGGCTGCGGAAAAGGTTTAAATAAAAGTTGTACAATTTTGAGCAATTAAAATTTTTGGCTTTGTCCAATGAGCGCCATCTCCGAAACATGTCAGAAAATTTTCGGCGGTAGCAAATTATGGTACCCTATGACGGTTGGTTGGCAGTATATGAAATCTGTGCATAGGCCAGCCGTTAGAGGATTTACGGTATGTGTTTTTTACCAGTCTCACAGTAGCAGATAAATAAGACCGGTGTATGAATGGTGTGGCGGATGAGTCAGGCTTAAGTTTATTGATGGAAAATATTTAGATGATGGAAGACTGTCGAATGTTCCCGAAAACCTGAAAATAATTCGTGAATTGAAAAAGCAGGTTTGAATAATTGATGTTTACAGAAAATGAGAATTAATTTTTAGGACCTGAATCCGTATTTCCTGGACTATGCAACGTATTTTTATGCCTTGAAAGTAGGTTTTACATCATATCATATGAATAGAAATTTGATATTTATTCTATCAGGGCAACTTTTAGAACTGTGACTTTTAATACGAAGGATTGTTCGAAGTAATTGTAGCCTTAGGCATAATAGGAAAATACCGTAAATCCTCTAATTAATCCCTCTGGACTTCTTACATAATAATAATTCCCCCTCCAATAAATCCCCCTAATGGTTTTTTAAAATATTTTCTAATTTGCTAATTTTTGGCTCAAATTCAAATTTTGGCCCGAATGAATTTTTATAATATATTTCGCTATTTTTTACCAAATTTGAAAAATTTTAGAAACGACGTGCCGTGCCCAGGCGCGGCAGTGGAAAAAGTGAATTTGTCCGGTGTCCCCTCCTCCCGTCGCCACCCGTCGGTCCCCGCTTATCCCATCGCGTTCGACGCCGCTCCAGAAAAACCTGTCCTCGTGAGAACAAATCTCGAATCTGATTGGAAACTGATTCGAAACTGATCTGAATCATCAGATTCGGATTCAGCACCATGGAAAACTACCGCGTGCAAAAATCCGACCCGTAGATGCTTTGGTTTCAAAAATGTCATATTTTGGCCAAAAGTGGCTTTTTCCAGAAAAATTGAGTCCTGGTATCAAATCAAAAAGTGCCAAACACTTATCAATATTTTGCTAAAATTTTTCAAAACTTAGTAAAAATAGCAAAATATATTGGAAAATTTCCCAAAACTGTCAAAATTTAAAATAATTCAAATTTTTTTTACAAAAGGTTTGGGCGCCAATTAAAAATTGGTTTAAATATTCAAAAAATTTGGCCAAACATTTTGTCAAAAAGTCACAAAAATGGCGCCACGAAAACATAATTCCCCTCAAATAAACCCCTCTAAAATCCTTACCTCTCAAGGGATTAATTAGAGTATTTACGGTAGGTACTATGAAATAAACTTACATCCATTACATTTGATATGAGTACAAAATTTTTTAGATGATTGCCAAGGACATGGGAATAAAATTGAACCCTAAATTGATATTTGGCTTCAGAACGCAACGGGTTAGTTCTGTCAAATTATTTACATGTGTAATTTCGATTTTAGGAAACTCAGAAGAACAGCTCTGAAGCAACGAAATCTGCTGCTACGGAGTTGTTGTCAAAAAATCTTCCGACTATAGTGAATCTTGCACCAGAGCCTTTGCCTGCTTCCCAACCGACAAGAGACGCTGATGGGCCTTACTATTCTCTTCATGGCCTACCAAAGCCATCAATGTATCTTCTTTATACTTCTTTTTCTTTAATATCTTTAAATGAATGGAATGAATGAAATGTGAAACCCCATAACTCGCGTTTCATTGAAGCTCAGGCTCTGGGGTTTGTTTCTTCCACACGATGAGATAAGGATAGGCCTGATACAGATGCCGAAGGCGCCGCATCCCGCTAGTGATTTTCTATTATTCTTCTGAACAGATCGTTTTTTGTTAAACTGATTTCGAATATTTAATTTTTAAATCTAAACGAAATGCATTTAAAGATCAACGAAGGAATATTCCTAATTTCTACTGATGACTTTTGTGCTTGAGCACTCGTGTTGTTAAATTATTGTCATTACGGTCAGTATTTCTTATTAATATTGAATTTAGCACTGCACAAATGCCATTATCCGCCCAAGCTGGACGCCGAGCAGAGAGCAAGGCTAGCGGAAGCAGCAGCAGTTCTAGCGAGGAAAGTCATGAAACGCGCTCCACAGATAAGAAAAGGTAGTAATATAAAAAAGGCAGCTCCGCTAAAATCTCATAATATTAAAATATTTTGTAGGTTTATTTTATGTCCTTTACATAATAATCATGTTTATAGTATCATAACAATATTAAATGCTAAATACTAAGCATGTGTGCGTCAATTTTGCCATCTGTCATTCCATGATTTAACGAAGCTTTAAGGTTAAACAAATTATTGACATCTTAACAATGAATGATTGTATCACTGATTGGAAAAGTGAAAATTTATGGTGTAGCTGAGTCAGAGTATTAAAATAATTATACGCATAAAATTGTCAAGCAATAAAATAACGAGATTTTTTATTTTACAATGAATATAAATAATTTTAATCTTCTGTTATTTACAAATATTAAAAAATTTCTTTTCACTAGCTCTCATGAAACATCTCATTAAGTCTAGCTTAACGGCTTCCATTTCTATAATCGATATCGCCGGTACTTGACTGAAAATAAGGTTGCACATTTTCCAGAAGTAAATTTAAATACGAGAATGCATTACGTTTTTCCTATCCATTGTTCCGAATACCGAATTTCTTCTGTGCTCTAATGCCTTTATTGTGCTTCGACGCAATGTTAATCGCTTCTCTTTATCACTCCCCTGGCCATCGCTCCATTGAGCACTCGAAAGTGCAAAAAATCGCTTTTTAAATGCAGCATCCAAGGTTTCTGTCTCATGTTTCATCCTAGAACGTCGAGAACATTCGAGAGTTTGCACCACCTTTCGACGGCTAATGGCGTTATCCTAAAATAATATTATGCAAATTGAAAAGTCGGTATAAAATGTACTTCATGCTTGAGTGGATCTTCGTTCACTCCCCGGATTGCTTGCAATTCCCGCGCAATTTCGACGGCGTTTTGCACAACCAATTCGTCCTCATTAAGCTTGTCCACGGGTTTCTTGCAACAAAACAATTCCTAAAGAAAGCAATCGCAAAAATAACATAGCACATTAATTTTACATATAATTTACCGTTGACGCAATGATATGAGCAAGTGTTGCAAAACGGTGCAAAAGCATTGCCACAAACTGAAATTATTTTTTATAAAATTTAATTAATCTTATCAGAAGACCATTCTATATGTTTAGAGCTATTACTATGTATCTACCAATTTATATTCATATGTTGCATGTCTGCGTTTGGCAGACATGCGACTCATTGGTGCAAAAATCGATTGACATTTTGATTTCTCGTTATTCAAAATGAAAATAAATACGTAAATTGTAAATTTCTGTGACTTTTATTTTTTGTTTTTAACGAGAAGCAGCACTACCTGAATGATTAAAATGGACATGAAGAAGACGAGAAATACCAATCCAATCGGCTCAAGTTGCAATCGAGTCATCACCCATATTTCTTCGCGACTATCCGAATTGCATGGAGTTATCTGAAATAATTCATGAAATAATATATAAACTTAAACTATAAACACGTCTGAAAATATATGTAAGTGAATATGAAACACTAAAACTTTGGCATTATCAAATCTGGTTGGTCAACTAACCGAATGGTTGAATTTTGGTCCGAGAGGCCACTCTATATGTAAGCAGTCCTTTTGCATTTGAAGCACCAATACCACAATGATAAAGACTACGTTAATCATGAAAAACGCCGAACACATCTGAAAATCATAATTTATTTGATTCTTTATTTTCAAAAAATAAGGCAACCAATTTACTTTGTTTCTTAATTCCAACAGACCCATGCGAATTCGCTCCTGCTCTTTTGAATCAACAGCGACTGGCTGAAGGTACTTCTCTATCATGTCGATCCAGAAAGACTCCTCTTCAGCGTCTATACAATGTCTCTCGAACCTAGAGTCAAGTTGTTGGTAATTCCTAATACGTTTCTGCAAAATATTTAACAGACCGCTTCAAAAGTTTATCATTGAGCCAAGTCTCATTGGAAGGCTTTTTCCAATTCTGGCCTCTTTTAGCAGCTAATTGCGAGTGGCGCTGTAGGTCGTAGTTATCATCAAAATCGGACTGAAACTTACAGTTTAGAAAATAAATAGTGCTTGCATGACATGTAATTTATTTTTTATAATCTTGCAGTTATTTTTCAGGAGTTTAAACTCACAAGAATTACTAAATTTGAAGAGTTATGGCAAGCATTTAAAAATACATATTTTAATCTAAGTTTTATCACATATTCCGATATAGCAAAAAAAAACTGACCAGATTTTCCTCGTCTTCCAAATATTCACAAGAGTTCTCGCTTGCATGAGTATTGTCCAATTTTCTTTTTGTCACAGTTCTGCCACTATCCGCAACACCGTTCTCCAGTCTTTCCAATCGATTCGATATTTCTTTCAGTCCTTCGGTGATTTTCCATAATTGCGGCGAGTGCTCTGCTCGATTTGGCTTCAGGCAACACATTAATCGGCAAGCGCTGCCACATCCAAAAGATAACTCTCCATCCGGATCAGGCTCTGCCATTCCGTTTTTCACCAAATCGAGGCGTTTTGGTCCCACCTTTTTCTTTTCATTTGCATCTATAATGAGGACAATGTTTTATTTTAATTATACGATTATTTTCTGAAAACATGAAAATTTTTTGTTTCCAAGGATTCGAAAACCACTACGAAAATTGTTATTGTCAGTGCAAATTGCTAGTGATATGTAATCATGTCTTAAAACGAGAAGTTTGTAATCACTGAAATTGATTAGAATATTTATTGTAAAACATGGATTACCTCCGACGTGTTCGCGCGTGCCCCAACTGGCTGTGTTTAAATTGGTAATGCTATAAATGGGCAGAAGCATGTACATGCATGGAATTGCCAGGAAATACAGAATAACTGGAATCACGCACGAGAATTCACACGGGTGCAATAAAGCAGCAGTTGTGAAGCTGTAAAATAATTGCACGATTTATTTGGGGTATTATAAAATCGAACCTTCCAATCACAGCAAACAAGAAAATAGAATGAGGCGAGGTGATACCATCCTTCTGAATTTGTAATGAGGTTCCAACCATTACGGCTGTCATGAGCATGGCAAATAGGGCAGCGAACAGCTGCGCCAGCAATAACTAAAACAAAAGTATCGTAATACCCGCATATTACAGCAATCTAAGAAATAAAGTATCATTGCGTGATTTCCTGACAACCTATAGAAGGTACGTATCTGTGACCAACCTGTTTCTCGGTTTTGCATGTTAGACAACAGAAACAAAAGAGGACTACTGGAAACGTCACAATTAACAATGCCAATCGAGTATCAATGTTAAAGCTGATGCTGATAGCACCGACCACCATCAAGAAAATTGTACCAGGACCGAGTATTGAGGATACCAACATAATGAACTGGTAAATTATGTACCTACAATGAGCAAGCGTAGAAAAGTAAGTATAATGTTAAGTCTAGACCTAAACTATCACTTGCGGAGGTCACAGCAATATTATTATAATTAATACATTTTCGCACTAAAAATCTTAATATAATATGTGCTATAATATTTCCTCTAAAATTTGAAAAACTGAACCAAAACTTTAAAAATAGAATCATATACCAAATTGAAATACTCTCATTGACTGCAACAACGTTTCTGTAATCGCGTATCAAGTCAATAATATTTGCCAAAGTAGAGGGAATCCATCGTCTGCGTTGATTGAAAAACTCATTAAAGCCTTCAGGAGCGAACGTTAATGCATCAGATGCAGCGCAATATTCGACCCTTAGAAAAATAACTTTGGATACAACAATAGTAGTAGAGAAGCGAATAGTCAAATACCTGTATCCTCTTTGGAGTAGCAAAGTACATAGCCAGCGATCCTCACCTTGGTCATATTGAACATAATGAATGGGCTTTTCAGACTAAATTTTAAACGTCAAATTGAGAGTATAAATAATGCAAATCTCACTTTGGTGGCGTATTTTCTTGTCACTAAAATGGGCAACTTTAAGATGCAGACCTATACCGAATTACAAACCATTATCATCCATCAAAGCGTAGGAGCGAAACAGTGAAAAACATCCGGGTGAACACAGAACGCAGCCGATCATATGTTCCGTAGCTTTCTGAAGCCAATGTCCCACGGCGTATTCAAATTTTTGGTACCAAATCATAAGCCCTATATAAAGTCAATTGAAATAAAGGCTTTTTAATATTTGAAATGTTACCAGATCCTCGAGGATGAATTCTGCCGCATGCTGCTCCCAGTCGACGATTTTTCTTCATTAAATCAACTAACAAATGAACGCATCGCGGAGTGAAGTCCACATCACCTAAAATATTGACAATAATTATTCAAAGAACTGTATTCTTCACGTTAGGAATTCACCGAATTATATCGTTTTACAGTAAATTTCAGGAAAAATTATGCTCTCACGTAACAATATTAATTCTTTTTATAAACATAAATAAATAAGTTACTCGTTTACAAGTGTCGATCACGGTCGTGAGTTATGATTTTATATCAAATTATCAAACTTACCGTCCAAGGTAAGAATATATGTGTTTTCTGCAATAATTTCTTTGCGCGCTTGATCCGAAACTTTCGTCATTAGTCGATATCCGAGCAGATAATATAAATACATCACCTGAAGCTATTTGTCACATATTCCGACCAAACTTAATTTAAAACAGACTTGACTCCAGCGTTTTCGCTGTTTCACACGAGCTTTATCCTATATAATGTTGAATGAGCTATGAATATAAAATAAAAACTGGATACCTTGAGATGAATGGTCAGTCTGTTTCTCCCAGGCAAAATGTATGAAAGGCGGCCTCCATAAGGAACTGTGCACATTTTCGGTGTTTTAAGCCGCATTGGTGTTCGGTGTACTGCACTAAAAGTTTATCTTGACTTTCGTGTAAATTGAATGAACTAACTTATTTTATAAATTTATTTTTCAAACTAACTTTGGTCTATAAGTTATCATATGAATTCCAATTACCTGGCAGCCCCGTCCATATTTTCAATGATCTGTTTTACATATTTGTTAATTTCAAGCTCTCCAAATTCGTTAGTATCAAATGAATCGTCAAGAAATATGTGAGCTTCAAACTAAAATGTACATTATGAAATTTAACTTATAAGATTAAAACTGTATACCTCGTAATAATCAGGGTCGACTACTTTGAGGTATTTTTGAGCATTTCGACGAGCACATTGGTCCTCGTCCAAACGGAAAATTGACTTAAGCATACATTTCATTTCAAAAGCCGCTAAAATAACGATGTATTACGGGGTACGGTAAAAACCCCCCCGGTAAAAACCCCCCCGGTAAAAACCTCCCCGGTAAAAACCCCCCCGGTAAAAACCCCCCCACGGTAAAAACCCCCCCGGTAAAAACCCCCCATAATTTTTTTAAATTAATTCTAGAATATGAAAAATTTTTCACGGAATGCACTAAAAACACGTAAAGGTTTTTGGTGTCACAGATTCGGGTTTTTTGTCACAGATTTTTGGATGTCACAGATTTGGGGTCTGTTGTCACAGATTTGGTTTTTTATCACAGATTTGGGTTTTTTGTCACAGATTTGGGTTTTTTATCACAGATTTGGGTTTTTTTGTCACAGATTTGCTTTTTCTCACAGATTTGTTTGTCACAGATAATGGTACTTTTTGGTGGGAATTCAAATTTTTGGTGTATTTCTCAATAATATGCCATTCCTTCACCATAATAATAAATAATAATAAAATAATCTTTTCTATTAAAATGGAGACTTTACTTGTGTAATTTTTATTTTCCAATAAGAATACACCTGAATATAGCTCAAATGTGAAAAACCAAAGTTATTTTCGTTTTACTTGGTCGACGAGTGAATTTTGTATTGGATGGCAACGTTTCTATATCTTTGCCGATTTAATACCAATGGTTTCTTGCTACAAAATACCTTTCGCTGCTTCACCCTAACCACAATTGGAACAGTTTTATACTACACAGCCAATGTTCGATTTGTCGATTTTCATGTCACTTTTCGCGCATTCAGGCTAAAACAACCATTAGGCTTGGGGCCCCGCTGTATGGGGCCTAAGGGACTTAATCTTAGGCTTGGGGCTTAGGCTGTTGTGCAGTCTTAGGCTAAACAACCCTTATAAGGCGCCAAACTTAGGCATAGGCTTGGATATATGCCCTGAGGCCATAGCTCGAAACCGTCAGATCCAAGCTTGAAAATTCCTCCGGATTCGTGATCAGCAGGGTCGAAAACCCCTAATTAGACGTTTTCAGGCAAAATTGCGAAAAAAAATTTTTTTTGGGAACTTAGGCTTAACGCTAAACCATATTCGGGTTTAGTGCATCGGAATCTAGAGAAATAGTTGATATATAGAATCAGTAACATCAAATTTGGCAAAAAATAGTAAAAAACATGCACTTATGATCAGTTAACAGCCTTTTTAAAAATTATGGGGGGGTTTTTACCGGGGGGGTTTTTACCGCGGGGGGTTTTTACCGGGGGGTTTTTACCGTGGGGGGTTTTTACCGGGGGGGTTTTTACCGGGGGGGTTTTTACCGGGGGGGGGGTTTTACCGTGCGCCTGTATTACTAAACTATCTTCTGGGATAGTAATATAAGAAGAAGAAGATAGAAGAATATGCTCTATATCTATTCTTCAACCACAGTAACAATTGAATTGAAAAATCTTTAAAGAATTGCTTTTTAGAATTGTTGGTTGAAAGTATTCCGAGCGAAGAATTTACTGAGTGAAGAACTTGTGGATGAAGCATATGCATAGAGTCTATGTAATGGACTAAGAATGTATTCATATGAATTATTTGGATATGAAAATGTTGCTATAAGGATCTAGAAATATCTATTTTTCTTTCATATCAAGAATTTCGATATAACAATTATTTAATTAAAAAATTACTGACTTTCGTGCCACATCGTTGCACATACGTATATTTTCGATATGGCATCGGCGGAACTAGCGCTATCTCTAAATAATCAAATAACCATACTTGCTACTGTCAAATGAAAGGTTAAAATCAAATTGGGTAGAAATATGTTATTCGTACGGTGATATAAATATCCATTTCTAATACCACTAAATGTCAATTTCCACATGTGAAAATCTTAATTTAGAAAATATCCGATTCTAACCTTATGAGGCCGCCATCCAATTTGCTGCTAGAAATACTGCATAAAGATGGGGGTGCGAGTCGTCCAAATGCGTTAACGGTCTCATAAGTTTGGCTTGGATCTTCACTGTCCATTTCCAAATTCTGAAATAAATATCTTTAATATAAATAAAGTTCCATGTTTCAAATAGAAAATTTAGCATAGTAATTTTTAAATTTTCTTCAGTTACACATTTATCTAAAGTATTTTGCAAGTAACGATTCAATTTTCAAAACAAAACTGGAGAAATAAAGCTGGAAATAAAAATTCACCTCGCATTTAATTTTTGCTTTATCGTCCTTCCGCCGATTTAGCGAAAGAGATTGGTCCACAAACACACCGCTGTAGTAAGAAAGCACGAATAACCTGGAAATTACAGAGTAGCTGGAATAATTAACAGAAGCAAAAAATACTTCTCGCATTTGGCTAATCGTTCATGTTCCGGTGCTAAATTTCGTATCGTAAAACATTTGCGTTATAGTATCAAAATTTACCCCATAAGTGGATTGTGACCCAAATTTGTGCCATGAGCCATCCGAGCCATAGCAAAGTTTGGATATCCGTCCAGAACTCCTTGGTCCAAAAGTGCACTTTCTGTGAAGATTGATGACACTGCCAAAACATTTCTTTGCTTAGTACAGATGTCATATGGCATGGATCAATGGAGCGGTGTTCGCATGCCGACGACAAAAATGCAATAGTTACCGGTCCAGCCAACAGAATTGGCAGAGCAAAACCAATTCTTTGCATCATAACCTGTAAAAAAGGTAAAACATTTTGTAAGAGACCGAAATCACAAACTTTGCATGCGAATTTGGAACTTTGGTAGCACAATGCAACTGCGCCTATTTGAAACAACATCAACCAAATTGCATCATAAGGCGTTGTGAACTGGTTGAGTTCCACATAGTCGTCGTATATCTAAAATACCGCAAACGCATAATAGATGTATGCCGTAAAAGTCTGGTTTGTTTTATTAAAGAACTGTCACTCATGACAATTTCTTTAAAAAAGGCATAAGCATCTTGCTTGTCAGATAATACAGTGAGTTACGACACAATTGCGACTAATGTACGTGAAAAGTTTCGTGATCTTTCAACAAGAAAGTAACACTTACGTTATATGCTGCGATAACTTCGAGCTCTTCAGGCTTGCTAACGGGCGAACGTTTTAACACGTGTTTCTTATGTTTACCCTTAGATTTAGTTGATTCTTCTTTATCCTGCACGTAGTCTCCAACATCTATTGAATCCGGATCTTCATCAGGGTTCCACTTTGATTTGCTCTTAGCTTTTTTCTTCTCATTTGCTTCATAATCAGGTAGATGGTAATCTAAATAGGCTGTATAGTGGTAATCTAAATAGGCTGTAAGTTTATCCTTTTACCTAGTATTTCAGTGCTGTCTTCCCCCTGTCATAGATGCATTCTTAGGGGTGCTTAATCGGTTTCTCAGAGGTGCATTCTTAGGGGGTGCTTATTTTTAAAATGTACCAAATTAGGGTAATTTTTAGAGGGGAATCCGAATTTGAGGTCAAAATTTAGCTAAATATAGACCAATTTTAGACAAAATATAGCTAAACTGTACCTAAATTTCTGTCTGTAAGTAGAAAATTTCTGGAAAGTCTATTCTTAGGGGTGCTTATTTTTGTCTGTAAGTAGAAAACGCTGGACTGTCAATTGACCTGACCCAGAAGGCTGGACTTGCTGGCAGCAGTAATGGTTAACACTCAGCCTATCTGGGCTGGCCCCAAGAACGTAAGGGGTTGGAGCAGCCGAAGGCCGCGACGGTTGACCGCACCCTAACGCTGGACTGGCCTAAGAACGCTGGCTGGCCCCAAGAATTCTGGACTGCAGAATTCTGACCTACGCAGAGAGACCGCACCCTCACTCAAAATTAAATCAGTGATACTAAACTCTCTCAAACCTCGCTTTTTAAATTAAACATAAACAGACTAAAGCATGGTATTCAGACTCCCGAATCGCACCATTCGAGCGGCCGAAGGCCGCGAGGTCGGCGCCAGCCGACCTAGGTTTTTTTCCAGCGCCGAAGGCGATGAAAAAAGCCTAGTTCAACATAGTTGAATAAACTCAGGGGTGCCATCGACTCGGCTCCAAAAATAAGGACATTTGCCCCAAAAACTAAGATTTCGGGGTCAAAAATAAGGACATTTTTATAATTTTTTCAAACCATAGGGTCCCCCTATGGTTTTTTAGCAAAAATTTTTTCCAAGTGCATTCTTA
This sequence comes from Ditylenchus destructor, assembly GCA_022814885.1. Lineage (NCBI taxonomy): Eukaryota > Metazoa > Nematoda > Chromadorea > Rhabditida > Anguinidae > Ditylenchus > Ditylenchus destructor. The sequence goes on from JAKKPZ010000006.1 coordinate 72,225, forward strand.
AGGGTGAATTATTTCAAATTTTTAAAATTCGCGCCGAAACTATAATGCCAATTTTTATTCTGCATTAACGAAAAAATAGCGCCGCAGGCGAAAATTTTTCAATTTTAGGCGATATTCATAAAAATTTGCACTATTTTTTAAATACTTGGAGGAAAAACGGAATCCAAATAGCGCCGCAGGCGAAAATTTTTAGGAAAAGTTGCTTATATTTCAAGAATTCCCATTTGAAATTTGATATTGCGTGAAATAAGGACAAAATAAGAACATTGGCCAAAAATAAGGGCAAATCTTAGAAATAAGGACATTTTATTTTTCTAAGATTTGGACCCTCAAAATAAGGACAAATCTTAGAAATAAGGACAAATGGGACCCCTGAATAAGCGTTCTGAAATATCCCCAACCGAAAAAACTAAATTTGAGAATTTACGGGAAAATGATTAAGCAAAAATTAATGCCAAATTCGAACGCAGCGCACTCGAAAATCCTATAGAAATATTTCTTTGAGGCGAAAATAAAATTTTTGAAAATTATGCTTCCGGCAGGAAAAGCGGCTAAAAATCGTTTTAGGAAAAATAACTAACCATTTTTTCAGACACATATACTTCGAGAAATCGTAATTAGATAGTTTCCAGAAAAGGTTTTTGGGGTAGCACAAAACATCTTGTCAGAACGGTAATTTACAGCAATTACTACTGAAAGTTATAGAGTTGTTTCCCGGTGTATTTTATACATTTTTGTTTAGTATTAGTCTCTTCGTAAAATGACTCGAATGGGCGTAATGTGCTAACCAGGAGTTTCGTATTCATGCATCCTTGCTTGGAACTGATTTATTTGAGTCTGATTCAAATCCTTTGCAACAATTGTGATCAAACGTTCTCCGAATATGTTTGATTGAAACAAATTTTCGATTGCAATCCTGCAAATTCATTGTGTATTTTGTAACATTGGAATTATGCATTCATTGTGTAACATGGAATATAACTAAAAAAGGAGAAGTCAAACATGGACCTTACCTGGGCGTTATAAAGTACAATAAGCAAAACGCATAAATGAAGCACTTCCAGAGAGAAATTATCACATATGTTTTAGATCTTTTCTCAGTCAGTTGTGCAGCAAAAATGGCTAATCGTCGAACCGGCGCGAGAAACGAGCTCGGATGTACAAAGTTTTGCCACCATGCCAAAGATATGAAAGTCGTGTAAATGCAAATGGCTATGGCCTTCTCGCGAATTTCCGGAACGAATGCCTAAAATTGAACAGGATTTCAGATGAAGACGCATATATTATCTAACCGGCCAGGCCCAATAAGTTGTGCTTTGAGAAGCAATAGCACCAATATCCAACATGGCTAGACAGAATAGCCAGCGATTGGGTCTACGACTTAGCAGATTCAGAATATTCGGTACGAGACATAGGGCATTGCTTAACATCACTGCTGAAAATGAATAAGATTATAGCTGTGTCATTAAATTTTGGCATGATCTATTTTGCATCGCTAACACTATTGCTGATGACCATTTCTATGTATTTTAGTAGAAAGTTACTTAATATAATTCACACATTTTGTACTGAAACCATAACTTGAACTTCTGCAAAAATGAACTGTAAATTAGATTAGTTGAATTAGCAGATATGGTATTAAAATTGTAAAGAGTCTACCTGTAACAGCAGGTAGGTTAGTGAAAACATCGAACACCAGTGCGCCAACACCAAACGCATGAAGAGATTCCACGCAGAGCACCTTTAAGAAAATAAATATTTTATAATAACCAATTTTACTGCACTTTGATATATACAGTACAGCCCCATACCACCTTAGCTTACAATCGTTCTTTTTATGACTCTCATTTTTCAGTTTTGACCGTTCACTAAAATATGCCGGAAGGCACAAAAATCCTGCGATATTTTTCACATACGACATATTGGGACTTTTTATGATTCAACTCACAATGAAAAATTGGAAGAAAGTGGGTCTCTTGACATTTCGGAACATTGTTCTATGGAAACAGCGAATAAAACAGATCAGCTCTGGCGCGCAAAGTGCAATAAACACGGCCCACACCCATTTAGCCACATGTTTCTCGGAGACAAAAACGGTGTTTTCTCGGGCTTCTAAACGAAAGAATTTAAATATTTGTAATAGACGAAGTATATTCAGGATGAAATATTCTATAAAACCAAGTACCTTCTACTTTTTCCATTCTACTAAATTGTTTACCTGGTATTTTATCTGTACATATGGATACATTCTTGCCTGCCGAATGAATTCCAGTCATCATCAGCAAAAATACGCTTTTCGCAATAACAGCGCAGCATAGGGTCAAAAGAAATAAAATGAAAAAGGCTGATATTTTAAGTAATTGAAGGCAAGAACTGTGCCATACGCCTGAAAAATTTGTACGATGTAAGACATTTATAGAACAATAGATCATACCATTCACAGATTTATCGGTCTGCGGTGGAAGCATGCGAAATATGTCCCATCCGCGCTCTTCCGAAATTCTACTAGCTGAGATTTGCTTTCTAAATTTTTCAGTAATAGTAATTCAAAGTTAGACTCCGTGCTCCCGGTTTTGGAACTAGCTCAAAATGCTCCCCAGAGAATTCTAAGAACAAATCCGCAAAAATTTTTTGGCGGCGATCACAAAAAAGTGGCTTTTTTGGGCAAAAAGTGTCATTTTTCATGTTTTTCTGCAAATCGTCATATCTTTTCGAGTTCGCTCGATACAGGGACGCATGATAACTCAAAATGCTCCCCTGGGTATTCTAAGAACGAATCCGCAAAAATTTTTTGGCGGCGATCTCAAAAAGTGGCTTTTTTTGTCCAAAAAGTGTCATTTTTTGCCAAAAATGGCCATTTTGAACCAAAGCATCTGGGGAGCTAATTTTTTGCACCCGGGGGTTTTTTGGGGTGCTGAATCCGAATCCGGGGTCGAAAAAATTATCGGGGTACCCCCGGGGTACGGAAAAAATTTTTTCTGAAAATTTTTTTTCGAAAAAATCAGAACCCCGTTCGAGCGGCCGAAGGCCGCGAGTCTCTCTGACAAAATGGCAAGAGGTGCGCGAAGCGCCGCGGATGCACGCTAACCGCGGAAAAAAAAACAAGAGAAACCCGCCGATTCGAGGCGGTAATCCGCCGAGAAGCGGCGGGTTTCTCTTGTTTTTTAGAATACTATATTAGGGTACTGTAATACTGTAAAAAGACCCACGAAAATATGAAAATCTATGACTATCGGGATATAAACTAATAGTTATTCTAACAGTTTAACTAATTCTAGTTTAAAAACAATGGAGTAAGCACTATCAAAAATGTTTCTTATATGCATAACCATTCAAAATAAAATACCCATTCACGTAGGCGTAAGCATCAGTTTCGAGTTTGGAAGCGTTATTAATTGCTTTCGATATGTGTTCTGATCGAATATTGATCGTTGGATTGGAACTCTGTGCTCTGCTTTCAAAAGCTGGCATAGTTCGCTGGCCAGAATTATGCGGATTTGGCGGATCGGGCACCATAAAATCGGAGGAATTATTTCTACGGGGCCGCTCTAGCGTATGATCGGGAGAGCGTCCTGTGGATTTAGTGGAGTGGTCGGAAGAAAATGGCACACTGCTCTCAACTTCCGCAACCAATGAAGGGTCATCCTCACGATGACGCCGGTTATTTAGCAAAAAGGCCGAAATTGGATCCATGTAGAAGGATCGAAAGTCAGCACAGAACGATCATACTCTTTGTGTCTGCTAAAAACTATTACTTAATAATTTAATAACGAGTTTTAAGCGATTTTTTCTTTGGGTACGGGTAATTCGGGTTATCAGCTAACAGCATTTATCTGGTGAGAGTCTTTTTACCAAGTAATCTACAATTTTAGATTACAGTTTCCGTTCAATAATTTTAGTTTCCGTTTTCTACTTGTTAACCGTTAATGATAATAACTTCCTAATGATTTAAAATAAATAGTCTAGTTTTTGGGCATATAAAATTGGCCGCCAAAATTCGCTCACCATTCTATTCACTGACCGACCGCTCAAAAACAATCGAAGTGTTCGATTCAAGTGGGCCTTAAAGGGGAAATGTTGAGGATCTTTCCGGTGGTGCACTCGAGAAGCGATCTGGCTATCGTTCCATTTATAACAGCTGGGCATGAGACAATTTTAGAGACTCATGGCTGTGTGGCGAATGCGGTACAGGCAGCCGGCTAGTACAAGTCTGGGATTAAGTGAGGAGGGATTGGTCAGCGGTGGGCCTTAGCTTGTTCTTTGTGGTGAACATACAGGTGCTGTCATGAACTGTCAAAGTAGCAACCTCTATTCACAGAATTAAGGCCAAAAGGATTAAGCGAAGCTTATGCTCAAGGTGCTATATTTAGTACAAGTTTCAAAATTTTGCACGACGAAAATGACTATCGCAACAAACTAATGTGTGAATGGAAAAGCAAACACTTTGTCATAGCCAAATTTTATCAGATCTTATAAAGATTAACTTTGAATTGTTTAATTTAAAAAAGTCACTTTTTGTAACAGTTAAAGCACTCTAGGATAAAGGAGAACAAGTGTATGGGATGGTCCACAAATGGAGTAGCCAGGTAGTGTTTTTGATAATATAAACATGCTTATTTGAAGGCATAAAACATTATTGCGCTTAACATTAATAATAAAATTAATTGAGTGTTATTTTTTCTTCGTTAGCTTTTACTTCAGAACAATTCGATATGAGAATTTGAAAGTTACAGTCCTGTTATTTTGACATGATCGTATTTTCATTTACTGGTTATTTCCTTTTATTTCTCATATAGTGACATCAACAAAATCTTTTATCCACAGAGCGATTCTCCATCTCTTGGAAGCCTGCCCGTTGTTCACCATTTCCACCACTATTTCGTATGTGCTCCAGTGGCAGTACATCGATCTTTCCTTGCCGCAAACTAAATCCTTCGTTTCCAAATGGGCAATTCCATAATCGTTAGTCGTCATTGCCTTTGTACACTTATTCCCTCAAGGATGACAGGTAATATGTGTTTGCGTGGAACGATCACCCGCTCGTAATAATTCGCGCAGAACTGTATGGGATTACGCTGCCAATGTGGATTTTCCTTCTTTACCGCTAAGAGTCTTTTGGCGCTTTCTCCCGAATCAATCGTGGTTTCTCGGAAATGAACGGTTAGTCTCTCGTTCAGGTGGGGTTTATTGTTTCAATCGGTGATATAACAGGAGTGACCACAGAGTTGCGCGCTACAAACACCGATTTCTTTGTTTTATCGGCGGAAAGAGAAAGGAAACAAAGGCGCCTTACCTAAAGTATACAGCCCGCCACTTTATTTGACCACTTCCAAATTGCTCGACCTGTGAAACATAACCCTAAATCCAGCATAGTTGGAGGTTCTCTTGTCAGTGACCATTCTTTACACAAGTTCCGTTAACAATGACCTGTTGTTGTTTGAAATTGATACGTTTGTCTTCCACAACTTCGTGAAACAAACGTCAGTTTAAGGGTCAATTTGACAAAAGAACTATTTTAGGACATGTTGGATTGGTGGTATGAGCTTTTGCCCAGGTGGCTACAGGACCAGTGGATTGGATTAAGTGAAATTGATGCCTCACAATTACGTGATGCATATGCGATCTATAAACAAAAGGTCAGTTAGAAAACATATTTTTTAATCACTTTTCAATCAAACCGTTTATTACACTTTGAATAATTTTCATTAAACATTTTGAACCTGAAAGAATGCTTTAAAAATAATTTTTAGAAAAACTTGCTGTCACTTGAATTTCTCGACGCTTACCTACCAACCCAACCAAATCTGTTATGTGCTTTGACCATATTGGGTCTATTCTCTGCCATTATCCTACTGTTTTTCCTTGTAGTGGTTATAGCAAAGAAGTTGGGAGCATGTGGCGCTTATCAGTCCAGCAGCCAGGTATGTATCCAAACTTCTTGGCTAATATTATATGCCTGCTTTCTAGAAATCTATAAGCGGTTCCTGTCGATTCAGGACGATATGTGTTTTTACAGTAATTTGTTGGTCAGTCATGATGGGTGTCACTTTCATATTGATTGGATGTCTAATGGATTTTGGGTCAAAGAGTATTGGAGGAAGCGCCGCAAGTCTCGATGATGGTGTCTACGAAGTTGATAAGCCAGCGTTCCAGGTTTCATTAGACGTTAACATCGGCTTTGAAAATTCATAATTATAGGGTATTAAAACTCAAGATAGACATGTTTTGATTGGAGTAGATAGTGTGATCATAAAAGACGATGGTACACATGGACATCAAGAGTCGTTTTCGGGTGTTAGCGAGAGTCACATGTTACAGAAGGTTATTTTAAGTTTGAATATACATGACAATCACAAATTTTACTTTTTGTATAGGGTAACTCTCCCTATTTTGTAACACTAGAAAAGAGCTAGATAGTGTTTATAATTAAATTCCATAAAATTTATTTATTATGACAATAAAAATTCCTCGGCAGATAGGCATTATCGTATATATAATTATTTTCCCTTACATTATCTCACATGATATATAGCACCAAAATTGTTTTTTAACAAATATGTAAATCACATAATTATTGACAGCTGTACTGGAAAACCATTTTCAGTACAATGATGTGCGCGAACTTGGCTATGAATTCAAACCCTTGGACCGTGATTCGGAGAATTTCCTGAAATATTTTGCCTGTTTGCTGCTGTTAATATTCTATATCGTATGTCTGATTGCGTCTGCATTGGCCGTTATCGCAGGTTTCGTCTAACATTAATAAAAGTACATCAGAATAGGAGAATTGGCCAAGAATATTTACTAGTTAAGAACATCGTAGGAATCCCTAAATATTCCAGTTGGCTCTAGATATTTCCATAACGTGAAATTATAACGGTAAATGCATAAATAAAATTTTATATTTCGCGAGAAATGATAGTTTTAAGGGACTTCCAGCACAGATTTTATACCCCTTGTGGGTTTTCGACCCAGGTAATTCCGAACCTGAGGTCTTTTAGCCTATCACTTTCTGTCATTTGCCCATTTTAACAATGACATAAAATTGTCAGAATGATGGTGCTATAATGTTTCGAATGCCGATCCTGGCCTTAGGTTCGGACTTCGATCGAAAACCACAAGGGTGGCAAATCTCGGTTGGAAACCGCTCAATAATAGTTTTTCGTGAAACATCAAATAATCGTTGAAACATTTCATGCGATTTTACCGTTCTACGAATATGCATAGGGCCTTCTAAATAGTCATATAGTCTTTCAGGATTTTTGCAAGCCCTACGTACCTCATTGAATATTTCTAAACTTTGGTCGGGCCAATAGTCACTATCGTTAGCAACATGAAATTTGAATTTATGTGGAATAAATAGTATATTCTTTTAAATTATGTTCGTAAAGATCGGAAAATATAATATCTTTCATTTATGTGACGTTTTGCAGTATATTTAGGACTGAAAGAGCAATTCCAAACCTATCACCTCATGGAACACAAAACGACCAACTCAGACCGGGCTGGCCGCACGCTTATGGTTGTGGCTTTCATAATGTTCGCGTTGACACCGCTTGTCAATTTCTTCTCGGCTATGCTACTCGTGCAAACCCACGCACATTCCATAATATGCCCTTATGAACAAACTACAGTTTGATTTTTTTGAATACTCACATATCGTCATTCACTAGTTACATTTCAGAGCCAAAATGCTAACATTGAGGACTACATCAACGAGAATTATAATTATTTCGAGTCAACCAGTTTAGTAGATTTCCTCGGAGATTTATCCAAAGAACGCGTTGACATCAACCAGGGAAATTGTGACCAACATGCACAACCAATGAGGGTAAGTTTTTAGCTATGTTACTTGAAAATATGTACTAAATAAATTAATCTTTTAGGGTGTCTGGGCATCTTTCATGGTCCTGTCCTGGATATCGCTCCCCGCTATCTTTTTCTTCATTCAACTTTCCAAATATTTTATGAAAGGAAACGTCAAGCGTAAATCAAAAGGTGTGGATTTCTCCACTTATGCGCAGCCAAATGGCTTTGACGCATATTCCATATATGAATCAAAGAATATGTCTCCGTACACGTTCGGCACTTTTGTTTACAAGAAATATTGACATATTTATACATTACTTATTTTTGTCTGATAGTAAGTAAATATTTATTGTTTTCTAATAAATTTGCTTCACAAATCAAAAGTCACATATAAATATTGGTAATAGGACAATTTGCCAACCGGACGTTTTGCCAACTGGACGTTTTGCCAACAGGACGTTTTGCCAACTCCTTATAAAAGTGACGTTTTGCCAACTCCTTATAAAACGGACGTTTTGCCAACTGGACGTTTTGCCAACTCCTTATAAAAGTGACGTTTTGCCAACTCCTTATAAAACGGATGTTTTGCCAACTAATTTTGCCACCTGATGTTTGAATATTTCATCTATATTTATTCAAAAGTTCACTAATAACAAAACTAATAAACAATAAATAGTCACAAAAAGTTTACTCCTCCTCCGATGTTTCATTTTCTTCCTCGTCTTCATTAGGCACGCGCAGACCATCGACAAATCCTTGCATTACCAAACCTAGCAGATGCACAGCATCGATGAGCCCGTCATCCGTGTCGAAATTTGCAGCATCCAAAATATTGGTCACGTGTTGTTCTTTGATCACACTGCGCGTTAGCCGTGCACGGCTGTGTTGGAGTCGCACTGCACGGGCAGTATCCACTTGTTTGTCGACATCATTGAGCAGGGCTGCCAAATAGTCGCTTAACGACGGATGGTATTATAATAAGTTTTCGAGGCTTTCATCAATAACCAAAGTGAATAATCAAGAAAAACCTACCGGGCAATCATCCTGTCCAAAGCCTCGTCTGTTCCCATTCGCTCAAAAACCTCGTCGTCAACATCCGCTCGCCCCTGGGCCCTCAAACGGAAAGGCCTTGCTCGAGGATTTGCATGAATTTGCTGTTTCATGCCTTGTCTGCTTGTTTCGGCCTGCTGACGTGATGGAGCAGCGATGTAATTGTGTTCGTTCGGGCCCAAAATTCCGGTCAAATTTTCCACGTGCTGCAACAAAAGTGATGCTTTGCAGGATCTCTGTTCACATCGGAACCATATTCCATTCTTCCGAGTTCGAACATAACGAAATTCTGAAACATGGAAAATTTATTATATTGCTATTTTTATTATAAAAAATTAGTAAGAATTTAAAGTTATTTAAAATAATTTAAAAAGTCAAATCTATTTATGTTTTTGGCGAAGCATTATGAAAAAACTTACCACGGTACCATAAACAGATGTTTCCTTGATTTGTCGTTCCTCTCTGAAATTGCACCGGCTGCTTGTTTTCTTGGTCGTGGCTAGCGGTAGTGTCCTCTTCCGCATGCTCGTCGACAGTCTCTTCCTCCAGAATGCTGTCATCGTCAGCTGTTTGGACTCGAGCGCGTTTCTGCGCTTTTTGTAGCAGCTGAAGTTGTTCCCGTGTGGATGCCATAAATCTGTAATACAAATAATGTTAAACTTGAAAAGGATTAAATAAATGTCTGGTCAGAAGTTGTACAATTATATACCGTGGAAATGATTAGATTTACAGCATTTGTCTATCTCAGATAAAATCTTACATAAATGAACGCAAAGGCCTGTCTTCGGAATAACTGCATGTCTGCTCTGACTAGTCATCACTTCTTTTCAATCTTCTACAATCAAAAAGCTAATAACAGCTAAAATTATCAGGCAAAATATCAGTTTCATAAGGAGTTGGCAAAATTAGTTGGCAAAACGTCACTTTTATAAGGAGTTGGCAAAACGTCCAGTTGGCAAAACGTCCGTTTTATAAGGAGTTGGCAAAACGTCACTTTTATAAGGAGTTGGCAAAACGTCCAGTTGGCAAAACGTCCGTTTTATAAGGAGTTGGCAAAACGTCACTTTTATAAGGAGTTGGCAAAACGTCCTGTTGGCAAAACGTCCAGTTGGCAAAACGTCCGTTTTATAAGGAGTTGGCAAAACGTCACTTTTATAAGGAGTTGGCAAAACGTCCTGTTGGCAAATTGTCGCGCTCCGATAAATATTGCTTTGACTGAAATCATAAATGGTTAAGAATCAAATTATAAAACATTCTCTGAATTTTAGCAATCTGTTACGCACAAAGATATAATATTCTATGCTTTTTACTCCAAAAACCGCTAAATTGTAAGTTTCATCGCTTTTGCTTTGGCCAGGGTCAGCCAGAACAAAGTTTATGAACGAAAAGTTCATTATAAATAGATGGACTTCATTTAAAGATACAAGCGAATATTTGCACATGATTTTTTAAAGTTTTTTCGTTTAGCGGCTCTCAATTGGGAAGCGTCAGTGAATCAAGTTTAAAATATAAACAAAATTTGAATTTTTGGCACTAACATGAATTTTTATGGTTGGACATCCATCCAATCACCCTAATTCGCAAGTGCCCGATGTTTGTTTGTCTGTTTGTCCCCGCCAGTTAGGTACCTTGCCTTCCTCATACAGGGGCGTGTGATATGTCAAAATGCTCCTCATGGGATGTGAAGCAAGGACTGATAAAAATTTTTCTGCGGCGATCTAAAAAAGTGTCACTTTTTTGACAAAAAGTGGCTTTTTGGCCAAAATTTGGCATTTTTGAACCGAAGCTGCTGCGATGCTGATTTTTTGCACCCGGGGGTTTTCAATGGTCCTGAATCAGAATCCGGGGTCAAAAAAACTGTCCGGGGGTACCCCCGGGGTACGAAAAATTTTTTTTGTAAAAAATTTTTTTGGAGAGAGGCTTTGATGTGAGAGGTAGAGGAGTGAACGAACAATGGCTTGAAAAAATAAAAAAAATAAAATAGGGGGGTCTGCGGATGTTATAAGCCGTACTGATGAGCTGTAGACAGCGAAACCCTTTGAAGATGAATACATTTCACAATAATATATTTTAACATTTATACACGCTTACGAACAACCCAATCTGACCGCTGATGGCGGTGCGCGAAGCGATGAACAACCCAATCTCCCGCTGTGCACGCTACAAGAGTAAAATGTGGCGCGAAGCGCCACTTTTACTCTTGTTTTTCACTAATTTTAACAAAAATTTGGGTGAAAACAATATAAATTTTAAATGTCAACTAACAAATTTGAATTTGCGCATAAAAATTGAATTATCTTTAAAATGGCAACACCCCACGTTTTTAATCGCACTCGAGTACGACTAAAACGGGTTTGATTATATATACTTTCTCAAAAACGATACGGTTTCATTGTGTTCAGTTGATATTATATTTAACCGAGTACCAAGAGGGATTTAACCATATTCTGAAAACCATCCCTCAGGTAACGAAAGTTGAAGCTTGTTGGTTGTAGCACAAAAGTAAAATTTACTGTCACATGACTCTTCAAAAGAGCCGCTCTAGATCACAAAATTTAATTAATGATACAAAGAAGCATACATCGAGGACTCGACCACGGCTCAGCTACAATAGGGCGACTTTCATGTACTCAGTGATAAGCTTACAATTTATTTACTCGCATTACATAAACAAAGAATGTTCCGTTTCATTGGCCGATGCCAACGTCACGTGGCATCAATCTGCAAACGACAATAGATAAGAATGTATTCAGAAATATGCCAAGTATTCGCAATTCCTGCTGCTTCCCTTTTCGGTAGTCGGTGTGTCAGTTGGAGAGCATTTTGATTGCTTTGTTATTACCAGTTTATGACTTTTTGGTGGCTTATCACCGCAGCGTGTCGAGGACATTTTGGCATATGTACATGCTTGTTCTCCCCTTTTTGATGCTGTTTTTGTAGAATTTGCAAAATGGAGGCCATCAAATAAAATCGGAACATACAACGGAAGAATACCCCTCAATTTTGCTCCTTAGCCAATTCCAAGCCGAATACGTGCCTAATTTAGAATCCTGAAATTGTTAGATGGGTTATTCGCATGTTTCACCGAGGCATCATTTAGCACGCATCTGTGTCGGCATAATTGTCGGCGTTGGTCTCATCGGTGGGCTATCTTTTCTCATCTATGTTTTGTTGAACAACGACTCCAACATACCATGGCCTGTTGATGAAGAGGGATGGACGTGTACAGCAGTATATGGTCAAAACTGTGTAAAGAGTTTCTCTGAACGCAGGTAAGTAAGACATGAAGTGCATATTTGAAAGGTTTGTCTTTCATGAACACAAGATCAAGTATCTACGGTCACGAGACCATCTCATGATTAGTCACCATTTTGCTCATTTATGATTTCTTGACAAGTTTCTCTACTAATTTTTGCATTGGTGACCTCCATTTGAAAACGTCACCAAACTACTTAAATAGGGGAAAACGACTATAATATTACTAAAAATTAAACATTTTTATGCGTTTTAGTGATTTTTAATTTATTGGGTGGTTTTTTCAGTGATTCACCCTTCAATTTAGTGGCTTGATTGAAAGTGCCAAAATTAAACTGATTCTGTGCCAATAATGACTAAGCCTATTGCTCACTACTAAAAGTGTAAAAATATTATATTTTAAGAGGTTAATATTAAATCGTAGCAGGAGTTGGGACGACGCGCAACGACAATGTTTGGACGAACAACAGCAGGATGCAACATTGGCGTCCGCGGTAAACAGTAATGAGTGGGAATTCCTGAAAGGTGATTGTGTTTTAGTAATCACATTTTAGTCAAATAAGAATAATAATAATTATTATTACTATCGGGTAGCCAATAAGTTCTGATGCCACTTTTCAATTACGCATATTTCTTTTATAATGAATGATTGACTATGAGTGTTTGATATTATTTTGTTGCCCATTTTGTCTGCGTTCATCCTGTATATAGCTCTTATTTATCACTTCACAAAATATTTAAAATATCACATAAAGTTTGTTATACACCCCCTGTATAAATTTTTTGAAGGTATTTTCCATATTTTGCTAATTTTTGTTTACAATTTTAATTATTCCGAAAAAACGGTTTTAGCAGTCTTATTCTACAGTTTGTGGACTACCAGGTGGCGAACGAAAATCGTGCAAAAAGATCGTTATCTCATTTTCGAATTTTGAATTTTGCCGGCTATGCGGCTGCGACTGGAACGTTCTCTTCATTGAGAGAGATAAGAGACGAGAGACAAACAGAGCGGGCGCCGCACACTAGCACCGAATTGATATGCATTTTCCAATGCATATGAAATGGGAATTCAACCAAAGCTTTGGGAATACAACCAAAGCTTTGGTTGAATTCCCATTTCATATGCATTGGAAAATGCATATCAATTCGGTGCTAGTGTGCGGCGCCCGCTCTGTTTGTCTCTCGTCTCTTATCTCTCTCAATGAAGTCTCTCGTTTTATTATCGGCAAGATATGAGCATTTTCGGACACCATACTTTTGAAGAAAATTAAGAAATGTTTTTGTTAGGGTTCAAAATTAAAAATTTTGAAAACTGCTTGATAGAAACGTAATACGCCCAATAGATCAAATAACTGCAAATTTTGTCTAGTTTTCAACGATATAAAATGGCGTAGAAAAGAGTTCCGACAGGGCAAATGGCGATTTGAATTTGCGCCAAATAATAATTGCATGCCAAAGGGGTTAAAAGGGGCCGCTGAAAATTTTTAATGAGGGGGATTACTCGGCAGGGGTCTCCTCTAGAGATTGGTAAAAAAATTGAGTGGGGCCTTATTAGAGTAAAAGTTTTCACAGTCAACACTTTTCCCTATTAGAAGAGACTCTTTTCCTGATGCTGAACAGAGCCCTGCCGAGTAATCCCCCTCATTAAAAATTTTCAGCGGCCCCTTTTAACCCCTTTGGCATGCAATTATGTTTTGGCGCAAATTCAAATCGCCATTTGCCCTGTCGGAACTCTTTTCTACGCCATTTTATAACTTTAATACTTTATCTCATGAAATATTCGATATTTCACAGAATGTGTACAACAACCTCAAAATTCATTTTAGGTTTTCATATATTTTTTGTTTTTTGCACATGATTTTTACTTATCGGAAAAATCTGTATTACTAGTCTTATTCTACATTCTGTGCTCTACCACGCACTTTTTACAGATTTGTCTTTCATTGGATTATCGCAGAGTTATGAGCGTTTTTAGACGCCATACTTGCCTAAAATTTATACACCCCTCAAAAATTTATACAGGGGGTGTATAACAAACTTTATGTGATATTTTAAATATTTTGTGAAGTGATAAATAAGAGCTATATACAGGATGAACGCAGACAAAATGGGCAACAAAATAATATCAAACACTCATACTCATCCATTCATTCTAAAAGAAATATGCGTAATTGAAAAGTGGCATCAGAACTTATTGGCCACCCGATAAGTATTTAATAGCACAACATATCCATCAAAAAACGTGTTTTAGTTTTATATTTCGGGCGACTAAAGTTACAGCAAACATAATAACTTGGCTTGAGATATTAGCTCCATTTTTCGCAGATAAGTTTAATAGTGATAACTAGGGACAGGATTTTTAGGTTCGAACCTAAAAAAACCTAAAAAACCTAAAAAGACCTATTTTTAAAAATTTTTAAAAATTTACAAAATTTTTCGAAAAATTTTGAAAAAAAAGGTGAAAATTTCCAAAAATGACTTTTTGGGCGAAATTTGATCCTAAAATGACCATTTTGGTGGGACCTAAAAGGGACCTAAAATGGCCTGGTGGGACCTAAAAGGGACCTAAAATGGCCTTTTTTTGGGACCTTTTTAGGATCCTAAAATGCGATTTTTGGGACCTAAAAATCCTGTCCCTAGTGATAACCAATAAAAATTTTGCTAAATATTATATTCAAATGAAATCTACCCTAAGATATTAAAGTCTTCGCATTCATTTAGTAGCGTACCATAAAATGTACGTTGTATAACTTTGTACATTTTAATCAAGAAGTTTATTTAGCATTTATCAAAAAGCAGAGCGATGTTTCGTCTAGTCAACGTTGCGAAAGTTATTGGCTAGGAGGTACATGGAGTTCATATGAAAAACAATTTGTATGGAGCGATGGCCGAAAAGTGGAAGCAAATCACAGTTTACCTATTGGTCAATAATAATATACAAAGCAAACTGCAAAGATAAGTAGAAATACTTTCAGATCTTAATAGCAATCTTACAAATGGCGATGGTTTGTCTGTGGATACGGAAAATTTGCAACTGGTTTGTCATCGCATTTGGCAAATCTGATTTTTCTTTTATAATTTAGAAAGTTGGAAATAAAAAGAGCAAAAGATGTTTTATGTGCTTGTGGAATGTTACGGCGTCATTTTTAAGCGCATCTGATTGTCAGGACCTGAAGAAGCGTGGAAAGACGAGGTGAGGTCGTTTGTTATTTCCCTTGCGACTTATTATTGATAAAGTTTTCACTTAACAAAAAAATCATCTTAGCAGTTGAAATAACTGGACAATTTACTTTTTAAGCGTATTTTAGAAGTGGTTTGTATAGGATCAAAGAATCCCCAAGGACTAGCTCTCTATCCACTAATAAACGACATAAAGTTCTCTGCGAAATGGAATCATCCGGAGGAGGCTGGACTGTGTTTCAACAGTAAGCGAATTCCTGAAATGAACGCGTTTTGAATTTTTAATGTTGTAGGCGAGTTGATGGTCGTACGGTGTTCTGGAATAGGTAAATTGTTTGGTATTATTGTTAAATTATCTGGTAAATTGTTCTGGAATAGGACTTGGACTGAGTATCGTGACGGGTTCGGCCAACTTGGTCGGGTGAGAACGAATATGAATTTGAGTCCTAAGATTATTCCTTGATTTCAGAATTCAGAATTTTGGATGGGACTTGAATTGCTCCATAAAATGTCCACTATCCAACCGAACACTAGCCTGAGAGTGGAATTATGGGGTGATCGAAATCCGAATTCTTCAAAATACACAAATGATTATTTGGAGAGCGAATACTACAATTTTGCAGTATGGATTACCTTTCGTAACAAAATGATCAAAGTATCATATTTTGCAGGTAGGCAATGAATCCACTGACTATTCACTACAGGTACAAACGGTTTGGCCGGGCGTCGGGAATGCAAGTGGCGGCTGGTTTGACATCACTTTCAGTCGTGGAAGAAAATTTAGCACTGTAGATCGTATAAATGATCCGATGCCGAGTTGTGTTACGGACTATCATCTAGGGTAAGAAATCGCAACAGAATTTCACTTTTAAGAAACATTTGTTTTAGAGGATGGTGGCTTCATTATTGGTAAGTTGATCAATTTTTACAGAAATAAAAAACCCGAAATATTTATTCAGCTCTCTATCATCTTTAAATGGGGAGTATAATCCGCCAATTGCGTGGGGAAAGTGAGTTATTATGTACAAAAAGTTATTGCCATTTAGTTTACCAATTTTAGTGGATACGGAATGATGTGGGTGGCTCACGGAATTTACATAATTAATCCGGTTTGGTTTAGTTTTTTATATATAGCACATTCAGTGATTTCTTTTCAGCAAAAGTCGCGCATGATGTTCCGAAAGAACGGTTAATAACTTTGGCCGGAGTATACATATTACAGAAATCTCATATTTGTTTCACAATTAATTTATTTTTTGCTTATCATTTTTGTATTTATTTTTTATAAATGCGGTGTCGTTTATATAAAACCAGGGTAACCGTTTTCCCTGGATGCCAAAAAGCAGTGTTATAATTTTTTAATATTTCTTGAATGCAACGTTAAACGAGAGAATCAAATGAGATTCCGCAAATGAATTGAATGGTGAAAGTGAAATACATTGTCTTTAAAATGACACTGGGACAAGAAACATTCTAAAAGGGAATGTTGTCGATTGAGGTGAATATATTAGTATTCCGATAGCATTTGAACGTTCAAGGATTGGGGAACAAAAGTGTAAAGCTTTTTGACGCGCGCTAGCTTTTTGTTCGCGCTCACAAATGAATATATTCCATTAATCGATTATCAATGGTTTACATCCATTAATTCCAAATATTTTACAACATTGCATATATTTACTCATTTTGTCATACGATCTTTGAAGAAAAGTTCTCACTTGCACTTTTCCTTTGTATATTTGCATTCAATAGCCTTCTGCTACGAATAAGTTTACTAAAACTTAATCCTAGCGTCAGAGAACATTGAATCACGCAAAATTCTTACCAATATAAGGTTGAAAAATATAAACTTTTCCAAAATTCAATCCCTTATCTGTATTTTTAGTAAAGAGTAAAATTCGCATAACAATTCATAATCAGGCTTCGCGCTACTGATTCACAGGCTCTCTCCTCTACGCACGAGGCTCCATGCAATTTTATCTGATTGTTTTTTCCATCGCACAGAAATGCATTTCGCTTGGCCTATTCTTCCGGAAATATGTTTCATTATTTGAGGTTTTTGGTTTACCTCAACTTTGTGACAAAAAATGGTAGAAAATTTAGCCGGCAAAATTCAATGTAGCATTTTGTATTCAGCAATATGCTGAACTAACCTGAACGGCCGAACATAGCCCCCGAAGTACGATAATTTGTTCTTCGCTATGTGCACGCAATGAATGCAGGCTAATATGAATCAGCGTAACTCTCTTCGGAAGACCCATAGCGGCAGTGAATTTTCAATGGCTCACTCTTCGTAAAGGAAGAAGGAATGCGATTTTAATATTCGTATTTAATATTTGGCATGTTTCATATTATAGTCGTAATCATCACAACAGTGCAACCCAAAATTCAGTAAACAAAAATTAGGGATATTTAGCCTATTGTATGGACTTTGATTGTAAATTGGCCTAACCATGTCAAATGACGTAGCTTTGATTATTGATTGAATTCATACAAGAGCACGCTGGCGACCTGTCGTATCGCTGCGTGAGGTCAGAGAAAATTTTACTTTGAGTACACACTAAATCTTTTTACATATTGCTACCGGAATAAATTTGAAGCAATAAACACTGTCATACGTGCTTATTTACGATCATCAATGTCTCATGTAGTTTTTAGTATTGCAAGGTTTTAAGGTCAAAACGTCTTACCCATCCAAAACATTAATGAAATCCGTTTCTGGAATAACACAAAATCGAAACATTCATTAAAGTATACGGTTACTATTTGGTAATACGGTTGTGTTATTTATTTTGTACTTATGTATCCTTTTTTCAAGTGACTACTTATTATGGAAACAGCAAATCTATTTCGATGCGACAATTATTATGCCGTATTAATGCCTTCTGAGTTTAATTTCTTCAAAGTTTAAAATTTAAAATTACCATGCCTAATTTTTATGCCCACTTTTTATATTCCTGTATTCGATGTAAACAAGTTTTAAAGATATCATTTCTATGTTTCATGCTTTCTCATCTTTGATGATTACCATTCTTCTTTCAACAATCAATTAATCGATATGCCTTCAAATATTTCATTAAGGATTTAATTTTATCTTGGAATTTCTCAGGGTGATATTTCTCAAAACGTGTAAATTTTGTAGCTGGAAAGAGATAACGTTTATTGTTGAATTGTATAAGTGCACTGTGCAGCTGCGTTCACTATTTGTATAAATTTGTGTTATCTTCACTCTGGAAAGCCTATGTTTATGATTGAGACACAAAAGAGACGAAAGAGTAGGAAGTGGCAAGTGGGAAAGACAAGAACTAGTGTGCGGGTAAGAGTGCCTTATCTTGGCGACTCCTTCCCATTTTGTGCGGCATTTTCGGACAAAAAGTGACCAGTCAACGAGGTGCCATTGGGGGATTTCAGTGTTGTATTTAAATGCCACGGCATAAAATTTCTATATCATTTTAGGCGCGTGATTTCCCAAGACCTCTGCTCTATTTTCTTTATTGCTCTTCATTTCGCTCCTTGGTTCAGGTGTGGGCGGTGGTCCTGCAGGACAGTCCTGTGGTCATTTGCTTTGTGCCGTCCAATTCCTTCTGCTATTTACGATCTGTGCATCAGAAATAGGGCCGTAGAGTTAATATTTGTATCAAATCATTCCCATTTCCCGTCCTAAGATTAACCCCATACGGAACAAACGTTTCATATTAATGCATGCTATTTATACAGTAACGGTTTCCCTATCTTCCGTATAACTCCCATAAGTGTTTATGTTAGCTTATCAGACTCTGATTGACCTATTTGAGTTGGAAACGGCCCCGAAATATCAAATATTAGTATGAATTATTATCCAAAGTACATATTATTGCCCTATTTTAGTACAAAACTTAGTTTGCATTAAACTCCAGATTTTTTTACGAAATTGACACTTTACTATTAACACTATGCCGGACGTAATTGTTTCGATTAGAAAAGTTTCTTGCATTTTAAAATTGTAATTCTTTGATTTTTCGAAATTATAACCATTTGTAAGTAAGATTTTGCGATAAACATGCGTATTTAGAATACGCGTGTATTGATCCTATTAAATATAGAATTATGAAATGCCGTTTCGTCCTTTATCCTAGACGGCTTAATTATTTAACTGCTGAAAGGTTGGGACACCTTAGAATACCACATTTCTCATGACTCATATGTTGAATGTTTAATGAATAACCTTTAACAAAATCGAAATATAGCAATTAATTTCAGGGAACCGCTCAAATTCTCTGCAATCTCGCAAACTGTTGGTAGCTTCGGTCGAAGACTTTTATACCTCTGTAAGAATATCGTCAAAGCTTATATCAGGTAAGTGAGTTTGCTTTAAAATTTATGAGATCATATGAGCAGTTATGCTTTGCGGCCACTCACAAATAAAATTTTCTACACTAGGTCTCTATTCCTGATCTTTAATTTCCTGATATTCATTTCTAAATTTGTTTAATCGATACTACCTTGCCATTATACTTCCGTTCCTATATGTTTTGTTTGCCATAAACGAAGATTGACCTTTATTCTCATAGTTATCACAGAGAAGATAGGGTTATCTTCTTTTGGTCATTTGTTAATCTTCCGAATATAGTTGCCCCAATATGATAAAATTGTCCTGAATATTATTTATCTTGTTGAAACTGAGTACTTCTCCTTATTCATTCTATGCAAATTTTGAATTTTCTACTTACTGATTATTATGAATTTGTTTATGGAATGACTTATCATTAATCATGAGAAATTTTAGGAATCGAACTCCAAATAGGAGGGAACGTTATTAGTTAAAACGTTTCTGATTTTATATATGGTGGGACTAATAAAATATTTTAATGAAACCAATTTTTTACTTTTTTACCATGGTTTTTAACAATGGTGGGAAGATTTTTAAAAATTAATTAAAATATATGAAAGATATCATTGTATTGTGAAAATTTTAACTTTGATCATTTTAATGAGACCAACTAGCACTTATTGACTACGGTATCATTGGGAGTGCCAGACATTCAATGTAATAGAATTTTTCGTACAAATAGAAGCAAATATCGTTTGTTTACGAAAGTTCAGTAATTTAAATATAAATTTTCGCCAAAAGATTATTATGCTATATTTGCCAAAGCTGTGAGACAATCATGTTTAGATTAATTTTTAGAAGCTTAAAGTTTTTTGCGTTTTGAAAAATCGTTTCAACTACATATAATCCCGAAAATTGCCAGACAAATTTTCCGAAATTTGCCAATAATTTTTGTTTCTCTATCGCACATTATTTTTCATTTTATCCTGATTATTTGGACTTTCCTACTTTCTGACAGCAATATTTTTCCTTTTCATATCTCTGCCTTCTCTACAGGTTATGTTACTTATTTTTCCGAAGTTCACAACCTGATATATTCCGTTATGATCAAAATGGACTTTCCATTTATTTTCTAAAAACATGTTATTTGCCAAATATTTATGCCAAAAGCACGGCCCATAATTCTAATCTAGCAACTCTTTTAAGAAATCAATACCTTCTGTTTACCAAATCGTGCAAAGTCAGTTCAGTTGTTTTCAGCATACTTGGAGAATATCTCTTTTCTCCATCTCGAAAGACGCTTGATTTTGAATTGCACTTTGAATTTTGGCACATTCCTGTCAGGTCATATCAGATGGCAATCACATTCTTTTTGAATTTTTTTTACCTCTGAACTTACTGATCTATTGATCATACAAATGTCATTCTTCTAAATTCTTTTATTTCTCCCAGAATTTATTCAAAAAATTACAATGTACAATGTTAAATCAGAGCCTGTATTTAAGACAGAAATGGCACAGCAGCCGGGTGGTGGAAGTCAACTGCCGGAAGTTGATTTGCCAGGTAATTTTATGGTTATAATGATTTAACCAATAGCATGGGTAAACAGCTTTTCGAAAGTTGTGCTATTTTATGTTTTAGTTATGTTAGTGAAAACAAAAAAGAAGAGTTTTAAGAAAGTATTCCAGGAAAAACTGGTATCTCATAAATTTAATATGTGGTATTCTATCAAAATGGAATAGTTATTTCGTGAAAAAGGAAATATTTACAAATATTCTCGTGATAAAATCTTTATTTTTGCTCATTTAGATATTATTCTTTTAATCGTTAAGCTTACTTACTTTATTTTTAGCCAAAGTTCTCAACGAACACAGAATTCGCAATGTCGAAGAGGCAAAGATTGTGCTCAACGCGTATCGCCTAGATGTGTCAAAGGCCGTGGAAAAGATATACAAATTCGAGCTGAAGTTCATTGGCCGAATTCCACCTGAAACTGAAAAAGATCTCTCGCGCGGGCCACGAAACGAGTAAGTATGTTTGTTATAGAGAAATTGTTTTTACAATTCCCAGACTTGATACTAAACTTTATCAAGTTTTTATGGCAAAAGAACGTTTTTGGATATGATTTGCAAAACAGCATTACTAATTAGATTTTCATTTCAGTGTCGCAAATCAGGCACGCCGCCAACTTCTTTGGGAAATGTTTACGCAGATGATCACCGGAAATCCGAGTACCTTCGGTGATAATCTCCGCAATTTCGTCTACGATTGCGGTATCAATTTCTACTCGACCACCAAGCTGGGCATGGGCATGGGCGAATCGCTTACTTTCAACATCAACAGAGTGGGGTTTTGTAATAATACAGAAATTTTTCTAATGTGGATAAATGTAAATTATGTGTTTTTAGAACACTTTGCCGCCAGCGCAGAACGCATACCTGGGCAAAAGAATCGAGGAAATTACGGTTCGTAGTTTTCTATTTAACTTGTATTTTCTGTACCAAAAATACAAATCAAGGCAAATCTTCTGTACTGCGAGGAGATCGAGCTGAGCAAATTAGGCCAATTTGGTGAAACCCGCAGCCGTTCGGCGGTACAATTTCTCGACATTTTGAGCAATCAAGAGATTATCCGACGGTGAGCATCTATTTACATCAGGTCCATATATTTATTTTCGTATTTAGAAATGGCTACTACATTTTCCAAGTAAGTTCTTTTCCCTGTTAGCAACCATAACTTGAGATAGAATTGTTCTGATGATTTTTCATTAAACACGAACATCACATTAAAGCGGTCTTTGCAAAACGATTTATTTAAAAATTTTGTTTCAATGAAAGCCACACAAATTATTAGGTATTAGATAAAATGGAATCACGCAATGTCTTTTTTTGTGCACAACATAATAAAAAATACACAGAAATACTATACTTTATGTGAATTTATAAATTAACAATATATTTGATTTTCAGTCAAAAATGTTCGAGAAAGCCAGTGAAATCAGGCTCCAAAACGACCCACGCATTTTGAAGGAAGGAATGCAGAAGAACGTGCGCATTGTTGGTAACGCTTTGAAGGATGCCACGCCAATTATACAGATTGACCGTAAGCTTTTTTATTGTGTGTAAGGTTTTGTACATTAGAAATTAAAATTTTGAATAAAGCTTTCCTGGCAAATGATAACACTTGCAATAACATTCTCACAATGATATTATTACAGCGAAGAAATCCGCGTTCTTCCCGGAAATGCTAGTTGCCGAATTCCTTAGCAACTTCCTCTCTGGTCGCGAACAAGATTTGGGCCGCAAGATCTTCAATCAGATGCGTCAGGCTACCAAGCAGATCAAAGGCCTCAGTGTCATAACTACGCATTTGGAAAATCCGCGTACATTCACTGTTAATGGCCTCACTGATCGGTCAGCCAGTGAGATCACGGTACTTTATTTTATACACTTTCATATATATTTGCCCGATTTAGTTTGAATGCGAAGGTCGAGGCCGCATCTCAGTGGTCGATTACATTGAAGGCCGTTATCCGGTACGCATCCCTCACCCAGACTTGGTTTGTGAATCTTTCCTATTATTCTATAAATTTTTTTTCTTCAGCCATGTGTCGTCGAGAAAATGCCGAGTAAGAGCGGAATCAAAGAGAGCTACTATCCGATTGAGTTGGTAAAAATTGTGGCCGGGCAGCGCGTAAACTTCGATCAGCAAACGCCAGTATTGGTATTTAATTTATTTTTTCTAGGTTCTATAACATAAACCTCCGACAAACCTTGATTTAGCAGAAAAAAAATTAAGCTATACGTCTATTTTTAGTGTTGAGGATATCACTCACCTTTATTATATAGAAAATAACAAATTGTAGATTTCATTACCAGTTAAAAATGCAAAAACTATTCATATATCTTTGCGCTGTTATTTAACGAGAGATTTGTTGTCATTTTATTCAAAATATCGTAGTCTTTTAGTACATTTTCTTATTTAAATGTATTCAGGTGGAGCAAATGATCCGCAACTGTCAAGCACTGCCTGCTCAATTCACGGTACTCAACCAGAAGCAGAAAAATAACGCATTTATCGCCAGCGCAAATCCATTTTTCAAGGCGCACAATGTCCGCGTTGACAGTGACATCATCACGGCAAGTGGTCAAGGTACACTTTTTGAATAAATTACCGAAAATTTGGTACTTCGTGCACGGAATTTATGTTTCTGTTTTGGGCTAACAAGAATTTTTAGACGACCTAAAGTGAAGCATTCTCTTTTAATCAAATAATTTGCATATCGCAATTTTGTTGTCATTTCATTAATCTTCGCCATGCCAATTAGTTTCGATTTTAGGTATTTTCTTTGAAATGATATTCTATATAAATTAAAAATTTACAGTTCTCCACCCTCCGGCGATCATTTATGAAGCTAACGGACGAGATCGCGAACAAGCTGACCAGAGTGGTAATATGTAAGTTTCACTAAGGATTCTATAGTTTGGAGAAACAGCGCAATTATTTATTTATAGGCAATGGAAATTACCGCAGAACCGTCAATTTTTGCATGCCGCAGAAACCCCACCGACTTGGGTTGCGGCAATTTTCCAAAATGGCGTGGATGGAAATGCGTGCAAGTATGTTTTTCCTTGTAATTTTTATATAAAACATTTTGCTTTAGTGACTTCATCAAAACGTTCATCGCTGCAGCGAAACGTCGTGGAATGCGCGCGGAACCGCCGAAACGATATGAAGTTAGTAAATTTTTTCACAACAGTCTAATTTTCGTTGGAATATTGACATTATCAGGAGTATTCTTTAAAATCATTTGCTTAAAAGGGATTTATAAATTTTTAATAAAACGATGTTAAAAGTTTGTAAGGTATAACTTAACATTATTGTCTGAAAAATTATTGTTATAAAATAACACCAAAGTGTATGTTTAATCACATGCACAGGGCAGTGTCTCCTGTATTTTCTCTCATACTTGAAAACTTAATAAGAGAATCGTTGATTTTGAAACTTTTGTATAGTGTATCATCATTTTTCGAAAAATGGATTATGAGTAGCACGAAGCACACCAAAATTACATATTGAAAAAGAAATCCGAAAAATGATATGATTTCCTGTAAAAGGTTTTTTCGCAATCTTGTTTTTAGTGAATGTGCTTTCATACATGTTTTCTACCAATTATAACGTTTACAATGAAAGTTTAAAAATTTCATGAATAATAATCTCGACAAATATTTCCCGTAAAGTAAATTTTAATAATTTAGATGTTCCCTACGACCGACGAGAAGGCCATTCGCGAAAAATTTGAGCTTTATAAGAAGAACGATGCTCGATACGTGATGTTCTTCACGAGAGACAAGCTTGATTCAGTTCATCATACGATGAAACTGGTACGTTAACATTGCTAATTTATGTCCATAAATTTTTATACTTTAATTCAGATGGAGGTCGAATTTGGCATCACCACTCAGCACATTTCAAAAATGACAATGGATAAAGCACTGGGCAACCGAGGTGCGTTCCTGGTTATCGACAACCTGTTGTTGAAGTTCAACCTCAAGTTGGGAGGCATTAACCACGGTCTCGCAACTTCGGCTGCTATGGGTAACGCGAACCATTTTAATCACGACGTGGTGAAAGATGAATGGCTTCGCGACTCTCGAATGTTCATTGGCTTGGTATGTTTACAGATTAAATTATTTTTCTCGTAACAGAATCATTTGAGAATCAACGAATAACGTTAGTAAAATACCGTAAATCCTCCAATAAGTCCCCCGGAGGACTTATTGTTTCGTAAGGGTTTTCAAAAAAATTTTCAAATTTCGAACTCAATTTTCTCCGATATTTTCAATGACAAAGTTTTGGCATTGGGGTTTTTCTTACGTAACTCGACGAGATCTACACGAATATGCACTTAGTTTTTTTCGGGCGAGACCGCAAGTACGTTTGGCATTCTGTTTGAGTGGGGACTTATTTGAGGGGGGACTTAATTGAGGGGGGGGACTTATTGGAGGATTTACGGTAATTGATGTTAGCTGAATTCCTAGAATTTATATGTTTTATATTTAGGACATGAGTCACGCTGCGCCACAGCCGTTGTTTGAGCGTCAAAAAGGGGAAAAGCCCACTGAGCCGACTATTGTCTCTGTACGTTTTAGATTATTTTTGTTTGCCTTGATTTAAAGAAAAACAACTATTTGTAGATGGCATACACGCTTGGACATCCGCTCAAGATAAGTTTATATTTTACTTTGGGATGCTCTGAATTATTTGCTCTGAAATATGTGTAATTTATACTTCAATAAATAGTCTTTAAAATGTATTGCTTTGATACCAAACACCTTTTGAGCTGTACTTTTTTTACACATTTAGTGAAAATTAAAATTGCAAGGTCAAAACTAGACTTCATACTGGGCTTTAGTTATGAGAACATTTTATTTTCGCAGATTATTTAATATCCCTATTGCCGTTTTATTTTTCTAACACTTACAAAACCACCAAAATCGACATAAAATTGAAATTTTTATTTATCTTACTCAGCGAAAATGAAAGTAGTAACATGAAAATTGATACAAAAGCATTGATTGGACTAGCGAATTAAGTATTGTTTTTCTCCTTAATATGGATATGTTTTACATGCGCGGAACTTATTGGGCTCAACAGCCACGAGAAACGAGCATCCTGCAGACGCAGCTGGTGACAAACCTGGTTTCCGCGCTGCAAGCATATAACAACGAAGTTCGCAAGTTTCCGCAACACATCATGGTCTTCCGCGGTGGAGTGAGCGAAGGTGAATACCAGAAGGTATGTAATTGTCTATTAGCTATATATATGATTTTATTATTTACCGTACTTTCTCTAATAACCCCGGGGTTATATTATTTAAATACCCCTCCAAGGGTGTCTAATATAGGGTCTCTCTCATTTTTGCATACTATTTCTCTTTCTGTAGCGGGTGTCTATTATGAGGGCGGGGTTCAATTATAGGCCGGGCTATATTAGAAGAAATACGGTTTATTACGTATTCCCTTTTAGGTGGCGACTTTGGAATTTGGCGCATTCGAGATAGCATTCAAAGAGTTGGGGCAAAAGCATAGAGAATTTCAGCCGCCTCATGTGACCATCATCGTGGTTCAGCAGCAGTCGAACTATCGCATTGTTCCAGCCCGAGTGGACAGCCGAGGAAAACCAAGAGAGCAGAATGTGCGTGCTGGCACAGTGGTCGATGAAGGCGTTATGCATCCCGTGTTCACTGAGTTCTTGCTCGTTGGACATCACACAATTCAGGTTTTTTTTGCTTTTGAAATTTTTATTATATCGAAATTTATTATGATAGGTCTGATAATGATATCAGAAAATAAAACACATTTTTAGTGAATTCATTAATTTTGGATTTTTAAGATAAATTATTTTTTTAATTAATGAAATAATATTTGACTGTTAGTTTAAAATTCTTGCTTTTGCTGAAAAGTATTACTGATTATTTTTCGTCATTGTTTAAACCGGAAAAATTATTTTGGTATGATAAAGTATTCTAAATGTCGATTGTTTTCAGGGTACTGCTCATCCGTCACGCTGCACGGTGGTGGTTGACACTTGCAACCCTCGAGTCAGTTTGGAAGGTATTTTCTATTTTATTTAGGTGTTCAAAAACTTTACAAATTTAGAGCTCGAATACGTGTCTTACCATCTATGTTACGCTCATGGCATAGTGTGCTCCCCAGTCTCCGTCCCGGCTCCGCTCATGGCAGCTGCCGACCTAAAGAAGCGAGGCCGAAATAACTGGAAGGTTGCCAAGTAAGCTTATTTAAATAGTTTATTGGCGTATCAAATTTTAACTATTTGTTGTGTTTAGTTTTGGCGACGACCGCAGCTCGGGAGGTGCCCGCTTCACTGGAGATGGATCGGAGGTAGATGCTTATAAAAATTAATTTGTACTATATGATTCTTATTTAAGCACTTCTTCATCAACATGACAAGTGAGCTGAAACCTTCGATTCCGACCAAGTTCTGGGCTTGAGCGAGCAAACATCGGGTTCAAAAGAACGAAATCAAACCATTTATCACTATACATATTTTTTATATATTTTTCTTCACTATACACATGCATCTGCCTCTTTGAGTGGCACTGCCAGGAAAGCTAAATTTAGAATCGTTCAGATAAAAATTTTGGATCTAAGAACGGAGCATATTTTCAGTTAGAAAAACCGTGACAAAACTATACGCGATTGGTTTTGCTTTTTAAAAAGCATTTTGGGCGATTATAATTTGACTTTCCTCGGTTGTGTCATGTTCTGCTACATTGCCATATATTCCATTCAGAGTTTATTTAATTAAAAGATTAGCACCAACACTGCCTTCTTGCTGAAATCTCTATATTAAGTGCAATATACATCACAAACCATGTTCCGATTTCCTCATATGTTTAGTTCACCTTTTCTAAAAAGAGCTTCACTTCATCTAATGTTAGATTGTCATTTGCCTAGATTGACATTTGTCACTTTGCAATATCTGAGTTGAATATTAATTTTGTTTATCATTCGCCCATCAGTTTTATAGTTTTCGCAGTTTTAAATTTACAAAATATTTGCCAAATTTCTGCTACTTGGTATAAGTATAAACAAAAGGTTGCTATTGAACTCAGATAAACAAATCATTGTCAATACTTTCACTGTTTTGCCTCAATATCCATCATCTTTCATTCATTTTATTATTTATGTATACCAATTCGCTCACTGCTACAAATAAGCGGTCTAAACATCTTGTATCATTTCATTGTTCTCTTCCGGCATCTTAAGATGTTGGAATTAAATACCTGCCCGTTCCTTGCTCAAAACTTTATATTGTATAATATTTTGCAATAATAACCAGAATAAATCAGTACAAATATTTCTTTCATTGATTACGACCATTTATAACACTTTATTTGACACGAAATCCAACTTTGGCAAAAAACAACATTGTCGGAATAGATTTTTTTCCAGCGGCCTTCGGCCGCTGGAAAAAAACCTAGGTCGGGCGCTTCGCGCCCGACCTCGCGGCCTTCGGCCGCTCGCCATCAGTATGCCCTCGGCTGTTGTTCGGGAGTAGAGCAGCATGAGACTATTTCGGGCCTGCGGCCCTCAACAACTGTTGTTCGGGAGTAAGGGTTGTTCGGGAGTAGAGCAGCGTGAGACTATTTCGGGCCTGCGGCCCTCAACAACTGTTGTTCGGGAGTAAGGGTTGTTCGGGAGTAGAGCAGCGTGAGACTATTTCGGGCCTGCGGCCCTCAACAACTGTTGTTCGGGAGTAAGGGTTGTTCGGGAGTAGAGCAGCGTGAGACTATTTCGGGCCTGCGGCCCTCAACAACTGTTGTTCGGGAGTAAGGGTTGTTCGGGAGTAGAGCAGCGTGAGACTATTTCGGGCCTGCGGCCCTCAACAACTGTTGTTCGGGAGTAAGGGTTGTTCGGGAGTAGAGCAGCGTGAGACTATTTCGGGCCTGCGGCCCTCAACAACTGTTGTTCGGGAGTAAGGGTTGTTCGGGAGTAGAGCAGCGTGAGACTATTTCGGGCCTGCGGCCCTCAACAACTGTTGTTCGGGAGTAAGGGTTGTTCGGGAGTAGAGCAGCATGAGACTATTTCGGGCCTGCGGCCCTCAACAACTGTTGTTCGGGAGTAAGGGTTGTTCGGGAGTAGAGCAGCGTGAGACTATTTCGGGCCTGCGGCCCTCAACAACTGTTGTTCGGGAGTAAGGGTTGTTCGGGAGTAGAGCAGCTGAGACTATTTCGGGCCTGCGGCCCTCACCAACTGTTGTTCGGGAGTAAGGGTTGTTCGGGAGTAGAGCAGCGTGAGACTATTTCGGGCCTGCGGCCCTCAACAACTGTTGTTCGGGAGTAAGGGTTGTTCGGGAGTAGAGCAGCGTGAGACTATTTCGGGCCTGCGGCCCTCAACAACTTCAGAATGCCCTCCGTGGGGTACTAAACAAAGAAAAATTCGAAAAAAAAAATTTTGAAAAAAAAATTTTTTCGTACCCCGGGGGTACCCCGGATAATTTTTTCGACCCCGGATTCGGATTCAGCACCATCGAAAACCCCCGGTTGCAAAAAATTTGCGTCAGAAACGGCCAAATTCCTTATAAAAATAATTTTGAAAAAATTCGTACCCCGGGGGTACCCCGACATTTTTTTTGACCCCGGATTCGGATTCAGCACCCCAAAAAACCCCCGGGTGCAAAAAATCACGGTCGGAAATGGTCTGGTTTCGAAAATCTCGGTTTTGGCCTTATATGGCCTCAGGCAAACTTCGAGAGTCCATAACTCGAAAAAGTTGCCTTCTGGCCAGAAAGTTAATAATTTTGCTCAAATGCCCCAAGCCTAAAAGTCTGCTCACAATAGCGAGACCGAGACCGACGGACCGACCGATGTGCTCACAATGGGGACCGAGACAGAGACCGAGACCGATACCGAGTCCGAGACCGAGACCGACGTGCTCACAATCAACGACCGAGACCGAGACCGATGGCGCGACCGAGACCGAGACCGAGTCCGAGACCGAGACCGATGAAAATTGACCTTCGCCAAAAAATCGCATTTTTCCACAAATTCTTTCAGATATGGCCATAGTGCGACCAATACAAAACTTGTAGGGGAGACCCTTACGGTTCTTATAGAAAACACCATTTTGCTGAATATCAACAATTAAATGTCGAGAGTGCGGATGTGAAAAAAATGCTGATTTTTTTTCACAAAAAT
Source organism: Ditylenchus destructor (assembly GCA_022814885.1). Lineage (NCBI taxonomy): Eukaryota > Metazoa > Nematoda > Chromadorea > Rhabditida > Anguinidae > Ditylenchus > Ditylenchus destructor. The sequence goes on from JAKKPZ010000006.1 coordinate 102,548, forward strand.
TCAAATCCATTTGAAATCATTTTACACGCGTCGGTACTCCGGTACTTTTTTGACGCGATCCGACCAAACGGTTTTTTGCATATGGTCGCACATGTCCTGGGCTCCATTTTATGAAATAACATCGCAGTCGTTGGGTTTTTGAAAAATGTCGAGAATTTCGATTTTCAATTTGCTAATTTCGTCGGTCTCGGTGTCGGTCTCGCCCATTTTCAGCAATTACCAAACTGAGAGGAAATAAGTGGTGGAAAAGTGGCAAAGACTGCTATTAGGGTTATCGGCCACGGGGAATTCAGATTTTCTGTCAGATTTGACACCAACTTTGAATTTTTGGCGCTTTTTGGCATTATGCCCAAATATGGTCATTTTTCGGGATTTTAGTTAAATCGAAGAAGTCGCCGCAGAAAATATGCTTCTAGGGGTAATTTTTTGTGCTGAATCCGAATATGACATTATATTTTAACAAAATATCACATTTTTGGCGTTTTCTTGGCATTCTGCCCAAATGCAGAAAACGCACATATTTACCCTATTATTTGACCATAATTCGAGATTTTATATCTTAGGATCCTGTCAGCCGTTTTTTATGAGTAATAGCTCATTTGAAAGCCCGTGAGCTGCAGAAACGAGAAATTTTATATTTTCATTATTTAAAATTTGAATTCGCGCCAAATCTTAAAAACGTGTTTTTATGGGTTTTGATCAGGAAAAATATATTGTTTCATGATTTATATTGTAAATATCGGTCATTTAGAATATTGCTGCTTTTATATTTACGAAGTCGCCATTTTGCTATAAGTATTTGGTCATTTTTGATATTTTCGGCCAAAAAGCCGATATTTTGGTAATTGACCACATAAAGAGGTGAAAATTTCAAATTTTCAATTTTTAAATTCTGACAAATTTTAAATTCAATTTTTAAATTCTGACAAATTTTCAATTTCTGACAAATTTTAAATTTTTCAGAAAACTTTGCAGATTTCACCTATATAGGGGTTTTTTGATGCGGGGAATCTGAATTTGAAGTCAGATTTTAGGTGGTCCCGCCACGAAAATAGGGAATCCTTCAAAAAATGGCCTTTTTGGTCAAAAATGGACCAAAAATGCCCATTTTTGGCGCAATACGAAGAAACCAATTGCAGATTCGGAATCAGCGCATCGAAATACCCCTAAAAACACAGTTTGCGACAAATCTCAAAAATTTTGATTTTTTGCCATTTTCAGACCATAGGGGGGACCACATGGTTTTTCGAAAAAAATCCATTTTTTTGAAAATGTGTAGCAGTATTACGAAACATGTGTTTTTAGGGGTATTTCGATGCGCTGATTCCGAATCTGCAATTAGTTTCTTCATATTGCGTCAAAAATTACAATTTTTGGCTGAATTTGGACCAAAAAAGCCCATTTTTTGAAGAAAATACCGGTTTTTCGTCTTTTCGTGTCGGGACCAACTAAAATCTGACGTCAAATTCGGATTCCCCGCATCAAAAAACCCTATATAGGTGAAAGCGGCAAAATTTCGGAATCTCGATGTTCCTCAAACCAGCTTATATTCGCTTAATCCCACACAAAATCAGCTCAAAACCTCACAAAACCAGCTCAAAACCGCTTAATCCCACTCAGAACAAGCTAAAAACCGCACAAATTCCAGTAAAAACCAGCTCAAATCCGCTTAATCCAGTGAAAACCAGCTAAAAACAACGTAATCCAGCTGAAAACCAGCTCAAATCCGCTTTATCTCGCTTAAAAACAACTCAAATCCACTTAATCTCGCTGAAAACCAGCTCAAATCCCCTTAATCACACTGAAAACCAGCACAAAACCACTTCATCCGGGCCAAATCCAGCTGAAAACCGCTTAATCCCACTGAAAACCTGCCCAAACCCGCTAAATCCCACTCAAAACCAGCTCAAATCCGCTTGAAAACAGCTCAAATCCCCTTTATCCCGCTCAAAACCAGCTCAAATCCGCTTTATCTCACTCAGTTTCTCATGAAATCCAGTTAATATGAATCAGGTGCAGCTCAATTCAGCACCAAACCATCTTAATCTGCTTCTAAATCTCATCAAATCGACGTAATATGAATAAAATATAGCTTAATCCAACTTAATTCCCTCGAAACTAGCTCAAATCTATCATAATCTCGCCTAAAAACAGCTCAAATCCGCTTAATCCCGCTGCGAACCAGCTCAAATCGATCTCAATCCGGTCGAAACACCTTAATCCAGCACAAAATCAGCTCAAAACCGCGTAATCCGGCTTAAATCCGTCATAATCTCACTTAAAAACAGCTCAAATCCGCTTAATCTCATTCAACTTCTCATGAAATCCACTTAATATGAATCGATTGCAGCTCAATCCAGCTCAAAACCATCTTAATCCATTCGAAAACTGCTCAAATTCCCTTAATCTCACTCGAAACCAGCGTAAATCCGCTTAATCTCGCTTAAAAACAGCTCAAATCGGCTTAATCTCATTCAACTTCTCAAGAAATCCACTTAATATGAATCGATTGCAGCTCAATCCAGCTCAAAACCATCTTAAACCAGCTCAAATCCATCTTAATCTACTTCTAATTCACCTAAAATCGACGTAATATGAACAAAATATAGCTTAATCCACTCAAAATCAGCTCAAATCCGCTTAATTGGGCTCAAGAAATGGTTTCTAAAGTATTCTAGAATAATTTACCACACAAAATTTTGAAAAGTTGATTGTGAGCACATCGGTATCGGTCTCGGTATCGGTCTCGGTAAGGCATTTTCTGAGAAAACCCAAAAACTCCATATTTTGTTATAAAAAACGATTTTTTAGACGCTATAGAGCATTCTAAAACATTCTAGAATACTTTTTCAGACATTAGTACAAAAAATTTGAAAAAAATGTGCAAAAATTTGAAAAAGTTGATTGTGAGCACGTCGGTCTCGGTCTCGGACTCGGTATCGGTCTCGGTATTTGATTGTGAGCACGTCGGTCCGTCGGTCTCGGTATCGGTCTCGGTACCGTGATTGTGAGCACCGGGTAAGGATCATTTTGACACCAACCTCGCCCCGAACGGAGGCCGGCATAAAGAGATACCGAAACCCGGTCACATCACTGGCATACTATATAGGAGGATAATCATTTGTTTATTGGTCATTTGATTAAGAAAAAAGGGATCCGGACAATGAGATACCATTCGTCAGTACTCGGCGAGCCCTGTCGAATGACACCTCACTCACCCTGAATGATGCGCCGCAGGAAAATTCCCCCTTTAAACCTTGAATTTCTGGAAGAAAATCGAGGATAACTGTGACCTCGGGAAAGGTTCGGGACGCGGTTCCATACCAGCAGGCCGAGGGCTATCCAACTACGCCGCACTCGCCTAGATTCGAGCCCCGCAAAGGGCCAAACAGCGTGGAACGGATGACAGCGACTTAAGTAGAATGGATGGTTAAAACTTAGATTACTTTAGTTCGACAAAACTCTCAGTTTAAAACGAACAAATTTTAACATAAAAATGCAAATCTCTCATTATCCTGATTTATTAGAAGTGATTGTGACAAGGCATTCATACCATAATCCACTGGCTATCCCTACGCTTGAGAGGTTAAGAAATTTTAATTTGAATTACCGCTTTTTGAAATTATTACCATAGCGGTCATTCAAAAATATTTGTTTAACAATTCACCGTTTTAATTCCGTTAATGTCTGGGCTTTATTAATAAATATATTAGTCTTTGAACAGTTCAGGAATGATGCTTGTAAGATCATTCGGCCGTTGGAACGTTCGCCTAAGTAACTTGATTGGCTATTCGAACAGACAATCACTGAGGAATAAATCTGCGTGGATTATGAACGCCAAGTACTGTTTTTACATTTGCAGATATCACTCAAATAATGTTTTTACAGCGAGAACGAAGAAGAAAATTCCCCAACTTCAAGTGTATCAGACGAAATCGACGTGGAGTCCTTGTTCTTGGACTCGCGCGTACGTCAATTACTAAAATCACTGATTGGAATGGACCTGGAAAAATGCTACGCCGAGCGAACAGTTCGAAATACAGAACGATCTCATTTTGCACTCATGAACGATGAGATGCTGGCCAACGTGAGTTTTAGAATACCTATGAGCTATATCCGAGTAGCTGGTCATTATGAAACTTAGAAATATCGTTATACATTATCACCTGAAAATCAAAATGTTTACTGTCTTATAGAAATTATTATTCTTTCTATACAAAGTTTTAGTTTCGAAAGAGTCTGGAGGAAAGAGCTCAGCGTTTTATGCAACTAGTGCCGATAAAGGAGCCCCGAATCGATGGATACACCGTTTTGGCTGTTGACCCCGAATTGAAGGATATGGATACTGCAAAATTTGTGTTTACTGACATTAGTCACTACACCACAAATCAGGTATATCTCACAACAGAGCGTTTATGGCAATATGCAAATGCTTGCCATCCGCTGGCCTGCAAGCTGTTTCCTTATTCGGATTCAGCATCCTGTAAACTATTTTCACGAGACAAGATTTGATAAATCACTATTTCCTTCAGCTAAATTAATTCTGTGACATACATTTTGACTACTAAACTCATCAAATTATACGTAGTTTTATCTTACTCAAATTTTTAATTCGAGCTGAAACACCTGATATTAGTTATAATTTACAGGAAAGAACTGTTGTGGTTCGTGATCCAGATGGAACTTTACGAACAGCGACTCCTGAAGAGCATGATCGTATGAATAGAATTTATTATCCAGAACCAGACCGTACAGTCAGACCGCTGCCATTATTTTCAGACCCTTATTTCACGGTATTTTGCATTGACTCTTTATAAACAATTATTCATTGCCGAAGATTTTAGAATGCTCTTAACAGAAACAAGCATGAACTTGTGTTAGACTGGGCGTGCAATTTTTATGACCCAGACGATCCTGACTTTGTTAAGGTGATCTTATTTGATATTTACACTTTACGTTATTCATTTTTCAGCTATGCCGTCGAGTTTTTGACAACGTTCTTGAAACGAATAATTTTGAGACGTTGCGTTCAACGCGTCATTTTGCTTCGCTAGTCTTCTACTTAGTGATCAATGGAAAGATTATACCGTTGTTAAATTACTTTGTAAGCATAAAAAGGTACTATTATTGTAGTAGAAAGCATACAACATGGGAATATTTTAAGTACTATTTGCTGACTAGGAATTTTTTAATTGCGAAGTTTAATGAAATTTGGGCTACCAAAACTTTTTGATTAAAGATTAGCTTAAAAACCGAGAAATTCATTCAATGTATTTTTCTAACCCAATATGTACTTATAATAAGAAAGAATAAGTTTAGTATATCTGATATTGCAAACGTTATTCGGCTATGCAAATTATCGATTCCAAACTGGCCTTCAGAGTTCAATGAAGTGGACGATGACCAAAAAGTAATAAAGGTAGGGGTATTTCATATTGTCGAATTTACTATATTGTATTGTTATAGGACTTTCTTCAACAAAACAAACAAATCGCCAAAGAGAAGCCGGAATTAATAAATTTGCTTAGGAATGTAAAGAAATAGATTTAATTGTTATGTTGTTTAGTTTTGTTGTTTTATGAGGAACATAAACTTGTTTACGTTTAAATGTTGTTATTCTATTGATCACGTTAATATCTTGTGTATTGTATTTGGCTCAAGACAAATCTATTATGTATAAAAATAACTCACAGAAAATGTCTCAACGATGACTCGAAATTTATCACTTTTAAAGCGAAGTGGCAATCGAGTGGGTGCCCGTCCGCCGCCATCGCAATCCGGAGAATCGCCCGATAACGATGCAGCTCAGCCATTGGATTCCAACAGAAAAGAGAAGAAAATTAGTGAAAAGCGAGCATTACGCGATGATGGAGCTTGCTTTTGGGACAATTTGCGTGGTAACATTATCAGAAAAAATGAAGACAAATATGATTTCATTGTAGGAAAGCTGTTTTTTCTGCACTCATACAGTGATAATAATTGGAAAGCGTCGTTCGGTACAATATTCAAGGTGCTGGTGGTAACTTTAATAATTAGTTGAGCGTATTTTTACGTAAGGTGAAAATTTTTTATCGTTATTTCTAAGAACATAGTAGTGAAAACAATAATAAGGTTTTAAAAATAATTCCGATATTGAATAATAAGTCCACAATCGGTGAATTTTTAGTTACTCTTTTCTATACGGGTGACCTCATCGTTTTGGAGTATTATTTCGGACTGCGACGAAGTTTACAATTATTGGGAACCATTACACCTGCTCTTGTAAGTTTTTATTACAAAATAAATAAAATTTAACTATATTTTCTTCAGATATGGTCGCGGATTTCAAACATGGGAGTAGGATTTTAGTTTTCCTATTTCTATTAGTATATCTCTGTTTATAGATACTCACCTGTTTACGCTATCAGGTAAGGATTTACTAATTTTTCATTTTAATACTACCGCCATTTATGTTTTAACCTTATATGAAATGCGTTTAGAGACTAATAGAATGCGTATTTTGAAAAAAATAAAATGTTCATAATTTCATAAAACTCAAACAATCCAGAAAACTTAAATAGTTATGTAATGTTAAACACCGATGTATGCCTTTTAGGTCTTGGTTTTATATCTACATTCACTATATTCCCGCGCAACTGTTGTTCCCACTTCTTTCAACGTCAAAAGTTGCATTCTTTCACATATTGCGTGTTGTGATTGGATTTGTAAGTCTCAGTGCGGACATTTGCCTTTATGAAAGTGCTTGTCGACGTCTTGGAAACCGAATTGGATTATTATACATCGTCTTCAGCATATTTTCAGTTGGAATGTTTAATGCAAGGTTAGTATATTTTTGATCCATATAGGTATGTTTATGTACATGTATTGTATAAATTTATTCAGTGTTAAGTTAAATATTGATTTCAGTTGTGCCTTCCTGCCTTCCTCTTTCAGCATGACTCTCAATTCTTTCGCGATGGCTGCTTACTTGCAAGAAAAATGGTATGTCTTTGTTTTTGTTACTTCTCTATTTATTTTACGCTATTTAGGTTCTTATCAATATTTTGCACAGCCGTAAGTGCGCTTGTTGGTTGGCCATTCGCCGCTGTACTTGGTCTGCCAATTGTGCTAGAAATGCTCCTAGTTCGAACAAAACGACTTTCCATCAGGTTTATCCTCATCTCTTTGGCATCCGCCGCTGTTGTTATACCTTCACTATATTTTGTTGATACGTTCTATTATGGCAAGAATGTCCTGGTAGGTCTTTTTACTAAGTGACATTTATAATCAAGTTTGAAAATAGATTTTGCATTTATCGAAATAACTTATTTGGATATAATATTATTTTATGTATTACAAATCAGGTATTTCTTATATATTTTGTGAACCATTTTTACTGAACCTTGTGTAACCTTTTAACATTAATTTTCAAATATAAAGCTACTCTAATTATATTTTAGGCCCCGCTAAATATTGTGCTGTACAATGTATTCTCTGGCCACGGTCCTGATCTATACGGAGTCGAGCCGGCATCATATTACGTTAAAAATCTATTACTGAATTGGAATATATTGATAATTTTGGCTACACTATCGCTTCCCCTATCGCTATGGTGTTATGTGGACCAAAATTCGGCACATAAGCAAGAGTTGAAGAAAAATTCACGATCAGGTGTGTCATGAGAAATATTCAATTCAATTGAGTCAATTATTTTAGAATACTCATTACCGTACTGGTATCGCTACATTCCCGTTATCTTCATGTACCTCACGGCGTCTTTGTGGCTGTTGGTTTTCTTTTTGCAACCACATAAAGAAGAACGCTTTCTTTTTCCCATTTACCCATTGATTGCGCTTTTGGCAGCCGTTGCATTGGATTCAATTGTGCGGCTATTTTCGCGCACGTCCTTTGTTGGGGTTCTCATTACGGCTATGTTCGTTTTAGTGTCACTTTCTCGTGGCATTGCACTTCATCGAAATTTTTCCGCCACATTGGAAACATACAAAGGATTTCACGATCATTTTATTGTGAATCAAAATAGAACAGATTTCGCGGGAATGCAGGTTTGTTTTTGAGTTAATAAATTTTAATGTAGTTATACAATTTACGTGAGAAGAATATGTCCCTTAAATTGAAAAGACGTTTTAAAATTTAACTGCTATAAAATTTCGGGTACCTTAAAACTCTTATTCAAACAATATACACAACCGTACAATTTCTACGAAATATTAACTTATATTCTTATCACATTTTAGAACCCGATTCGGCTCTGCGTTGGAAAGGAATGGCATCGCTTTCAGTCCTCGTTCTTTCTTCCGGAAATGGCTACGGACAGAAACGGAATAAAGCGATCGGTGGAATTACAGTTTCTGCAAAGCGAATTCAAAGGACTTCTTCCGAAAGCATTTCCAAAAGGACCTATTCCAAATATAACTCGACAGATTCCTTCGGCAATGAATGACTTGAATTTGGAAGAACCGACGAGATATGTTCAATTGAACACGTGTGATTTTCTCATCGATTTACAGACATCGAAAGTCTCCGCCAGGGAACCAAATTACGCCACAATGGTAATATTTACTTCAATGAACTTATTAAAGACCGCAAAGAACTGGATATGACTGAATAGATAAAAAAGGATATAACAAACACCACAATAAGTTTCATATTAACGCCGTATCTGTCAGCGCCTTCTAAATTTAAATTGGCCCTAGGCAATTCATTCCTGTTGGCAGCATTCCTGGCAACGCGCAAGCGGATGTTAAGATCTGCTGCACGCGGTTTTGTGATTTTGTCTTTGAACGGCTTTTGGCTAACTTTGATGACTCCATATGGAAGTGGTTCAAGCTCTTCTTCAGTTTGTGGCATATAACAGCGTTTTTTGTGTTTCTGAAAAATATGGTGTAAATTTTTAGACAGAACCTATCTTTAAGAAAAATATTACCGATTTTGGCAGGCTCTCGCGGTGAACAAGTCTTTCATTGATCTGCAATGCAAATAATTACCTGCTATAGACTAAAGGAAAGCAAATGTTACCTGGAATTCAGTGTTATTCTCTAACATTCGTATCACAATGTATGCAATATTAAGACTGTCATCAATGCCGGAATGACGTTTTCCTTGAAATTCCATGCCAAGATGTTCGAGCATTGTTTCGATCTTTATCGTTTTTCGGCGTCCCCAATGCGAAAGACCCCATAGCTGTTCTCTTTGGCGAACATACCGGTTCCAAAAAGTACTCCGAATGTTGATATATGAACAAAATTCTTTGTCTATCTTTCCCATTTGGTTATTCCTGAATTGCCTTTGAAGAAAAGAACCAAAATCGGTAGACCTGAAATAAATCTTTAGCAGTTTTATGAAATGATAATTGACCCGTCCGTTACGAAAGCAAAATTGGTCATTTCTCTACCAACTTGGTTGGCTTGCACCCATTGGCGAAAAGATTTCAGTACGTCTGGAAAAACTGGAGCGTTGCTAACCATACCTTGTGTGATGCCTAAATTTTTGCAATTTTATACCTTTTTGTGATATATTTTAAGATCGAAACCTGTGAGATGTGTGCAGAATTCAGTCAGTTGCGGATTGATTACCGGACGCACGTACGAATGAAAGTGATCGATCTAAAAATTGAATGAAAGGCTGGACTTAAGCCCTATGCATACCACAGATTTTTGTTTGGCATCTATGAGGATAGCTGGAAATTCGATGATTTCCATTTGACTTGGATTGATATTATCGCCACACGTACATTCGAAATCGATAACCTATAATCGCTAATTATGAAAACAAACCAAAGTGCGGGAAATTTTTAGGTAAACGTACAATGAAATATTCGAAGGTAATCGTTGCGTCATTTGGACACCTCTCGGAGTTTTCTGCTGATAGTTCTTGGTTCATTCGGACGGCTTTGGAATTGTTTGAAATAAACCTCATAAAAAGATATGAGATCAAAAAAAATAAATAAGCGAATATGAAATAAATTAATGGGAATGTCGATTCCGGATAAGATCAAATTACACAAATAATACAGGACAAAAAAATTATTCTAATTTGAACCGAAAAATTAAAATAAATTTTAAATTTTGTGGGAGCTTCAGATTTCTTTGGCACGCATTTAAATCACAAAATAATGTTTTCTTATTTCAGGATCGTTTCTCCATAGTACAATCACTCCCATTCCTGTTAGCTGAAGAATCACACCCGATATTCCGCGCCTTTTACTTGCCGTTTACGGACCACTTACTTAAATATGGCAATATGGTTTTACTGCAGACGAGGCAATAACACTTGGTGAAGCGACACGGTGACGCTCGGACTTAATTGCTATGAAGTTGAAGTTATGTACCAAAATAATTATAAGTTGTGTACTTTAGCATCCTTCTTGTTAATAATTATTGGTTTTGAGTACGGGTGCTATATTCATCTCTTATACGAGCTTATATGCAATAAACTTCCACGTACTACCTTCGTTAGACAAGCAACGAAGAACTTGTGACCAAGCTAAAGGATACGATATTCATAGGAAGTAGAAATAAATCAGTCAATACTTGAAAGAGTTTTTTAGAAAAGAGAATTCAGTCTCATCATGTTTTCCGGAGCACAAAAGTTTTCTTTTCAAAAGGAGAATCTAACCAAATAATCACATAAACTACCATACTAAATCTGTCGGAAATATTGGATAATGAAATATGTATAATTCAAAGACATTCTTGGATACTTCCATGTTTGCGAAAAATATGCTTAAAAAAGTTCAGTGTTTGTAAATAGTATAAAGGCATGACAGCTATTAAACAAAAAGTAATCCTTTTTTCTTATTAGCTTCTAAGAATTATGATTTTTATTGCGAGTTTCAATATTCATTTTAATAACTGAAATGATTCGATTGAATTATAAGGCTACGCTTCCATATTATTCCACTAGTCTAACGCAAAATATGTTGTATTGCATATTAATTTTTATTTTCACTAGCACTATTTTTTATCCCTAACAATATTTGTTATATTATACATAACAGTGTTAGCAATCATCACTATACTATAGCACTACATATAATGTCATTAGGTTTACAGCTTTGATTCACTTTCTTTCATTGGTCCATTGAATGGGGAGTTAAGCAGATGACATATCTATAATAAAACTATTTTAAATACCGTATTTTCTCTAATATAAGCCCCCCCCTAAATTAGATGCCCCCTGAAATAGACGCCCCCTGGAGGGGTATTGAAATAATTAAAGCCCCCCTAAAATAGAAGCCCCCCCAAAAAAAGTGGGTTTTTTCCAAATTTTTCGCTGTTTTTAGCTAGTATTTCGTCTGTCTGATATAAATAGACAAAAAATTAGACAGTTTAGCCTATTTATAGCTAATTTTTTAGATTTTTTAACATATTTTCCAATTTTTAAGCTAATTCTAGTCATATAAAGTCAAATTTTACACGTGTTTTTCGCGATTTTTTGCTGTTTTTAGCTAGTATTCCGTATGTGTAATATTAATAAACAATAATTAGACATAAGTCTATTTTTAGCTAATGTTTTAGATTATTATTATATTATTTTTTAGATTAATTTTGGATTAATTAAGATCTTTTACATGTCAATTTTAACTCTATTTTTTCATGTTGTAGCTTTTTAATGCTATTTTTACCAAGATTTGACAGTCTTTAAACTTTAATCAAAATTCTTATTCCTATTTCCTCTTTCCTTCTTCCTAAAATGGGTTTTAGGATCACGCATTTTTACAAATTTTTGCTAAAAATAGAGAAAAATTAATATGGAATTTTTGGCATTTCTACAGGTTTTTGGTATGAATGTAAAATGGAATGAAAAATGCACCTTTCAAAAAGCGACATTTATTGCAAAAATTGAATCTATTGTGTATTTCCAAAGGCTAAAAAATCATCATTTTTGACGCGCGTGAAAAATAATTACAAATTTTAGGAAAAATGACGGAAAAAATTATTTAAATTAATTTAAAATTTTCAATGAAAATCCCAAATAATCCCAAAAATACACTAAAAAATTGTTGAAAAAATTCATTTAAATGGCTATAAAAATTTTTGATGCATTTATGCATCATCATTTTTGATGCGTTAGGTGAAAAATAATTGCAGATTCGGAATCATCAATATTGATTATTAGTCATTGCGCTGATTAATAACTGTTGCAGTACCTCATATATACAACATTTGTAATTTATCTATGAAAAATATCTATAAAAATCTATAAAATCCCAAAAATAAAAATAATCAACATAGTGAAAACAGTCATAAAATACAAAATTTCACCAAAAGAATGAAAATTTGTCCGAAATTTGGTCAAAAATGCAAAAAAATTCTCATTTTTGACAAAAAAAATTTGGCGCCAATTCAAAATCCGGTTAATTTTTCAAAAATGTTGTGAAAATGGGCCAAAAATTCGAAAATTTTGCGAAAATTTTTCCGACCGCGCCATCGGCGCGGTCCAATTAAAATAAAGCCCCCCCCTATAATAGAAGCCCCCTGAAATAGACGCCCCCCTAGAGGGGTATTGAAATAATATAAGCCCCGGGGCTTCTATTAGAGAAAATACGGTAATATAAATAATTACAGAGCCTAATCACTATCAGAGTAATGGTTTGCTGACGCATAAGATAATTAAATATTCCCTATTTGAGCAAAACGAATAAACGTATCATTTGGTGTACAATATAGTTAACTAGGGGCCAGTACTGGCTACGCCAGTAGCAGAATTCACCTTCATCCCAACTCTCTTCCCTCAAATGGTTGTTCGGGAGCAACTTTTTTGGGGCTAGTCCGGGATGAGGGCCTTCGGCCCTCATCCCGGAGAAAATACCCTCAAAAATTTGTAGTCAAAAATCGTGACGCAAGGAGAAAATTGGGGTTTCGGCCTTCAAAAATACATTTTGTCTAAATTTTAGTCTAAAATTTGTCTAAATTTAGCTAAATTTTGACCTCAAATTCGGATTCCCCGCAAAAAGTTACTCTAAAAACGTACATTTATAAATTAGCACCCCTAAGAATGCACCGGCCCAAAATGATTACCCACGGAGGAATTATTGCACTACATTACTAGGTAGAAGATTACCAATGGTAAGCGGTCACTGCCGAAAATGCTCACGTCTTCCATGCCTTCACGTTTCACGACGATCCACGGCATCCCAAAGGCGCCCGCCTTAATGGCTGAATTAAGCTCTCTATGTTCTATTAACTAACATACCTTAATGGCTTCATCTGTCGTGCTCTTAAGGCGGTCTTTTACTTGTTGGTCCTTCGCAAATTGAATTATTTCATCGTGATTCGGGATTTTGAGGTCTTTGCATACCTATGAAATGACATAATTTATGTATAACCCCATTGGTTTGAAAATCAGACCATATTTTCATTTTCAATTGTGATAATTTCTATATAAAATTTTTAACCTGTACGATATCCTCCGGTTCATGAATTGTCTGTTCTCTACTCCAAAGACGCATCCAGAATTCACGCGCCACAGGAACCACCAACTCCTTCTGACGCATATCCAAAGCGGTTAAAAGTCGCATCGCGCCTAAGGATCCTTTCTTCAGAATAAGGTCGTTGAAATCCTGAAAACTGTTATCGTGTCACTCATTTTCATAAGTTTAAACACATAGTTTATATCCTTAATCAAACATGTTCATATAAAAATATATTAAGGTTCTTAATGGCGTGCTTCTTATTTCCATTATTCAGATTAATTCGGTGTTCCAAAATTGAAAAAGATTCAGCGTCCAAAATTTATAACTTTACTCTCATTATAAAAAATTCTGCAACATGATTATCGTAATAATATTTGTAGACGGGAATTATACAATAAAAAACTTACTCGAGGTGGTCGAAGCGGTACTCCCCAGTAATCGCCAATCAGCCACCAATCTCGCTCGATATATTCTCCTTTTTTCTGAACTTGTGCTGGCGGTGGGTTCCCTATAGTACAAATATTAGTTTTTAATGACAACATATATAATTAAATGTACGAATATACTTTTTACCTGTTTCGCGCATAATAAACCCGAGGCCCGCCGGTACAAGTTTGAGGTTTGCTCCCAGGATCTTTTCATATCTTAAAAGGCTCTAAATGGAAGAGCTTATTATCGAGGCCAATATATATGCAATTACTTCAAACGCAATCCATGTGTAAGGCGAAATCACATCGTAATAAAGAGTTATTGATTTCTTCAACATCCTGAAATTATACATATGTATTTTGTCATAAAACAGTGTCTTTGACAATTATTACAGGAATGCAATAAATATAACACATTTTTGCAAGACGAAAACGTCAAACAAGCGTTTAAAAGTTTGAGCTGAAAAATCGTGAACGACTTTGGCACAATTTTGTTTTTAAACTTGGAATAGCTAATCCTTGGATGTTTTCAACTATAGTGATATTGCGCACAGATTTAACAAATATCTATTGGAAATGTATATAGAGAGAATATTGAAATGCTTAAAATTCTACAAGGAGCATAATTTCGCACATGGCTTTGACCAGAAGCAGTCTATAAAGTATTGATTGATTAAGATATCTCCGGGCTGGGCGTATTTTCCAAACGAAAAAATTATATTTCCACAAATTTGCACCAAAATTTCTTCGTTTTTATGAATTGACTTCATTCTAAATATAAAGATTATGTCTTTTTAGATAATGAGAGGGGGAAACCAGAATATACAAATGTAAAATAGCCTTATCCCAATGGCGCGGAGGTTCGGTCGATCTGTCAGGAGCTGGCATTTGACTTCGGCCCTTTTTAATGGCGAGGCAGGAAAAGTGACTTGGGCATTTTGTAGGCAAGGGTGGGTTATCTATCAGCAGTTTTTTTTCAGCCCCCCGGGGATTGGGGTTTTTCGGATTTATGAGTCATGCAAAGTACACAATCCATGATACCCCCCTCATGGTTTTGACAAAAATTTTGATCCCCAGAAACTATGGTAGGCGAGGCTTGGTACTTGGGAGAAGTTGTACACTTTAGGGGACTTCTCAGTAGAAATGTTATTAGTTTTTTCCTGGGGTTGGACTTTTTTGAAAATGATGAATCATCCATGTCACCTTACATGACATAGGGTCATGTCATGTAAGGTGACATGACCCCATGTCACCTTACATGCCCCGCCCCGTAGGGGCGGGGCAGGATGCATGCCGCGGCGGCTAAGCCGCCGCGGCTTGCCCCGGGTTTCTTGGCGGGCGGCCGAAGGCCGCCCGCCAAGAAACCCGGAACCCACTGAACCCTGTATAGGGAAATGCATACTGATATGGGGCTAAGCCCTATTATAGGTTGCTCGCGGCGAGCGAGGATACGTCGAGCGAGCCGTAACCCGCCCGAAGGGCGGGTTTGACCCACTCACCTTGATACTGACCTATGCATACTGACATGGGGCTAAACCCTATTATAGGTTTACCCCACTGACCCTTATACAGGCTTTTGCATACTTATACAGACACCCACTCTGCGGCGCCGCTGTATAGACTCCACTAGTTTGTTACAATGTGACACTGTTACACTGGTGAAATTTCACTACAAAATCAGTAGTTTTCATATTGTTTTGGGTGACGTAAAATGTGTTCAAATACAATAATGAAAGTAAGCAGAAAAAATTCTTTTATGATAAAATGATTGATAGAAGTTCAGTGGCTAGTGACCAATTTTACTGTAAAACTCTCTTCCTTTATACCTAACTTGGAGTTTGTGACAAGACTTGTTACATAAGCTACATTGACTACAATAAGTGAGCGTCTTTAGTTTACGCGTGCTTTATTTTAAATGTAGGTGTTACTTGATAGCGATGATAAAATACATAAGCGTATATTGTTTATAAATGCCACAAGTAGTCCATTATCCACAAAGCATCGCGCAGAGAACTCGATCAAATTAAACTTTTGCAAGCGATTGGGGCTTTTGGAAACTTTCAAATAATTTTTTAAATACTCACATGACCTCAGAGGTGTTATAGTCAAGTTTGCCGAAAATCAAGCTGCACATTTCTAGCGAAAACATTGTTGCTTTGGTAGAAAAACTTTCATGTAAAGCTTTTTTGGCCATTTTAGTTTTCCTGAGTTGTCTTTTGTTTTATTTGTCCACAACTTTGCCTTTATTTTGGAAATGTGTGTCGTGCCCAACTCTACCAATATAAAAAATCTGGTAGAACTCCCACAGCGAGAGAGTGTTAGTTAGATTGTCAAATAAAACGAGAAAAAACCCCAAATGGAGCATGGTCGAAAGAACACATCAGATTACAGTCAAACTCGAAGTATGTTTATATAGCGATCAGATCCGGAAACCGGATACCACATATTAATTTATGTTTTCCGTCAATAATCTATTTTAACTTTTAATCAAAAATATTCCCATCTGGTCATTGTAAATGACTTCGGATCCATGGACGGCTACATAGGCTGGGCGCAATGTAAATGCACCTTAACCAGCTTTATTAACGAAATCATGTTGAAGCATAAAAATTCATAGAAAAGCCGGAACAGCTTTGGGATATAAAATCTTAAAGTTTTATGAAATAAAACTTTAATTTGACTTTTTTTGTCAATGTGATAAAGTGCAAAATTAAGTAAAAATAATTTGCATCAAAATTTTAGTAACGAAATTCACGTATGGCTTAGCACATACTAGCTGTGGGATAAAAAATAATAAATTTGATAATGGTGTAGATTTAAAATTTATAACAGAGATTTGAAGTAATGTCCAGCGAGAGAAATAGAGAAGAAATGAATAATGCATTTATGGAGAAGTGATCTATTTTGTGCATCCGTAACTTTTCCTTTCGTTTTTAACGGTTCTATCGCATTAAATGTTGCCGTGGTGATGTAATCGTTTGTTTGTTTGTAAGCTTCGATTACTCACCCAATTCGTTTTTCATATGTGATTCGGAGAATACCAGGATTTCTGTAAAACAGATCAGAGGAAGTCT
Organism: Ditylenchus destructor; assembly: GCA_022814885.1. Classification (NCBI taxonomy): domain Eukaryota; kingdom Metazoa; phylum Nematoda; class Chromadorea; order Rhabditida; family Anguinidae; genus Ditylenchus; species Ditylenchus destructor. The sequence goes on from JAKKPZ010000006.1 coordinate 119,464, forward strand.
CGGATTGAAAATTTCTTTACGAAAGTAATCTTTGTGTACGCGGTTTCATGGTCCTTTTATTCAATATACGAGTTGACGGGCCGCGCCTTCGGCGCGACCGTCAACTCGGAGCGTGCACAGCGTCAGATTGGGTTCGTTATCGCTTCGCGCACCGCCATCAGCGGTCAGATTGGGTTGTTCCTAAGCGTGATTTACCTACTTATTGTTGGTGGGAACGCTACAAATAAGTGTGGATTTGTGGGTTTGTGGGTCGTTTTGGGGTCCTCGCGGCGCTTCGCGCCGCTCGGACCCCAAAACGACCCACAAACCCACAAATCCACACTTATTTGTAGCGCTCCTTAACATAGCGTGAGTCATGCTGGGTCTCCGCTCGCTTCGCTCGCTACGACCCAGACGTGAGAATTTATACTGGGTTGGGTTCGTGAAGATCTCGGCCGCCTTCGGCGGCCTCGATTTCACTGGGTCCGAGCGGCGCTTCGCGCCGCTTTCGGACGCAGGATTAGGATTCGGAGTTTACATGGCCAAAACCCCTAAAAACACGTTTTTGTGTTTTGGCGCGAATTCAAAATTTGAATTACAAATCTGACGTCAGATTCGTGATCAGCGTACCCGAAAACCCCCGGGTGCCAAAAATCAGACCCGTAGACACATTGCATCGAAAAACCCAATTTTTTGGCCAAAAAGTGGCTTTTTTTCAAAAATGCGCCAAATCAAAAAGTGTAAAAAGCAAAGTGGTCCAGAATCGCCTCAGAAATCGATTGGGAACATAAAAAACACCACTTGCCCAGGTCAAAACCCTTTAAAACACGTTTTTGCGTTTTGGCGCGAATTCAAATATTCAAATTTTGGGTCTGATAGTTTTCCCCTCCTTGACTCAATGAGACCTTTCATTTGAGCTATCACTCGCCTCTGGGTGACGTCTGGATCGCGAGATCTGGTGTGGGCCGGACGGAAGGACGGAAGGATAAACAGACGGACAGAACATGGATCTTTAGTATTTGTCCATATTCTTCGGCTATTAAATGTATTATACATTGAAAATAGTGAGATATTATAAGTACTTTTAAGACGGTTAGAAACATGGTTAAGCTCTATCATCCGTTCTTTTTGTATTCAAGAACCGAGATTAACAATAATAGTTTCATCTACCTTGACGCATTTTTCTCAAATTTGAAGCCGAATTATAAGGACATTGGTTGACGAAAATTTTATGATATGGCTTTTGCTCCGTCGTCTTTTGAATTAAATTTATGAATTCATTTATTTGTTTGCTCAACTGTTTTAATTTCATTTTCTCCAACTTGTCGCCTTTTTCTCATTTTTGCAAATAGAACAGCGTTTTACTTAAGTGCTGCTGAAAGCATCCTACTACGAAACAAGAATTTGTGCGTAGCTCACTTTTGTTTCACTAACCATAAGAAATCACGTGTTGCATATTATTCCAAATATAATATTGTTCGTGTAAAGTACATATTAATCATGGCTTTCGACAAAAATGAATAATATCAATTTATTTTTGGACAAAAATTACATCATAAATAGAGTTATTTTGCACTAAAAACCCAAATAAATGCTCTTTACCAATCGAAAAGGTGATTGTTTGGTGACGTATTTATTTTTTTACTTTATGGATAGAAGAGGTGTGCACAGTTTCCCGGCCAATCCCATCGTTTTTTCACACATTTCTAACATTTGGACTTGTCCGGGTGGAGGTTGTCTGTAAGACTTTGCCCGTATGCCCGGATTTAATAGAGAAAATTTCACTGATTCGAGCTTTTCTCGCTAAATCCCTCTGTAGATCTGCAGCGAAAGTAAAATCTAAAAATCTGTACTTTTCTCTAAGTTGCTACTCTCCAAATTTCTAAAGCGTTGCCATTTCTGTCAAAATAACAAGAAGAACAGTCTGAATATCAATTCCTGTAATTTTTACCCCTCATAATAGAAAATACTACGCAATTGATCCCAACTCATTGACCATTCCGAGTGTTCACGTGTATATGGCGTGGATCTCATTCAAAGGATCAAGTTAAACTAACAAGTTTTGAAGATTTTGATCAATTAAAGAGATTTGACTAGTTGTGGGTGGATTGAGGGATTGGGATAAACGAGTTCGCATAACGCGCGAATATGAGTGCGGCTGGAGAGGACCGCTGCAGGAGAACGTCGATAAATAAATCGATGATGATCTCGTGTCTCAATACAATTCTCCCTTACAAGAGCTGCATTCTTTGCGCTTTCGGGGAGATGAAGTCACAGAAAGGGGTTCGCTTTTTACTTCCCCTTCTTCGAAAACTCGACACCTAAAAGAGGAACAGGTCCCTGTAGTTATTACTAGACGCCATTTCCTCTCCACAATTTTCTCCCAATTAGAGTGATCTCTGCGAAGACCAATTTACTTTAGTTTCATAAAGAAGAAAATAATAATAATTGTTTGTAGGCAAATATTTTTAGACTTGGGTTAATATTTATTTATGTAAGTATTTCGCACTAATATTACTATGCGCATTCGACCGGGTATTGAGGAGCGTGGGGCGGACGCCGAATTGTTGCTGGGAAGTTCCAAAGACCTGGAAGATGAAGTCGTGGGAAACTATTGCGACGTTTCTGATGGTGAGGATGTTGCGGTCTTCCATTACAATCATGGCTCCTCCAGGCGAACGAAAAAGGGCGTGGCCACCTCTTCCACAGCCTTAAGGCTTTTGCCTCTTCTGCTGCTATTATTACAACCGTTAGCTATTGTTAGAGGTATATTTTTATAACTTTTGTGCATCACCTGGTTAATATTCGACCTAGCTCGATCATTGCTCTCTTCAATGATTGAGTAACGTTCCGGTTGATAGATGATAGTTGGAATATAATATTGCGTTGGGTTTGAATGGCAATTAAGTCCGAAAAATTTGGCTCCAAGAGACTCAAATTTATATTATAATCCTGAATTGTTTTGACAAAAAAATTGATAATAGGACTTTTGTTGAACAATAATAAAAGTTTATGCAACATTACTGAGCATTGAATAAAAAAATGTGAATGTTTGCATTTTCTGGAAGCCAGTAATCCGGATTCTTTATTTTGTCCTGTTTTCTGTACAAGCTCGATCGCTTGGTAGTCCTAGATCTAAACATTCTTGCACTTATTAATCCAAGTAACTTTTTTTCCGGAACAGAAGTATCGTATTCGCTGTTATTTTACACCATCGGAAAAAATTTTTCAAACCCAAGAAATTTTGAAATTTCAACACCGTTTTTCTCCGACTCTTGAAATTGAAGTTTTGGTTTAAGAAATTTTAGTTTATAATTTAATCTAGGTTATGGAAAGCAGACAGTAAACAATTTTTTGAAGAACAATTATTTTTATTTGTAAATAGTGTAAATGTGAATTAAATTCGATGATATAATTTCAGATCGGTTGAGAATGGTTTTGTCGTCGAAGGTGTCTCCAGTTAAGGATCCCGTCAAAAGAGGCAAAAATGGGCCTGTGGGTATGGAATTCAGCGATGAAAGAATCGGAAAGGCCAACGGATTGCATTGGATTACTACAGCACTCTTCATTGTGGGTAAGCCCTCGCTACTTTAGGCAAAGTTATATATTGTGGATATTTTAGCTGACATGGCTGGTGGAGGAGTGGTCGTATTGCCGGTGGCTTTGGTGGCGGCAGGTGATTACTGTTATATAATAAAACGAACGCTTTAGGCACCAAACAGAAATACTCGAAAATAATTATTCGATTAATGATATTAACACTTAATTGACTCGAGCTCATTAAACAAGTTTGGATCAAACATTTATCTTCAGGAGGCTTCTTTGGTGCCATTACAATAGTTCTAGTGTCGTCAGCGTTTTGCTATACGGCATATTTATTGGGTCAAAATTGGATGACCATGTGTCGTAGATGGCCTAAGCAGTATTGCGATGAGCACTGTAGAAAACCGTATCCAGAGATGGCATATCGTAGCATGGGCGAAGGTGCACGATTTTTCACTTCATGCACGTTAGTTTTTTCAATGGGTTACGATTTTTGTGAATAATCTTAATTAAACATTGAATTTTTAAGTAGTGAGTTTGATTTTGAAATGAATTTTTACGACAATATCATTTTGAGAAAACGAACTACCGTATTCCCTGTACCCTATACGGTAGCCATATTAAAGCAATTATTTACTTTTTCACATTTGTAACCCTGCCCAACAAATCAAGAGAAATCCTTATAATAAGTTAGTGACGTCCGTGCGTGCGTCCCTCCGTTCCACGTTTTGTCCATGCATTCTTAGGGGTGCTTATTCTATTTTTCAAGGGTGCATTCTTAGGGGTGCTTATTTTTGAAATGTACCTAAATTAGGGGTAATTTTTAGCTGGGAATCCAATTTTGAGGTCAAAATTTAGCTAAAATATAGACAAATATAGACAGAATATAGACTAATGTACCTAAAATTTCGGTTTCGCTGCTTAATTTTGGTGTTCGTCTTAATTTTGGGCCATTCTATCCAGTGCTTAATTTTGGTGTCCGTCACGGTTTTTTCAGGAGGGCCATTCTATCCAGTGCTTAATTTTGGTGTCCGTCACGGTTTTTTCAGGAGGGCCATTCTATCCAGTGCTTAATTTTGGTGTCCGTCACGGTTTTTTCAGGAGGGCCATTCTATCCAGTGCTTAATTTTCGTGTCAGTGACGGTTTTCTCAGGAGGGTCATTCTTTCCAGTGCTTATTTACTCAGACTGAGCCAAACTTAGACTGAGCCAAATTTAGACTGAGCCAAATTTAGACTGAGCCAAACTTAGACTGAGCCAACCTTAGACTGAGCCAAACCCAGACTGAGCCAAACTTTAGACTGAGTCTGAGTTTGCGAGCCACCGCAGGTGGCGAGCAACAACAGCTGCTTGAGGGCCGAAGGCCCGAAATAGTCTCATGCTGCTCTACTCCCGAACAACCCAATCTGACCGCTGATGGCGGTGCGCGAAGCGCCGCTGTGCACGCTAACCGCTTACTAGCGAAGTGAGGGCCGCGAAGCGGCCCCACTTCGCTAGTTAAGACATAAGACAATTAAGCCAGTTAAATCGTTTTCAGGTTAAATGTGATGTTATACGGTATGTCAAAAAATTTTCATTGCTTATTTTTCCAATTTCTTACCACTTTATTTCAGGCGTAGCAATAGTTTACTTACTTCTTTCTTCGAAAATTATTAGCGATTTCATTGCGTCGGCTTTTCATATTCGCGTTGGGGTATGCTCCATGCTTCTGGTTGTATTTGTTGCTCTCTTACCTGTGACATTTTTGAAAAGCCCGCAAGACTTCTGGTTAGTTCAAGTTTAATTTTAAGCTAAAATTTAATTTCCTATTTAGGTTGGCTATAGTGACTGCAATGGCAACAACTGCGTTCGCTGTAATTATGATCCTTATTGGCACAGCCAGAGATTATGAATATTGCGCACCCGTCGCTGAGTTTCCGCACTTCGAAATCGGAGGCTTATTCTTGTCCTTGGGCATATTTATGTTTTCTTTTGGCGGACACGGTAAGTGTAAATATAACGGTAACTGTAAATGCTGAATTGCTCTATTCGATTTTGTCCATGAATTTAGTAACATTTTTCTTTACTTTGAGTTTTATAGGAGTTTTCCCGACGATCCAGCATGACATGAAACGACCTCAACAATGGACTTGGTCTGCGATTTTAGCGTTCACAAGTAGGAAGAATTTTTATGTAAAGTCATCAATTGAGAAATTTTTCTGATACAACGGGATCCATAGTATATACCAAAGCACGAGTTTTATTATACAAAAGAATCGCTATTCTTGACTTTTCCGAATTCCAATTTTTACGGTTCTCCATTTACAGTCAATATCAATCGCAAAATGTGTATTTCTGAACGGAGTTGTAAGGCAAGAGAATTTTGCCGTCCAAAACGTTTCAGTCGTGAAAAAAGCATACAAAATATATTTTTAAGGTACCCTTTAAATATATTTCCAAACCATATACTACAAAATCTTGATAATGTGTATTTTATTTCTATCTCATTATTATTTATGTATTTTAGTCGTGTTCGCAATGTATATTCCGATAGCATATTTTGGATATGTTGTATACGGCACCTCATTAAAGTGAGCTATTTTATAAGACCTAAGCATCATCTCATGCAAGAATATACAAAGCAAAATTTCCATTTTAGAGAAAGCATAATCACATCTATTCAAAGCCCTTTGATTCAGCAGGCTGCCAATTTATTTATTGCTGCACAGTATGTTCTACTACGATCACACAAGCAATTAGTTCAATCTGAATTTTTTAGTTGTATCCTGACCTTAACAATTGTTATAAACCCATTGAACCAAGAAATGGAACATCTACTTAAGATTCCACATCGTATGTTTTAAATCTAATCAAAACATTGTAAATAGCCTTCGATATATAATGTGGGACTCCTTTAGTATACCAATTTAAAAAATTGTAGATTAAATACCTTTCATATAATTCCAAGAAAAAGTATTTTGAGTTCTTTTCCAAGTAAAGAATTAAAAGTCGGATTCCACAGAATCTGAAACAGTGCATATTTTGATATAGCGTTTATTCACCAATTTTATGCATTCACCAAGTTTATTTTAGACTTTGGTTGGCAAAGAGTTGCCATTCGAACAACCACGCTGTTATCAATAGTTTTCTGCGCAGAGACAGGTCAGTTATTCTCTATATTCGGCAAAAAATAATTGTCTTTCTTTTAAGTACCGTCATTTGGACCGATTTTGAATCTTATTGGAGGTAAGTGCTTTACTTAAGCATAACACATGCCCAACAGTTAAGCCGCTGATCAGGGCTGGGAGATCGGGTCGGATCGGATCGGATCGGGTCGGAAAAACCGGGTTTTTTGAGGGTCGGATCGGATCGGATCGGGTCGGATTTTTTGGCTTTTTTCATCCGGTTTAAGCACCCCTAAAAATGCACTCGGCCGGAAATTCAAATTTAAATTCCCGCCGGCAGTACCCGAGTGGACACGGCAGGAAAAATTTTAGAAAATTTTAATGAACCACCATTCAAAAATTAGAAAATTTTCGCCTGCGGCGCTATTTGGATACCATTTCTCCTGCAGGAATTTTGAATATTTTTATATGAAAATCGCAAAAAATCGAATAATTTTTGCCTGCGGCGCTTATTTTTCTTTCTTTCGCTATTGTTATTGAACGGCAGTTGTCGTTTTTAATAACTATAAGTACTGATTTTGAGCTAAAAAGCGCCGAAAATTGAAGTTTTTATATGAGAATCTCCAAAAATTGAAGAATTTTCCCTGCGGCGCTATTATTTCTTTATTACTTCCTGTTATTTTAAAACTAGGTAAAAGTAGTACAATTGTACAATTTCATGAAGAAACATTAATTTTGGAATATTTTACTTAAAATTGGTAAATTTGACCCATAAACAACAAATTTAGATGATTTGGGAAAATTTTTGAAAAACAGCCAAATTTGGGTAAAAATTCAGAACCGGATCGGATCGGGTCGGAAATACCGGGTTTTTTGGGGATCGGATCGGGTCGGATCGGATCGGGTTGGCGGTCACCAAGGACCGGATCGGATCGGATCGGACCCGTGATCAAAGTTCCCAGCCCTGCCGCTGATGTCGTTATGTAATCTGTAGTCTGTGTGGAAGAGCCAAATCTCGCGATCTAGCCGTTAGCCAGAGGCGAGTGATAGCTCATTCGATAGGTCTCGAAAAGTTAGCACCGGGTCGCGAAAAAAATTTGAAATTTGAATTCGCGCCAAAACCGAAAAACGTGTTTTTAAGGGTTTTGACCAGGGAAAGTGGTGTTTTTCCCAATCGATTTCTGAGGCGATTTTGGACAACTTTGCTTTTTACACTTTTCGATTTGGCGCATTTTTGAAAAAAAGCCACTTTTTGGCCGAAAAATGACATTTTTTGAACCAAAACATCTACGGGGCTGATTTTTTGCACCCGGGGGTTTTCGATGGTGCTGAATCCGAATCTGGCATCAGATTCCGGATCAGTTCTCACGAGGTCGTGTTATTCTCACCAGGTCTCTCACGAGGTCATTTTTTGAATTCTCGGCCCCGACGTGAACTTAAGTCCATAGGGCGGCGCGGCGAGTAGCCGCGCCGCCCGGCTTTACAATAATTGTGTACCTTATGAGGCCCCCTCGGACGCGGCGTCGGCCGCGGCGCCGTCACTACGGGATAACAGAGATCGTGGTAATTTTAACGTTAACCGCTGATTATACCTCCCTCGCTGCCACAGCTTCGCTGTGGCGCGTCACTAGTTCATTAAAAATTGTAGGTACTTGTGTTGCATTAACGTCTGCAATTCTGCCGAATATGTTCTATTTGTTCCTGCACGCACAAGATGACAGTGAACTAAATGTGGATGCAAAATACAAGGATACACCAAAAATTCCGTCAATTAAAGAGTATTGATAGTAGTTGTTTATTGATTCAATCCAAAAAAATTTAGTGTGATACAAAGGGCACCCTTCACTGAATTGGTCATCAATTGTGCCGTAATAGGTGTGTCTCTACATAACATTCAACGTGTAGTAAAACATTTTAGCTCTTGCCATCATCTGTGGAATTGCCACAACATATTCCGCTTTATTAGAATTGGCCACAAGCAACTTCAGCTCTCCATGCTACTTATCAACATCCAACGATGCCCAAGCAATTACGTCGGACTCTGCTATGTTTCACATTCAATGTTGCGGTAGCGGGAATGTTTCTAGACTTGGCGTAGGCCCAGACTATTGTCCTTCTATTGTCTAGGCTTAAGTAAAACAGAGCGGGTTATATTCAACAAAATACATAGACAGGATTAAGTGTACAATAATTCTAACTTTTCGGAGCATTAATTTCCTTACAATAGGATAAATTGGCATTTTAATAGATAATCTAATGTGCCATAAACTACGTCCGAGAACTATAGCCCCACCTCCTGCGCGGCGAAAAACACATGTATAGAACAGTAGAAACATGAAAATTTCCGCAAAGTAAAGCGTAGGTAGTAGTTTAATATCTGAGGAGCATATTTATTATCAATTCACCTATAACACACAAGAAATTTTTGGATTTCTGGATAAAAATTTGAAGACACCCAAACTTTGGGCCACTTGCCCAAGTCCGATAACTATAGCCCCACCCGTAATTTCATAAAAATCGTGTAATAATCTAAAAAATAACGTCATTTTCGTAATCAGCGCATCAAATTACTCTAGAAAACACTTTTTTAGGCAAAAATCGATAAAAAAATTTTTCGATCCATAGGGGAACATGGATTTTTTGACAATTTCGAGACATTTAAAAAAATGCCAAAATTGGCACTTTTTGGCGTTCTGTCAAATTTTGGTGGTCGTTGCATAAACTAGAGACTTTTCCGCACCAGATGCAAAAAACCGCACTGAAAATCGCAAATAAACGTCGACATACATGAATTTTCCGCTACTTTAAATTTTAAGTGCACATTTTCATACAAAATTGCGAAAAAATGTGCACTTAAAATTTAAAGTAGCGGAAAATTTTATGTATGTCGACGTTTTATTTGCGATTTTCAGTGCGGTTTTTAAAAATTTTATCTGATTACGAAAATACTTATTTTGAGATTAATTTACACGAATAATGAAATTTGGGCTTTTTTAGTTTAAAGGCTTGGGCAAGTGGCCCAAAGTTTGGGTGTCTTCAAATTTTTATCCCGAAATCAAATTTCTTGGTGTTATAGGTGAATTGATAATAAATAGTCCTTCAGATATTAAACTACTACCTACGCTTTACTTTGCGGAAATTTTCATGTTTCTACTGTTCTATACATGTGTTTTTCGCCGCGCAGGAGGTGGGGCTATAGTTCTCGGACGTAGTTTATTCATCCAAAAGTGAGCCCAAAAGCTACAAAATTTGTATGATTGGGCAAATGCTGGCTATCTATCTGTAAATATGTTATAAATGCTATGACGGTATTATGTGCATAAGTTACTTAAATAATCCGGTATCAAATTATACTGCATAAAAATATGTAATTCTAGATTTATAGCGGTGATCTCCGGTGATTTTCATTATATTTTTTATAATAATTGTTGTATTGTTAATTGTATTGTGATATATTACTGTGATAAAAATTTCTAATAAATTAATTTGTGTATAAAACATTCATTAATTTTGACAATGAATGAAAATAAGTCAAATTCACAATAGCTAATTACAGCTTTTATTTGTCTTCGTCCTTGCTGTCTTTCTTCTCATCTTTCTGAAAAACATTAGTTATGACGAACCACCATTTTAACATAACAACGTACCTGCTTATCTTTTCCGGCATTAGTGGTTCCAGGAATCTGATCGACTAATTGCTTCAAGAGTTCTGGATTCTCCATAAGTTGACCTAACGCAGTGGAATGCTGACGATTCTTCTGACTCTCTTCTTCGCCCATTTCAGCCTCCATAGGTGTCGGTGCAGGAGTTCCGCCCGCTCCGCTGTTACTAGCCGTGGAGGTAACGGGAATGTTAATATTTCCTAAAATTATATGACTTCGAATTGCAATAGATTCCGTTGATATTTTTCAAAAACAATGATAATTTAATGATATGTCTTTATATAGATGATTTGTCCATTAAACTTTCAAGATCCAATAATTCGAAAATAATTGTATAAATACTATTTATATAGCAATTAATGTAAAATAATATTTTTGTAGTTTTATTTTGTTGCGTGTTATCACCACACTTAACTCACAAAACTGAATAAGTTACTAAACATCTGTGCCCAAATTTTGATTTAACAATCCGTCATAGCTCACCCCCAGGAGAATCCGGAGCCATCGACATACGCAATGCCCATTGAATCTGTTCTTCTTCGGTCATACCCGCCGGATCGAAACTGTCGATTTTCAGCGGAGTAGCAATTTGTTCTCCGCCAACGGTTCCCGAACTAGTATGTGCTGCCTAAAAATGACGTTTTTATTGTCAAAATTAATTGGATAAGAAACCTGAGCGTTTTCTGCAGCCGGTTGATCCACCTCCATATTTTGCGCTGGCTCTCCAGCATTGGCAGCAGGAGCAGCGTTCGCTGCAGCTTCAGCTTGCTGTCGCTGGCGTTGCTCCTCAAGCGAAACGCGGAGTGCCTAAAACGATTTGGTAATATTATAAAATTAAAAATAGAAGAAAATTAGTATTTGGAAATACAAAATTTTTTATCTACATTTAGAGAAGAGATTCAAAATATGATTTTTCAGTTAATATCACAACTACTTACTAAAGCCAACTCTGGGTCATCGTCTCCGTCCATTCCAAAATCAAATTCTCCGCCGCCAGTTCCATCTTCATTTCTGCAAATTGGCGAAGACAAGAGAGCCTCAAACAATTTTGCGTCTCCGGGAACAACAACAACATTTGAACCGCTACCGTCTCTATATAAAAAACATATATTGATGTAACTTGAAAATAGGTTAAAAACATACTTTCCATTCAATGTGTCGACGAAATCGAGGATAACCTAAACATTATTTTTGAATGTTACATTTCTGTATTGTCACACCATTTTACATAATTTTATATACATACCTGATTATTTTCTGCAGTGGCCTCACCAAACAGCACAAAATCGACTTTCACATTCTCCTTTTTCAATTTCTTTGCAAGCTTTTGCATCTGGAAATATTATGTCAAATACAAATAAACTATGGCGTATGGATTTTATTATTCGTAATTCGACGAAGATTGTATGACTTATAACCTCTTATGACGCATAACGAAATACCTGGGAAATTATAGAATTGATGTAAAACTGTACCTCGCCTGGACCAAAATCTGATTCAATGTTGTCGAGTGGACTGCCAATAAAGACAACAACGCGTGTTTTGTGGTTGCGGTTTGGACGATTCTTCAAAACCAAATGGGCTGTCTTGATGGCACGAATAACTTGAGGTAAGCCCTAAAGTCAGACAAATGATTACCCTGCTACAATTATGAAATAGTGCAAGCTAATATAAATTTGATGATTTCTAATTGTTATGTCAAAATATGTGATATTCAAAAATCAAAATAATACCAAAAGATGTAAGGGTACCAAAAACCAAGATGATATTTTATTACTCAACAATAGTGAAACTTACTTCAATATGCACCTGATGAAGCCGCGCCAAAACTTTTCGATCTTCTTGAGTCATCGAAGAAAGCACGTCGATAGTTCTTAAAATAAATAAAATAGATTACCATAATTCTAAACCTCATAAGATTCTTACTTGGCCATAGAAAGCATACCGATGGCGTTTTCAGGATTACTTCTCAGCTTAAACTGGATCAAAACGCGCACAGCTTCTTGCTGGCATTGCATTCGATTTGGGCTCCTAAAACAGATTTTATATTCCAAATATAGGCAGAGTAGATGAGGAACTTACATGTCTCCATTTCGCATGTATTCCGAATTGTCAACGCTAAAACGTACAAATTTTTGTAAATAAACAATTACGAACGAAAACATTACCAAATCATAGTGCTTTCTTGAACCATCTTGCGTCAATGTCGATATTCGCTGCTTCGATAATTCAGAAGTTTGTACTGAAATGTGATAAATGAGCACGAGACTAAACAATATTCATATTGATATTATAACGGAGAAGCATAACAATTTTAGAGCCACTGGCGTTTAAAGCGTATTGAAATGATGATCCATATTCGTGGATGTGATAGCAAGTGAACACACTAAAATTGATGACAAAATCAAAATGTTCGCAACGCCGAAAAGGCGGGTTTTTGAATAGTATTTTTGAATAGTCCTCTTCTGATGACCGATCTTTCGGTCATCGTGTATCTTGAGCAAAAATAGTTCGACCAGGCAAAATAATGAGGTCCATGGAAAATTGGAGGGTACAATTTATCAAATCACAACCTATAAGATGCGTCATCTATTTTTATTTTTCTTTCTTTGTTATTGATGTGTGGTCTTAGGTCAATACAGACAAAATTTATGAGCTAATTTACTAATTACCGTATTTCCTCTAATTGAGCCCCGGGGCTCAACTATTTCAATACCACCAGAGGAGAGTCTGTTATAGAGTCTCTTTCATTTTTACACATTATTTCTCTTTCTGCAGAGGGGGCTCAATTAGAGCAAATATACGGTAGTTATTTTGTGTATAGGAAAAATATTATTTTAGAAGAACGATGTAAATTTTATATTCAGATAAACAACTCTTGAATGAGTGTGTATGTGAACGCTACAGAGTGTTTTACCGTATAATGGTGTCCTGATACCATGGATGACGTATAATGTATTGTTAGATACAAATTTTTTTGGTTCGATACCATTTCTTTTTTTATCTCTCAATGGCATAGAGTAATTTACTGTTTATCAGTGTTTTCATTTTTTGCATTTTCGTGAGCAACATCCTCAGCTACTTCCATAATCCATAAAATTTGAAAAGAACTACAGTCAACCCCCGATAACGTGCGCCTCTGGTCCCGGTCCCGACGATTTTCCCTTTAAATCTCCCCCGATAACGTGCGCGATCCCCCGATAACGTGCGTGCCGCCGACAGGCGGCGCGCAAAAAATTCATAAGGTCCCCCTATTGTATTAAAAAATTTCGACAAATTTTCGAAAAATTTCGAAATTTTCCTCAAATTTTCAAAATTTTTTGTTATGAACACGAAAATCGAGCATATTTTGGTCGAAAACAAGGAAAATAGCACTTTTCAAAAATCTGAATTCAAATTCGCGCTCCTTGGCGTAGCCCTTGGTTTTTTTAAAGTAATACCGTTTCTAACTACTAGTTATGATAATCTAAGTAAAAATTAGGTAAATTTAAGGTAAAATAGTGTAATTTTAATGCACAAATAAACAAGAGGGCCAAAAACAGCATAAAAACAAAAAAATGGCATTTTAAGGCCACTTTTCCCTTCAGAAATGGCCAACCCCCGATAACGTGCGTCCCCCGATAATGTACGCGTCCTGGTCCGGTCCCGAGACGCGCACGTTATCGGGGGTTGACTGTATTATGTTTTATATTCAGATAAACAACTCTTGAATGTGTATGTGAACGCTACAGAGTGTTATACTTTATAATGGTGTCCTGATACCATGGATGTCATATAATGTATTGTTAGTTAGAAATTTTTTTGATTGCATTTCTTTTTTATCTCTCAGTGGCAAAGAGTAATTTACTGTTTATCAGTGTTTTCATTTTTTGCATTTTCGTGAGCAACATCCTCAGCTACTTCCATAATCCTGCATCGTTCGTCAACACACGTTATTTTTGGCTATCGAACTTTGTGTTTTCATTATTAAAATGGATTTTTGCATAAATATAATCAGAACAAATGTTTTTAGGATTAAAATTGCGCCGTTAATAACGTATTTTTAGTTTATATTTATTTGTACCTCAATGTATGGCAACACGTTTACTATGATTAATTCTAATACCTCCTCCTGTCCTGAAAATTTTAATGGAGTGTTTTCTATATTTATTTTTCAATATTTTATGACGACCGAAGGTTTGCTGTTATAAACACGTTTACAAAATGCATTCATTAAAATCATTGTTTATTAAAAATTTTGGATTATATATTTAGATTTTAGAAAGAAAGATATTCTTAGCCAATTGCCACTAAAGTGTCATTAAATGTACAAAGTGTATCGATTTGTCCAGATCCAGTTATTTATAGTTCACTCCGATATTTAAAATTTTGCTCTGAAAATTTTCTCTGAAACGGTTTTATTTACACAGCGCTTTCTTTTTTTCACCAAGGAAGTGTTAGTTCTGTTGTTATTATTGTTTTGATCCAATAAAGTGGCAGTGTATGTCCGTTCGTTCGAACTTCATACACTTGATAATAAAGTGTGGAAGGGCGAATGAATGTAAGAGAAAGGAATCAATTAATGTGTATGTGATATGACCCCAGCGGTGTGACCACCGCTGACTGACTGGTTTGGAGTCTTTGGCCGTCCGATCTTGCGTCAATTGCTGTTTTTCAATCACTTTTTTGCTGCGCTTCAATTTGGTCAATGGTAGGCAATAATACACTGAAGCTTCGCAAAAGCGTTATTGTGGACACTGATTCTGTTATAGCTTCAAGCGGTAATTTTTTAACAGTTGTATCGCATAATGTCGTGCGTTCATTTTAGACACAAAAGGGGACCTATGCTGCTTAATATGTGGTCGTCAGTCAAATGGACGTCGTAAGTTTTTGCTCATAAATTAGAGAACGTCTTTTATAATCCTAGGTTCAATCATCTCGACAAATTTAAATATTAGCTCAATTCGACGCTTTCTGTTCATTTGGATTACATTATCCAGTTTTTGTTACCCTTCTTAATTATAAATTTTTCCTGAGACCTGAATTAGCTTCACCAAAAATTTTATTAATGCCCAAAATCAAGATTGTGACTTTAGATTATGGTTGTGTTAGCTGTGTTAGATGCAAAACATTTTTTCGGAGGTTGTTATTAAATTTAAAATATAACTACACATACTAATTCTGTATAATTTAGAGCTGTTCTGCAAAAGCAGGAGCCTAAGTGTATATTAGACGATGGGGAATGCAAAAATCCAATGAAATACTGCCGAGGTTGCCGCTATCGGACATGCTTACAAATGGGGATGACGATTACTGGTAAAGTTTTCATTTAATTAAAAAAGTTTGTCGCCCTTAAAATAATGAAAATTGTACAAAATAAAAATGCGGCTAAATAGTTTTTGTTCATATCCAACAAATATGTCTTATGTATATAAAATTTACAGCTTTACGCCCCAAACGAGACATTATTGGTGTACGGCGTTGTGCACCTTCTACCTCCGCGCCTTCGAAGTGCTTTTCCAATAAGTCTTCCAAATCAGCAAAGGAAAAAACCAACAATTCAGTGTCTTCATCTATGGAATTGCTTCAACTGATTTCCAAATTGACCGCATTTGATGAAAACATTCGTGCTAAGAAATTTGAGCTGTTAAGGCTTAAGAATGAGGCAAAGGAATTGGCTGCAGCTTTAAAGAATGTCGAAAATACGGTTAGTTTCATCATTTTATGTATGAGTACAAAACTCAACCATTTACACTTTTCTGAACGAGAAACTCTTTTCTGATAAAACTACTTGATTTAATTTATTCTCGAAATTAAAAACTATGTGAACTTTAGGTATCATCTCCAAACAATAGGCTGATAATCACAATGAGATCAGACATGTCCGAAGTTACTCAAGTGGAAATGTTAATGCTAATGGAATGGGTATGCGCTTTCATATTGATTCTTTATTTTAATGTTATATACTTTTTAATAATATTTTAAATTCAGTTTTAGGTAAAATGTCTTCCTGACTTTCTTGCATTACCGATGTCGGATCAAATTATCCTTTTGAAAAGGTATGCATATCAAAATATCATAAAAGGAATTTTCGAATTTGTTAAAATTTGTGACAATATTAAGTACTTCTAAATTTTGAATATATAAGCTTGACTTATGTTTTGGCATTACCAATATGAAAACATAGGATGGATGTATGAATATATTTGTATTACGTACGCATGGGCTAAGACCTTCACAGATTTGCAGTTCACTATATGGTTTTGGAACACGGTTATTTCACAGCTTCCGTTGTTGACGTCGATGACCTCTGGCTTATTTCCAATGGCACCTGCATGCCAAGGAGTGTGAACCTTTTACCTGAGCAAATTAAGGTGGCAATTAAACAATTAATTTATTTCGCATTCTTTATTTGGTTGACTTAAAACCTTATCAGTACGAAATCAAATATATAACTTTAAAGTAAAACATTACATAGAGGAATCATTGGGAAGTTATAATGTAAATTTCAGAGAACTGTAACTGAAGGCAGGAAATGGCGCCAAGAAAAGCTCTATAAACAAATGACCGACAGATGTATTGACGAAGTAGCGGTCCCTTTACGCCGGTTGAAACTGATGCCTCAGGAATTACTTACATTGTAGAATTCCCTAATTTTTGAAAAATGTTTTATTTATTTTTAGGAAAATTATAATGTTATTCAATTGCGGAAATCACACCCACTCCGGTAATTTTTCAAAATAAGAGCATCAACTTTATTAATTCGTCGCAATATTTTAGAGGACAATACTTTGCTAATATGCGACGAAAGCAGGCAAAAGCTAATTCGCTCAAAAAATCAAATTATCAACGCTCTATTCGAGTTTTATAAGTTCGTCCAACATCTTTGACCTTTGGTATAATTCTCTAGATTATAGATCAATACATTACAAAAATTACGAAGGTGCGTTACTTTGAATTTAAATATTTTATAGTTGTAAATTTGGAATCGATAGGATATATGTTTATAGAGAGATTCGGCAACGTAATTCTTACGCTGTCGGGTATTTTTTCTGCTGCCACAGGTATGCACATATTACTCAAATTTATCACACTATTAGCTAGGCATTTAGCGCTTTTGGAAAGCTACCAGATTATGCGATTTTTCAAGCTATGCAATTATGGTAAGTGCTATGTATGATTACAGGAATAATTCGAGTAACATTCCTTAAATTCGAAAGGCTAAAGTATCGCTTTTATTATTATGTCACTATAATTTTCTCTGTAAAGTTAAGCCGGATAGTCGTTTAAAAGTACTCTGCAACATTTTTATATATTTCTGTTTCACAGCCTATTAATTTCTCAATTTCCAGACCATATTAGCGAGCAACTTCTGTTTGACGCTTCGGACTGATCAAAGATTCTCATTTAATATTCTCAACCTTCATTCTTATTAGTTGTGATATTTTTAATTTGTTTGAACATACGTGTAAATTTTCCAAATTGTTTTAAATATCCAATGCAGTGCAAATTGCATTAAATGAATTAAAAAGACTGTTATGTTTTTAATAGCATCCAAGAAATATTGGTATGTCATATTTATGTTTTTCAAAATCAAATTTCCTTCAAAGCTCTTCGTGAGTGCCATACCGTTGGGTAGCCCATTACATTTTCTATGAGGCTGCATCTAACTTTCATTCCAATTATAGGAAAATATTCACGGTAGCTCAAATAAAAGACAACAAAAATATATGTATTTGGTTATTTTTGACAACTTTCATCGTCAAAATAGCTGAAATTTTGGCAATGTACAAAAATGTGGCACGGCAGCAATTGAAGTAAAGCAATCACATATTTTTCACAGAAAATATGCTTTCACGTTCTACGAGATTTGAATGCTTGAAGTTGAGACATAAACCGAAAAATTTGCACAAAATCGAAATTTTCCAGTTTTCTAGTTGTGTCTTTTCTTAAAATTATCACATCTCAGAGACACATTTGTCTAGGCCGTTAACAATAGCGAAATCCATATTATCAAGGTCAGGTTGCATATATGAACAAATAGCTCATATTTTCCCATTGATGTGAAAACTGCGAATTTATAATTTGGCTTCAAATTAGATTTGAATTTACTTTAATTTTGAGCTTGTAAGTAATATTATAGTCGACAACGTCACAATTGATCAAATGCCAAAAAATTTTTCGAAAGTATAAATTGGTAAAAAAATCAAATTAAGAATTATTTGTTATCACAAAATTTACTATTTTCTCACACCACTCAACCAACTCATCGGCGTGATCGTCTCTGATAAGTCTCCGATAATCGTGCCTCACAAAGCCAAGCCATATAATTTTCGCCTATCGATTAATCCTCGACCCTATCCCAGGCGGCCCTCGAATTCAAATGGACTGTTGGGTTAGAGCGTGGGCGGTCCATTCAAAATACAAAAGCGGTACCGCCTGCCATCTCCCACTTACCCAATCCTCACCATGCTGCTGCTCCTGGAGAGGGAGTAAAACGACGGCGTCCTTTTCTGTTTGCTGATCACTGTTACTTTCTCTGAGACAAAAGAAACAGAATATTCGGTGCTACCAATAGGGCCTAATAGCTTGACTCTAACGGTTATAAAAAGAGAGAGTGGTCAGCTTTCAGATTTTTTATCCAGTTTTTTGTTCAAAGTGACGCTATTGAGCATATTTTCAAGGGCTGTTCTTGTTCTATAAAATGGACTTAAAGGATCGTATACTTATGTTTTCATAGGTATTTGTTCAATTCATTTTGTGTAGCTTTGAATGTTGAGAATATCACAATTCGGCCGAAAGATGACATGAGATTTACTGTTTTCAGGGATTTCTGAGCTTTGAGTTTTAAAAAAATGAAAATTTTGGAAATAATTGTTGCAACGTGGCTTCTAAGGATGGAAAATGTCTTATTTTGGAGAACTTCGAAGAATTGACCTTTGCCTTCGAAAACGTTATTCGTGCTTAACTGCTCCTTCTGTTTAAGAACCGCTTTCTTCATTCTAAACTTTGAGGTTCTGAAATTAAAATTTTAATATAAAATAATTTTAGCAATTATTTTTTCAAATTTTGAGAAATGCAAAAAATTTAATTAAATTTAATCCTAAATTTAATTTTCATTTTTTTCCCTTGCGACATTTTTCTCAGCCCTAAAATGAGAAAATTGCCTAAGATCCTGCGCGTTCGGCAACATGCTTTGATCCCGTTGTGTTCGAATAGACGCTGACCCATCGATTGTCGGGCTATGTTTGTGCCGACAAAGAGATTTAGTGTACTTGATTTGAGGCAAGGGCGGCGACCCGTTTTAAATACTTATTTGTGCCCAACTGTTGGTTTACTTCTCCGAATGAGACGGCAGGTATGGGACAGGCAAATTATAGGGCAATGTCCCCATAACAGCCCATTCAAACGTTTACATAGGCAGCAGCCATTGTCATTTAGCACCGTCGTCCTTGCCGGCAATTTCCCATATGCCCTAAAAAGTTCGTCCGAAACGTTTTAAATTAAGAGGTAATAGCCCAGGTAAAAGAATTAAAATGTGTTAAGGGCTTGGCCGAGTGCGAGCAATTAAATTTTGAATTTTACGAGTCATTTGTCTGATGAACTTCTGTATTTGTCATCGGATATCCACTCTGATTTATTCATTAATTTCTGTTAACTAACTTCGCATATTTTTACGCATATATGTGTGGCATTATTAGTCATGTATTTTAATTACAGGTGTTCTCAATCGAATTCGTGGCTACATTTATTGTATATTCTGTTCCGTTACGATGGCGAAATTCTTTCGGTTTCTAAAACCGAAAAAGGCGGCAGGCAAAGAGAACATTCTCGATGACGAAGATAACTTTGTAAGTCGATTGGTCCATTTTCCTAGTTTCTATTCACAAAATCTCAAATTTATTTCGCATCAACATCCAAAAATTAATCAGAATTAGCTAATTTTTCTATATTTTATACTTTACCTGAGTTTTTTTGTTTTTTCTAAAGAATTTTTTCTTGCTTCGAAGACAGGACTTTTACTGTTTTACTTTTCACTGTATTAAAATTTTCTAAAAAAACTGTACTGGCAGTCTTTGAAGAAGTAGCTGTCGCGAACAACATGATACTCTTTGTGTAATAATATTAATATTCAAAACTAAATATTATTATATCCCCAGAGATTGAAATATTTTTAAAATATATGTCGAAAAATTCGACTCCTGAATGATTACCTCTCAGGAGCCCCCCTTTTTGTCTAGCCATGTTCCCTTCCGAAAAACCCCGGATTCGTGATTACCTCAAAAATCACCTTTGAACATAGCTCATACTGTAGAGAAAAATCCGAGGCATATTCGCCGAGTACATATTCAGGTTGTGCTCAGGAAGGTCAAAACCCCTGGGGATAAAAAGTAGGTTCCAATTCATGGCAAATGACCGAGAAAATGGGTAGGATCCCAGACTGTACAAACTACAGTCTTTGTACGATATAAAATATATTTCAGAGCTGCTAGATTTCATAGCATTTTAAACATTATTTCATGACTACGTTTTTTAAATTCAGTATCGTCAAAGTCGGCGAGTGAACTTTGCTAGAGAGAACTCCAATAATCGAATCCATGGACGCAAGAACTATTCCTACAATAGCGATGAAAATGATGACGACAGCAGCGAAGTGACATTGAAGGCTCCTTCGCGCGTGCCAATTAATCCTTATCATGTAATCACAGAGCCCAAGAAAAACAAGGTAAGATTTTTGTACTTTAGTCATTTTTACGAAAGAAGACACATTTTGCAAAAGAATATATTGTCGTCCCACATCGGCACCAAATACACGGGAGCCGTCTCAAAATGCGTCTCAGCCATGTTTTTGTCGTTAAAATGTCGAGATTTTTGGTACATACCCTAATTTTGGTACGGGGAATCCGAATCTGACCTCAGATCGTGGGTGGTCCCGCCACGAAAGTTGGGAAAATTGTATTTTTTGGTAAAAAATGGCCCAAAAATGACCATTTTTGATGCGTTACGTCAAAAATAACTGCAGATTCGGACTCAGCGCATCAAAATACCCCTAAAAACACATTTTGCTGACATTCCAAAAAAATTTCATTTTTTGGCCATTTTTCACCATAGGGGGTACCACATGGATTCTGAAAAAAATCGATTTTTTGAAAATATGGAAAATTTTTCTGCAATCAGTGTTTTTAGGGGTAATTCGATGCGCTGATTCCGAATCTGCAATTATTTTTTTCATATCACGTCAAAAATGGCCATTTTCGGACGATCTGTTGAGCGTTTTTCGTCTCAAGTTCGAACCCCAGGTCCGTCAATCAATTTTTTCTCGCGAAAATACTATCTTTTGTTAACAAATAACACCAAATTCATATTCGGCGGACATTAATTGATTAAAAATTTGCAACTGTAAAATGAAATACCATCAATACGAATTTTCTGGCACCATTTTGTGACAATTTTCGCCCAAAAACGTCAAAAAACGCAATTTTCCCAACTTTCGTGGCGGGACCACCCCCGATCTGAGGCCAAATTCGGATTCGCCGTATCCGAAATAGGGTAAGTACCAAAAATCCCAGTCGATTTCAGACGTACTACTTCACTTTTTCTCCAAAATACACAAAAATGGGCATTTTTTGGCAAAAAAATCTTAAAAATTTCATAACAAGCAAAAGCTCTGAGAGATGTTAGAAATTTTATGAAATAGTAAAATTTGAGGTGTTGCTCGACCATTCCGTACAAGTGAAATATTCATCCTTCTGTTTTAAATTAAAATCTGGGCTCTCAAAGTTGACCCATTTTACACTGAAAAACGCAAAGTATACCAACTTTGAGAGCCCAAATATTAATTTAAAACAGAAGGATGAATATTTCACCCACGGGGTATGATAGAGCAACACCTGAACTTGCTCCCTGGCAAAAAATATCCTTGATATCTCAGAACTTTATTTTTGGCTGAAAACGGCTGGGACGCTTTTTGAGACAGTTGGTGCCGATGTGGTCCGAGAATTATATTATATGAGAGACATCAGAATTTGAATTTCTGTTTTTGCTCTAACATATTTATTCGCATTCAATTGCAAGAGTCTTAACCAGTAAACAATAATGGACTACCGTATTCCCTGTTTTTTAGCCCCACCCTCTAATTTAACCCCACCCCAACAGAATGCCAATTAGCGGTCTAGCCATCTTGAGAAAAACTAAGTTCATATTCGTGTAGATCTCGTCGAGTTATGTAAGAATAACCCCAATGCCAAAACTTTGTCATTGAAAATATCGGAGAAAATTGAGTTTGAAAATTCAAATTCCAAAATTTTTCAGAGGTTGAATAATTTAAGCCCATGGGGCTAAATTACAGGGAATACGGTAATTTAAGAATTTGAACATTGACACTTGTTTGAATATTTGGATTTAAATGATTGATAAACAGACATATTTATCTTGTCAATAGTAAACAATTGTCGAAACTATTAAAACAGTCAAAAATTATAGGGCCCTCGATCATGTCCAGGTGGACCAATGGATATGGACGATATGTTTTCAAGTAGGGGGCATGCAAGGGCCGTCAGAGGTGCAGCAAGCACTATCGGAGAGCAAGATTTGTCTTTTCAATCCGAATTTCAACTTCCGGAAAGGCACCGGAGCAACAAAATGGGTCGAAGTCGCAAGATTGTAGACAGTCGTCATTCTCAGCCTCTCAGGGAATTGGCTAACGGTAGACTTGCGAGGGATCAACAAGTCTCCAAAACTTCCAATCGCCGGAATTATTACAAAAACGTGAATCAAAACGATAGCCAGGACGATGACGAGTGGACCAGCCAAAGAATCCCAGTAAAATTTGTTTCATATCATAAATCTTGCTTATGAATATGTTTTGCAGAAGTATGAGGAGAAGTACCAAGAGCTACACGTAAGTAGATTATTATTTCGCAAGCATAAACGTTTTTACTAGTAAACTAAAATTATGTACCAGTCTAATATGTATATATATTACAGGATCGCTATTGCGACGCAATAAACAAATGGCGAGAGATGAAACAAGAGAAGAAACGCTTTCAGAAAATGTACAACGAACAGTTCGTCAGAAATAGGCAATTGCAGGCAGAAATTGAAGCATTGCGTGAAATTATCTATCAACAGAAGATGGTGGGTTAAGTTTTAATAACGCTTTGTTTAATGAGCACTTATATTAAATTTCTATAAATTTTTCTTTATAAATCTTCTAAAAATTTAATGTCAACTTGTGTGGATTTCAACTGTACTGGAAGCATGATCTTTCTCAAAATTCTCTCTTTTTCTTATCACTGCTACTATGACTCCTTTAAAAATATGCTGAATGTAATTATATCTTCATTTAAATAAATGAAGGTATAATTATTGGTTTGGCCGGAAATTCTTGTCGGTGTTTTTAAACGTTTATATATCAAACATTTATTCATCAATGTTCTTCATAATAATCACCATTATGATCTACAATGTGTGTCCATCTTACTGGTAAAAGGCGGATGCCTCTTTCCCAGAAGATGGACTTTTTACGAGCAAAATATAAATCAAGGTGATTTTTGACATCGTCATCATTTTCAAAGTGTTTTTCTGCAATTTCGTTGGCCAAATCCCGGAACAACCAGTAGTCTGACGGGGCCAAGTCTGGGCTGTATGCAGGATGTGGCAACACTTCCCAGCTCAAGTCCTGAAGTGTTTGTTTGGTTAGTTTCGCAACATGGGGTCTAGCGTTGTCGTGCTGAAGGATGACCTTTGGCTTTTCGGGCCGCTTTTCCCTGATGGATTGTGCAAGCCGGCGAAGCTGAGCACTGTACGTAGCAGCTGTGAGTCTCTCCTTTCTGCCCAAGAGTTCATAATGGATCACGCCTTCCATATCCCACCAGACGGAGAGCATTAACTTTTTCCCATAGCGATCTGGCTTTGGATCAGGTTTTGCCTTTTCTCCTGGGCCCACCCATTGCCTTTTGCGGCGAAAGTTGGCGTGAAATATCCACTTCTCGTCCCCTGTTACTAGGCGGGGTAAAAAGGACTTACGATGGTAACGGGACAATAAATTGGCGGAAATGGACATTCGCTGCCATTTGTCGGCATCGTTCAGGTGGTGCGGTATCCAAGCACCATACTTTTTCCTATAGCCAAGAGCTTTCAAATGGTCTTCTACTGTAGAATGACTGGTCCCAAACTGCTCTGCAAAATCGCGTGTTGATTGCCGGTTGTCTTCTGCTAATAATGCCAAAAGTGCTGGTTCATTTAGCTCGGAGGGTCTTCCAGAGTGTGGTTCATCTTCTAGGTCAATACTTCCTTGTTTAAAACGAGGAAACCATCTCTCGCAGGTTCGGGTGGAAATAGAGTCTTCGCCGTACACTGCGTTAATATTTTTAGCTGTTTGGGCCGCACTGGTGCCTTTGGAATATTCATAAAAAATTACATGCCGGAGGTGGTTATGAGGGAGATTGTTTTGAGAATTAATAATTTTAAGGAAAGAAAATAATAAAAGGCTTGCTTTCCACATTTTCCAATAAAGGACTCTCTTGTGCATTAAATAGTATAAACACTTCCCAAGAAATTATTGATCACTGATAAGAATGGCCGACATAAAAAACACCGACAGGAATTTCCGGCCAAACCAATACATTCAGCATATTTTTATCCGTAGCTCAAAAGACACATGATTTTCCGAGCCCGAAAACCTAATCGTCTTGAAAACTTCACCGATCTAGAGTCAATGGTTTAATTTTTTTCATCAATTATCTAACCATTTCTGAAAATCTTAAGTTTCCTATTTTGCAATTTTTATTACTATGCCTTTCTAGGAGTTTCAAAGAGCCACTCTGTCGATTCACCGGGATGACTATCATGCTTCGTCATATCATCAACAATTGATGGCACAACTTACTTTGGCTCAAATGCAACATCCGCCCTCACTGACGCCTCTGCTCAGCCACACAGGCACTACTTCTTCCACAGTAAATGGAGCCGGTGGTGTATCTTTAACGGGAGGTACTCCTCGCCAACAACCGCACAATATTTTGCCTGGTTCTAACGGCCTGAACGAGGTCGGTTCTGGCGAGTCCTTAGCAGTGCTCTCGAGCTCGTCGATGTGCTTAGGCCAAACTCATTCAAATATGAATCACTATAATCGTGCTAGCCAGCAAATGAAGGTTCCACCATTATTGACTTCTAGTACTTCCAACAGAGAGCAATCCAAGTATATGACTATTGGTTCGCGGCCTGCTATGAGACCGTCATCGAGCACAGCGTTTTCTCCCCGTCTTTTGCAACATCCGCCCATGTTTGATGACATTTCAGGAGACGAGGTTAGTCACACTTATTGAGAGTAACAGAAATTATAATTAAATTATTGCAATTAACGTTCTCACTTTTTTCTATTCTGTTGGTGAATAATTAATACTGTTTTTGACCATTTTATGAATAAATGATACAAGTACGCTTTTATCAAAATTTATAATTTGAGGGCCTTGCTTGAGCTTATTAATGGATTTTGGTTAGAGTTGGAAACTATTATTTTATTAGGTACCACTTGAAAATATTTAGGTGAAGATTTTCCGACGTGAACATGTTGATTCCTTCAGTGGAACGTCATCCAAACCAGGTATCTTAATTCACTTTCGATATTCAATTTCTTTATTGATCTTTTATTTGCAGAAGAAATTGATGAAGAAATGGAGAAAATTAAACAGGATTTCTGCAATATTCCTTCAACTCTCTCGTCTAAGTCAAGTAAGTTCATTTGCATCCAATCACCCTAAAGCAAAAGTGACCGGATGTTTCTGACCCTTTTTGATCCACCAAGCGGATCGGGACGTGTGATACGTCAAATGATAGGTCTCGACGAGCTAAGAACAGAAACGTTGGAAGCAGAAATTTTTATTGGAGGATGGCAGAGTTATCCTGGATTTTCTTCCAGAAATCCAGGATTTAAAAGGGCAATTTTCCTAGCCGGGCTCGGATCGGGCTGAGTGATAGCTCAAAATGCTCCCCAGCTCAAGATAAGACGATTGGTACCAAAATCAGCCCGATCCCAGCACGGATGGCAATGATACAGGTACGCGAAATCCTGAAATTCCTAGATTTTGGCCGCCTGGCAACTTTCTTAGCCGGGCTCGGATCGGGCCGAGTGATAGCTCAAACTGCTCCCCAGCTCAAGGGAAGACGATTGGTACCAAAATCAGCCCGATCCCAGCACGGCTGGCAAAGATACAGGTGCGCGAAATCCTAGTCAACCTGAGCGGCGTAGCCGCTGTGGCGCTCCCTTAGTAATACTTTATCTACATGATACTGAAATATCGCCCTTGTTCCCTAGTTAAACCGTTAACTGTGAAAATCTTTCTTAATATGGTTTATTATAGGTAATCAGGACAACGACGCATCTTCTCCGCAGGAATATTCTCGAAACTGCAGGAATGTGTCGAATGAACTTTCGGTCAATTCTTTGGATATGTCGCTTTATGACGATTCGTTCTTGCGAGTGCCGCCCATAAATGGTCACAGAGGGGTTGCAGCTACACTTCACGATGTCTTCATTTTGCGAGACGACGGATATTCCACAAAAAGTGAAACAGCCTCTACAGTTGTCGGAGCGCAGCCTTCAGCGAGCAACAGCCGCGCAGCAACTGCTAGCGACAGCGAATTATGCTCTACCCCTCAGTTTGACAAACCTCGAGAAAAGGACTTAACAATGCCGAAGAAAATCTATAAAGCTGCTAGTTTTTCTTAACTATACCCTTCGAAAATTTTTAGCCTTTGTTCATAGTTGATCAATGATCATATTTCGAATAAAATGTTTGCATTATGACGCACTAACACATAATATTATTCCTTAGTGCAAGAAATATTTCTTAGCTGAAAAACAAACGATAAACTTCAACGAAAATATCCCAACCGTAATACTTTCCTTGTTGTCATTAAATTCCTTTAATTCATGAGAATATTTCCTTAACCAGTGCAATTCAGTTAACAAAATTTTATTCAGAGATCATTATTTTGACAGAGAAAATTTCATGTATATACAAACATGAATGTAGATTTATTCTGATGCATTCTTTCCACCGCCGCTCCAGAACAAAGGAAGTGCATATCTGTAGTTTCCTTGTGCTGTGAGAACTTCATCAACGTCTATATCCAGTTTCTGGGCCCATTCTCTACAGCGTCTGAAATATCTTTCTTTTATGCATATTAGTAATTCAAAAAAACTTACTTGTAGAGTTCTAGGAGGCAATATGCGTCAATGGCAGCATAACGGATCTAAAATAGTACTGGTTTTAAACAAAAATAGGCTATTTTCAGAAAAATGTTATTTTTCGAAATTTTAATATATTAATACTCAGCAAAATGTTTAGAATAAGTTCGATTTCAACTCGCAAAGGGAAATAAATTACGAACGAATACCATCTCTCTAGTAAAGTACAAGGAAGCGGCACAGCGGCTACGCCGCTCAGTATGCCCATGATTGTTGCAAGGTAGCCAAAATCGATATTAACTTGCAAAGGGAAATAAATTACGAACGAATACCATCTCTCTAGTAAAGTATTTTGAAAGGTGATTTTACTGCTCCATTCATTACGAATAGTCCAAAATTGAGGAGTTGGTGCGTTAAAATCAAAGATAAATATTTGAGTATTAGTTTACCTGGCTCGTCCGAAGTGGACGTCGATTCCAAATGGAACACTAAATATTATAGCAAATCGTTCGACAAAGTCACCAATGACAAACACAAACCTGTTCCGATTTTTCGAGGCACGCTCCTAGCATTCTTTGACAGATGGCAGACAGGCCCATGTTACTAAATTATTTGCCGTAGGAGTCATACAATCATATAAGTCATATAATATCTTACATTGTATCGCCGGGTCGAACATCGTACAAACTAAATCGAGACCTCGTCTCAGACGCATCCTCATTGCTCGTCACACTTGGCGCAATAGTGCTTGTTTCATCGAAATCGTTCACAATTGTACAAATTTCCTCAGTGGACTCTCCATGAGCCAATATAGCACCACAGTCATCATCGGCCACTACAGGAAAGAATTCATCTGTAGAAAAGTCGGCGGTAACTCGGCTTTGCATCAAAAGCTAAACAATGAAAATTGTTAATCCTATTTCCACACCATTTCCACGAAAGATACCTGACTTATCAATTTTCCAATGCAAAAGACTTTTTCAGGTTGATAGAAAGACAAGCATTTAGGCAGGCATTCCCGAAGAGCGATAAAATCGTCACCTGAAATAGTTCACATATTCAATAAAATCTTAATTTGATTGAGATTGGTATAATGAAGTTCATACCGTAATTGAAAGCTAAAATACATGTAATTATGAAGCGATGTGTTGCGCGATAATAAGATTACCCAATTTTGAAATTCTTGTGCTGAGAAAGAGCCTGTTTATTGTTGCGATCAGACTTTCTGAATTTTCTCGCAACGTATCCAAATCGATGAGATAGATAGTAGACTCGCCTTCGAGATCATCAAATGCTACCTAAAAAGGCCTCATTATTAACAGAGCGCAGAATTATATGACTTACTTGTAACAAGGATGCCCGATTTCTTTCGACATATGGATTCCACTAAAAATACAAATTGCACAAATTTTTAAATACGGGAAAATTTTGGTGAAAGATATATATGTGGGGAAGCGGATTAAAGAATCGCTGCGACCGAAAGAAAGATTAGAAATGATCGCACACAAAATTATTGCATTTTGAGCCTTAAATGTAAAAACGATTTCGTTTAAAACTTTGAAGATCATCTTCAATCCACAAATGCGATCAAACTCTACTCCGAAAAGGGAAGATATATTTAAATTAATACCTCTGTATCGAAACCGACTACATGAGTTTTCTTTGAAGTTTCGCAAGCCAATATCTTCTGATCAAAGGCTGCCTAAATCAAACCAGTAACATTCTTCCAAATAATGCAAGATATTCTTACCAATTTTTCTACTGTGTCCACAATCACAATTTCGACATCGCTGTAATAAAGCATATATGAAAAGAATTGACGCACAAACCAAAACCTGGGAATGGAAAAGTATCCCTCATCAGAATAGTGAATATCGAATATATCGCTGTGATGTCGCATTTCTATAATAATGCAATAGTAATATAAAAATAGTAAGAATATAAAAGCATACGGGTCGGACGATTAGCGAATGGATTAAACCTCTGCCATATCGCTAAAATACGTATATGGCAAACTAGAGTTATATACTTAAATACCTGCTGCTTGATCGTCTTTATAATCCACTCTCAGCAGGTTCAGCTAAATTAATGTATGTTGAGAAGTCAATGGCGATGATATTTACCAAGAATGATTTCAATGACGGTCGCTTGCATAGTATAAAATGGATGACGTCATTCTAAATCTCACACAATAATTTTTGAATCAATAAACGTGCGATTATTCACCAAAGCTTTTACTAAACATCAAATGCCCAACCAAATATCAGAAAAGGTCAGTCATCATATTTGTAATAGCCCATCAAAAATTATATTATCGAAATATTTCCTTAACCACATTAATGCCAGCTCCGCCAAGGTTTTGCTAGTAAGCAAATAAAAATTTGTTTATGATCTAGACAGTTAACATTTGGAAACATTTCGTGTTAAATACGCAGAGTTGCGGCAAATATTTACCATTTGTTCTTCGTATATGGATTCTTCTGTATAATATTTGTACGTGACTTGCCTCAAAACAGAGTATGCCCGAGGAATGGCGACCATATCTTCAAATTGTATGTCTAAAGTTCAAAATTATGTTAAATATAATGCCTTAATGAATTTTCATACCTCGCTTTAGCTCATGGACCAGTCGTTGGATATTTGAAATAAAGTACGAAAATGCCGGAACATTAGGGTCGTCATATGTCGTGTGCGCAAATTTTTTGACTCCTTCTCGGAAACCTATAAATATATCATCATATAATACCACTGAGCAATTAAATTAAAGCCTACTGTTCTCACTATATGCCCATCCTTCAGCCTAAAAATATATTGCCTAAGATAATAGAAAATCGGAAACTAATGAACATACCTCTAATATCAATAGCTTGGCGTCATTACGAAACGTTGGGTGTCGGTGTTGTAGGAACGATTCCACCGTGATCCCTTAATTATCCTCTATTAGCTTTTGCCAAAAATATGGTTATCAGAGATTTATTTTTATATTTCTAATTTCATGAAAAGATATGATGTATACGAGTTGGTCGGTTGGTGTCTGAATAATTTGAGCTAAAATCTATAAGTTCCATGGATTCTGTATAGTTTGTTCCGTAAAAGTCTTTAAAGATTTTACAAAACCAAAAACACTTCCAACCTCTGAGTGGACCAAGAAGTACGGCCTGGATAATGAAATTGGGCAGAGATAAATATTTTGACAGCTGACTTGTACCGAGAACATAATCCAGAGTTGAGAAACTAAAAGTCAGATCAATTATCTAACCTATACTATCAGGTGAGAATTACCTGGCTTCAGCTTTCATTGCCATTTCTGCCACAAGAGTCTAGAATTTAGACTCTAAATAACGAATCAGGACAATAAATTTGCATTAAAACTTACAATAAAATTGTCGACTAATCTGCCTCTGATCGGTAGCGAATTAAACGCAAGTTGCCAAATTCTTTGATGAGGTGGAAAATTTATTCTGACGATCTGCTTCATAATTCCAAATTTTTGGCAATTGGTTATTGGGATAGGAGTTACCTTAAATCACAACAATAATGAATGTTTACTTTACTTTACTAGTTTACAATTGGCAAAAATATCAGTGATATCAAAGTCGCTTTCAATTTATTTTTTGTCTCATTTTGGCAATTCTGTTTCGAATGAACGGAATTGATACTATTGAATATTTCGGAAAACCAGTAAATGATTAAGAATAAACGAAAAGGGTGACAAGTGAAAAGATGTCCTGATATAATTGTGAGTTTTTTATGAATACTAAGCAGCGTAAAGAGGGTGACCAAATTCTGCAAAAAACAGAATCCTTGCATTGTCTTTATTGCCGTTTACAATAGTGTCCAAAGCTTTACCATATAAGGAAGATATTTTATCCCAAAATGGACAAATGATAGATAAAAACCTGTTTTCCCGCTGTATAAATTTTGTAAAAATAAAAATTCACCGTAAACTGAATTTCTTAGCAAACACTCTTCGTCCGCTATAATAGATCAAAACATAACTCATTTTGTCATTTGAAGTAAACCTACATTGCTGCACATATCATCATTTTTCACCACAGGTGGAGTCATTCTTGCATTGTTCCTGCGCCGCCCTCTCCCGCCACGACCCTTGTTAAGTCGGTTGCATGATGAGAGCCAAACCAAAAAGCTCTATAATTTTACACAATAAATGAAATAATGCGATGATTAATTTTTATTAAAATTTGGTTTCAGACAAATGTCGATAATTTAAAATTCATTCGATATTATATCCTATTCGATATCTGTCACACATTAAAATGCGTTCGATATTACTCTCACAAATAAACCGTTACCTGGATTAGAACGTGTTCAATGCCAATTTCGCTCTCCGAATCCCATCTTTGGCACTTATCTTTGTACTCATCCTTAAAATTCTTCACATTCGCCACGCAAGCAATGTAGAAGTCGACAACCATTTGTCTTGGTTTATGACCGAATCTGGAAGAATAATTGATTAAAAAATAAAAATATCAACCTACAAATGTTGGCCTATGGAGAGAGGCGATGGCTTCCGGAACGTCGTATTTGAGTACTAAAAATGTCATATTTGAAGTATAAAGCTAAATATTTAACCTAAAACAAAATTTCAAGCTTTCATACTTCAAGCTTTTTACTGGAACATTCTAGAAGGATGGTAAATGACTTAAATCAGAGCTAAGACTCTGGGCTACCGATCTGTGTATTGCACGCCGGATCTCGATTCAAGGTTCTCGAGATTCAAGTCTTTTTGTCTCAAATTTTCAACTTTTTTAAGTCGAACGCCACTGGGGGGATTATGACCGCTTCCCTTCTTTGTTTTCCTATTTACCTGTAGTGTTCGCGATTTGGCAGGATCGTACATTTCGATAATTGCGAAGAAAACGTGTTTCACGTCATCCAATGTGTAGACAATACTGTACGGATCTGACTGCTTGGGCGGTGGTGCATTTTTCTCGGCGTTGTCGTTAAGCTCAATATCCCAATAATCGATGACAGCACCAACGATCGATTCCGTCATATTAACAACTCAGGCAAATGAGATCTGCAGAAACAAATAATTTGTCTACTTTTCCAACTGAAGAATACAAAAAGGAGAAGATGCTTTCGAAAATTCATCATCATTTTTCATTCGTCATGCTGTTCGAAGCTTCAAATACTTACTCTTCAAATTAGCGCAAATTTCGGAATCTTGGCAATTTTTATTTGAGAAGGAATAATGTATTTCAAATATGGCATCAGGAATAAGGTCAAGGTCACGCTCGAATAATAGTTGAGCCATGCGGTCTACTACGTTTGATCCCTGTTCCGTTTGATCCCCGTTGACTTTAAACTAGGGATGTGCAATGTGAACCTAGGGAAGGTTCACATGTGAACCTTGGTTAAATGAGTATTTTCGAAGCAAAATTACTAATCAAGTGGAGAAACAAATAACATATTCAGAATCTACATGAAAACTGACATAAGACCGTCTACATCAGATTAGAGTTATCTAGCCAAAAAATAGGCTAAATCGATGGGCCAATTCAACCAGGGTTCACATGTGAACCAGGTTCATATAGGGTTCACAAGGTTCACATTGCACAGCCCTACTTTAAACCGTGGTAACTTAGGTATATTATCACCATTCTGAGTTCTGTAAAAAGTATGTTGTAGCCCCCTAAGGGGTATATAGTACCACAAAAACATTTTTCTAGTATCTGGAAAATTTGGCCATGAAATTGCCTCGGGGATCAATCGGCCGGCTCAAGAGTAAGCCTTGCTAACTACAATGACGTTGTAGTCCACAAAAATAGCTATTTACCAATACCAAATGGCAAGAGTAGACAAAAATCAGTATAAGAATAAAAGCACATAAAATATGCAAAAATGTATTAAAACTTGTTTTCAAATAATATAAACTTCTTCCAAGTAAAATAATACCAGTAAAAAGATTCACCTTTACAGATAACATCCCCGTCATTGCTGTCCGAAAGAGCTCCTGAAACCATTAGCATTGAAGAATGTCAAAAAGTATAGTCTTTTTTGTCGTTTCTGAGTTTATGAATATTGCCTTTGTCATGTGGTCCAACGGTGAGCCCAATATATACGTTGGGTAATCCCAAGTCTCCTCTACAATAAAAATTATTCCCGAGAATAATTTCAAGAAATTATCAAAAGTTTTATATGAATTATTTCACATTTCAGGGCAACTAGAAGTCGGAAATTTTTCAAATATTCGAATTTGAGCCAATATGATATTTTAAGGAATTTTGGTGCATTAAAAAAATTAGGAAATCGGACACGGAGAATCAAAAAAGCGCATTGCCCCTTCCAAAAATTGGGACACTTTTCTCAGCGAGAATAAGCACTGGATAAAATGCCCCTTCCAAAAATTGTCTATATTTAGCTAAATGTTGACCTCAAATTCGGATTCCCCGCTAAAAATTACCCTAATTAGGTACCTATCTAAAATTAAGCACGCCTAAGAATGCACTTCCTCTAAATCCCATCGGACGCCATATCCCATCGGACGCCTCACAGCTTTAACTTACTATAAGGATTTGAAATCAATCTTGGACATAAGAAACCCAAACACGTTTCGAAGCAGCAAACACTTCCTTACAACCCGCCCAAACTATCTATCCGTTTGTAGGTTTATTAATGTCGGTGACGAAATTCATATTTGAATTGGCGCCATTCATTTTAGCACCTTTAGAAGGGGGCAACCTCAAATCTGATATTGCATACCCCTCTTAAAATACGATTTTAGAGGGGGGTTGGAAATATCAGATTTGAGCTAGCCCCCTTCTAAAGAGGGTAAAACAGAACGCCAGGCATTCACACATTAACTTTGGACCGACATTAATAAACCGACAAACAGATACATCGATGTTTTAAGAAAATCGATGAGTGAATTGTAATATATGAGTGCATATGTAATATACAAAAGTATGGCTAAAATCGGTACGACAAGTCATATCTTGTTTTGAAGCCCATTCTCTTGCGGTTCAAATGAGATATTATGCGTGTTGGGGTCACATCAAAATAATGCCGAAATAGGACGTCAAGGCAAATCAGTAAAAAATCGGGGGTAAAACATTTTCGGGCCTTGAAGTCATTATCGATTCTTGGGAAGAATTTTTATTTTTTGCGTATTATTACAGAGGATACTTGGGGCTATCCAACGTGCATATTGAGCGCACAATAAGGTCGACGTGTTATAGAACCATATGCCTCAATGTGCAAAAGCTCTTGCAGACAGTTTCTTAGAAGGTCTTCGAAATATTAATCGAAATGAATATTTGATTTTTATACAACCAATAACTGTCCAACTTTGTCCGATACTGCCTATCGATAGATACCAGGTCTGATTTTACCATTGCTAGCTTTCGCGCCATTTTTTCAAAACGCCAACATTACATTCAAAAGTTCAACATTACATTCAAGGAAAGGCAGTGAGAAATAACCAGTTTCTCTGCGCTCTGCCTGTCCCTGCAGTCTTTTCTGTGCGCCGCACAATAGCACCAAATCGACCCACAACCAACACAAAGCATTGTCCTCAGCCAACGTCTTCGGTTTAATTACCCGACTTCCAAAGTAACCAAACCCTTTTCGATTTTATAGAACACAATGCCAATTCGGCGGCAATTCCTTTATGTTTAAACTTGAATTCGAAATTTCAAATAGCTGAAGAATCAGACCTGGTATCTATCGATAGGCAGTATACTCCCAATACTCACTGAATTTTTAATTATTTCAATTATGCCAGCATTATACTCCTGCTAGCTTTTAAACTTTAACTGGATTTGCATTTTTGTCCCAAAAAATTACTTCTTTCAAGAGACTGAAAAGTGGTCATTTTACGCAAACAAACGCTATATTTAAGTAACCTGCATTTGGACAGGAGCAACTCCCTAATTCTGAGATCATTCGAAATCCGTAGCGCATATGTTCGAAAATGTTATTCAAAAAACTTCCTTTAGAGAACAATTTGGCCTTCTGTTTTTCTCAACGTTACTTCTCGAGTAATTGAGGTATTGCATTGAAAGTGTATAATTAATGCTGTCCAACATATTTTGACTTGTATCGTTCCCTAAAGTGAGCTAGCAGATACAATCTACCGACCAGTTATATCACATCATTCGGATAGAAATGGGATGTGACATAACTGGGTGGTAGAAATGTCACAGTCTGTAATTATGCACTTTCTGACTCCAAAATTTTGCATAATTTTTGTCTCATGATCTACCAAACTTGCTGGTGAGGTGCTCATCTATTATTTGCTGATAAATGCAGATGACCGATTTTATGATTTTCCTTTTCCTATTTATCGACGAAGTTCGCATTACTCCTTACAATAATCATTATTTCATCGAATTTGCAAACAAAAGTTGCATTCTCCCTTTTGTTTCTTTTACTTTCCGAATGTTTCATTACATTCCTTTTCTAAAGGTATTTTAATTTTAGGCCATGGGAATTTGGGATGAGTTCTTTGAAAAAGCGAAAGGTCTCTTTGGCAATGAGGAAGTGAAGGCTCAAGTAAGCACCAAAATATTTTTATTTGATTAATTAGATTTTTTAGAAGCGATGCTACTACGAAGTTTGTTAATTTATTGTTACCTTCCCTAACATTAAATTTAGCTATTGGAAGTCGACAAAGATGCAGGCGAGGATGAAATAAAGCGAGCATACAAAAAACTTGCCTTGAAATGGTACATTTTTATTAAGTAACTGGCTTTTTCAATTTACATTTTTAGGCATCCTGACAAAAATCAGGATCGTGTAGAGGAGTGCAATGCCTATTTTATTTTACTGCAGCAAGCCTACGAAGTTTTGTCCGATCCACAAGAACGTGCTTTCTATGATAAACACCGGGAGAACATCATTTATGGAGGTATTGAAGAGTCAGACAGTAATCGAGTCCCTCTAAGGCGCACTGTGTGTGTCGACCCCAATACGGATTTCCCGTTTTTCCACTACCGGACCCCAAACTCGCGAGTACCCCCCTCCCCAAAAAACCCATCATTTTAGAGGGTGATCAATGTCAGATTTGGGGTGGTTCCGCCACGAAAACCGAGAAATTGTCATTTTTTCAGTTTTTAGGGGGTTTTTTACAAAGGAAACTTTTCACGCCCCACGCGGATCAGGGCGAGTGATACGTCAATCGCTTCGTCTCGGCGAGAGAAGACGATTGGTACCGGGTTCAAGGGGGCACGGCCCCCTTTCCCCCCGGTCCGCGGGTGTCCTATGGATCAGTCACTAATGCGCCAACTATTTGTAATAGTAAATGTGTTATAGATATTTTGGTGGATAAAGTTAGTGAAAATTATCAATCCATCCGGTTAAGGAGGAATGACAATTTGATCCGTCTAGGACGGCGTGACAAGTTTATATGGTAACGCGGACTAAACCAAGGATTGATATACCGGAGGTAATCGACACCAAGGTAAAGCCACGGCTTGATCCCCGAAGGGAACAAGTTAAGCCACCCCAACATAACCGAAGTTAGATGGGCAGGCATGACAGTAAATAATGTGAACAAAGTATATTGAAAAATTGAGTGAAAATGTGAATTCATTGTTTCGCCTATAATCTCTGACAATGAAATTCTACTGCAAAAGATTGTCCAAAAGGGTTTAGGCATCCTCAGAGAGATCCCAATTGAACGTTTTGTATAAGAGAGTGTATCACTACAATAAATTTTGGAAGTATGGAGCAGGAATTTGAAAGAGCTTTATTTCGTGACAGGACATTTGGATTTTGAAGAGTATTTGGTTGAAAGAATTAAAGTCCAGCATTTTTGCTGACTATTAGAGAAAACAATGAAATATATGATGAAATTGTTTAGAGAGAGTGAAAAAAAATTTTTTTTAAGTACAGTTTTTTTAAGTACAAGTTGGCTGTACTGTGTAAAAAGCTGTTCTTCAATTTTACTGCACGAAATTTGTCAGTCTTGCTAGAAATCTGATGCTAGAAACTTCATGTTCATTAGTCGAATGTGGCTTAGCTTAGGTCTTACAAATGTTTTTCCTACATTTACATCTTTCTTTACGTTAAATTATAAATAGAAAAATGAACAATAATTGTGAAACATTCAGTTTTCCGTAGCTTGTACTAACAAGAGTGTTTCAGGTGACGGACCTGAAGAGAAAAATGACACCGGTGTCAATCTCGACCCTTACTTTGACAAGAGCTGCTACCAAGGTTATGGCGACGATGAAAATGTATCTAACAATAATTATTAATCATTAGCATGAAAATTTGTCTTTAAGGGTTTCTATGCCATCTATCGAGGGTTATTTCACAAACTCGCGGCTGAAGAGTATGCATTTATTTGCTTTAAATTGCTAAAGTCAAATTGTTTTAGATACTCCTACATTGACGATATTGAAGAACGCAGCTTTCCAGTCTTCGGAAAATCAGATTCGGACTATGATAATGTATTTTTATTGTTACATGTTAATATTCCTACCATAATATTCCTACTGTTTTCAGATTGTTGATCCGTTTTACGCATTTTGGTTAGGATTTTATACCCGAAGATCTTTCGCTTGGCTCGATAAATGGAACATGCGACAATCATCCGGTAAGATTCAATTCTCTTACAATATTTCACCAATAATATTATATCAAGATAGAGCAACAGCACGCGCGATGGAAAAAGAAAATATGAAACTTCGCGAAGTTGGACAAAAACAGAGAAGCGAGGAAATACGAGTGCGTTTTCTTTTTTGTCTGTTTGCGCATTTTGTTATACCGAAAATCTTCAGAGACTCGTCACGTTTGTTCGAAAACAAGATAAGAGGGTAAAAATGAATCGAGAGAGGTTAGAGCAAAAACGGCTTGAGCAAATGAAGAAAGCAGCCGAGCAACAAAAGCTTGCAATAAAGAAAAATTTAGAGTAAGTTACCACTTTTTAGCCGATTTCCTTGAATGATACTACTTTCAGAAATCTTGGGGAATATAATGTCGATGAAGAAGCTAGACTGCAACATGCAAAAGAGCTAGAAGAAATTGAGAAAGATCTGGACGCGGAATACGGAACACTTGAAGATCAAGACGATTGGTCATCAGGGGAGGATTCAGAATCGGGCATTCCCCGCTGCATTGTCTGTGAAAAGACTTTTAAATCAATGTAAGCATTTAAAATTATTAATTAAATTGAAATGATTGGAAAATATCGTTTTAGAATAATCCGAAACTCAAAAATGATATTTATTGTCATATGTTACAGGCATTCACAAAATTTTTTATAAACTTCGAAATTTCAAACTTAAATCATTGAGTTTACGATTATTTGTAAGGAGCTTTTTGAATTCTTGTTCCAAAGTTTTCTTGTATTTCCAATTTTACAACGCAGTTTCTATTGCACAATAATTGGTTTTCATTTGGACATTTACATGATTAATGTGCACTAGTAAGGTGGAAAGGGCGCGGCAAAGCCGCGCCCGTCGAATTCTCTTGTGTTTGGTATTAGTTATTATATATGATATATGATATATTTTTCCATGTTTCAAATTTTCGATTTTTCAGTTTTTCCATTTTCAATTTTCAGAATTTTTAAGTATTCTTCGGTATTCTTCAGGATTCTTCGGGATTCTTTCGCTTTTTCCGTTAGAATCTGGTGGTTTGGTATTAGTTATCATATTTTTGTCAGTTGTCCTCCCACGGTTGGCCAGTTGTCCTCCCCCGGATTGGCCAGTTGTCCTCCCTTGGTTGGCCAGTTGTCCTCCCCTGGGTTGGCCAGTTGTTCTGTCTCGAATCATGGATTTGGTAACTTGAATCTCGAATCATGGGTTTGGTAACTTAAATCTCGAATCATGGGTTTGGTAACTTAAATCTCGAATCAGGGCTTTGGTAACTAAAATCTCGAATCGGTCTCTGTCAACTTCAATCACAAATTATGGATTTGGTAACTTAAATCTCGAATCATGGGTTTGATAACTTAAATCTCAAATCAGGGCTCTGTCAACTTCAATCACAAATCATGGATTTGGTAACTTAAATCTCGTATCGGGGCTTTGGTAACTTAAATCTCGAATCGGTCTCTGTCAACTTCAGTCACAAATCAGGGAATTGGTAACTTAAATCTCGAATCATGGGTTTGGTAACTTAAATCTCGAATCAGGGCTTTGGTAACTAAAATCTCGAATCGGTCTCTGTCAACTTCAATCACAAATTATGGATTTGGTAACTTAAATCTCGAATCATGGGTTTGATAACTTAAATCTCGAATCGGTCTCTGTCAACTTCAATCACAAATCATGGATTTGGTAACTTAAATCTCGAATCGGGGCTTTGGTAACTTAAATCTCGAATCGGTCTCTGTCAACTTCAATCACAAATCAGGGATTTGGTAACTTAAATCTCGAATCAGGGCTTTGGTAACTAAAATCTCGAATCGGGGCTCCGTCAACTTCAATCACAAATCATGGATTTGGTAACTTAAATCTCTAATCGGGTCAAAAATCCAAAAACCGAACCGGATTTTTCTGGATAAAGCCACTTTTTGGGTCAAAAATCCCGAATCTGATCCCATTTCCGGATTCAGCGTATCGAAATACCCCGTTCCTGCAATTTTCAGCTTTTTCGGCCTTCAAGAGTCAATTTTCAAAAATGGATTTTTCTGGATAAAGCCACTTTTTGGGTCAAAAATCCGAATCTGATCCATTTTCGGATTCAGCGTATCGAAATACCCTTCCTGCAATTTTCAGCTTTTTCGGCCTTCAAGAGTCAATTCAAAAATGGATTTTCTGGATAAAGCTTTTTGTCAAAATCCCGAATCTGATCCATTTCCGATTCAGCGTGTCGAATACGTTCCTGCAATTTTCAGCTTTTTCGGCCTTCAAGAGTCAAATTTTCAAAAAATGGATTTTTCTGGAAAAAGCCACTTTTTTGGTCAAAAATCCCGAATCTGAACCCATTTTCGGATTCAGCGTATCGAAATACCCCTTTCCTGCATTTTTCAGCTTTTTCGGCCTTCAAGAGTCAAATTTTCAAAAAATGGATTTTTCTGGATAAAGCCACTTTTTGGGTCAAAAATCCCGAATCTGATCCCATTTCCGGATTCAGCGTATCGAAATATCCCGTTCCTGCAATTTTCAGCTTTTTCGGTCTTCAAGAGTCAAATTTTCAAAAAATGGATTTTTCTGGATAAAGCCACTTTTTGGGTCAAAAATCCCGAATCTGATCCCATTTCCGGATTCAGCGTATCGAAATACCCCGTTCCTGCAATTTTCAGCTTTTTCGGCCTTCAAGAGTCAAATTTTCAAAATGGATTTTTCTGGATAAAGCCACTTTTTGGGTCAAAAATCCCGAATCTGAACCCATTTTCGGATTCAGCGTGTCGAAATACCCCGTTCCTGCGATTTTCAGCTTTTTCGGTCTTCAAGAGTCAAATTTTCAAAAAATGGATTTTTCTGGATAAAGCCACTTTTTGGGTCAAAAATCCCGAATCTGATCCCATTTCCGGATTCAGCGTATCGAAATATCCCGTTCCTGCAATTTTCAGCTTTTTCGGCCTTCAAGAGTCAAATTTTCAAAAAATGGATTTTTCTGGATAAAGCCACTTTTTGGGTCAAAAATCCCGAATCTGAACCCATTTTCGGATTCAGCGTATCGAAATACCCCGTTCCTGCAATTTTCAGCTTTTTCGGCCTTCAAGAGTCAAATTTTCAAAAAATGGATTTTTCTGGATAAAGCCACTTTTTGGGTCAAAAATCCCGAATCTGAACCCATTTTCGGATTCAGCGTGTCGAAATACCCCGTTCCTGCGATTTTCAGCTTTTTCGGCCTTCAAGAGTCAAATTTTCAAAAAATGGATTTTTCTGGATAAAGCCATTTTTTGGGTCAAAAATCCCGAATCTGACCTTTAAAACGTCTTAGGATCACTTTTTCTTGCATTCCGAGAGTTTTTGGTTTTGGACCCCCCCTGGAAATCGAAATAAGCCCCCCCATGAATTTTTTAAATTTTTTTTCCCGATAATTTTTCACCCTGAATCCGAATCCGTCGTCACTTTTTTCCACCGCTTGACAGATCTCGAGATCTCACCCTTCCAGAGTCCACCTGCACATTATATATAGGACAATGTATTTTAGAATGGCTTACAACAACCATCAAAGGTCACGTAAACACAAGCAAATGGTACAACTACTGCGTCAACATATGAAACAAGACGATCAACTGCTTTTTGATGATGAAGAGCTCAACGATGAAGCGGGCGATGATGCTCAACCTGAAGAGCCGCAAGCTAGAAGCTCTAAGAAAAAGAAGTGTAGGAAGGGGGATAAAGCAAATTCGGACCTCGACGATTCGTATGTTTTGATTTTGAGATATACATTTGTATAATACATTCATCCTCCAAAAGGCTTGTTAATATAATATTAAAAATACGAAAACTAATTTCACAAATATTTTTTGACGAAACTAATAAATAAACCTTCTGTTAAGGCATTTTAATGATAGAAAAATGTGAAAAGACAAGAAAAATTTTTACAAGGATCTCTGGTGTAAATCAAAAATGTATTGGTGTATTTTACGACAAGGGATTATTTTTAGAGAACCAGTCGATGCATTACAAGAAGCTGTATCGGACATCAAAATCAAAGAACAGGATAACCAAGGTGGCCACACTGTACAACCTGAGCCTAATAGTGAGTTCAGTATAGCATTATCGTCGGGTCCCTCTAAGTTGATAGGTGTCCGTCCCCCCCCCCCCCCCCCAGCAGATTGGGTAGGATGCTGCGCTCGGATTTTGGCGAGTGATACGTCAATCGCTTCGTCTCGACGAGAGAAGACGATTGGTACCATTTTCAGCCCCCATACGCGCTTCTATCGAGAGTTATGACTCATCAAAGTTTCAAAAAATGCACACTATTTCGTCGTTTTCCTGTCGTCTGGCTCTGCCCTTCTTCTCAGATTTTCCCTTCTTTTCAGCGAAGGGTGAGAGAGTGTTTCTTTCTTTCTCTGCCGCTCCCCCACACCAGCGTTCTTTTAGTCCGCAAATAACATAAAGGAGCGAGGCGTGCACGGGCGCCGCCGTGCGGCGAAGCCGCTGGGGCTCCTATGGAATTGTCGCTAATTTTGTACTTTTAGAAAACCGCAAAAAGAAACATGTAAAGACAGTGGCACCTTCGACTGAAAAATCAAACAAAAACACACCTACGGAGACTGCGCCTAAACCAATGCAGTGCAGCTTTTGTCTGGAGATGTTCGATTCGAAGACGAAGCTTCACCAGCATTTAAGGGACAACCCCGGCCACGCGACTATCAAATTTGCAGGAAATGCCAAACCATCAGCACGGAAAGCTAACCAAAAAACAAGGAAATAATTGTTAAAATAATTGTGTTTATACATAAAGATGGATATTATAAACTTTATTGATATAGGGAGGGGTTTAAAAGTTATTGGAAATTTTCGGGTAAAATGCTGTTTGTTTTTGGTAAAGAAGTTTGTTTTTGTTGAAGAATTTTTTTAGATTTTACTTTTCTTTTCCTATTTTATTACATCTTCTAATTCGCAGAGAAAACGAATAAATTTTGTGCCAATTAGAAATTGTTTGTTTGACAATGTTTTACTGTTTCTGTTACGTTTGTATAAAAATATGTTTATGCAAGTGCTTTGTGCATATAAACATGAAAATGAGGGAAAAAGTATTAATACTTGATAAATAAGTTTTATGAAGTAAAACATTATTCAACAGAAAACGATATAATTATTTAAAATGAATATAATTACATTTCGTCCAAGAACTTTACATAATTTTGGTTGAAATCTTCTCGGTAAAATGACAAACCCGCCACCCATATTTATTTACCTCTCTTCTATTATTCCTATTTTTTATAGTGCACATACGTTCCTATCGCAACTTTTTCGGAAGCCAAATTCAAATAATATTACAATTTTTCCTGGGTTGCCTAAAAATTAGATTTTGGAATAAGTGTAAGATAATATAAGAAAGCATGAAAATATCGCTTTTCTTATAGGAGCGACTACAAAAGCGAAAGATGTGATGAAATCGCCGTTTTTTGGGGGCACTTTTCACTAGGTTGGCCATAAATCTGATGTTACACATTATATGTCAACTTTGTCTCTAATTTATAATGGCACAGTCAGGTTTTTAAATTCGAGCCAAAAAGTAACCATTTTATCCCGATTTCATCAAAATTTGATCAAATTTTATGAATTAACCGTTTGGATTATATGTCAACTAGAGAAAAAGTTGACATATAATGTGTAACATCAGATGAAGGGTCCCCCAAAATGGCGATTTTATCATCATATTTCATCAAATATTTCGCTATTGCAGTCTCCCCTTAATAAACTCATGTAAATAAATAACTTAAATATTGTTGAGATTTTCCTTAGAGTTCGAACTCTAAGGAAAATCTCAACTATATGAAGCATAATGGGACTAATTTAAGTAAAGCACTTGGACAAGATTATCACATGCAAGTGATTGTTACCAAAATTAAAGCCCAAGACAATGGTTGCACATTTCTGTGTGCAATACTTGGTAAAAAATTTATATGCCTTTTTGGATCATTGGCGTCATGTAGAGCGACAGTTAGACGACTTCGATTCTGCTTTCAAGCTGCGGAGTTGATCGTCTATTGCTTCAGCCAAAGTCGTACACCTGAAAATATAATTAGAATTGTTTAAGAATGTTAATGTCT
Organism: Ditylenchus destructor; assembly: GCA_022814885.1. NCBI lineage: Eukaryota > Metazoa > Nematoda > Chromadorea > Rhabditida > Anguinidae > Ditylenchus > Ditylenchus destructor. The sequence continues at coordinate 163,578 of JAKKPZ010000006.1, forward strand.
TATGCGAATTTAAGTTATGCACCGTCCGGAAATAGACAAAATTAGCTTAAAATAGCACAGAACTACTAATAGTAGTAACTCGCAGATATGCGTTGTGGAAAATATTCAGAAATTAAACTTTGTCCCAGAATTTTGGGCCTGCCTACTGAAAGCCCTTAAACAACCAGATGAAAGTTTCGTCGAAACTTGATAGTGTTTATCTCTAATATAAGGTTTGGCGATCAGTATTTTCTCAATGGTTATTTTCATTCATTCGTAAATTGTAACTGTCTGGTGAGCAAGTTTTTTTATATTAAAGTCCAAATTTGCTCAAATGTGTGACAAACAACGGACATACTGGAATCGCTTGCAACATGTTTCTATTTGCAAATCACAAAACCGTTAAGCTACACCCATTATCGCTTACTTGCATCATTTAACATCATAAAATAAAATATTACTTACTCCTTTGCAATCGAGCAACATTTCGCCAGTTGGTGACATTTTCTGTTCAAAGTCTTCTTAGCTCGTCTGCACATTTTAGCATTTTGTTTGGTAGCCTCTTTTCGTTTCGAGTGCCTTTTGGGAGAGCGCGAAATATCCACCGCTGAACCAACTTTGCCCTTTTGACCATTTTTCCGTAAAGGTTTTTTTGTTGTCACCTGCATAATTTCGGAAATTGTACTCAATTTCTCAGCTGTTTTCAGGCATTTCTTCTCCTAAAGAAGATAAAATAAATTGTTTTAGGTATTAATGTATATTTTTGGTCAGAACTTTAAACTTGCCACAAAAAATAATCCACAGCGAGGTTATGGGCGAAGTAGCCGTGGAAGACACGCATTTTAAGATAAGCAGCAAATGCGCCAAAGGCGCGAATTTGAATGATAATTTTGGAAACATTTATTCAGAAGGGAGCTATAGAAGGGGGCTAGCTCAAATCTAATATTGGTAACCCCCTCTAAAATACGATTCTAGAGGGGGTTACCAATATCAGATTTGCGCTAGCCCCCTTCCAGAACCCATTTCTGAATAACTTATTTTCTAATTACTAGGGTGAGGTTTTTCTGGACATGAAAAATGCCATTTTCAGACACATTTCCGGACATGAAAAAAGCCATCTTCGGACATAAAATCAGACATTTCCGGACATTTTCGGACAAAAAACCATAGGATTTGAAAAAAACCCTATGGTTTGAAAAAAAATTTTCTGAAAAAAAAATTTGCCAAAAAAATCAATAGGGGGGACCCTATTGATTTTTTTGCAAAATTTTTCCGAAAATGATTTTTCAAACCATAGGGTCCTCCATGGTTTTTTGGCAAAAAATTCTAAAAAAATTTTTTTGCCAAAAAAACCATAGGGGGACCCTATGGTTTGAAAATCATTTTCGGAAAAAGTTTTTGCCAAAAAAATCAATAGGAGGACCCTATTGATTTCATGTCCGAAAATTTTGATAAAAGTCGCAAAATCGGACATTTCCGGACATGTCCGGGAAATCCTCACCCTACTAATTACTGTACTTGCCAAAGCGTTGTGGGACTCAACCAGATAAAATGCATGCCTTCCACGACTACTTCGCCGATAGCATTAGTTTTTTAGAGATTAAGCCTATTCCAAGTGTTCCACATAAATTTTTCTTTCATATCAGTTTAACTTTCACCTTAAATCTAAGAGTTGCTATGCATAAAACTTTGCTCAACAGTAGCTCCGGAAAAGACAAAACTGCAAATAGAAACCTTGTTTGGATTGAGAATGGACTCTCCTCGATTGACATTCTTCGCAACACAGTCCCGCACGATTTCGGTTCGACGCAAATGTAATTGGGCCAGATCACGGCTGACTTGACGACGCTTCTTTTTGTTGCATTCTGTCTGATTCGATGAAGCTGTGTTCCTCGCTAACGAAGGCTCGAATTCAGGAAATTTTAGACATTCGCGCTGTTTTGCCTCCAATTTTTGTAGACAAACAGAGTAATTTTCGCAGTATTGGGTCTGAAATTTTATAAAAACTAAATTATACAGTTGGTGACACTCCCAGATGAGGACAAAAAATTAAACGTCAAAAATTCTTTATTTTTATCTGCGCTATTGCGTGTAGCCTATCTCATTTTGCAACTGATCTTCTTCCACTAACTTCTTCCACCGAAATAACAGTATACCTGGGAACTTATTTCTGATAATTGTTAATCTGGTGTTCGATAGTCATAAACAGGAAAAATGACCTGCTGATGGGACACGGACAATTCATCACACGGGACAATTCATCACATGGACAATTCATCACATGGACAATTCATCACATGGGACAATTCATCACATGGGACAATTCATCACATGGATAATTCATCACATGGGACAATTCATCACATATTGTGAAAAATGGCCAATTTTTATAAAAATTTGTGTTTTTATGCTATTTTTACCGTTCTTATACATTTTTTACACTTTTTTCTGCACTTTTTAATTAAAATTTTGGATTTTTAGGCTCATATGCCATTACATTTTTCGCGCACCTTATAAGGCGCCAAACAAGGATTTAGGCTTGCGGCTCGAACAACCTGGGGCCAAAGCAAGACTTAGTCTTAGGCTTAAGCTCCCGAACAACCCTTATAAGGGCTTCGCGACTTTTGGTTCAAGCCAGTCGACAGTCACTGAAAGAATGAAAATTTTTAAGTTAAATAGCGTAATTTTAATTAAAAAGTGCAGAAAAAAGTGTAAAAAATGTATAAGAACGGGAAAAATAGCATAAAAACACAAATTTTTATAAAAATTGGCCATTTTTCACAATATGTGATGAATTGTCCCATGTGATGAATTGTCCCATGTGATGAATTGTCCATGTGATGAATTGTCCCATGTGATGAATTGTCCCGTGTGATGAATTGTCCATTTGATGAATTGTCCCGTACCCCCTGCTGATATGAAAGAGGATTTCATATTTTACATTCCACTTTAGAAGTTTAACTGAACCGAGTTTTTAGCTATGTCATTTTTGTACAAAATCTGTAAAAAAATTACCGGATCTGTGCAGCTGGATAAGGATATAGTAAATACAATTGAAAGACAAGCGAAGTATATTGAGGAAATCGTCGAAGGCTTCACTGCCCACTGAGGATACATCTTTTGGGGTGTTACCCTGAAAATTTATCACTAATCAGTGCTACGAACGTTCTCATAAAATTAATAATAGTTTTCATTTGACATAAATATATTTCACAAAAAAGTTCCACACTACGGTAAATATATGACTTGACAAAAACCACATATTTATTGACATTATTTAAATTAAAATTGTAACGGGGCGGACGAGAAATGCTAATCTGGCTTTCGATAGTCATTGGTAATGATATAGCCATTTTTATTCCCTCTGAACTCCTCCTGGTCAACTCCAAAATATTTCAATTGACATCTTTGCAAAGCAAAGTGGGCCAGGTGAGGAAAATCGCTTTGTGTGAATATAGGGAAATGTATAATAGAAAGCATTGTCTCATGGAATGACCATTTTAGAGAGTACAGTCGTATAAAGTCTATGTATATGTGGACAGATGGTCCTTTGGTTGTAAAGAAAGTTGGGCGAGTGACTGTTGTGGACACTGCGGAGAGGGAAGCTGCCACTTCCAACGGACGATTCGTACTGCCGTGCGCCCACAGTGAGGATGTGGGAAAGGAAGAAAGTCCAAAGCAGATTGATCGATTCTCACATACGGTCCTACTTTTGGGCGCTGACCACTGCTCAAGAACAAATCATTTCTAAGCAAAGCTTTAAATCTGTTTCGGCAAAGTGAAGCAGATAACGAGTCTACTTTTTATTAAAGTCCTTATTCTTTGAAGCAAAGAATCCAATGTGAGAGAATTTTGAAAGTAAATAAGTATCAATCACTAAAGAATTAAAACTTTCTACAAAAGGTTTTCAAAAATCTAAATTTCAAGAGTAAATTCGTTGAAATAAAAATAGCGATAAAATGGGTTATATATTAAGAGTTAGTATTTAAATTTAGGTAAGAGTGGATCTCAGGGGCGCAGCCAGGATTTTTTTTTGGGGGGGGTACCGGACCAAATTTTTGCCCAAATTTGCACTGATTTACTCATTTTTTCAAATTTTCCCATTTTGGGGGGGGGGGGTACGTACCCCCGGTACCCCCTGGCTGCGCCCCTGGTGGATCTAGAAAACAAGGAGCTTAAGAGCCAATAAATAATCATTGAGATAAGGAAGCAATTCTATCAATTCGTGAACGTACGGGACGCATTGTCAATTCATAACAGAAATCTTTCATTGCAATCACAAATACACGAGGTTTTCAAGAGGCATATCAAAATAAAACTCAATCCGAGGCTTAATGCTTCGTCTCCCTCGCATCGATGACTATTCCTTTCTCCATTTTGGCTCATTTGCCGAGAGGGCCAATTTAAGGCCGGCAGACCACCAGTCGCCATTTTGTTGACGTGCTTCCAAAAATGGAGAGGCAAAGAGAAGCTTTTAACTAATTTTTTCGACTTAAATTCCACTGAAGCCAATTTCACGCTTGAGAGGATATCAAAAGAAAAACTTTTCAGCTAAACTTTTCCGCTAATTGGATTCACTTCTAAAATTTTGCCACATATTTGTAGACAAAGTTTGGGATCATAACAAAGAAATATTGCAACTGCAGAATACAACTATTGTTGCAGAAAATTCGGTTGTTTGAACACATTTTATAAGAAAAATAGCGGGAATAAATTGAAGGGATTAGAAGAAAGGAAAATTCCTTGACAACAGCTAATTATTCTGTCCGAGAGTGAAAACGAAAGGGAAACGACTTTCGCGAGAATGAAGGCATAAAATTGCGGATTAACACAAGAAGAGGGGTTGGAAAACGCCTAGGAACATTGTGAAGATAAATCCGTATATAAAGGAAATGGCAGGAAGAATTGCTGGATATTAAATGGATCAGAAGTGCACAATAGGGAGGCCAAACTTGTTGGCCTGGTGCATAATGAATAACCTTGACACGTTTTGAGACTAGGAAAGATAAATGAATGCAGGAGGGAGTTCAAGAAAACAAGGACAGGAAAGTTACTGGGAAGAAATCCATGAAGCCACCCACCACTCCGACTCCAGAGATCCTAAATCTCGTCATTATCAGATGGGAATAATTGATGCCTTGCAGGAAAGCAGACAATCGATGTGCAGACTTTTGCCGCAAAAGACAGCTGGCCTTTTAATAAAAGCGAAGCAGTAACATTAAAATATAACTAGGGACGAATCGCCCGGCTGAGCCGGGCGAATAAACGGTTCTATACTATCTCAAATATTCAAATAATGTATGGTAATACATTCTCTATAAATTATCCAGCCAATCTTCCCGGGATAGATTGATATAAAATTTTCCAGCTAATATTCCCGGGATAGTATGATATAAGTGTTTCCAGCTAGATAGTTTGATATAAGTTTTCCAGCTATATTTCCGGGATAGTATGATATAAGTGTTTCCAGCTAATCTTCCCAGGATAGATTGATGTAAAATTTTCCAGCTAATATTCCCGTGATAGATTGATGTAAAATTTCCAGCTTTTCTTCCGGGGATAGACTGATATAAAATTTTCCAGCTAATCTTCCCGGGATAGATTGATGTAAAATTTTCCAGCTAATATTCCCGGGATAGTATGATATAAGTGTTTCCAGCTAATCTTCCCAGGATAGATTGATGTAAAATTTTCCAGCTAATATTCCCGTGATAGATTGATGTAAAATTTCCAGCTTTTCTTCCGGGGATAGACTGATATAAAATTTTCCAGCTAATCTTCCCGGGATAGATTGATGTAAAATTTCCAGCTAACCTTCCGATAGATTGATGTAAAAATTTTTCCCGCTAATATTCCCGGGATAGTATGATATAAGTGTTTCCAGCTAATCTTCCCAGGATAGATTGATAGCTAATATTCCCGGGATAGTATGATATAAGTGTTTCCAGCTAATCTTCCCGGGATAGATTGATATAAAATTTCCAGCTTTTCTTCCGGGGATAGACTGATATAAAATTTTCCAGCTAATCTTCCCGGGATAGATTGATATAAAATTTCCAGCTTTTCTTCCGGGGATAGACTGATATAAAATTTTCCAGCTAATCTTCCCGGGATAGATTGATATAAAATTTTCCAGCTAATCTTCCCGGGATAGATTGATGTAAAATTTTCCAGCTAATATTCCCGGGATAGTATGATATAAGTGTTTCCAGCTAATCTTCCCGGGATAGATTGATATAAAATTTCCAGCTTTTCTTCCGGGGATAGACTGATATAAAATTTTCCAGCTAATCTTCCCGGGATAGATTGATGTAAAATTTTCCAGCTAATATTCCCGGGATAGTATGATATAAGTGTTTCCAGCTACTCTTCCCAGGATAGATTGATGTAAAATTTTCCAGCTAATATTCCCGTGATAGATTGATGTAAAATTTTCCAGCTAATATTCCCGGGATAGATTGATGAAAAATTTGCGAATCACCCGGCTAAGCCGGGCGAATAAACGGTTCTATACTATCTCAAATTATCAAATGATGTATGGTAATAAATTGTCTATCGCATGCGCCAAAAAAATGAAACAAATGTTGACAACCCAGTACTCTAAATTTTTCATCAATTTTTCCTGGGATATAAATATACTAAGTATACTTCCCGGGATAGATTGATATAAAATTTTCTAGCTATTCTTCCCGGGATAGATTGATATAAAATTTTCCAACTATTCTTCCCGGGATAGTATGATATTCCATAGGACGCACCCGCGGCCTCCGCCGCGGACCACCCGCGGCTGCGCCGCGGACCACACCCAAATCCACGATTTTCCGGAAGCCATATCTTCCGGAATAAGGGTTTGCCGGTATCGAGACCGGTACCAATAGTCTTGTCTCGCCGAGACGAAGCGATTGACGTATCATACGCCCAGAACGGAGGCGCGACGGGTGATCTATGACCTGCCCAAATCCAGGATTTTCCGGATTTCCGGAAGCCATATCTTCCGGAATAAGGGTTTGCCGGTATCGAGACCGATACCAATCGTCTTGTCTCGCCGAGACGAAGCGATTGACGTATCATACGCCCAGAACGGAGGCGCGACGGGAAACTTGCCCTTTTACGTGACACACGTGACACACGGATGTCACGTTTTCACGTATGTCACCCCCAATTCTGACATTGATAACCCCCCCTAAAATCATGGGTTTTGGGGGGGGGTACTCGCGAGTTTGGGGTCCGGGAGCATGAAATAGCGGATTATTCTGCTCGTTGCCGACTGACACAGTGCGCCTTAGAGGGACTCGATAAGTTTTTATGGTATACTTCCCGGGATAGATTGATATAAAATTTTCTAGCTATTCTTCCCGGGATAGATTGATATAAAATTTTCTAGCTATTCTTCCCGGGATAGATTGATATAAAATTTTCTAGCTATTCTTCCCGGGATATATTGATATAAAATTTTCTAGCTATTCTTCCCGGGATAGATTGATATAAAATTTTCTAGCTATTCTTCCCGGGATAGTATGATATTCCATAGGACCACCCAGCGGCTACGCCGCATGGCGGCGCCCATGATCATCCACGGGGGGGGGGTAAAGGGGGTCGTAGGGGGCCACAGGGGGTCGTCTGGGGCTGAAAATGGTACCAATCGTCTTCTCTCGTCGAGACGAAGCGATTGACGTATCACACGCCCAAATCCGAGTGGGGCGTGAAAAGTTGCATTTTCTGGCCCCCGGGGGGTAAAGGGGGCCACAGGGGGGTCGCCGTAAAAAAATTTTTGCAGATTCGTTCTTAGAATTCTAAGGGGAGCATTTTGACGTATCATGCGTCCAGAAAGGAGCTTGTGGGAAAGCACCACCGATGGACTATTTTTCCCACAGAAAGCTTTTGTGAGGGAGCTACAACCCGATTACCGAAAGATGTCCTTTTCTGGAAATACAATAGGCAAGGGAACCTATTGGGATGCAAAAGATCAAGGATCGCTTGTTTGGATCCCTGGGTTTTGAATAGGGGCAAGCGAGCAAACAATCAATAAATTATGCAATAAGAAATATTCACGATAAACACGAATAATAATTGTTTTGTAAAGAACACAAATTAGTAACGTGGCCCTTTATTAACTTACAAACGTACAAGAGACAAATTACAAGCAAAAATCAATGGCAATATAAATTACTACCGGAAAGGAATGAGGACAAAGTAAATTGGGACAGAAGCAAAAGGTCACAGGGGGAACCGAAAAGACTTACTGTTGCAAATGTAGTAAGCCGTGAAGCGAGATCTTAGAAGATAACGCTAGGCAAAGTGAGATGCTCACTAAGAGCTCGGAAAAACAGAATGCACAATATTCCGTAAACCGAAATGGGACTAAAACCGGGACGGAAATCGTCAAAGGGGGCGAATTTTACTGCGCCAAGCAGACTGAACAGAAACCGTTAAACCGTGAACAGCAAACTCGTCTGACTGTTGCTTTCTGGGGTTTGGATGAATATTATATGCCAGTCTGAGACGGTGAATTTCGCAATGAAATGTTCCATACAAAAGAGTCCGAAAATAGGCACTTTGCGCTGCAGACAGAAATCATATTGTTTGGGTAACGGTTCAACCGTTCAATAGAGATCTGTGCCTAGATCGGAATGTTACAAGGAAAAGCCAACTTGTATGGCCCTTTCACGCCAAAAGAATTTAGTGAAGAGTTTTGCTTGTGCAAACTAAAGGGTTCCTAGTGACCACAAATTTACGATACAGAGAAAAAAGGATATAAAATATTTTAACTAAATTTTATTTATAAAAATATGATACTTAATCGATCGCTTCGCGACATTCACACTTCCCTAGGCGCGGCAGGCAGTGTTTCATGGCTCGGTCCAACATTCGGTGCGGCTGGTTCACTATCGATGGTTCCAACAAGATTGTTGTCGAGCATAAGGAGCGTTCGGCATCCAATAGCGAGGCATAGGGCACATCCAAAACATGAAGCGCACGAAACCAATCCCAAAGCATGAAATCGGGCATCGGCTTAGCCATCATGACAGCGCGCATTGGCGAAACATTGCAGATCGAGTGCTGAGAGATGTCGGACTCAGAATTCCTAAAATAAAGAAGAAACCGAACTGTATCCGGGGAAGAAAGCCCGAGAAGAGGGAATAATATGCCTTACTGCGCGATTTACAAAATTTGCACAAATATGCGGTTAGTAAGAGGATTTGGGCCAACTTGAGATTCTGGAAAATGAATGATTTCATGACCTTTGAATATTGGTGGAAACGGATTGTGAAATGTTCCAAGAGAAAGGAGAACATTGTTGTTCAGCTCAAATTTTAAAATACGGGAAGTAGATTCCGATATTCCGGTATAAGTAATGGTATAATACCGGGAGTGAAAATTGATTTTCAGATTCAAATTCAGAAAGATAAGGGGTTCCGAATTTGAAGAGTCTACCTCAAAATTATCAGTACAGAAAAGTTGAGAGCTGGGAAGATTTTCAAAATCCAAAATCACATTATCTTGAAACTCAGGATAGAGTTCGCCAATATAGCTGTCCTCTATAAATCCGTCTAAGTCAGCCTTTTGGGTGGTTTCGAAATCGAATAGGCCGCTCTCAGACAAGTCAAGTTCATGATCTGGAACTGAGTCAACAAACTCGGAGTTTTCCGGACAAACTGAATCAACATTGGAATCATTTTTATCAGAAAATTGTGAAACTATGGGGAAGTCCGATTTTGAATTCAAGACATATTGATCGCAAATCTTCGTCTCGAATCCTGGAGGGAGAGGAATTTCTTGACGATGTACGTGGTTCCAAATCCAGGAGGTGGTTTACTAGTGTCTATAGACAACACAAATGCCGAAGTCACTTGAGTGTGCGGAGTTTGGCTTGGACTGGAATTAGAAAATGAAATTTCTTATTTCTTGACCAAATTTTCGGACAAATGAGCTTATGATGGGAAAGGCAACAGAGTTCGCAAGTTTTATTGCATTGACGGGCCATGTGACCGATTTGTAAGCATTTATAGCATAGCCTCTGGGATTTTAGAATCGCTCTTCGACCATCTATGTCTAGTGGGCAAAAAGTACTGCGATGTTCTAGTGAAGTGCAAAAAAGACAAGGTTGAGGCAATTTAGCCTGTTCAAAACCTGAGAGAGAGAATGAATCATTCCTTCTCTGATTTTGTGCACTAGTGCAAAAGAGACTAACTGACTACCGATGGACTATTTTTCCCACAGAAAGCTTTTGTGAGGGAGCTACAACCCGATTACCGAAAGATGTCCTTTTCTGGAAATACAATAGGCAAGGGAACCTATTGGGATGCAAAAGATCAAGGATCGCTTGTTTGGATCCCTGGGTTTTGAATAGGGGCAAGCGAGCAAACAATCAATAAATTATGCAATAAGAAATATTCACGATAAACACGAATAATAATTGTTTTGTAAAGAACACAAATTAGTAACGTGGCCCTTTATTAACTTACAAACGTACAAGAGACAAATTACAAGCAAAAATCAATGGCAATAAAATTACTACCGGAAAGGAATGAGGACAAAGTAAATTGGGACAGAAGCAAAAGGTCACGGGGGGAACCGAAAAGACTTACTGTTGCAAATGTAGTAAGCCGTGAAGCGAGATCTTAGAAGATAACGCTAGGCAAAGTTTGAGGGCAGTAAATCCTGCGAGATTGGCCGATGGTAATCAAGGCAAATCAAGGGGACAAAGTAAAACCGGAAAGTGCTCACACAGAGAGCCCAAAAACCGAAATGCTCACGAAGAGCTCAGGAAACTGAAATGCTCACTAAGAGCGAGAAAAACCGAGATGCTCACTAAGAGCTCGGAAAAACAGAATGCACAATATTCCGTAAACCGAAATGGGACTAAAACGGGACGGAAATCGTCAAAAGGGGGGAATTTTACTGCGCCAAGCAGACTGAACAGAAACCGTTAAACCGTGAACAGCAAACTCGTCTGACTGTTGCTTTCTGGGGTTTGGATGAATATTATATGCCAGTCTGAGACGGTGAATTTCGCAATGAAATGTTCCATACAAAAGAGTCCGAAAATAGGCACTTTGCGCTGCAGACAGAAATCATATTGTTTGGGTAACGGTTCAACCGTTCAATAGAGATCTGTGCCTAGATCGGAATGTTACAAGGAAAAGCCAACTTGTATGGCCCTTTCACGCCAAAAGAATTTAGTGAAGAGTTTTGCTTGTGCAAACTAAAGGGTTCCTAGTGACCACAAATTTACGATACAGAGAAAAAAGGATATAAAATATTTTAACTAAATTTTATTTATAAAAATATGATACTTAATCGATCGCTTCGCGACATTCACACTTCCCTAGGCGCGGCAGGCAGTGTTTCATGGCTCGGTCCAACATTCGGTGCGGCTGGTTCACTATCGATGGTTCCAAACAAGACTGTTGTCGAGCATAAGGAGCGTTCGGCATCCAATAGCGAGGCATAGGGCACATCCAAAACATGAAGCGCACGAAACCAATCCAATGCATGAAATCGGGCATCGGCTTAGCCATCATGACAGCGCGCATTGGCGAAACATTGCAGATCGAGTGCTGAGAGATGTCGGACTCAGAATTCCTAAAATAAAGAAGAAACCGAACTGTATCCGGGGGAAGAAAGCCCGAGAAGAGGCAATAATATGCCTTACTGCGCGATTTACAAATTCGCACAAATATGCGGTTAGTAAGAGGATTTGGGCCAACTTGAGATTCTGGAAAATGAATGATTTCATGACCTTTGAATATTGGTGGAAACGGATTGTGAAATGTTCCAAGAGAAAGGAGAACATTGTTGTTCAGCTCAAATTTTAAAATACGGGAAGTAGATTCCGATATTCCGGTATAAGTAATGGTATAATACCGGGAGTGAAAATTGATTTTCAGATTCAAATTCAGAAAGATAAGGGGTTCCGAATTTGAAGAGTCTACCTCAAAATTATCAGTACAGAAAAGTTGAGAGCTGGGAAGATTTTCAAAATCCAAAATCACATTATCTTGAAACTCAGGATAGAGTTCGCCAATATAGCTGTCCTCTATAAATCCGTCTAAGTCAGCCTTTTGGGTGGTTTCGAAATCGAATAGGCCGCTCTCAGACAAGTCAAGTTCATGATCTGGAACTGAGTCAACAAACTCGGAGTTTTCCGGACAAACTGAATCAACATTGGAATCATTTTTATCAGAAAATTGTGAAACTATGGGGAAGTCCGATTTTGAATTCAAGACATATTGATCGCAAATCTTCGTCTCGAATCCTGGAGGGAGAGGAATTTCTTGACGATGTACGTGGTTCCCAAATCCAGGAGGTGGTTTACTAGTGTCTATAGACAACACAAATGCCGAAGTCACTTGAGTGTGCGGAGTTTGGCTTGGACTGGAATTAGAAAATGAAATATTCTTATTTCTTGACCAAATTTTCGGACAAATGAGCTTATGATGTGAAAGGCAACAGAGTTCGCAAGTTTTATTGCATTGACGGGCCATGTGACCGATTTGTAAGCATTTATAGCATAGCCTCTGGGATTTTAGAATCGCTCTTCGACCATCTATGTCTAGTGGGCAAAAAGTACTGCGATGTTCTAGTGAAGTGCAAAAAAGACAAGGTTGAGGCAATTTAGCCTGTTCAAAACCTGAGAGAGAGAATGAATCATTCCTTCTCTGATTTTGTGCACTAGTGCAAAAGAGACTAACTGTGGACGGCTGATCTTGGAAGCTGTGGAAGTTTGATGGGTCTTCCGGGGTTTGGAACTGTAAGGCCCTCGGCTGAAACATAGGAGGCCGTTTAGGCGTTCCAGTGTATTCTGCCCGGGCCTCGGCTAATGAACGACTAGTTCTCTGCTTTAAAGCAAGGTGCTCTTTCAAAAATTCTCTCATTTTATCAGTCGTCCATTGCTCATTGTTTTGAGAGGCATGCCTTTCAGCTGAATGTAATTTTTCAATTAGGTAACCCGGGACCTTTTTAATCACAAGAGCCCGAATATGGCGGGTGTCAATTGGCTCACCTAATGCTTCCATTCTCATGAAAATATTCTCAAGCTCATCAATGAAGCGAGAAAGGTCCTCTAAAGATCCGTCCATAGGGGCAAGCACAGTTAATTTGTGGTCTAAAGCATCTTTCACTTCCTCAGTATTATTGAACCTTTCCTTGAGGCGGCTTAATGCCAGCGGATAATACTCATCCTTTAGTTCAAAAACGTCGACCAAATTTTGTGCCGGTCCACCCTTACAAGAATCAATTAGAAATTTCAATTTCAGAGCCGGGGGAAGCCTTTTTGAGTCATGCACCAAGTATTTGAAATGAGACCAGAAAGTCAACCAATTAGAAATGTCACCGTCAAATTTAGGCAACTCAGGGGAGTGCAAGCTAGGCTCAACGGGAGTGGGGTCCGGGACAGGATTTGGTAATGGAACGGCAACACCGCTGCGTCTAGGGATAGCAGGGGTAGCAGCGGCGGCCAGACTGTCTTCCAACTCCTCAATTTTATCTAAAAGTGCTCTTTTCTGAAGTTTCAACTTTTTACAGTACTTAGCTAACTGTTTCATAGGACCGACATAGTCATTATTGTCCATAAAATCATCATAAATGACATTGTCGGCTGTACGTTCCTTTTCAGTCATCTTGACTCTGATGTCATGCAAATTCGAGAGACAATTTCGAAGACCTAGCATGACTCTTTCAGATTCGTCATGAGAAATGTCAAGACGGGTAACAAGAGACTGGAAAGTTCTAAGTTTGACTTTGTCAGTTACAGGAGGATTAGGATCTGGAGGCACCGGAAAGTCCTGTTCGTCATCAAAAATCTCACCCGCCTCCTCCATCAACATTTTGATAGTTTCCAAAGTTGGCCTGGACATATTAAATTAAACGGAAGTCTAGTGATATGATTCTCTTTTTGTGGGAAAGCACCACCGATGGACTATTTTTCCCACAGAAAGCTTTTGTGAGGGAGCTACAACCCGATTACCGAAAGATGTCCTTTTCTGGAAATACAATAGGCAAGGGAACCTATTGGGATGCAAAAGATCAAGGACCGCTTGTTTGGATCCCTGGGTTTTGAATAGGGGCAAGCGAGCAAACAATCAATAAATTATGCAATAAGAAATATTCACGATAAACACGAATAATAATTGTTTTGTAAAGAACACAAATTAGTAACGTGGCCCTTTATTAACTTACAAACGTACAAGAGACAAATTACAAGCAAAAATCAATGGCAATATAAATTACTACCGGAAAGGAATGAGGACAAAGTAAATTGGGACAGAAGCAAAAGGTCACAGGGGGAACCGAAAAGACTTACTGTTGCAAATGTAGTAAGCCGTGAAGCGAGATCTTAGAAGATAACGCTAGGCAAAGTTTGAGGGCAGTAAATCCTGCGAGATTGGCCGATGGTAATCAAGGCAAATCAAGGGGACAAAGTAAAACCGGAAAGTGCTCACACAGAGAGCCCAAAAACCGAAATGCTCACGAAGAGCTCAGGAAACTGAAATGCTCACTAAGAGCGAGAAAAACCGAGATGCTCACTAAGAGCTCGGAAAAACAGAATGCACAATATTCCGTAAACCGAAATGGGACTAAAACCGGGACGGAAATCGTCAAAAGGGGGGAATTTTACTGCGCCAAGCAGACTGAACAGAAACCGTTAAACCGTGAACAGCAAACTCGTCTGACTGTTGCTTTCTGGGGTTTGGATGAATATTATATGCCAGTCTGAGACGGTGAATTTCGCAATGAAATGTTCCATACAAAAGAGTCCGAAAATAGGCACTTTGCGCTGCAGACAGAAATCATATTGTTTGGGTAACGGTTCAACCGTTCAATAGAGATCTGTGCCTAGATCGGAATGTTACAAGGAAAAGCCAACTTGTATGGCCCTTTCACGCCAAAAGAATTTAGTGAAGAGTTTTGCTTGTGCAAACTAAAGGGTTCCTAGTGACCACAAATTTACGATACAGAGAAAAAAGGATATAAAATATTTTAACTAAATTTTATTTATAAAAATATGATACTTAATCGATCGCTTCGCGACAGAGCTGATCCCGAAAAGTTTTCTTTGTAGCGCAAAAAAGTGGCATTTTTGGCACTTTTTTGGCCAAAAATGCCACTTTTTGAGATCGCCGTAAAAAAATTTTTGCAGATTCGTTCTTAGAATTCTAAGGGGAGCATTTTGACGTATCATGCGTCCAGAAAGGAGCTGATCCCGAAAAGTTTTCTTTGTAGCGCAAAAAAGTGGCATTTTTGCCACTTTTTAGCCAAAAATGCCACTTTTTGAGATCGCCGTAAAAAAATTTTTGCAGATTCGTTCTTAGAATTCTAAGGGGAGCATTTTGACGTATCATGCGTCCAGAAAGGAGCTGATCCCGAAAAGTTTCCTTTGTAGCGCAAAAAAGTGGCATTTTTGGCACTTTTTTGGCCAAAAATGCCACTTTTTGAGATCGCCGTAAAAAAATTTTTGCAGATTCGTTCTTAGAATTCTAAGGGGAGCATTTTGACGTATCATGCGTCCAGAAAGGAGCTGATCCCGAAAAGTTTTCTTTGTAGCGCAAAAAAGTGGCATTTTTGGCACTTTTTTGGCCAAAAATGCCACTTTTTGAGATCGCCGTAAAAAAATTTTTGCAGATTCGTTCTTAGAATTCTAAGGGGAGCATTTTGACGTATCATGCGTCCAGAAAGGAGCTGATCCCGAAAAGTTTCCTTTGGTTTCTCGCTTTTCGTGGCGGGACCACCCCAAATCTGACATTGATAACCCCCCTAAAATCATGGGTTTTGGGGGGGTACTCGCGAGTTTGGGGTCCGGGACCCCCAAAAAGTGGGTTATTCTATTGGGGGGGGGACACGCACGTATCAACTTAGAGGGACCCGATAAGTTTTTACGGTATACTTCCCGGGATAGATTGATATAAAATTTTCTAGCTATTCTTCCCGGGATAGATTGATATAAATTTTCTAGCTATTCTTCCCGGGATAGATTGATATAAAATTTTCTAGCTATTCTTCCCGGGATAGATTGATATAAAATTTTCTAGCTATTCTTCCCGGGATAGATTGATATAAAATTTTCTAGCTATTCTTCCCGGGATAGATTGATATAAAATTTTCTAGCTATTCTTCCCGGGATAGATTGATATAAAATTTTCTAGCTATTCTTCCCGGGATAGATTGATATAAAATTTTCTAGCTATTCTTCCCGGGATAGATTGATATAAAATTTTCTAGCTATTCTTCCCGGGATAGATTGATATAAAATTTTCTAGCTATTCTTCCCGGGATAGATTGATATAAAATTTTCTAGCTATTCTTCCCGGGATAGATTGATATAAAATTTTCTAGCTATTCTTCCCGGGATAGATTGATATAAAATTTTCTAGCTATTCTTCCCGGGATAGATTGATATAAAATTTTCTAGCTATTCTTCCCGGGATAGATTGATATAAAATTTTCTAGCTATTCTTCCCGGGATAGATTGATATAAAATTTTCTAGCTATTCTTCCCGGGATAGATTGATATAAAATTTTCTAGCTATTCTTCCCGGGATAGATTGATATAAAATTTTCTAGCTATTCTTCCCGGGATAGATTGATATAAAATTTTCTAGCTATTCTTCCCGGGATAGATTGATATAAAATTTTCTAGCTATTCTTCCCGGGATAGATTGATATAAAATTTTCTAGCTATTCTTCCCGGGATAGATTGATATAAAATTTTCTAGCTATTCTTCCCGGGATAGATTGATATAAAATTTTCTAGCTATTCTTCCCGGGATAGATTGATATAAGTTTTTACGGTATACTTCCCGGGATAGATTGATATAAAATTTTCTAGCTATTCTTCCCGGGATAGATTGATATAAAATTTTCTAGCTATTCTTCCCGGGATAGATTGATATAAAATTTTCTAGCTATTCTTCCCGGGATAGATTGATATAAAATTTTCCAACTATTCTTCCCGGGATAGTATGATATAAGTTTTTACGGTATACTTCCCGGGATAGTATGATATATTTTTTACGGTATACTTCCCGGGATAGATTGATATAAAATTTTCCAACTATTCTTCCCGGGATAGATTGATATAAAATTTTCTAGCTATTCTTCCCGGGATAGATTGATATAAAATTTTCCAACTATTCTTCCCGGGATAGTATGATATAAGTTTTTACGGTATACTTCCCGGGATAGATTGATATAAAACTTTCCAGCAGTTCTTCCCGGGATAGATTGATATAAAATTTTACAGTTATTTTTCCCGGGATAGATTGATATAAGTTTTTCAGGTATAATTCCCGGGATAGTATGATATAAGTTTTTCCGGTATACTTCCCGGGATGGATTGATATAAATTTTTCGGATATTTTTTCATCAATTTTTCCTGGGATATAAATTCTTGGATATTTTTCATCAATTTTTCCTGTGATATAAATTTTTGGATAATTTTTCATCAATTTTTCCTGGGATATAAATTTTTGGATATTTTTTCATCAATTTTTCCTGGAATATAAATTTTCGGATAAATTTCCATCAATTTTTCCGGGGATATAAATTATCGGATATTTTTTCATCATTTTTCCTGGAATATAAATCTTCGGATATTTTTCATCAATTTTCCTGGGATATAAATTATCGGATATTTTTTCATCATTTTTCCTGGAATATAAATCTTCGGATATTTTTCATCAATTTTTCCTGGGATATAAATTTTCGGATAAATTTCCATCAATTTTTTCCGGGGATTTAAATTTTCGGATAAATTTCCATCAATTTTTCCGGGAATATAAATTTTCGGATATTTTTCATCAATTTTCCTGGGATATAAATTTTCGGATAAATTTCCATCAATTTTTCCGGGGATATAAATTTTCGGATATTTTTCGTCAATTTTCCTTGGATATAAATTATCGGATATTTTTTCATCATTTTTCCTGGAATATAAATTTTCGGATATTTTTCATCAATTTTCCTGGGATATAAATTTTCGGATATTTTTTCATCATTTTTCCTGGAATATAAATTTTCGGATATTTTTCATCAATTTTTCCTGGGATATAAATTTTCGGATATTTTTTCATCATTTTTCCTGGAATATAAATCTTCGGATATTTTTCATCAATTTTCCTGGGATATAAATTTTCGGATATTTTTCCATCAATTTTCCTGGGATATAAATTTTCGGATATTTTTCATCAATTTTACCCGGGATATAAATTTTCGGATATTTTTCCATCAATTTTCCTGGGATATAAATTTTCGGATATTTTTCATCAATTTTACCTGGAATATAAATTTTCGGATAAATTTCCATGAATTTTTCCGGGGATATAAATTTTCGGATATTTTTCGTCAATTTTCCTTGGATATAAATTATCGGATATTTTTTCATCATTTTTCCTGGAATATAAATCTTCGGATATTTTTCATCAATTTTCCTGGGATATAAATTTTCGGATATTTTTTCATCAATTTTTCCTGGAATATAAATTTTCGGATAAATTTCCATCAATTTTTCCGGGGATATAAATTTTCGGATATTTTTCGTCAATTTTCCTTGGATATAAATTATCGGATATTTTTTCATCATTTTTCCTCTAATATAAATCTTCGGATATTTTTCATCAATTTTTCCTGGGATATAAATTCTTGGATATTTTTCATCAATTTTTCCTGTGATATAAATTTTTGGATAATTTTTCATCAATTTTTCCTGGGATATAAATTTTTGGATATTTTTTCATCAATTTTTCCTGGGATATAAATTTTTGGATATTTTTTCATCAATTTTTCCTGTGATATATATTTTTGGATATTTTTTCATCAATTTTTCCTGGAATATAAATTTTCGGATAAATTTCCATCAATTTTTCCGGGGATATAAATTTTCGGATATTTTTCGTCAATTTTCCTTGGATATAAATTAGCGGATATTTTTTCATCATTTTTCCTGGAATATAAATTTTCGGATATTTTTCATCAATTTTCCTGGGATATAAATTTTCGGATATTTTTTCATCAATTTTTCCTGGAATATAAATTTTCGGATAAATTTCCATCAATTTTTCCGGGGATATAAATTTTCGGATATTTTTTCATCAATTTTTCCTGGAATATAAATTTTCGGATAAATTTCCATCAATTTTTCCGGGGATATAAATTTTCGGATATTTTTTCATCAATTTTTCCTGGGATATAAATTCTTGGATATTTTTCATCAATTTTTCCTGTGATATAAATTTTTGGATAATTTTTCATCAATTTTTCCTGGGATATAAATTTTTGGATATTTTTTCATCAAT
Organism: Ditylenchus destructor; assembly: GCA_022814885.1. NCBI lineage: Eukaryota > Metazoa > Nematoda > Chromadorea > Rhabditida > Anguinidae > Ditylenchus > Ditylenchus destructor. The sequence continues at coordinate 182,849 of JAKKPZ010000006.1, forward strand.
TTTTCCTGGGATATAAATTTTTGGATATTTTTTCATCAATTTTTCCTGTGATATATATTTTTGGATAATTTTCCATCAATTTTTCCTATGATATAAATTTTTGGATATTTTTTCATCAATTTTTCCTGTGATATATATTTTTGGATAATTTTCCATCAATTTTTCCTGTGATATAAATTTTCGGTTATTTTTCGATCAATTTTCCTGGGATATAAATTACTGGATATTTTTTCATCAATTTTTCCTGGGATATAAACTTTCGGATATTTTTCCATCAATTTTTCCTGGGATATAAATTTTTGGATAATTTTCCATTAATTTTTCCTCGGATATTAATTACTCGATATTTTTCATCAATATTCCTGGTATATAAATTTTCGGATATTTTTCCATCAACTTTTACATTACTGGTTAGACGATTACAGAATTAGAGATATCAATTTTGGTTCAAAAAATTGGATTCAGCAGAGAAAATGAGACATATTTTACTTTTTACTAATATTTCATATTGATTTCCTGTCAAAGTTAGAGGAATTGATTAGACATTACTGGGTAGACGATTAGAGACTTAGAGAGAGAATATATTAAATGTGTCTCAAATGTGTTGACTTCCTAGTTCAGTAACTCGATTTGTGTCTGTGCGTTACACATTCAGTTGATCTCACATTTGAGTCACATTCAGACAGTGTTGTAGCATAGGGTTAAATGTGTCTCAAATGTGGATTTTGCTGAATGTGATTCACATTTAACAACTTTCACATTTGAGTCACATTTAACCCTATGCTACAACACTGTCTGAATGTGACTCAAATGTGAGATCAACTGAATGTGTAACGCACAGACACAAATCGAGTTACTGCAATTATATGTTGTATGACATGCGATCTAAACATTCTTATAACTTAATTTTTTAGCTAGCAGAACCAAAATATTTAAGGCAAGTCAAGATGACAAATTTGATAAAGGAATAAACACTTAGTAGAATAAGCATTTTCAAAAATGCTACATATAGTAACAAATGGAATGTAAATGCCTATCAAAGAATATCCTTCAATAAATTTTCGGAGGATTAAAGGCGTTCATCACACGTCTCAAATTATATGATGGGTATCCTGGATATGTGAAATATTGTTCACAATATATGCAAATCAGTAAAAGTAATGATATTATGTTTTATTGTAAACAGTTAGATAATTACGGAATGTTGTTGACATCGAATGAAGAAGTGTGTTTAAATTCAGACCAATAACATTTACAGTCAAAACTTATTCTGCTTGAACAATTTTTGCTTATTCACGGATGCGACGACTGTAGAATAGGTTGTAACAGAGAATATCGCAGTTATTATTTATTAGAAATCATTTATATTTTCCAAGGCAATTACCCATATTATATGGTAAAATGAAATAAACGTATTAAAGCATATAACAAAATTTTGTTAAAATATCGAGATCAATCACGAACAGAACATCTGGCGAAATAGGTCCGTGTCGTGAATCTCAAGACCTTCTTTCTGGATTGGCACATAAAAATCACAGGATTGATTAGCGGCTGCACGAGGAATTGTAGCATTGTCAAGGCGCAACTAAAGCTCGAGTATTATATATGTTTATATAAATATAAAAGTATTTAACATTCACATATTTATTAACTAGCGCGCTAACGCGCGCTAGCGCGCGGGGAGTCTATATCAGTATGCCCTTTCTATATCAGTATGCCTTTTCTATATCAGTATGCCTTTTCTATATCAGTATGCCTTTTCTATATCAGTATGCCTTTTCTGTTCTAACTTCATCCACATTCCAAGGGGGAAGGTCGGGCGCTACGCGCCCGACCACAGGATTGGCTCGCCACCTGCGGTGGCTCGCAAACTCAGTCTAAGTTTGGCTCAGTCTCAGTCCGATTTTGGCTCAGTCTAAGTTTAGCTCAGTCTGAGTTTGGCTCATTCTGAGTTTGACCCTCCCGAAAAAAGCGGGAATGGCCCTCCAGAGAAAATCGTAACTGACACGAAAATTAAGCACTGGATAGAATGGCCCTCCAGAGAAAACCGTAACTGACACGAAAATTAAGCACTGGATAGAATGGCCCTCCAGAGAAAACCGTAACTGACACGAAAATTAAGCACTGGATAGAATGGCCCTCCAGAGAAAACCGTAACTGACACGAAAATTAGGTACATTTTAGCTAAATTTTGTCTAAAATTTTGTCTAAGACTCAGTCTGAGACTCAGTCTAAGTCTGAAATAAGCACTGGATAGAATGGCCCTCCAGAGAAAACCGTAACTGACACGAAAAATACAGAATGCCAAAAGGCGGGAATTCAAACGTCCGGCGTACGGACGGAGGGACATCACACACTTACTATAAGGATTTGCAGTTTTTTAATCTCACTAACTACAATAATATAAATATTGCATATTAAAGCTTCTGATGCCACGATAAAAGCGTTTTTCTGAAATTATGGTACAGAATTTACAAAACATACGAGGCAAATAACGCCCGCATGCGATCGGAACATCTTGTTCGGATGAAATGGGCTCCAAACATGAACAATCGTGCCAGTCATTCCCTCGGTTATAGATGACAGTGAATGTGACGCCCAAGCGGATTTTCCTCCGTCTAGTCGCCATTTTTCGTTCGACCATGAAACTAGCATCATGTTCGACGAGAGCAACGGTTCATTTAGTCGGTTGAATACCTTAATGACACAATGACGTTAGCTTACACGCATACTTTTGATAACGATCTCTAATTCGTTTTCGTGGTCGAAAAGACAAGGAAATTAAAATGTTTCTCAAATTTTTCAAAACGTTAATTATTTTATAGTTTCCCGTTCAAATAAGGTTAACGTATAAAATGGTGTAAAATGTTAATAAATCACTTTGGAGGCATCGATGATCGTTGCATATGGATGTGATGGAGGCGTGCACTTTTCAGGTTCTTGCAGGCTATATGTTTCTCCCGCCGTGTTCGAGTTGCTCTCAATTTGGATCTTTAATTTTGGTGATACGACTTCTTTTTCTGAAGCATTGCTCCCCCGTTTCGAAGAGGACAATGATTCCGCACGATTTGATGATTTAACGGAAGATTTTGCCAAAGACGGCCTTGAGTGTTTGCTTTTAGGTGAGCTTCGTGACGATTTTGTCGTAAATTTGTGATCATCCTAAAGAACCAATGTTTCGAATTAGTTTTAGATAGCAGTCAGATGTAACCTCATTATTCCCAGCCGTAGATGATGAAGACGACAGAGAATCAATAGCAGTATGTGAATGAGCGGAATCTAAAATAACATTTTATTATACATTTTAACTTTTAGAATGGAAGAGCGAAGTCAATAGAAGACCGAAGTAAATACTGCAGCGAAACTAATTTAGTTACATTTACGTAGATTTATTAGCTTACGTTTTTTATAGATTAGTGAGGTTCTGTCAGTAACTCATCTATCCAATGGTTTCTATATTTTTTTCGTATGTTTTTGCATTGCAAAATCCATTAAGAAGGTAGTAGGCAAATAATCAATATAAATTTTAGAACTGCTCCTCCAAATTTGTTAGAAATTTTAACGCAGTCAGAGGAAAATTTCATACCATTATTAGCTTTATCCAACAGTGTTTTTAGTTCTAACTCTGGTCCTGAATTGCCCACTTGAGTATAAGTTTGAGTAGAAGATCCTAAAGGTTGCATTGGAATCATTTGAGAATGCTGTACGGATGAAGAGTGGGTGCTTCCACTCAGACTCGCGTGTTTTCGATATGGAGCAGGTGTAGAGCCAGCTTGAGAAATTGTTGGCCCAATGAGTGGATGCGGCGGAGTCAAGACAGATCCTCCGGTGGCGTGCGCTATTGTAGTAGTTGGGGTGGCGACTTGAACAGAAGTCGGCAAATTTGAGGAGCCGGAAGTGCCAAAATGGTTGCGCAGTCTTCGAAATAACCGCATAACAAAACTCCAAAGTGTACAAAAGCTGAGCGATCTTCCAGTTATTTGTTCAACTTGTGCGTGAGTGTCAACGAATGATGTGATGAGCGGAGAAACGTATATTGGGTAACCAATTGGCTGATCTGCAGAGCTGTTTATCATATTTCTAAAAATGTGGTCTTGTCATTAATATTGAAAGTTGAGAGGATTAACCTGAGCACTTGGCGAGCATTTTGTATTGAACCACGTTCAGGATTACGATTTCGCAGAAATATTAGCTCTTGTTGTTGTCCAGCCCAGAAAGCTCGTACACATTCACGATTCAGCTTGATTACTCTAAAACAAAAAATTTGAACAAAAATAGAAAACAAAGCAACATGAAGGGATGTGTGCTGTACTAAATTTTTCTGTCACCGTACCCCATTTATATTCCCCATTTCAAGATATATGCTTTCTAGACAGGCTTCCTTGGTCAACAAATTTTCCTGAGTACCTCATGCAGACAGATTTTACGATCACAACACCAAAATTAAAGATGCTTCGTTGCACCTGTAACTCTTCACATATAATATGCGCACAATCATAATCCTTATGACACCCCAATTTTTACACGAATAAAGGAAAATTTTTACTGATGACATTGTAAAAAAATTTTTATTGGTGTTTAGCATTACGCCATAAAATAACCATTCTAAGTACACATAAGTTTTACCTCAAAGTTAATGTTTTGGTAAGTAAACATTTATTAGTTTTTTATTGAAACAATCAATATACCTCATATTCAAGTGCATTTTGTTAAGCATGATTATCTGAAAATATAAACTGTTTACAAGAGAGCAAAATTTATTACACCGTACTTTATAGTCATCTTGTCCATCGTCGTACCTAAATAATAATATAAATAACTAGTAATTAATTAATAGAATCTTCTCACATGTGCCTCAGAGCAAGGAGCGATGGTGTATTTGCAATAATCGCGTCTCTCCAAGCTGGATCATGCTAAAATACATAAACTATTTATTAAATGGAAATGCATTTTCGATAAACATTTAAAAGGTATCCGTTTGTTCCAGCGGCAAACATTTAGTTTTAACAAACTAACCTCATGTGATATGAAGATTTTCGTCTGATACTGCTGTATTCGATCGTATAATGCACTCATTTCATCTAAATCATCCGCAGCAGCAAAATGGTCTTGGTGTAGCTTCAAAGCCATGCGTACAGCTGGTGAAATCACTTTGGTGAGAATTTCCGGATCCGAAAACACCCACTCGTCACCCGGTGAAGTTATCCTGTTAACAAGACTATTACTTACGTTGGGATTTGTGATGTACTAACCTCATATCCCCTTTGAATAAAGCATGAAGACCGAATAAAAATGATTCGGCTGCATTTGCATGTCTGTTGAAAGCAGCTGTGCCTAGGGCTCTTCTGCCGAGTATAGAAAGTGCAAATGAAAAGGAAACCACTATCGGCAAATTTCTAAATAAAAACGATAAAATTCATATAATTCGAAATGCACAATATTATATATGATTATTTACGAACTTTGTTACAGAATAGTGCAATTTTAAAATTTGAAATCCTAACATCAAAATGAACATAATAATGTTGGGTACTAGACTGATAAAAGTGGGGTGACGCATACCAATAGTGGAACTTCTAGTGGTATGCGTCACCATACTTTTATCTTCAAATCAAAAATATGGGTTCAAAGATAATGCATCATCTATGCATTTTAGGGAACCAAAATAGAGCTTTTTCTTACAAATATACCGTTGTGGAAATTTTCCATGCATCATTAGTTTTCTTAGAATAAACTGTCAAAAATGGGGTAATGCATAAACTCAGTTTTAGTTGCAAAATTCTAAAACCTAAATTAGAGTGAAAGGCGCAGTAATGCAAATTTTGGTATTGATCTGGAGTAAAGATCATATTAGAAATTGAGAAAACAACATATTAATTTACCGAGAATTTGAATCAGGTTGGCGTCGTCGGACACAAAATTCAATCCAATCACCGTAAATGTCCATGAAGTTTTGCTTTGAAACACCCTGAATTTGAAAAATATAGCCAATTTTAAAATCCATGTATGTAATTTATTTGCATAATATTTCAAAAAAATATATTACAAACTTAAATAATGAAATCTTACAGACAAATTCAGGTCATAATCTTCATCATTTGCTGCACAGAACATTTGATCTGATTCAACGAATCTGCTATTCTTTAATATTGGACGCAGGGTGTTAAGAATCGTCTCGTTGTTTATCCATTTATCGAAGTTTGGATTACGAACGGCATAATATATCATGCACTTTACGTAAAGTGTCACCAACAGACGCCGCAGTTCGTGAACTTGTAGTAAATTCACGGCACTATTATCGGTAATGCTGTAGCCATCAATGACATATCTAAATTCTTTTGTATGTAAATTTCACCCAAAGTCATGCTAAACTTACTTGGCAGCGACGACTTCCCATGCCAGCCATCTGGAATATAACAGGACCAATAGCATAAGTGCGATAACGAATTTTATAGAAATTCTTAAATTAATTTTAGTCCAAAATATCATACTTCCCAACGATAAGGATGTTTAATACCAACATTGCTTTTAAATTATCCTGCATTCAATAAAAATTATGTACTATTTTTGCCATTAGCCACCATTTTTTACCTAATGTATGGGTAAAGGCAATAGTGCTTATTATTTTGATTAGTTGTCTACAGGTTAACATTGAGCGTAAATTTCTGGATACAAAATGAAATATTGAAAAACCCTACCGCAGAGACCATGCATTGTTAAACGAAAGTAATCCTGGAAGACGACCAATTTTGCAGCAACAGCATCCGCCACCATCGGTCCAATCTTCACTGATAGCCTCCACCTTAAGAGCAATGTTAAAAATAAGGTATATCTTTGAAAAAATAAACCTCTCGCTGGTGACAATATGTGCCGCGAAATTCCAGTCCACGAACCTAGAACTCAAGTGATTAGAAAGATTCTTAGAAGGAACAGAATAAGTGCTTACTTGGAATGTGATAAAGCCGTTGCCCACTTCAATTATGTGAATGAGACAATTCAAATAGAGGCTAAATCATAGTAACATTATTGAAATTCCAAGTTAGTTATATTAGCTTACTAATGGTTGTTTTTGAACAAAAATTTGGCTTTACGGTCTATAAGCTTAGAAACTGTCCAAAGGATGTTTGTACGGAAATTTTCAATAACTGACTATGTCACAGGTTAACTCCAAATTTTTGTATACTGTGTGATTATCATTTGCTAGGCTATATAAACTAATATCTAACTTAAGGAAAAATACCTTGCTAAAATAAAACAATCGCCAGGTTGCACAGAAGTTGCCCATCTGAATTCACAGAGGTGTATTTAATCTATCCGAACTAAATATATTTATATACCTTCCTAACAAAAGGTCTCCAGCTAAGTGTGACTGCAAACTTCGGGCCAAGTGTTCATACTGAAGTTTATTTATTAGAGAACAAAATCTATAAAAATTATAAAAGCGTACAAAAATTGCGTTGAGATTGGAATCATCGAGCATGGGTCCACGATCCAGTTGTTGCTGCAGTCTGGTTGTCGAATGGTCGATTCGTTTTGTATTGTAATCCTTTTCCCAAAATTTTATTGGTCTAATGTAGGAAAGGATGAAAAACGATGAGCCTGAAAATAGTTAATAGTTTGATATCTATGCAGCAGAACTTCTACATGGTGAGTAATTTATGCTTTAGTGACACCACACGTCTAAAGAATGAAAATGAATCGTTCAAATGGATTTATAATGGTCTTCATCTCGAAAATCGTGATTTTTAAAATACTCATACTGCATTTATTCTCACTGTTTTTAAATATGCAAGAGTGCAACAAAATTTGTTCGTTGGCTACTCAAACACGCTTTAAAGATACACCACGATATAAAGTTGTCAATAACTAAAAACTCTTATGGATCTTACCCAAGAATGGATTTAGAGGAGCAGAAATAATGCTACTAACTGTTGCAATAGCTGCAACGAGACCTGAATGTGGCACTGTAAATGGCTGAGCGAATGCATGAAAAGCCGACCCCCTAAAATGGAAATAATAGTTTTAACTAATATTGCAGTCAATAATACCATGAGATCTGCCATGGAGCAATGTAAACAAATATGAATTGAAGCTTGAGAATGCATTCTTGCACTTTTGGCCAAATTACGGCTAACACATATAGCACAAAGAGAGCGGACGTTGAAGCGTCTTTTGAAATGGGATCTGTTTTCCGGTACATCACGTCTGCTGACGCAACCAATCCCGCAGAACATACAGAAAATGTGAACATTAATGGCGCTGTGAGCAATTGAGGTTGGGCATAACCGGTGCGCGCTAGGCGAAAGCTACAGAGCGCCATCAGAATGACGGACCAAAATGGCATCTTCCAGGCTTGAGTGGTCATCATGTTGACTACGAGCAAGGGTATTAGCTAAAAATATATCAACCCGTAGTTTTAAATGAAAAATTTCATCATGAAAATTGATTATTAATAATATGTATGATGCTATGTTACCTACAAAATTTTTCAAAACTCCGATCGCTGCAAAATTGCAGATTTTTCAGGTTTTTGCCCCTTTTTGACGGCTGTTTGTGCCCATTTTTTGAACCTGGGGTTTTTCAGGTGTGCTGATTCCGAATCTGAGGTCAGATTTTAGCTCAAGATTCAAATTTGGCGTTTTCTTGGCATTCTGCCCGGATGCGTTATTTTTGTCCAGATATTTGAGACGACACGTAAAAACTAACTGCAAATTCGTGATCAGCGCATCCGAAAACCCCTATAAACACACACAGCAGAAAATTTTTGCCTATTTAAAAAAATTGATTTTTCCAAGAACCCTATGGTTCCCCTATGGTCCAAAAGTGACCAAAAAATCAAATTTTTTCGGATTTTCGGCAAAATGTGTTTTTAGGGGTTTTCGGATGCGCTGATCACGAATTTGCAGTTAGTTTTTACGTATCGTCTCAAAAAACGTCATTTTTTGGCAAATTTTTGGTCCATTTTTGGCCAAAAATTGCAATTTTTTCACGAGTTTTTTGATGCGCTAATTTCGATTCTGCAATTAGATTTTCATTATCGCAGCATAAAACTGCAATTTTTGACCATATCTGGACAAAAATAACGCATCCGGGCAGAATGCCAAGAAAACGCCAAATTTGAATCTTGAGCTAAAATCTGACCTCAGATTCGGGATCAGCACACCTGAAACACCCCAGGTTCAAAAAATGGGCACAAACAGCCGTCAAAAAGGGGCAAAACCCTGAAAAATCTGCAATTTTGCAGCGATCGGATTTTTGAAAAATTTCTCTCGTCTCCGGCAAGGCCGTTTTCCACTTTTTTGTAGGCCGATCGGGCTGATCTTTTTTTTAAATAAAATGGCAAAGTCTTAGCTACAAAATGAGTATAAACACTTATATCTAATGCGCGAATTCAAAAAGATATTAAAAATAGAAAAGGTCCGATTTAAATTGATCACCCTGTAATTCAAATTTCTTTCTTACTAATAAAGGTTAAACGTAATAATCTCATACAAAGAAAAAGTTCAGCTACATTTTTATTATTAGATGCGCTAGTACTATAAATAATTTTTTACGTATCACCGATTTTTAAGATTCGGTTATTCAAAGATTCACTCACAATGTTTCTTTCTATTATCAGCATCCATACGTGAATACGCTCAAAAATTGTGAGCTTAGCTTCAACTGTAGTTTCAAATTGGTTGAATTCAAATGGCTTCAATATCGGACGAGCAAAGAGCTTCCATGGAGTGTGGGTCCTGAGTTGCGGGTATATATGATGGTTTAACACACCAAAGATGATGCAAAGCAGAAATGTCACTTTCTGAAAACCGAACGCTTATATTTGAGATTCAATAAATCAAATAGAAATGTATATCTTACTTCGAAATATGGTTGCGCAGAGAGAAACGCCGATGTGGAATGTATGCCAAATAGCACCATTGTATTGACCACAAAATAGAATAAATCGTGGTGAAAGCGGCTGATCACGCTTCGTTTCATACTTTCAGGCATGGGATCCGTGCTCATCGAGCTTATGTTAGCACCATCAGCGGCTTTTATCTTTCTTGTTACTATAAAATAAAGAATATAGAACTTGATATTATTGATTGTTTGTAGTACATTTTTGGTAGTATTTCTCAAGATATGCTGAAAGACCGCTGCTAAAAAAGGAAAGTGTAACATTTTAACGAACTTCCTTACCCGCACCCACGTATTCGTTCGCATGTGTCTTGTCTTTCTGGCTACCATCACGGCTGCACTTCTCATCGTCCAAGCTGAACATCTCTGAGCCCCCGTATTCCGTGATAGTTCCTACGGTATTGTTTTGCCTTTCCTCAGCCTCTGCGTGAGTTTGCGACGATTCAGCCAAGCCTGATGTGATTGGTCTCGAAGACGAATCAGAGGTGGAATACTTTTGGGAGTGAATTTCTCCGTTATCTTCTGATTTTAATGAAGCTTGTTTAGGCCAATTTGGTGAATGGTGTGCTATTGATTTCGGAGTGTCACTGACAGATTTGTCCTTAGAGAGACAAACCAGCTTTGCAGTACAACATAAGGTTCGAAACGATTTATTCGCAGCTGTGGAATCCACGGTTGAGTTTGAAGCGATAGAATCTTTGCGCGAAATAGGATGGCTTTTTGTGGCTTTGTCACTGCGAAAATATTGTAGTAAAAGTCTCCAGACGAGAGGGTTACTTGACCATCTAAAATTTGGTTAATTGGTTTTTAAGTCTCGAGGAACATGGTAATGATCAAAATTTTTAATAAAATTTTTCAATAAAATTTCACAAATAGAAGGTTTCACAAAATTTTTCTGATGAAAATTATAATTCTGGGATTAGTACAACGAAGAATTCAATTTGTAATTTACCTTGAAGACAAAAATCCCACAGAGATTGTCAAAGCGACGAAAGCAGAAAAGACAACGTTTTGAGTGGATCCCATATCAAACTCGTATGCAAAATGCGAAATGAACGACAGAAAAACAATAGCTGTTATACTTCTAGACAAGGAGAACATCGCAGAGAGTAGAGAAAAAGATGCAGTAGCGCCGAATAAATGCATGTCGAGCTGCTCCATTAAATGCATCGCTAATGTGTCAACCTGAAAGGTGAAGTGTGATACTCTGATTTGAATACAATATAATCTTACTTGCGGCAGAAGGCCAATGGTAAATGCAATAGGTAAGAGCAATAATGCAGCTGAGAACAAGTCTTTGATAGAAATAAAGATACCAGAATCTGTGTAAAGCCTGAGCCATGCTGGCTTCCAGTACCATCCAAATTCAGATTCTGAACCAAATGGATCGTGTTTTGACGTTGGAATGTAATTGTGCAATAAAATAATTCCCGCAAAAATGCAGAAATATACTGGTCTCGAATATGCAACCTGGAAATAAGTGTGTAGATCACATTTCACGTAAACATTTCAAGTAAAATAAACATACCAGCCAGTTAAAACCTAAAACAGCTGTGTAAGTTTCATTAAAGCATATAATTAAATTTACCATGTATTGGTGAAGCCGCATCCGGTTGCACACTTTTAAGAAGTGAAAACTACGAATATTGTATTGTTTAAAAATAATGATAACAATTAGCAATTGAAAGTACCTGGGAACCGGCAACAACAAACGCAAATATTAGAAGAGAAAAGTCCGAAAATGCGCCGTTTTCTATAAGCAATGCCGTCAAACAGCTCACCATGGCGGCCAGAAATATGTCGGTAACACCGGAGATAAATGAATTATTGCGATCAAAAAGAGCACCAACGGAAAGGCGATTTAGCTAAATTGAAAACCATTGACACACAAATTAATAAGAATTATGACGAACATCGCCATTGTCAATGGCTCGATAATAGATAGAGTCCAAAAATCACTAATAATTTTTAAGATCACAAATAAATGCTAAATAACATTTACAATTTGTGATGAGCTAGACACAGGAGCAATGTGTTTTCGCCTAAAAAGCAAAGGTAATATCACAAATTTAAATTTTTGGATTAAAAAATGTAATTTTTTTGGAAGGCAAAATGTATTGATCGGCACAATGGCCGCACTACATTATACCGCAAAATGACTTAATGTGCATCTTTTACGATAACACACTCTAATTTTTTAATGTGCATTTTAAACCATAACTTACTCTAATTTTTAGCACAAGTTTTGAATAACAAGTCAAAGTGAAGCTTAAGCATAGGCTTAGATAAATTAAACCTGCAAACCAGGGATGTGCGAGCTTTGGATTTTCCGATTCGAGCTTCGAGCTTCGAGCTGGAGGAATATTTTTCTAGGGCAATTTTTCAATTTTTTTGTCATTTTTTTGCATTTTTTCCAGTTGTTTCCAAGTTTTTAATGCGTTTATTATGTGTAAAAAATTTGACGAAGTAAGACTTTTTTGGTATTTATCTATTTTTTCGTGTTTTTGTTTATTTTTTTTTCAAATTTATACCACTTTTTTAGCAGTTTTTTATGAAAATTTTCCATTTTTATACTTCGGCGATTCTCTGAATGTTTTCGGTATATTTTTTAGGGTTTGCCATGAGTTCCTGGTACTTTTCTGTGATTGACTAGATAGGCGGAAATTTTGAACAATAGGGAGATACAATGCAAAAATGAACTAAAAATAGCGCCGCAGGCGAAAATTTTTATAAACATTGAGTTGCTTGCCAAGAATTGACCTCGAAAAATTTGACTGTTCCGCGAAATTTTTGAGAATGATTGGGAAAATTGTTTAAAATTTTAAATATTTCTCGAAAATTTGTGCTTTTTCGGTAAAATATTGCAAATTTACGTATTCGAAATCAGCGCCGCAGGCGAAAATTGTTCAAGTTCTGCCGATTTTATATAAAAAGTATGCATTAATTTTGACAAGTTTAGCTCAAATTTAGTTCTTTTAGTTACCAAAACACAAGAAACAACTTTACTCAAATCGAAAAAAACTGCGCCGCAGGCGGAAATTTTTCAATTTTTGCGGTTTTAATATAAAAATTTGCATTATATTTAAAAAATACATAAAGAAAAATGGAGTCGAAATAGCGCTGCAGGCAAAAATTTTGCGTGAAAAAGTTGGATGTTCACTAAAAATTTCTAAAATTTTTCTCCGGCCGCGCCCTCTCGGGCATGGCCGACCAAGTGCATTCTTAGGGGTGCCTGGCTCGAAGCTCGTTTTTTTTTGCCTCATTTTCGAGCTTCGAGCTTCGAGCTGCCAAAAACACCGAGGCTCGCGAGCTTCGAGCCTCGCACATCCCTGCTACAAACCTTTATAAAAATACTTATTTTGGGTCACGGAGGAGGAGAGGAGAACTAGAAGAAGAAACTAGGAGAAGAGGAAAACTAATTGTGGGAGATATGCATCTGCAGCAATTTAGAGCTTAAAATATGATGCATGAGTACATTGATTTGATAGTCCCAAGGCCATGATTCATTTTGAACCATGACTCAAAAGTTCACGCTTAATTTCAGCGAGAGTTATGGTTAAAATCCACGCTTGGTCATTTCGGTGTGACTTATATTTTAGTTCCTGTTACGGGGTTTTGAGCCAACTAACCTTAACCCGCAAACCTTCACCCACGTTGAAACATTTTGGCAAAAATTTGAGTCGGTAATAATAATTGACTTTTGTACGATTTGGCACTGGTACACTTCTTAGTCCACTTTGAATTCCAGAGACAGTTCCACGCGCATGCAAATCAGCAAAAATCCGAGCAGATTGCGACACTGAGGGTACTAAACTTGTTATGAATTATTATATTTCCTTATTATAAATATTAAAGTGCATTCACTTACATGACGAAGTTTGTACCGTATTTGGATGTGCTGCGGCAAAAGAAGCAATTGTCGGTACTGTATCGGCATCGTCGTGATCGGTGTACATACGAGATAAACCACGCACCAAATAAGCTGACAAATCACGCCTAAATAAAAATAATATTTTCGACTTAATAAAAAATAATATTTTTTATTCAGTTTGTTAACTGTATGGTTTGTAACAGGGGTGACCTATTTGCCTTAAATTTAGACCAACAAAGGTGTGAAAACTAGGATAAATTTGAGGAGCTAAAAACCCTTCCTCTTATTAGGTACTACAAATTATTTATTGCACTGGTATTGGACTAATTAGCCTACCGTTTCTTTTCGATTTTTGCACTAAAAGCACCATTGCAATAAATAATTTATAGCACCTAATCAGGCCCGTACCCAGAAAAAAATTTCGGGGGGGGGGTTGAGATTTCAGGGAGGTTGAGAAGTGAAAAAAACGCATTCTTAGGGGTGCATTTTTCAAAATTTTCTCGAAAATTTTTAAAACCATAGGGGGATCCTATTGATTTTTTTAGCTTCCGAATTTCGGGGGGGGGGGTTACAACCCCTAGTTACGGGCCTGCACCTAATAACTGTTGTGTTGGCTCTTAAATGAATTTTCACTCCTTTCTTAGATTAAATTTCACACAGTTCGCTCATCCCTGGCTTGTAATAAATGAAAATAGATTAAACAAGCCAATTCAAGCTCCAGGGCTAATTGTAAACCCACTTCAAAACTTCCTCACTAGCAAAATTTCTATTAAAAATATTATATTCCAGTACCTGTCATGAAAGGTTGGTGCATCGTTGTGTGCTGCACCAAACCGGCGAATTGTTTGTTCAACACCCGAAACGTGATCGTGGCTGGAACGCCCTGTACGCGAGTTTGGTCCCTGACTTCGGCTCGGGGCGTTAGGAGCAGCGGCCACCATCGCTAAAGCGGATGGAATATTTGTCGGAATATTGGGGGACATGCCAGGGTAAAGGACAGATCCGCTTGCTTGATTGTACAATCTGGACGCGATGCTCATAAAAGAGATCAGTTGTCGATTTGAGCTAAATTTCAAATCATATTTCCAAATAATTCCATAAATATGTTTTCTAACCTGGCTGAATCTGATTGATGACGACGGTGACCGGACGGGCCAGATTCACCTGCCGTTGACTCAGGTTCGTTTTTATGTCGAATTGGTGTGAATGAAACACCACCCATGGGGTGAAGAATACTACTAGGCGCGTTTGCTATGTAGCGGGATGAGTGATTGCCCTCATCACTCGTGGAACTAGTAGAAGAATGGTTCCGTCGATGTATAACCCTTGGGGTAGGGTGTGCTAAGTAATCTGAACCGCTACCTTCCAATTCAATGATATTTACAGTGGTTGGTTGATGGCTGCTGGTAGAGGGCATGTCCTAAATTGGAATGAGAAGACACTTTTATCAGATATTACAGATTTTATGTAAAACCTAGACGCATTTTTATAAGCAATATCACATTAGTTAACATTTACAAATTACTTTTATCAAAAATTGACCTTTTAAATTTCACTGTATAATTTTTGAAATATTACATCTAAACTTTCAAATTTGTAGGTTATAGGAAACTGGTGACAATTGAACTTAAAAATATCACGTACAGCTTCATTTATTATATCCTTTGTAACATTGTCCTCTCTCTGGACATCGCTGATTTCTTTTGACTTTTCCAGTGTAATAAGAGGCGAGACTTCGATACCATCGCTATGCTGCCTTTTCCAACTAGCTTGATGCGACGAAGTCGCATGTTCCTCGTGCGAATTTCGCGAAGTAGTGCTGTCTCGCCGCCGGTTGAACATTTCATAAATAGCGCGGCTGGATCCCAGTGCCTGGGCAATTCCGCTACTCTGGTCGTCGAACGAATAAGTCCACCAGTTTCCATGTTCGTCTAAATTGAAAAACACGAGTTTAAAAACCCAAAGCTAAAGATAAAAATGACCATTTATAACCAAATAATAAAATAGTCATGTGTATACTTCTAGTATTAGTACCTCATTAAATAAATAAAACTCACCCTGAAAAGAATGTATAGCCCCAGTAGTCGTATCATCGAAAGAATATGCTACATGAGTGCTTATTCCAGCTGTTGGCGTTATATTGTACAAATCAGTACGACTCGCAATCTCAGGTGGAATTCTTAATACATTCAACGTATATTTAATATTGCAAAAAGGTTAACCTGGTTGGAGATTCATGGTTTGTCATGGTTTGACGTACACGACTGACAATATTTGAGGCATTCGACACATCACGGTGATTGCTTCCACCAAGCCGACTCATGCGCACATTTTCAATAGCATCCAAAGTCTCGGGGTGTTTCTCGATTAATTCTTCGAGCAAGCGTGTAATTTGCCCTTTGAGATCACCCACAGTGCCTGTAGAAAATAATAACCAGTTGTGAGAAATGAAAATTAGGAAACGTACAACCCAACCAGTGTTTTGCTGACCGGGTTTAAACTGACCTGACCTGACCAGACCTGACCTGACCGGGGGTGTCCGGTCAGGTCAGAGGTCACGTGACCGGCGTGAGCCGGTCAGATGACCGGTCATCTGACCGAAAACCCTTAAAAACGGAGGCGGCCGCGCCCGATAGGGCGTGGCCGGCGAAAATTTTGCGAAACTTTCGGCGAATGTTTAAAATTTTCAATGAAAGTTGACCCAATTCTCAAATTTTCTTCTCCACTTGGGGGCTATCGCCCCCAGACCCCATTATATTTCTGTATAGTTTATTAAAATTCATTCATACTTTATCTGTGTCCTAGCGCCTTTATTCCTAGCTTTCTTCATGGATTACAAAAGTGGAGTAGAGGTCGGCCGATACCGATATATCGCCGGTAATATCTTCAATTTTATGAAAATATCGGTTCGACCGATTTATCGGTATCGGTAAAACGTTCGGCCGACCTCTAGATTGTAGTATACGAATTCTCCAGATTGAACAACATACTTTCTTATAAAAACACAATTAAATGGTCATAAATTGAGAATGTCTTCTGCAAAAGTCAAAATTTTGAACGAAATTTGACGGAGAATGATAAAAAATATTTATGACATAAGACGGAAAAAAATTCGCTCTAAAGCCGAGACAATGTTCGCTCTTGGATGACACTAATATCCATTTCAAAAAAACATAAATTTTCCACATTTCCCAAAAAAATTTCAGAAAATTTTTCTAAATTTCCAGAAATATTTCAAATATATTCTAAAAATTTTTCCATAAAAATTTTTCAAATATTTTCAAAAATTTCCCAACATTGTGCAAAAATGCTCTAAAAGCCTGCGAAAAAGTCCATTTTAGGTGTAAAAACCTAAAATAGATGAACATTACAACGATATGCTTGAAAAACAGGAAAAATTTAACCATTTTAGCGATTTTGGAAAATTTTGAGCCCGGTCATACAGAAGGTCAGGTTAAACATGACCTGACCAGACCTGACCTGACCTGACCGGGACCCCGGTCAGGTGAGGTCAGGTATACCTGACCGGGGTGCCGGTCTGGTCACCGGTCAGGTTAGTTTACCAAATTGCCCGGTCAGCAAAACACTGAACCCAACCCTGCAAAAAATCAAGTGCCGAAAGCACTCTCCCCCCCATGGCTAGCTAAACAAATACTTACTTGTCGGCACGCTATCTCTCCCAATATGTCCTACTTCAAGACTCGCGCCGGAAGTTCGATGCAGCGTTCCAATGGGTTTTCTATTGCTGGTGGCATCTGAATAACGCTTCGGGCGCCCAGGTCGTCTTGCGGTACTTGTTGATGGTTTACTGTTAGTATACTGAAAAGAATTATAAATAGTTTGTTTAAAAAAATTTAAATCAAGCAATACCCATTCGTCAATGGCGGCAATTTTATTTGATTCTAAATCTGATCTAATTGCAGGATCCAAAGTCTTCTCTGCTACTTTGTCTGTGTCGCAAAGGCTATTTGAGCAACAAGGTTGTTCCTCTGGACAATGAGCTGGCCCACCTAAAATGAGGAATATAACCATTCATTAGTTTAAATTCGACGTAGAAGATAAAAATTTCCGTTGAAGTTATTATTCTCAACTTTCGTCATAATATTTTTTAAATCTCAATAACAATTAAAAAACTAAATGATAAATTCAATTACGATTTAATTAATACCCCATACCTTTATTTGATGAATCCAAGGGCCAGTCATTTGTGTGATCAGTTTGTGACTGTACCGGAGTATTGACAAAAATTTCTCCACTTCCAGTGCGAACGAGATATGCTTTTCTGGGAATCTTAAAATAACATTTCGAATTAATACAATAGATCGAACAAATTTACTAACCAAGGAAGATTTAACGTCTCTATTACTGCTCAAAGCACCCAAGCGACTAATCCGAGAGTCAGACGATGATGACTTAACACGTCGGATCGTAAACGGCTTCTCTTCAGATCTTCTTCGCAGTGTTTTGAGGTTCCTGACGGAAATTCGCTCAGTATCGGATTCTGAATATTTTCGGCGTATACGTGAAGGCAAAATATTTCGGCGCGAAGAACCTGTCGAGTTTGGTGGGCGCCTGTAATTTAAATAGCTTATTTATTAGTTTTAAACAAACTTAAAATAATATTAAATTGCTTTAAAGATTTCGAGATGTTTAAATTAGTTTAATAAATCTTACAAATCTTTGTAAAATTAAAAACCTTCGGCAAAATTTTTACTAGAAGAATCGCAAAGAAACATCCTTTTAGGGCTTTCCTACTATGCAGAGTCGGATCGTTACATTAATTTTTGCATGGAATATCATGATGCTGTGGATTTAACATTCAATGTCGTTTTTAAAATACTATGGCAAAACACGGAAAGTCCAGTTTTGTCAGCAAGCAAAAAATGTAAAAATTCGGAATCAGAGCATTTGAACCACTAAAAATGTTTCTATGAGATTGTTCCCATATAAAGCTTTGTTTAAAATGTGGTCCTGAAAAGGGCAGAAACGGGTAAAAATCGCTTTAGGAAAAAACACGAACCACTTTTTCGGACTCATTGGGGTTTTTTAAAACTTGCTAGGTTTGCTTTTGGGGGTTTTTAAGCCCAATGACAAACTTTTTCGAGGAAACAAAAAAGCGTTAACTTTTAAATCCCGCTCGAATCCAAAAGACCCCAACAAAACCCTTCGAAACATAGGAGGTTAGGAAACTGGACCGAGGGGGTTTTGGAAAACTTTTCTGAACTTTTACCGGTTATTGTTTACAAAAATAACTCCAACTGCTCAAACAGGGAAAAAGACCCTTTCGGATAACGGGGGGAAATTGGCGAGGGGAAACAAAGCAAATCCTTTTGCAAAGCAATTTGTTTGAAGAAACCAAAGCTACTTTAAAGTCGTTGTCACCCCTTGAATGTCTATTAAAGATTGAAAAATTGACCAAAATAGAGACTTTGGAAGCTGAATTTGGGAAAAGGAAAAATTGTCTGTTGGGTTTTGGATTGGCTGAGTTTTCATTTGGACTGTTTTTTCTGACCCCAAATTTTTGAATAACCACCCCTGCCTTTCTTTCAAAAAACTGTCACAATAAATAACAACTAAGGCCCTTTTTATGATACAAAAAAATACAATACTAAAATTTCCGGGAAAAGGAACCCTTTTTTAATTTAAAATCGGAAAACGGTTTTTAACTTAGGAGACCAAAAGGCAATTATGAGATATTCCGAGTCAAAAACAGGGGCGCCGCTTTTCCACCAAAAAAATGATGATTCTTTCGGCCTCGAGACTAAAAGAGAAAAAGGGTGACCCAAGTGCGGGTTGCTCAAGGCTGGGGGAAAAAAAATGGGATTGGCTAAAATTTGGGAATAATTCACACGGGTTTGGGTTACAAATCATCCCGAAGCAAACCTTTTAAATAGTGTTTTTTGGCTGAACCCACAATAAAAATTTGCACATAGGTTCCAATCCCCAGTGACCACCGGCGGCAACCTTTTCCCAGTAGGATGGCAGATTAATAACGGGAAAAGGAAAGCGCAAAAATGAAATTGGGCAGCATTTTGGAAAAAAAAGTTTTTGAAATTTTCAAAACGGGACCAGGGAAAATAAAAATTAAAAAAAAACGGGAACTTGAAATAAACAATTTGGAAAACCCTTTTTAAAATATTTGCAATGAATTATCTTTAAAGAAAACCCCTAGGGGGGGAATAAAAAATTTTTTCCCCTAAATTTGGGAAGGGGAAACCTTACCTGGGACAAAAAAAATAAAATTTAAATGGTCAAAGACCAAAACACCGAAATTTTATACAGGAATACAAAAAATTTTTTCAAAAAACGAAATCATGAGTGTGCCCAAACTTGGGAAGATTTCGGAAGGGGCTGTCCGTTGACATTCCCCCCTCCAAAAGAACATTTTTGAAGACCCCGTTTTGGATCGCCTAAAGGGAAAACGGCCCGACAAGGGAGAAAACCAAAATTTTTCACTTTGGAGCAGAGGCACCCCCCGTTGAAGATTTCGCAGGGGACCCGTCCTTTGACCATGGAGAACATACTTTTCAGGAATAAAGCAAGACCTTTATAAAAGCTGGTTTTAAAATTTCGTTTTTTTGAAGATATGGAGGTGCTAGCCAAACGAAAAGCACCGCGAAAAGGCCCCCCAGCAAACCTTTTTAGAGGAGAGGGAACCCGATTAATTTCGATATGATTCAAATTTTGATCCGCATTTTAGTTTATAAGAGGGAAATTCGGGAATTTGTTATTGGGAAAAAATTTTAAAATTTTGTGTAGTGCTGACGCTGTGTGTTACACAATGACAATGGAAAAATGGGAAGTTTATGTAAGGGGTAAGGAAAATAATTTGGAGTCTGTTAAAAATCGCAGCGACAGCTCCTCCCCCTCTGCGCCAAATGAAGAGGAAAATATGGCTAAAATTTAGCACGAGAGGAACAATGAATCAAAAATTGGGAATCAGGAGAAAATTTGTTTGTTATTTCGCAGTGAAGAAATGTCACCTACAGTCCCTAACAAGAGAACTGATTTCAGTAGACGATTTCGATAGCTGGAAGAAAAAATCGCAATCTTGTGACTTGACTTACGACGAGGAAAAGATCAGTAAGACGGGATTGGAAAATCGTCAAGAGACAGTAGGAAATTATAAGCATTTGGTAGTGAATGGGAAGATATGAGTAGGGCGGTTTTCGGGGAGGCCGGAAGCGGGGATGTGCTTTGGGATATGCCAATAAATACCTATTTATCGGATAGGATTTTTCAAGTTGGGAAATTGGAAGCGAGGGAGAAGTAGGATCGTTATCGCAATGTGATAGCGAATTTTGGAACGACTTAGAGTCCCATTTGGAGAATTTGTCTTCATCAGTAAATGATTTAGACATAATAGAATTCGTTGATAAAATTTCGAATTTCTTGATTTGGGAAGGAGGTCGTTTAGGATGAAAGTTTTCATACTTTGTCAGTTTGGTGACAAAAGTATGTTTCACTTTGGTCAAAAATTGTGAATTTTCGACAATGGAAAATTGTGGCTGTCGGAAAGAAGACATAGACATCTTGGACTTATGTGAGAAATCGGGACTCACATCAAAGTTATTCATAACCTTAATAGGAGGAACGGATATAGGAGGCAAATTGAGGCAAATTTCAGAATTTGATTCAGGAATTGACTCAATTTCTATGGAGGGAAGAACATTTGTAATAAGTTCGATAGTAGGTGTAGAAGGTGTGAAATTGTTGTCTTTTTCACGTGGGAGAACCTCTGAAACTTTAACTTCAAATCCATGAGGAACTGGAACAAGTGGAAGGATGGGTGGTAAATTTGTACATTGGAAAGTCTCGGGAAGTTTTTCTTCATATCCAGGTGGGACTGGAATATTTTCAGATTTCCCGGTAACGATAGGAAAAGTAGGTGAGCTAATTACACTAGAAATGGGAACAATGTTATTAATAGGAGAATAAATTGGCTGAGAAATGGGAATGGTATTAGGACAATATGACAGAGTTGGACTGAATTGTGATGACTGTTTAGGTTCGGGGCAAGAAGTATCATAATAGGAATTTCTGTAAATTTGGGAATTATAATTTACATTCACTTTCCTGGAATGAGAAGTTCCGAATTTGAGGTTTTCGCTCCTTTCTTGAGCTCTAAATACCTCTTCTTGTTCGTTGACGACACTTCGAAGCTTTTGTCGAATTTTCGCTGTTGTCCAAACTTCGCCAACAGGAAGAGAATTTCGAGAAGTGATCATGATTCTGATCAGGAACGTGGGAAGTTTCTCCTGAATAATCTGCTGAACTAGCAAGTTTTCAAGATCTTCACCCATGCGAATCAAATGGGAACACATTTTGTCCAATTCGCCTGCAAAACGCCTCAAGTCGTCCCTTTTTCCTGATGTTGGCCTTAAAATTTTGAGGGAATGATAAAGAGACTGTTTTATGGCAAGGGGATTGCCAAATTCGGTCTCAAGCTTGTCAACTGCCATTTGGTAACTGGCCTCAACTTCTTCCAAATTCGCAATCGCGCTGGCAGCTCGGCCCTTTAAGCATTCTTTAAGGAAATGAAGCTTATGAACTGCGGGCATATCGGAGGGATCGAGATCATGGATCATAGTTTTAAATTTTTGCCAAAAGGATGGCCATTCGGATAGGGTACCGTCAAATTCGGGGAGTTTTATAGAAGGGAGCTGGAGCATGGGAAGGCGACGAGCTGCAGTCGGCACTACAGCAGGAGCTGGCATTAACTTCACATCGAGTTCACTTCGAAGTTGTCTTAACTCCTGAACATAAATTTTAAGTTGGGACAAAATTTTGGGGTATTGGGAATCAGCGATAAAGACTTTTTGGGCTTTGGCGTCCTCGGATCGCTCACTTGCGGTCATAGAATTGTGGACTGTTTGCCAACTATTTTGATTTTCCACAATTTGATCCACGATAAAGGACGCTTTGCCGATCTCTTTAATGACCGTGCGGCGCAATGTTTGGAACGCAGCGACATCAGTCACACCATTGGGAACTTCAAGATCAATTTGGGCAGCCAAAATTTCTACGGCTTGTTCGTTATATGCGGAGATAGCACTGGAATAGGGGGCAGTCATTTGGAAGATTTAGTTTAGGACTATAGGTGGTTAAGAAAGAAAAAGTGATAAGGAGAGGTGAGGTGGTGAATAGAAGGATTCAAATTCAGAAGGAGAAAGGGAGTTCCAAGCTCAGGTATGTCAGAAGTCCAAGGATCCGGTGTTGGGGATGTCGTAGACTGGAGGGGGGTTGGGGGGTTTTCGCCTACGATGACAAACTATCGAGAACAATAGCGTTACACTAAAGTCCCCGCTTGATACTCCAAAAGAGCCTCAAGCAAACCTTCAAAAATAGGAGAGTTAGGAAAACTGGGACCGGGGTTTGGTCAGAGAACTCCGAATTGTACCCCTAGGGTTACAAAATAACTAGCAAAGCTCAAATAGGAAATGACCACTTTGGGTCAAGGGTGATTGGACGAGGAGAAACAAAGCAAATCCTTTTGGAAATGCAATCAAGAAGAAACGGCAAAGGTGACTTTAAAGTCGAGGACTTGGTGTCTTTGAAAGACTTGAAGAAATTGACCGAATCAGACTTTGGAAGTCTGATTGGAGGAAAACTTGTGTGTGTTGTGGCTTAGGAGAGTGAGGGAGGCTGCCTCTGACCCCTAATTGTTGAATAAGAAATGCCTTCTTCAAAAAACAACACAAGACTAACAATCTTGGCACTGTATTATGAGCGATAAACAAATCACAATACTAAGTTCGGGAATGATAGTACCAATTTTATGAAATGGGGAACGGTCCTTTTAACTTAGGAGACAAAGGCGAGGGAGGTGTCCGAGTCAAAAACAGGGACGCGCGCTTCCACGAAAAAAGGTGATTGAGGTTTTTTAGGCCTCGAGGTAATGAGAAAATGGGTGACGCTTTCGCTTTTCAAGCTGAGCGGAAATTTGGAGATGTGCTCGAAAACTGCAGATCAGAGCGGGTGGATCCAGTTTGCCCGAGGCAGGCCTTTTTATAGTGTCTGGCTGACCCGCCCAATAGTTTGGACAGTCGGTCAGTCGCAGCTGCACCAAGGCTGGCAAATTTTGGGAAGCGGGAAGCAGTTTCGTAACGGGGAAAAGGGAAAGCGCAAAGGTTAAGATTGGGCCCGGTTTTGAAATAAGTTTTTGACCCCAAAAGCGCGGCCCAGTAAAAGGAGATAGGAATCGGGGAGCTTGAATAACAAAGGACCGTTCAAAAAATTGCCTGAGATATTTCGAAAGAACATGGCGGGGAATACTTTTCAGAAATGGGAAGAGATCCTTAGCCTGGCACAAATAAAATAAACAGGTGTTAAATGGGAATGACCAAAAACCGAAATTGGTTTTTGGAATGCAAAAATTGGCAAAAATAAATCATGAGTGTTTTAAATGGGAAAGATCATTCGAGTCGCTGTCCGCGACACATTGGTAGTTTTTGAAAATCTTCGATACTAGGTTTTGCTTTATATAGGGCGGACCAAAACTTTTGTAAAGCCCAATGTTTTATAACATTATCTCTGAGCGAAATTTCAAAATATGTCGCAATATAACTTATAATTCGCTCGAGCAAATATACTCACACTTCTTAGCGAAACATTGGTTAGGTTAGAAGCTCATCGAGATTTGGAAAACATTTTACTGAACTAACCGGTTATTGTTTGCAATAGGAAGTAATTCCAAGCTGTCTGCAGGCAACAGAAATCCAGATTCCCTTCCTCGGATACCGCTGGAAGTGCGAGTAAACCCGCCAGTGGCACTATTGCTGCCCAGCAATTCGTTTGTAGAATCCTTGCTACTTGTAGAGCTGCTGTTGTCATCCTACAATAAGAATGATAACTATACCATAGATATGCATAAAATATTACATTTTCAAAAATAGATGACATTTTTACGCATGAATTTGGGTAAAGTTCGCTAAGATAATCTGTCTCCGTTGGTTGTGCGATTGCGCCTGATTGTTCTCCATTTCGGACATGTTTTAATTTATCTGCAGCATCACCATCTTCGACTAATCTCCACCCACTGCTTGTGGCGTTGCTCACCTGAAGACAATCTGTCATTTCAATAAATATACACTAAGCTTATATGATACAAAAAGATACAGTATCATAAAGTTTGCCATGGAGAAAACGGAACATTTTGAAAATTAATTGACATAATCGGAAAATGGCTGAGTTTTGCGTAACTCGATATGTGGACCAACTCTAACGAGATTCAATTTTATGAGATATTCCTACTTGTCTATGACGAGGACGATCCGCATTTCCTCCCAAATCGATCATTTCAATGACATTACTTTCGGTCGCTCTAGCACTAAATGACGAAACGGGTGACCGAAGTGCGGCTTGCTCAATGGAACTGCTTTTTTGTGTTTTATATACAATAATGGGTTCGGCTAAAATTTTGGAATTAATTAACTACACTTTTGGATTAACAAATCATCAACCTGAATCAAACACTTTGTGCAAATATGATACCAGAATTTTGAGAATACAGAATAGAACCACAATAAAGATAACATATGCACATAGGTATCCAAATCCGAGTGATCCACCGGCGGCAACCTTGCCCAGTAGGATTGGCAGAATTAATAACGTCATCCATATATATAAGTGCACTAAAAATGATAATTCGCAAGCATTTCTCAGGCAACAAATATAATTTTTGAATTTTTCATGCAGGAATCATTTTTTGGTAAATATAAAAACTTAAAAGTAAAAACCGAACTTGAAAGTGGAAATTTGCATATTTTGGATAACCGTTTCTACTAAATATTTTCAAAAATCGAATTCATCTCAAAGTTTACTTAAACTCTCTCATAGCTTCATCATCACCAACATAATGTTATAAGAAAAGTCAACACTAAATTGCAAGCAGAAGGAATCCGTGGTACCTGTATTGCAGAAAATAGAATTTGTTGGTTCAAAGCACCAACCACCTGAAATTTATACAAGTATACAAAACAGATTTTACAAAGAAACGAAATCTACCGGTGAGTGATGCCCACACACCTTGCCGCGCGATTTCGGACAGGTGATTTCCGATTGTCATCTTTTATTCTTTGACGAAACCGTCGATTTTATCTCCGAAAACGAAACATTGCTGATATTGACCTTCTCTTCTGCTTCATGAATCGTTTAATCGTTCCATAAAAGTGGTTTAAATCGACGCCAAACGATTCAATTCGCGGTAGAACCACCAAACATTTGCGCTTGGCTTTATGCCAGAGGTTTTTTCACCTCACCGTTAGAAGAGTGTGTGGGCGCATGGATGATTGCCCTTGCTGCCTTCTCCATGTGACTTTGAATCTTCTTTTGTACGGAAATAAATGTCTGTAATTGACCTTTTATAAAACGCTGGATTATTAACATGTTTTTGTTTATTTGAAGATTTGGCGGTGCAAAAATGACCCTAACGAATAGCACCGCGAAAAGCGCACCACCACAACAGCAAATTCCTGTTGCTTGTATGATCGAGAACAGATTATATTTTGCTGTATATGATTCTACGCCAAAATCTGACCAAGATACTGTGTACATATCCGTTGAAGACAGGTAATTTATTATTTATGTCAAATGCAACATCGCATCCATAATTTGTGTCAATATTAGAATGTTGAGGCTATAAATTCCTACAGTAGCATTTCTGAAATGATTCTTATTGCTCCTTAGGGTATTTCTCCCATCTTTGCTAGCCTAATAGTTTATTAATTTATGAGACAGATGGTCCATGAGCAGAAGAGGCATACTGTACAACAAAATTTTGATTCCTAACAAAAATTTTACTGAACAAGCAGCTGACAAAATAATCCAAATGAATATTCCATACAGTTAAAGAAGTTAAATGTGCGATATAAATAAATTTTTAGCACTCACTACGACCAATTCTACGACGATTTTGGCCCATTGAACTTGTCGGTTCTTTACAGGTATTTCAGTTTGTTTTATGCGTCGAATAAAAATTACTTTCTTACACATTTCAGATTTTGCGAATCGTTGAACAATTTAATAGTATGGATTATTATTAAATTTTTTTAACCAAATACAAGTTACGGGTTTTAGTCTTGGCATTGAACCAAAACTAGACTTTGGGAAACCTTGCTTAGCCACACCTAAATTTGCCTTTTGGTATCAAATGTAATTTATACGTTTAATTAATCAGAAATTCGATGTCGTGAATTGAAAAATTTTGCTCATAGTATCAGCCCAATCCAAAAAATATCTGCCTAATCTCATCACACTGATACGTTTCAGAATAATACCAAAAAAGTAATTTTCGTGGTCACTAATCGCTGCCCGCGAAATCGCGTGAATGCAGCTTTCCTTGTTGCTTCCTACATGGTATTTTTTGTCCCTTTTCATAATAATATTGCTGCTTTCTTTTTAGGTAATATATAAGGGCCTTTCTGTAGATGCAGCTTACCTGCGAGTTAAGAGCATTGAGCCTCAAAAATTTGTTGGCTTCCGAGATGCAGCATTAGGTTAGCGATATTGAATATGTGTTTTGGTTTGTACTAGTCGCTTTAGGACCGCCAACTTATTTGTTACACGTTCATGATGTGATAAAATCTGTTGAGAAGGTAAGGTCTAACAGTTAACTAAATTATTGCTTGCCTTTACGGTGAAAAAGTATATTCGGAAATCTAGCCTTAGATAAATTGACGCTTTTATAATGCTTTGCTAAAGATGAATTATTCGAAGCTTTGTAGAGTTGTACCCATATTTTGAAATATTGTCCAATCGACTGCTAAGAAAGTAAAGTCTAGTGTTCAAAAATATTTTCTAATGAACTGATTCTAGATGCTATTAACATTTTCTTTCAGGCGATGCAGTTCAAATGGCTAAATTTCTCTGGCAAATCATTTGATCCCGACGAATATGAATTTTACGAAAGAGTGGAGAATGGTGATTTTAACTGGTAACTATTTCCCCCTAACCGCTCTTTTGTGATAAACGAACTGTTTTTCTAGGATAATACCACAGAAGATCCTTAGTTTTTGCGGTCCGCATGACAAATCGTATACTGAAAATGGTACCTTTGGGTAATAAACCAATAATCAATACCCATCTATCTCGTTTAGGGTATCCATATCACTCTCCGGAAGTATACTTTGACTATTTTCGTCGTAACAACATAACCACCATAATTCGTCTAAATCGAAAAGTTTACGATGCGAAGAGATTTACTGATGCCGGATTTCAGCATCATGGTTCTATAAAATTTGAAAAATCCATGATTCTAATATATGATTTTTTAGATTTATTTTTTATTGATGGCTCAACTCCCAGCGATGAAATCGTAAGATTTATTGCATCATTGCCTTCTGGTAACGCCTACATCTGAAATTAAGGTGCTAAAATTTATTGACGCGGTTGACAAGGCTCCCGGTGCCGTTGCTGTTCATTGTAAGGCAGGATTGGGACGAACAGGCACACTCATCGCATGCTGGATGATGAAACATTTTAATATCACAGCGCCGGTTTGCATGGCGTGGTTGAGAGTTTGTCGACCTGGTTCAGGTAGTTACAATATATATGTTATCATACTCTTTATTTGAGTTAAACGTTTGGTAGGAAATAAGGAAGGCAATGAAGGCGTTAAGTTTTCTGAAAGTTTTCAGCAAAAATAATTTACAAATTCCAATATATGTATTTCTATATCTATGCTCTTGTTTCAGTAATTGGCCCACAGCAACAGTTTCTTATCGATAAAGAAGGTACAAATTATAATATGTAAATATTATTCGCATTATACAAATTACCGTTGCAGAATGGTGCCGAAAGCTTGGAGAGCCGAAACTACCTGAAACGGAAAAAGATGTTCCTAAAAACGGTTACACAAAGCGAAGCAGTCGTCATTTATCGCCAAAGGGCACAAAAGATAGCACAGATGAGAGTGAGGCTCGGCCGAGGCCCAAAGTGTTGGTTACTGGGCTAGTCGAGAAGGCTGCGAATGAATTAGATTACTGTGGCATTCAAGACATGAAGGATGGCACTGTTATCTCTTCTACAGTTAGAGGAAAACCAAAAACATCCCAAGCCAGAACTCCAGCGCTGCGAACTCGTCGCAGTATTGACAATGACGTTGACAATTCAAACGGATATGATAGCACTTTGGAACAACTTGATGAGGTGTGTTTTTGGTTTGACCTATTTTGGACATGATTTTCTTCGAACTAACAAATTAATATAACTTTTTTCAGACAGCTATAAACGAAAAAGGACAAAGCCAGGGTGACCGTCTGTGTGAAATGAAAGCAAAAAGTCAACACAAAATTCGGAACGAAACTAGTCAACAAAACAACAATGATAGTCAACACGATACGATGCCTTCTGTCTCAGCTGCAGTTACCAAAACGTCCCCAACTACGTACTCCAGCGCCACCACTCCGATTAAACAATTGCGACTCTCTTCCTCAAGAGCACGAGGCATGGGCCTCTATGGGCCAAATCCTTTTCCCAAACCTCAGGCGCATAGATATTTGAATTTTAACATACCGGTATATTTATATATCCTTCAGGAATAACGTATGAACGTTTTCCTTTGCAGATTTCAAGAGTCACCGTGTCCACCAATCGTCCGTCAATATTAGCCAGAAGCAATCCAAGCAAAAGATACACTGGGTAGGACTACTGATGATACATTTTCGCTAAAACGTGTTATGATCAAAATGACTTATTTATAGTTTCTACATAAACTACTTTATATTTTTCAGAGTGCGAAATACCAAACCGTATTCGGCTGCTACTAGGTCTGTGGATCATACAAAATTATTAGAAAATAATAATGGAATCAAACACACCTCAACCCAAATCGGAGACTATACCGAGAGAATCAACGCATGTGTCTCCAGCGATTCTAAAAAATACGAACTGCGACCAAGAAAAGCGTTGCATTTGCCATCGAGGTTTGACCCTGCTGTTAATCTGTTACCAAAAAGTAATGCACTTCTCTCCTCACCTCTTAATAATTCTAAAATGTCACCTAATTCTGCGTCGAGAACTTTGCGTCTTTATTGATATTAAACTTTAGCATTTTTATATGAATGATATTTGATATCAAAGCCAAGTCTAATTTTTGATTATACTCATAATATTTCAATATTAATAGCAAGCATGACAACGGACCGACCTTTTGCCCGGTCCGGTCCGGTCGACCCCCCGGTCCGGTTTGGTCCGGTTCGGTCTCTAAAAGGTCAAAAATTTTTCGCGGCGCTACCTTTGGTAGCGCCGAGATTTTTTCACAATTTTTTTGTAAAGGTGTTTTTAGGGTATTCCGATGCGCTGATTACGAATCTGCAGTTATTTTTTCCGTATCGCATCAAGAATTTTAATTTTTGGTCTAAAATTTTGGCCAAAGTTTCGAGAAAATTGGTTAATATTTTGTGAAATTTTGGCCAAAATTAGCATTTTTCACCATTTCACCAATTGCAGATTTGTGATTAGTGCATCGAAGTTAGCACAAAACGCTTAGACGTGGAAAATATTTGTGACTTAAAAATGGGCGAAACCGAGACCGAGTTTTATAAGAGAAAAAAAACATACAAACAGCCAAAAAGCGCCGCAGGCGAATATTTTGGAAAAATAGCGACGTACAATAGAAAATGGAAGGAAAAATTGCGCCGCAGGCAAAAATTTTTATAAAAATTGAATTGTTTGCCAAAAACTTACATTGAAAATTTTTAATATTGCAAAAATTACAAAATTTTTTGCCGCCGAAGGCATTCTTAGGGGTGCTTGTTAAGTTTTGGTCGGTCCGGTTTGGTCCGCCGGACCGGCCACCCCCCGGTCCGGTCCGGTTGTCATGCTTGATTAATAGATTAGCCCGTCTTCACTCTAGTAAATGTATAGTGTACGTCGTCCGAATAGTTTAATTCAGGCCAAAATACCCAAAAATATGCACAAAAGCGTATCTAGGATAAATTTGACGTAGGAGCAATTTTACTTTCGCAAACAATTTTTTGAAAGGCAAAGTATTTTCGTTTTACCTTTGCAGTTATATCTGTTACTTTGCCAAATACTGTTTTGCACATAGGTTTCGTTCTTAGATTTCAACGCATGTAGCAATTTTTTTCTTGTTTGCCTTTTGTCGTGATTATGTCGTGCTATTGCCAATGATTATTGGTCCCAATTGTGCCAAACTTCTTTCTAAACCATAAACGCTTCGTGTAAATAAGCAGATATAAAAATAAAAGATTTGCATTATCGGAGTAGTTCTATGCATTTAGTCAGCAATATTTCTGTGCACTTGAGATATTTTGGATCAAATCTTCATTACAGTATGGTTTCAACTCCATATAAAATTTTGTTATACAGATCTTTTTCCTTTCTCAAACTAAACACGAACGTGTATTTTGCAGAAATGTATAGAAAATAGAGGACTTAGTTGCCGAAATGGCAGGTATATTTATTCAAATATCAACATTTAACCAAATTATAATCGTAAAAAATAAAGATATAACGAGGTTTTTATTTCTTTTGATCGGCTAAGAATAATGTGTGGTTAGCTGAGATTGACGCGTCAATAACTCGGTAGTCATCCAGATGCAAGGAGCGAACTTCTTGTGGAGTCGGGACAATTTTTTCGTCGTCATCTTTCAAGCCGAGGCCAAGTTGTCCGACAGAGTCGTACCCGAATGCGAATACTTTTCCTATAAACAGAGATATATTTGCATTAATATTTAAATCTCTATATGTGAATTATCATCTCTATTTCACAAAAGTACTTATTCAGTTAAATAAAGCCCTCCCCAAACGATTAACAGTATAAGGAACAAAATGGAGTATAAAGAACGAAAATTGCGTGCATGTTTTGCAAATATTAAAATGAAATAATGACTGGTTCAGAGGGTAATTGCCAATTAAATTTTCATTTGTTTACCGGTATTTTCGTTTCACATTTAAGTTAAATGAGCTTATTTACCTATTTTTACATTCTAATCGATAATTTACCTTCGTCAGTCCAAACAATATTTGACCCAAGAGATGCTGTAACACCAGCTGCTCTCATACCTTCGGGTAATGAGACATGCTAAAAAAAACGATTAACCAAAATAACGTATAGTTTTATATCAATATTTTTGTTCACCTGCAATGTGCGATAACACCAGTGATCCAAGTCGTTATTGTCGACCCATGTACCTATTCCCAATGCATTGTCTGCAACAATTAATATAAAATTTGGGTAATTTGGTAGTAAAGATTGTAGTACCTGTATTTTTGCCAATTGCGTATATTTCTCCTAAATAATAAAATATTAGTTGAAACCAGCTCTCTCTTCAAGCGTATAACTCTTGCTTAGATTAGACGGGATCCCAGTACACGATTTATGGTAGTTTACAATTTCGTTTCAAATGGCACAATATTGTACTACTCCAAATGTTAAAATTCTAACAATTACTATGTTATAATTATTATGTTAAAATTCTAACATAATATTTCAAAATTAGTTATGCTGACTAATCTCAGAAGCATTCGTGCTTGTGATATAAACCTCAATTAATTTGACAAACAAACCATCTTGATCGCGGCAAACTATATGTTGAATTCCCGCTATATGGGTCCAATTTTTGTCTGACGGAAAAGCGGTTGCATGGGTCAACTTTGGCACTCGATTGATCTCTTCATTTTCGGTATCCTTCTCAACTGTTGGATTAGTTCCAAGTTGGCCGAAGTTGTCGAGACCACAGGCAAATAGTCGGCCATCTTCCAATTTCGCCATAGTCCAATACCCACCAGCAAAGACATCGGTGACTCTAAAAATTTAACAATGTTAACATTTTCTAAATTTCATACATGCAATTTCATGCTTCATCCGAAATGATATTTCTACACAATTTTTAATGTAGTCTAGCATATTTAGATATTATTTAAAAATTTCTGATATAAAATCTTGAAATTGTCGTCGAAATTCGTGGATTGAAGTACCCTAAAAAATTCCCCTTGAAATTGTTACACGCTAACAGGATAGTACCCTAAGTACCTAAACCTCTTTTGAATAACAAGCTAAATATATTTCAAAATTTACAAGCTCAAGATTCCTCGCGAAAAATTTATGCACTAATCGTAAGATAATGGAATATATACCTCAGTTTGCGTCCACCTTCCAAAAGGATCACTGTTAAGTGCTTTCCGGAGCTGTCGGCCATGTAAGTTGCTCGAATGTGTTCAGTTCGCATTGATCTTCCGAGCTGTCCCATCGATCCGTCACCAAACGTCAAAAGTTCGCCTTCATTCGAGAGCATAGCCAAATGATTCTCCCCTGCTGCAATCTAAAGAGAAAAAATTTATCGTATTATAATAATTGAAATTTTAGCTACGAAGCGATATATTTGGTATATATCCATATATGGATAATCATTGACCATGTTATTTACTTCCTCAATGGTTACATTGATTTTGTGTATTTTGCAAATAGTCCGAATATTTTCCCACTTGTTACAAATACCCAACAAAAATATATCTTTCGAATGAATCAGTATTGTATAATTGTTCGTTGCATTTTAAACGAAAAGTTTAAGAAGTGTTCTTAAGAGAATAAATTATTTTAAGTACCATTTTCTGGAAGTACCTTATTTTGTTGTGTTATAGTTTAAACATATTACTTACTTTCACAATTACTTTGCTTTTATGAGTAATTACGACAACTGGTTCCTTTTGAATGTCAGCAAGTGTCTTGTGGGCTGTGACTTCGCCGCTTTGGTCCTGCAAAATGAAAGTAAATCAAGCAATAAAGGCTTTTCTTCTCCAGAAGCCTAGCAATTGTTATATCATCATTACGATTCCAGAAACAAGCTTCTTTTTCCACTACAATACCGTAAATCCTCTAATTAGTCCCGCGGGGGACTTATTATTTCGGAAGCTCTAACACTGCTGCAGCAGACAGAATAGATATCTTTATGCGTTGAAGAGAAAAATGAATCAAACACACAAAGCATTGTTGTTTGTTAAAAATAAATTTGCATTGCTATTGTGCTCTGTTCTGGTCAGTCGGCAGTCGTCGTGTTTACCAGTTTGAAATGATGAAATAGTGAAGTCATTGTGTTAAATGCTTTGCAGACGAATGACGCTTTTCTGTCTTTTACTACAGAGGGGGGACTTATTTGAGGGGGGGGGCTAATTAGAGGATTTACGGTATACTACAACTCTTTTATCGTGTACATTGATGTTAAATTTCGATGTTATATACAGCTTTTGGCACTTCGATAAACAAAACAGTGTGTGGTGCATCTGTTAACTGAAACGAACTTTGTGAATTATACTGAAACGATTATAGGTAATTAAGATAAGTAATACTAGTAATTTGTTCTGTAGTTAAAAAAAATAAGTGCAAAGATATTTACATATGATGTAGTAACCCTTCCATTGGTCCATAAAAATATTTTCAGAATAAAAGATGAAAACTTACTCTGAGGTTCCCCCAAGCTATCACGCTTCCTTTTTGTGTTAAAGCCGCTGAAAAGCTGGCACCTGCCGTGATTTGTACGACCTAAATTTTTCAAACCTTAATAATTAAATGTTAAAAAATAATCCCACCTTTCCTTCCTTTGCAATTTTCGGCCCAAACGCAATTTCTAAACATTTATATTCAAAATAGAATTAACAAAAATACATACCGGTGAAATTATCCGTGGTTTCTTCTAATTCGAGACCTATCACTGGCACAGTTCCCTTCTCGTTGACACCGCAGCTGTAAACTTTCCCATCGCTTGTGAGGACAACTGAGTGCACACCGCCAGCAGCAACCTAAAGAAAAGATTTTAAAAAATTATTGAAAGAAAATATGATTACTTGAACAAATGTCGTGCCTTCCGGAAAAGTATCGACTGCTCTTGGCTTACGGGTAACTGTTCTGCCTGGATGACCGATCTGTTCGCCCTCTCCACAACTGAGAATTCGGACTCCAGGAGTATTTGGAGCGTAAGCGCTAATCTCGTACTTCAGAAATCGTTTTCGACCACCTAAAATCAAATTCTTAATAATTGATTGATACAATTGACGTGTACTTTTTGCATTCGAATTTTTCTGGATAAATTTACGAGACTAATAAATAAAAGTGAAAATTACATCGATGACAAATTCACAAGGCAATGCTAGAAAATGGACGTAATTTCAAGTAGAGGTCGGCCGATACCGATATATCGCCGATATTATCGGTATCGGTTCTTCAATTTTTTGAAAATATCGATTCGACCGATATATCGGTAAAACTGGCTACCGATACCGATATTTTTATATCGGTATCGGTTCGAAAATTTTACGAGAATATCGGAAAATAGTCAGAATTTTCATTGAAATTTTTACCAAACTAGCCATATTTTTTACAAAAATTTCGCCTGCGGCGCTATTTCACTTATCTACTGTATTGTGTTTCAGTAGAAAGATTTGGCCGGTTTTCATTACGAAATTGAAATCAATTTCGCGCAAAGATAAAGATAAAGTGCCCCCGTGAATCAACGGTACTTCGCGCAATTGCAACATGAAATTACGGCGGGCGCTGGGTCATCTCCCCATTACATCTCCCCCTCTAGGACATTTTCCCCCCGGACATCTCCCCCCCATATATAAAACAGCGCATAATGGCTCATAACTAAGTCTAGACTTAAGTTTAAGCTTGTTTGGCGCCTTATAAGGGTTGTTCGGGAGCTTAAGCCTAAGACTAAGTCCCTTAGGCCCCATATTGTTCGGGGGCCCCAAGCCTAATGGCTTGTTTGGCGCCTTATAAGGGTTGTTCGGGCAAGTTTAGACTTAGTTATGAGCCATTATGCGCTGTTTTATATATGGGGGGAGATGTCCGGGGGAATGTCCTAGAGGGGGGAGATAACCGTCCCCCATTACGGCGTATTACGCGCAAGCTCGAGAAAAGGTCAGAAAACCGATCCCCTGGAATATTGGAAGAATGCTAGATAAAATAAACGACTGTTTCAGATAGAATAATAGAATTTATTATGAAAACACAATAAAATGGCGACTGCATATTATTTAGAAAAATGAGTCATTTTCCTCTGAGCATGTCTAATTTTGAAAAATTTTCGCCCGCGGCGCTATTTTTTCTCTAATTTTGTATCACGTCTCAATGTTTTTCCTAAATTTTGGGCTGGAAATTTGTGGAATATAGTCAAAAGTTTCAATGTTATAATTTATTTCAATGATTTATTACAGTCAATTTTTAAAGAGAATGCCAATTTTTTCAAAATATTTTGCCTGCGGCGCTTAGATTTTTCTATATAATTCTTCGCAAAAATGACGAAAAATGTGGCAAATGGTCAAAATTAGAACAAAATGAACAAAACCACGAAAACGTGGCCGAAAATTCTAAAAAATGAACAAAAGCATGAAGAAATGACCAAAAAGTGCAAAAGAATGAACTAAAACCCGAAAAAATGACAAAATAAGGGCAAAAATGAAAATTTTTGACAAATTTGACTCATTTTGGGTAAAATTTGAAAATATCGGTAAAAACCGATATATCGGTATCGGTTCTGCAATTTTATGAAAATATCGGTTCGACCGATATATCGGTATCGGTAAAACGGTTTGGCCGACCTCTAATTTCAAGTATATTTATTTGTGACAAATTTCATATTACAATTGTTTGAAAATTACTTTTGGCTGGTGGCAGAGACGTCAAGCCATCATTATCGTAACGTTCATTTCCCGAATTTTTCGAAAAAGTTCCCATACTCTCAAAGTACTAAAACGAATTATAAAATAAATGGAAAGAAATTGTCATAAACGCGTCCTAATTGTATAGAACAGTCCGAATGAAGATGGATGTAAAAGTCATGACCAATTTGTTTATGTAGCGTAATATTTTCAAAATATTATTTTGTTTTCTTAGCAACGATATGGCCGAATGAATTATGACTCATTGAACTGTGTAGGTTTTGTGACGAATTTGAGATAAAAAAATTATGGCGTTGTGTTCATGTTTAACGAGTAGCTTATAAAAGCTGTGGGAATAAGCAGAAATAGAACGATTGAAAGTTTAGGTGAGAAATGCCGCCATCAAACATTGGCCATAGACAACAAAGGATCTAGAGTCGGTGCAGACAATAAAGGGATGATTTCTTTTCTTTTTTTAGAAGAAAATTCGTACTTTACTTTACCGACCATCTAACATTGAATATAATACAGCCAGATTAAACCACCAAGATGCATGTGCTGGAGCTAAAAAACATCCATTCTTGTTTCGTAAATCCTCAAAAGAAAGGAGACACGTGCGAGAGAAATTCCGTTGATTGGATAAATACAATAAATTTACAATAACTAATGAATATAATAGACTTATTTGTAATGAGTTTTTTTTTATACAAATACCCCAAATTTAGCATTATTTCACACACTGAATGTCTCTGTGAACAGTTGTCTTAGCATTTGACTTCTTATACAAAAGTCCTATCTGCTGAGCAAAAAACATGTTTCAGAAATAAAATTCCAGCAAATATTTGCTGTTTAATTTATTTAATCCCTACTATCTAATAGTCTCGATTTAAGAAAAAAAATTATGCGCTAATATCATGCAACTACAAAAAACACATACCTGTGCTGGCTTTGCTAGTCTCCAATACGGAAGATCCATTCAAGGTATCGTTCGTGCTGATCATAGAAGATGCTTTGCGTTTCTTTGGTTTTCTGCCACGAGGACTTGATGTTTTGCCTTCATTCGGAGCGACTTTCTTCTGTATTGAAGCAGGGGTGACAAATTCAGCCTTTTCTTCAGCGTCAATTCCGTTCTTGTTTCCATTAACAGCAGTGTCATCCTTATGTTCTGCCAGAGGTGTGTCTTGTTTACTCTCAATTGAAGGACCTCCTTCCTCCTTTTCCGGCGCGGTTGCAATTTCCATACTTTCGATTGGAAGAGAGTCGCATTGCTCTTCGGAGGAGACAGCGTCCGCACCGTTATCAACTGTTGGATTATGCTGATCGATGTCCATTTATAGCCTAGATTTAGCATCATTAATAAAGTAAATGAAACATTGATATTTTTTAAATACAGAGCGTTTAGCAAAGCAAAAGTTTGCGGTTATGAATTTGTGCCAAAATTCTCAAATGTTTAAGTTTATTGGCAAAGCAAACATTTATTTGGGCTGTAAAAAGCGTTGCCAAAGGCTCTGTGGTTATTTTAATACACATCAAACAGACAATTAAAGCAAAACGCAATGGGGCTTACTTCAGGACATGCAAGTGGCTTTCGGGCTGGTGATTTAAACTGGAGGAATATTATGTACTAGTCTTCACAAAAACATATACAAGTTAATTTGTCTGTAAATAAGTCTAGGAATGAATCATCGATGGGAAGATTGTCTGCAGAATCGAATAAAGAAATGCTCAAAACATCGATTTAAACATTTGCAAAATCTGCGCCACACATTCTTTGCGGTCCTACAAGTTTGTGGTCCAACTGTCCCTTCAAGTTTTGATTACGAAATAAAACCATAACATATATAAGATGCATTACTAAATACTTTTCCCAATTAATGTAAACAAAATATTGGCATTTTGCAGAACGATAAATATATTTTCCGTATGAACAACAAAGCCGACATAATTTGACTTTTGAAAATAATAAAATATAAATAGGTTTTAGAAACGTAAAACATTTACATTAAAACTTATTTAAGATATTAATTTTAGGCCAATCTTGCAAATTATAAATAATTCGAACAGAAAGATTTTCAGAAGAAATAGAACATAAAATAATTTGATTTCTAACATTCATTGAATGATAATAAAGTCAAATTTCCATGTGGTCCCATCAGGCTAAATCTTCATCTTTTCCGTCCTGATTATCAAAGAAAATCTCAATATTTCGGTTAAAACTATATAAGGAGTTCGTATGATAGAATCAAACAAATAGCGCAAATTCGAATACACCAGAGGAGCGCCATCAACGAAGAAAACGCGCGCGTTCAAGCACATGTTTTTCGAAACGCATTAAGAAACAGTCTCGAATTCCACGAAGTGCATCAAGTGTTTGTTCTCGTGGTTACTATTATCAGTGTATAAATATTATTATTATACAAATAATTTCCGCGATATTATTTTATCGGAAAAGTGAAAATTCATATAATAATATTATAATTTACGGATTCTACTGTTTACGGATTTTAGAATTCCTCCAAGAATTGTCTTGGCCAATTTTGATCTAAGTATAAATTTGGACTCTTTAATTGAGAAGTTCTTGTTCCTCGTTAATTTTCAACTCCACATGGTTGGAATTTCAGCCATGCAGCAGCTTGGTTCCCGAATATAGGTTATAATTTATCAACATTGTTTACATTCTCAAACTCCCTTGTCTCAAACTCCCCTGTTTCCGTGTTCCAATAACTCGCCATTTCGACATCCATGGTTCGGAGTAACTTGTTGCGTTCGAGCTATCGCAGTTATTGTAATACAGTAATCAATTCCCACTATTAAAATTGCAACTGCTATAGCTATATATAATTCGGGAGATGGAGATGCCTAGATTAACATTCCCCGCAGCTTCCGCTCGCATAATCCTTTCTTAGTTTCGAGTCATTTTTCTTACGCTATACTTGCATAACGACAACGCCCAACATCGATCCATGATGTCACAATTTTCTGAACTTACTTAGAATTATTACAAATTGGGCCAATTCGCCAAAGACTTGGCAATAGCTCGTGGTTTTGGCATGTAAGTTATTCCATTATACCAATTGTATAAGGATTTATCGTTATATGCAATCAGAAGTAAGGCGTCGTCTGGCAGCAAGCGCACCCAGCGCTGCCTCGTCCTCGCTTCTCCCGTTATGGTGTGATGTGGGCTCTGTTATTGATCGATCGCCTATTTGCAGTAGTTCTCTCGTCAGCCAGACTTGCAAAGATAGTTTCAGGATTTTGTGATGCATTATCCGTTTTATCATTTCGAATTTTTGTCATTTGATATTACCTTTAAAATAGTTCTTTGATTCTCAACTCAGAGTTGTTCATCCGAAGTCTTCTTTTCCATTTAATCATTACTTTAGAACGCCCTTCGCGTGATCGCTCTCTAACCCATCATTAAATGAAGTCTCACCAAACTAACCTTTCTCGAATGCACACAACACAAATTTTATTCCTTTACCTTTCCCAGGTCTGACGTTTTAAAATGTGCCATCATTCTTTCAAGAATTAGCGCCAAATTTTGCGGCGATAATTTTCAGTGTACTTTGCAGGTTTGCAACACGAATTGTCTTCTGAAAATTGTTAAACAGTTAATGAGTCGACCTTTGTAATTCCGTCATATTAACGATATTCTGTGATCGAGTGTAGTGGATCGGGCGTACTAACTCCACTAATGACATCACTCTTCTTCTCTCTTCCAATTGAACGTTATGTGCCCCTTTTCGTTTCCCGTTCTCTCTGCGCACCGCGATATAAATGTGATGTTGTTTTCATTTCACGTCAGAACAAATTTAGCGGTATATAAATAGACAGTCAGAGAGGGAGCGAGGCATAGAGAGAATGATTTCGAACGATCACCTGCCGGGCCCTCCCTCCTTCACGCCCTGCCTTTGTCCCAGCCCTGGCCTCGTCAGCCTGTAACGCACACAGTCCCTCTCTCCCCTCATCCGATATTTTTAAGGCCCTTTCTCGATCAAAACACTCCGCCAATGCAAAGGGCTGAGACCAATATTTTCGCCATCCCGACTTGTTGCCAAGGATCTCTCTATTGACAGCGTAGGAGCGACGGCAGGATTTATGGATTGTTTTTGTTGATTTGATTTGGCTGCCACCCTCAATTCCATGCTTTTCTGGTAATATCGTTCTCGTCCATGCGATGGATATAAACAAACTGAATAGAACGATGCCACCTGCTGTCCTATCTTCCTTAGTATTTGTTGCAATTGCGATTTAGTCTGTTCTTTGGTGGATCTGTTTGTGTTTTGAACAATGACATCATTCGTTCATTCGCCGTTTGTTTTGAAATAATGGACAACAGGGAACTAGCTCCCGATTTTGTACATATAAAATAGGAACATATATTCATTTTCGTTGAATTCCCGAGACGATGACTAGCTCGCCTGAAAATAATATGACCCGAAATGAGGACGAGCGGTGTTTTCAAAATTATTTCGTGTATCTTTCCAAATGATGATTTTTCTCAAAGGTGATGTGAGGTGTGACGTGTCATGGTAATTGGTTACATCAGTCACGTGGTATATATCAAAGTATAAACTCCGAATTTTTGCCAAATGAATCATTTTTACTGTAGACATTTGTTTTTAAATTTCGTAAGAAATTCATATCGTATTCTGACGACCTCAAACAACGAACTCAAACAAACATCTTGTCTCCCGTAATAGTAGTCTGCTCTTATTGTTGTTTTCAGTCAAGTATTGCTAGTATGTTAATTATATCTTCAAATTTATTCAGTTTTATTAACAGTCAAATATATTCAAAACGGCCCGCAATATTTTGGTATTGAAACTAGAATAATCGAGGTATTTTTACATTTCCCGTATAAAAACAGGGTTCCAGATCATGAAATCGAAAACAACATGTGGAAATAAACATAACAAGGAAATGAGTACCGAGGTTATACGTATGTTACGTGAGTGTAAATTGTGTACGGTTTTACAATTCGAACATCTGATTTGGTCACTAATCGAGCAGGGAAACAATAAAAAGGACCGAGAAGAGGCAAGATGTTGTTTTCGATATGTCTCCGTGCACTTCCCTATGCATGTTTCATTTATTCTTTTCATGTGTTGACTATTTATACTTTTACTTATGTATATTTTTCACCCGTTATACTACTTAGTTTTATGGGCATCTACTCAGACCCAACGCTACCACATACGTTTAGGTCTAACCGTTTGGACTTAGGGTCGAAACGGTTAGATAAATATATTAAGTTCACCACTCTTTCGTAACCTATCCTATTCCATCTCCCTTTGTTCAATATTCATAGTAAATATTTAGTAACTAAGACTCGCTATAAAAGTGAAATACTATTATACAGTTCATATTTAAAAGGTTTATCCCAGGTAGGTTGTTAAGAACACTGTTACTTTCAGATCTGAGTCGCGTATACATCGGACCTGATGTGAATCGCGATGTCATATGAAGTCTTTTTTGTTTGAATTCTATGTAAATGTTTTGATTTAAATCCTTGCATATTTTTACTAAAAAATTCTGACTTTCTCCTAATAAGGTATCCTGGACATATAACCATCACACATGCTACAACATCTTCCCCTACCCAGATGTCTATTTCAAAACCACTGACCTTCGTAGCGGTCATTCTAATAAATTGCAGTTGTGACTCACTAGCGTCCTCTTTCCCAATCCATTGACTGAAATATCCCATTGCTAGTCAGCATGGTTGCAAAAAGCGCACATTTCCTCATACCGTACAACCGATGTTTCACAATACCCTCAAGTCAATGCAGACATTCCCGCCTCCACCCGGATGACGCTTTCCTCACCTTAACGAAATCCCTCGAAATGCTATGAATAGGTGTCTCCAATGTTTATATGCACAAGAAAAGCAGTTCGCTGTCAACGAAAAGACTTATCGACCGTAATGTTTACAATTCTTATCATGCAATCCATTCAAATAGGGAAACGGTAATATATTATCTATACCCAAAGAATAATTGTTCGAAACATTATATTTTGGGGATTTAAGTTTACTTAATGTATTTAAAGTGGCAAGGAGCGTTTAGGTGCGCAAAATTATAATACAATATATTGTGGAATAGTTTGCATTTTATGTGGGAAAGTATGACCGTAGCAAGAATTCCGGTTTATTTGACTTTACACACTTATTTTGATTAAATTATATTGGATCATTTTTTAGAACAGAAGAATATTTTCAAGTATTATTCTTATAAAGAGTCAGCTTTGCAAAGCGCAAAAATAGGACGTTTAACAACCCTTTTACTAGGATGTTCCCTAAAATGTTTGAGCCTTGGAAATTAATAAAGTATTTTTTGGATGCCATTCATAGTTTTTAAAAGCCAAAATATTCGATTCACAGAATTTGATCAAACCAAATTTTGGTTTCATAATACATCAAGAGCGAAATCGCTTACAATACTGATTTAAGCTTTAGGAATACTGCATCATAAAACGCTTATATATCATACATCAGGCCCTATCAGTTCTCTTTTCCTCACCTTTAAGATAACTCATTCCATGACGTTCATGCTATCTTGGAGTATTTTTTTTTGCATATAATCGACGGCGTTCATTGTTTTATTTTCTTTCACGAGAAGAAAATTCGAGAATTGAATTAAAAATCAATTTTATTGTCTAAAACCACCGATGTTACCTTTAGAAGGCATCTTTTTTGTCGTCTT
Source organism: Ditylenchus destructor (assembly GCA_022814885.1). Classification (NCBI taxonomy): domain Eukaryota; kingdom Metazoa; phylum Nematoda; class Chromadorea; order Rhabditida; family Anguinidae; genus Ditylenchus; species Ditylenchus destructor. The sequence continues at coordinate 225,944 of JAKKPZ010000006.1, forward strand.
GAAATTCTTCTAAAAATAAAATATATTTCATGATACTTGCAGAATTGTTAAAGTCACTAACTTTCGTGTTTATCCGCTTTTTCATCTTACTTATGCCCTGTCATTGACTGTATTTTCAGACGATTATTCGACTATTATTATTCGAGAGCGCCTCTGTGTTGCCCTATTCTAACAACACTGCCAATTTCCATATTTTGCGCTAATTTTCCCGCATTTTTCTATGTGTTATCAGAAAATCGGCATGCAAGAAGCAACAAGAGCCGTCGTCAACGAAGCTCATGAAATAGGACCTGAACTATTGGCTGATTACTTAATACGGCAGAAACTCGAAAAATCAAAAAACTCTTCACCGCGATTACCGTCATTATTAGATGGCTTGGAAGCAAACGAAAAGTGCCTTATTGTGGACTGTCGAAGTTTTATACACTACAACAACAGTCATGTTCGGAGTGCAATCAACGCATTCTACTCGAAAATTATGCGACGAAGATTACTGGATAATAAGGTGGGTTTATACTAAATGGCTAGGGCCGAATCACTTTACAGGTATTACATCATATATATATATCATCGTAGGATAAAACGGGAAAAAGCAAAAAATAGTGGTAATTTATCACAACAATTTAAACATAAATTGAAATTCAGTGCTTTAATCAACTATAAAACCGCTCACTTTTCCGATTCATTGGTACCTCAAAATGCGTTATTTTATATACCTTATTTATAGAACTCAATTAAAAACCTTGTGGCTTAAAACCCTGCTTGCCGGTTACATAGCCTGTACTTGTCTTTTAACGAGTGCCTACTAAGCGAAAAACCCCAAACGAACGCTTTTTAAAATGCAGACTATAAGACCGTTAAGAATTACCCTTAATATGATTTATGTGGTTTTAATAGGCATTTCTTTTAGACATGTTCTGACTTCATTCTCAATCACCTGTCACATGGTCTAGGCGATTCTGTGGCGTCAGACAACGTCGATCTAATTCTGTATGCTGGTGATGATTCCACTCATCTCACGAATCATATCAACAATTCACTTTCGACAGCGAACGAAAATGGCAATGGGAAATGTTTGTGTGCAAAAAGCCAAAACACAAAAGAAAATTGCATTTCCGAGAAAGAGATATCCGACACTGAACCCCGCTTTCAAAATTCACGTCCTACCAAACCCATTGACAACCAAAATAATCAAAGGAATGAAGCTAGCGATATTCAAAATGCCACGGAAAACGGATTTTCGACATGTTCGTGTCACCAATCACTGACTTTGTCCTCTTCGGAACGTTTTATCCGTTTTCTCTTCGAAAAGCTCAAAGATTCGACAAAATTGAAGTTCAGGCGAATCATGCTCCTAAAAGGTGGGTTATTTTGTACGTGTGATATGCAAAAGAAATAAAAAATAGCACTTTTAAAGCAATTGAAAAGTTATTATATTTTTGGAAATTTGTTTTGATGAATAATACAATTGGTTTTCATTAATGAAAGTTTACTGATTCCATTTGATTCATAAAATATGTTAATGTGAGACGACTATGATTGCTGATTCAAGTGGCTAATAACTCGTTTTACAACCTGATTTCATGCGTACAATGTGTTATGGAGGGATTCTTTAAATAAGCTCATATATTTTGATTTTTATCCTCAACGAAATCCTAAAATACAAAGTAAAATGTCAAAATCTGTGTCAAATATGGCATTTTCGCCCAGCTTTTATATGAGCAATTTCCGGACGCCACTTTTGTTCGTTATCCACTAAAGTAGCTTTTGAATCGCTGACGGCAAAGCGTTATTCATATTTTTTGTTTTGATGAGGTGAATGAATAATACAAGATGAGTGTATGAGAATTGTAATTATAGCGGATTTCATATGCCTTTTAGCTAGGGCTGCCATCGGCTAAATAAAAGCATGCGGTATGATTCATTCGTTCACTGCTCAGCCAGTCACCTTCTTCACATGTTTGGGAAGTTCGCTGGCGGAGCGATGGGATCTCATTGCACCTCTCCCATTTCTCTTGTTCATTTCCTTTCTCATTGAATCATCGCAGCATTTGGGATAGGAAAGCACAAATCGAGCGAGGCGTGTCTTCACAGGACCTAATGATAAAATTTTATTAGAACATTCCTCTCTGATTTTAGTTATTTGAAATTTTTGCCGACGTTTTTGGCTCCATTTTGACATTCGTCCCGAAAAATAGCGTATGTTGAAATTAAGATTTGTCTCAGTATGAATCTTCTTTCTTTCTTATTTCTTTAAAATTTCAGTCTGATTTTTTATTAGAATTATTAGCTTCTTTGTGAATATTCCTTTCTCAAACATTAAGTATCAAAAATGGGATCTCGAGTAGATAATCAAAATGTTTCACCCTAAAAGTTGTATTATCTAAACGCAATATAATATTAGACTTTTCACTTGAATTGACTAATTTTTGTTTACTCTTTACTTTTAGAATGCGTATTTTTAACGGAATACCCAAAACTCAATTTTTGTGAGAATGCAAATTCTGAGATATTCAAAATTGAAATTCTATTTGTGGATTTACAGTATAGATCACTTTATCATGGCACCTTCTATTATGGTCATTTTTATTTATTTTTAATAACCAAGAAAGTATTTAATCGGAGTTCTAGCTAAGCTCTGTGAAACCCTCAATGTGTGAGACATCCCACTCATTTTCATAAAGTCGGCTTCCTCACCTTTTCTGGGGGATAATCCGGACGGTGTGTCACTCGCATTTTTTGTACTTTCGATTTATGGTGGTAATTAATGCCTCAGGCAGGATTTGTGGTCATCGTTCACAATTTTTGCACATTTCCCGAATGCGATGTTTGATGTTTTCGCTATTACATTTCTAGGCACTCCTGATGCATGAATAATACAAATAGTTATATCCGCGGTATTTGTTCGCCATTCATTCAAATCCCACGAAATTCGTCGCATGAGTCACCATAGCTAACGTTGTTTTCCCAAGCTCTCACTTTTCGAAAACAATAGTCACTTGATTTGCTGGTTGTCATTTGCTAATGGCTGAGCGATTAGGAATACTGTGCCGGTGTGCAAAATTAATGCTCTATGTTACCTCCGGTGCCACATTCCCGGCTCACTCATCCAAAACATGCCATGAGAAATAGCTTGTTTTCGACATTGAGGAGTGACTCAGTCTTGTTTTCATGCTATATACCCTTAATTGGTAAAAGACAAGACTTCCGATTGGTAATAAATTTATAAATAAACCCCTTAAATTTTGCAAAGATTTTGAGCAATAACTTTGAAATATATTCAAGGCATGAATCGGCAATGCATTTTCCGAGCCAAAGTGCCGAAAAATGGTTACTTTACTAGTGAATGAGCTGGATGATAATTTAAATTGCCAAATTAATTATTCCATCAGATTTTCAGACATAAAACAGAAAAGGAATTTGAGCTGGGAATGTTTTATTCCAAAGCATTGTGAATTTCCGCTTGCAAATTTTAAAATTTATGGACACAAAACAAATTTAATATGTTAAAACCTTCAGTCCTGAAACGAAGTCATTTTTGGTAATATGACATATTATTTCATCCTTGTAATTTCTACATCTTCTTACCTTGTCCTGATCTTTTTGCCATATACATGTTTGGTGGCTAATTCCGATTTTGCTCACTAGAAAATGGATACTCTCAAATTTTGAGCAGTGAGTAAGTCGTGTTTTCCTACTACGAGCCTTCAGGATCTTTGGCTTTATAGAGAAAAAGACCTTAAATTTCAATTCATCGCGTCCCCAAAACCTCATTAGCTCAAATGGTTAAAAATGTTACTCCCTAATCTTAAAGCAGGAGATGGACGTAGGTAATTATTAGTTTTTGAGACTTTTATTTTAGTTTGCGAGGACAAAAGCAATAATTATTACCTTCATTGATATAAAGTAATCCTTTCTAGGTCATTTATGAGCAAAAGTACTATAATGCCTTGGGAGATTCCGGGAACCTTGGATTTCTTAAAATGCTCATCCTCTGTGGCGCCTTACACTGAACCTATCGTGAGAAGGATTACCGCATATTTTGCGTGAATGACTCAGATTAATTATGTGTATAACTGAGTGTGTAATTATTAATATTATTTGAGGCTTCGCTCTCCTTTCCCATGTATGCTCGAGAGCGCTATTTCTCGCATGCGTGGTCATTCAATTGGACGTCGCGATTGCCCACACTGTCTCACTTTTCTTTCATTTGACTTATTCATCCCTCTCCAGATGTTTAGTCATCCTCTGTCCAATTATGAGAGCATATCGCACTTCGCTTCTAGTACTCTTATGAGTGGCTAATACCGCTATATGTTTATTTTAGTTTTATGCTTAGTGCCGGTGGCAACTGCCTTTGTGAAACTGACTTGATGATTCATCCAATCAAAACCAATTGGTCCTCCGGCTTACTCTTTCCGTGCCATTCCGTCCTCCTATTGCGCGAGTCACAGCGCTAGTGAGTGAATAATTGAGCAGGCTAAGGCAATATGCCAATGAACTATTAACTGCCAGATGAGTCATCGAGGACCCATCCCCTCAGCTATTATAACCGGCGCCGACAACGCATTGGTCATGTGCAGGAAGCGCTTTATAAAATTTTAGCACTATTATACGTAATAGGGTGAGTCGTCGCGCGATTAATCACTCTTAGACCGCCTCTAGCATCTGACTTTGCCGTCTAGCTCGGATCTTATATAATGACCGCTTAATATTAGTATAGCACTTCTGCAGTTGTTCCAGAAAACCTTTTAATTCTGTTTCGAACCTTTTGCACCACGAAGTGATTTTGTTTCAGTCCAGACTGATTAGAGGAATGATGAGCAATTGTGCGCGACATCCCACTTATGTTGCACCAGGTTTAGATAGAATGTGAGAGCCGGGAGGAAAGTGCAATGACACGCTTCCGGCACTGGCGTTCTGGCTAATTTCTTGCGTTTATAGGCAAGGGACGTGATGTTTTCGCTGAAACTCGGAGTCGTGAGTGAATATTCTGCATCGGTCCTACGTGTCATAAGATAATCAGTTAGTTGACATCATAGTCATGTTTTTAGCGTTTGGGATATGAATGATAACCTCTCGTGTGATACTCTGGTTTAATTTCAGACATGTCTGGCATTCATCTCAAGACTAAAATAGTTTATTTCCTAAAACTAATTGATCAATTTTAATACCTTTATATCAGTCGCAAAAAAGCTTTTAATTTTGTTCGGAACAAAGAGAAGTATAAAATTCTAACATAAAACATACTGTTTATTATTCAAATCAACGATTTTCCGATTCATTACCTTCAGATTGTGATAGAGAATAGCTTTTCTATTTTATCAATCAATCATGTGTCCTTTTTCACGTTACGCTTATCTTTCTTATTCCAACGATGCATTTCCAAATTGCTGTGTGCCCAACGAATTAGCAACTAATTTGCTTTTTTGTATTTTGACAAAAGTTTTTATATGAACAGTGCTTATCGGAAAACCTTTTTTCTCAAAATCTCACATCAGTGTTAAATAATTTTCGAACTACTACCAATTTTTTCCGCCAGCAATTGGCTGGCTTAGGAAGACGTTCCAAATGCATGGACATCCCTCACTTTCCTACTATACGTGTCAGATTTCTTTTGCCAGATTGGCAGTGTGTATAGTGAGTGTTATTGTTAGTTGAATGTATGATGTCTTGGAAAAAAGAACAAAAGAAACTCCTGGGTGGGTTTGGTTCTACAGCTGAATGCATCATCTGCATGACGAGAGTTGAGGCGGCGCTGCTTATCGCCACCACTCTGAGTAATCCTTCTCCCTTTTTAGCCGCCCATTTCGTGCCTTGTAGTCAGTGAGCCATGAATGGCATGACCAAGTCTGCCGGCGCACTGGGACAACTAGTCATCGTCCAGTTTTACCGCTGCTTTGCAAGAAGCGGCCGACCCACCCCTGTGCCACTAGATACATTATACTGCCTCTTGGGAGTGCGATTTGCCCAAGAAGTGGGGACGAAGACCGTGCGCAACACAATTAGCATTGCATATGTATATGTGCTTGCCTTTATTACACCTCTCGAATGTGCTCGAATTTTCATTCAATTTTCACGCTCAAAGATTAGCCTCCGCGATTGTTCACTTAATAACCTTGTTTTAACTGCTATTCCATTTTCAGGCAAATTCTGTTATTGTCAGCATATGTCATTAGCGAAAATAATTTAGCTGACTATTGCTATTCACATGATCAGTCACTCAACATCGCCCTCTGCGGCACTATCAAGTCATCGCCCATCTTCACTGTTGCTGATGCCTCCAGAGCGGTGCCGACCCTCATCGCTGCTATTTGGGCTATCGCATTCCAGCTCTTTCGCAGATGGTGACTTGGATGTTGCAGACGACCAATTTATGATTAAGCGATCGGCGAGTCAAATAGGTGAGATAATGTCAGCTTCTGAGTTGGTATCTGATCTCGTACACTATGGGGTTTGTAACAAAAAATTACAATAGGGTAATATAAAAATTTGGGAAATTCCAATTGACAAAAATAATAGGAATATAGGCAAGATAAATTTCACCGGCAATCTTTTACTAAGTCTTTGCCAAATTTGGTCCATAATTTACTTCTCGGGAGTGGCTACAATGAAACCATTTAATTTTATTACCTTTCTGAATATGTTCCGTCAGGCGGTTTTGGATGAGTCAAGTTGCACTTAAGTTGATAAATGAATGTAATTCTCCTCATAACTCCGTTTTTCCGCATGTGAATGTACTTGAGAAAGAATTGGGTCGTCCATTTTCCTGCAATGTGCACATAAATATGTGTTCCTTTGCGGTCGATGACTCACCACAATCAAATCTTTTTAGTTTCTCATTCATTTTTGTGTTGTTTGCGACATTAGTAATCATTTTCCCAATATGCTCATTTATTATAGCTTTTTTACTTTTCATTATTTCTGCAAACTCATTTCGTGCACGATCATATTAATATATCAAGTGAAAAGGGGAAATTAATTTTTGCGGCGGCAACACCGCAGGGTTTGCGGGTGGAGAATGGAATCAATCAATCCACCCGTTCCGACTATATAAAGAAGGGTTTCATGCTCGTAATTATATTGCAAATTGGGTTTTATTATAGGAATGTTCGCTTTTAGTTTAGAAATTGACCGCACTTTGAACGTGAAGGAATTTATTTTGAATAATCATATCAGTTTTTGAAAGGTTCTTTCCTAAAATCAGAATTATCTTTGAACAACAATAATTATTACTGTTACAGAAAAAAAAATTTTGCTGAAAAACATATTTTATAAGATAAGGATCTTTTAAATGTTTGTTAGAAATTAGGATCTATAGCAGAGTTTCCGCACATTCTTATGTTTGAAAGCCCCCTTATTTTATTCCTGTTTTTGCAGTTTGTGACCAGTTTCTCCAAAATTGAAGGTAGACTACAGTTTCCTAAAGACTACATATATATTGATAATGGAATTATGCCAAACCGACAGTTTCATTAGTGAGCGACTGTGTCAATACTGGCTCATCAGTTGTGTACTAATCAATGAATTTGGGAACCGAAAGGGATGTGAAACCCTACTAAAAATAGACTAGCTGCTGAATCACAGTTACAAAATTAGGTTGAATGTTTGTCCTAACCATGATCCCAGTGACTATAGTGAAACCGATGACTAAGTAAACTTCAGCATCGTGAACTCTTAGTGAAATTTTTCGTTCGCCATTAATGCTACCAGCTTTTGACCACGTTTGGCATAATCTCCATGTTTTCTGCAATATTTTCAAAAATTTGGTCACCATCATAAAAGCTGAAACCAAAGTCGAAATCTCATAGATTTTTGCCTTATACTTACAGCAAAAAATTCCTCAAACATTCATAAAAATCTATCAAAAACCTATCGATGTCAAAATTTTATTAGCTTATATTTTCGTTTAAATTATATGGGAACTGGCATTTGTCACGTTTTGGTCAACTATTATAAAATAATAATATCTTATGATTTCTTCATTTAATTGGCAGTTAGAAAGTTCTATTAGGCTCGAATTGACTAATAAGTATGTGAGGGTGGGGAAGGAAGAAGAAAGTATGACCCAAGAAACTACTCATTTTAAGTTTTCGGTTCCACCGAGGATTGAAAGAAGTGTAGGCGTGGGTGGTCTCCCCAATTTCTCTATTTTTATCCAATATATGTTTACTCTTTTCTTTGGCATCATTGAATTCATCGAAAATACAACCGTCGGCTGCAGACCCAATCGGATTATTTGCACTCAACTGAATTCCACACTTTGTTTTGCCTTTTCTTGTCTGTTCACTGTTGTAAGGGATCTTATTTTCTCGGCCCTAATCCTTCCAGAAATGCTGCTGAGTAATTATTCACGCCACATTTGTGTTTTCAGATATATTTAACAGAAATCCGCGAACCAAACCCCAGTTTGGCCCTAAAGTGCTAGCAAAATATGCGAGACGAAACTATTTGACTGGTGTGAGCTCATTTTGGGCAGCAAATCTGTTCCACTTCACTAAACTCTCGGCGAATGACGCGAGTGCACTTTGCGCCGTAATCGCATGGCTTTCTGGAAAAGGAAACAAATTGCGCCCTCCTGACCCACTGGTGAGTCCTAACCAGGCCCAAAGGGTTAGGTCGCGCCGGGGATGACTCACTCATTTCTAACAAATGCGAGAGTAGAGTCTCTTCGTGGCGGGGGAAAGAGTCACAACAACCTCTACAGCTTTCTATGTTTCTCTCTGTATGTCTCACCGCCGCATCATCTCGCTCTAACTCACCCCAATGTGACACTTCCTCCATTCCCTTTGCGACGCCATTTTTCTCAAAAATAAATATCAAACGTGTATGTGAGTGTGAGCAAAATCGATAACGCAGTCATCTGCTCTTTCCCGCACACATCCTAGGATGTGACACAGCCGACGTTGTTCGTACCGCAATTTTTGTCGTGAGAACAAACGGAAATTCACATGGTTGTTCAGAGATTTTGAATACCCGCGCGCGTTAATTTTTTTCTGTCTTTAGCCTTCACTTAGTTATGGTTTAATTCATTAATCCGTGTCAGTGCCGCAAAATAAAGTCTTACTTCCACGGATTAGGACTGAAATAGGGACCCTATAATTAAAAATATTTCGTGTCGGATAAGCTATGACATTTTGGAATTGTTGTGCTTGAAAGCTCAAAATACGTTTGCCTTCAAGAATTACAAAATTGTTTTATGTTTCGTTGGGAACGATTAGGCCCTTTAAGCGTCATATAATATTTGCTTTGGAGCTTTTGTGTACTTGTTATTATTGTGCCGAATGTAACTTAATGCGTTTGGGAAGGTTTTATGTACACTAGAATTTCGTTAGTTTGCGTTATGTACACCAGAACCTTTATTCCATTATGTACGTATAGAGTTTACGCAATGAAGTCATAATTATGACATTTACATTTTGTCTTGATGCTCCCTCACTGCCTCTATAGAAGGGTGGAAAACGGCCGCAAAAGCCCAATGAATCATCCTTTCTTGCTTTTTGTTCTCTCGCCCAAGGCAAATAACGGCGGCGGCCCATTTGCACACACGTTTACATCATCGCTAAAAGGCCCTTGTCCAGGATTTCCCTCAAAGCTTCATTCTCTCGTCTTTTCGCCTTACCCAAAAGACACTGCCTCTCTCCGGTGGAGGACCTCAATTCAGCAAAATGAGCCGTGGCATGGGCTGGACCTGGACCGGGTGATGTGGCACCATAGCAATTAATAATTCATCATTCCCAGCAAAACCCTTCCAGTAACAACCAAAACACTTCCATCGTCAGTGAATCCCGAACACACTGCTCTTTGACAGCGCTTATAAACTATTCTGAAACAATCTCTCTTCTAAAGTCCACGTTCGCCTCCTGAGACATCCGTCAAAATATTTGTCTTTGCTACAATTTCAACTCATAGGTTAGCATTGGAAGCCAATTGAGTCTGAGTTGCGAAAATAAATCCTTTAGACTCTATTTTTATGGTTTGAAATCTGGTAACGGATGATTAACTAGGTCTCAAAAATGGCTAGTCCCCCGAAATTCGCTCCATTTCTGAAAGAAAGAATTCCTGATATGAAAAATACATCTGTACCCTTTGTGTGTTTATAAGGTTCTTCAACCAAATTTTCTGTTCTTAATAAAAGATCGTGAGAGAGTGAATTTCCTAGGAGTGGTAACTAGGCATACTTTGATAAGAAAACAAAAGGTCCTCGATAGAAGCATTTATCGAAATTCGAAGAAAAGAGTGGCTTATGTGTGAGACTCCCATGATGAGAAAAGGGAGTCATCGACCACCGCTAGCGGCAGCCGACTTGGCATATCAATGACACCCGAAGGGTGAAGAAAGAGCAATGTCCGTTGGATGTTTGGCGTGCATTTGCTGCTTCTTGGAAGACCTAAGATTTTATTTTTATTGCCCCATTGCAAAGAACAATGACTCGGCTAGGAATTTGAGTGTGCGAATGACGCATCGCGGCCCTCCCCCATCGCACTGGCCTCACCCATATTCCTCACACGATAATAAAATGCCCCGAGTCTAGCTGTGATTTGAGCCAATTCCGCGAGGGTCACACTAAATAACCCTTTCCACAACAAATGAACCTCCATTCAAAACTCCGACGTGATATAAAAAATCAAAATGCATATTCATTGGAGTTTCCGTTTTGCATACAATCAAAACCGCACCGTCCGCGTTCCACGTCGGAATCCAAAACATTAAAATCATCGGGATGCCTTTCAAATGTCATTGAGATTAGCGCCGATGAATGTTGTTCCAAGGGATTGGCTTTCGGGGATTAGCCAGGGACGCGGGGCTGCAATGTTTAGCCTTTTGGCGTTCTTTGATAAGTATGACTAAACCCATTGGATCGTGTGTTGGAACGTCCTATTGATAATAAAAGACAATGGCTGCTGTGAGAATATCACTCCGCACTTATCAATTACATTTCCCTTTCGCTACAAATTCCCTTTTCCTGGTTTGAAAACCATTTTCACAATTTTCCTTCTGTGATGACTAAGGCCCAATCAAAACATCGAAAATAATAAAACAAACTTGGTGATGACAAATTCCGAGCAGTCACAAGGGCACAAATTATTCCCTTGTGGACCGTAGTTTTTCTCCAAAATTGAGATTTGTCGGAATTATTTCTTTTGTTATTCTGTGCATCTGTAAGAAATAAGCGCAAATCACGTGTTTGAAAACTTTGGTGGATATCTTAACAGTGCAAAAATTCTGGAAATATCTTTTGATTGAAAGCGTAATTTAGTATTTTGCAAATATTCTGATACACCTAATTTATTCTGTACTTACAATGTGCATATCACTAATTTATTCAACACTAAATATTTTCAACACTAAATTTTTCGAATTTCAGGTGGCTTCTTCACGTTCCAGAAACAGTATCCTGAATTGTGCGAAAGTTCGACACAAGTGCGCAAGTCCGGTGCTCTGAGTACCAGTGACCATCCGCAAAGTGCACTGACAGCCCTGCCTCCATCCACCTGCAGACCCCAAACGGCGTCTTTGCGTCTGAATAGTGCCTCCATAACCTTTACCTCCAATGGATCTATGAATTCTAATCAGAAATCCTCGGCTGAAGATACTCCACTTATGAGACGGCAATTTGCTCTCGCTGAGGGGCCACGGACTGCGCAAATCGAAAACGAGCAACTTTTGGGAGCCGCTCAGCAAGCAAGCACAAAAGTGAATTTTCGGTCACCGGCATGTCCTGTAACCGCACCACCTGCTTTGAAAATGCCATGCTCGTGGTCTCAGCCGTGCTTGCGAGGACTCAGCCGTGCCCTACAACAATGCGATGAGCTCCAGGCTTGCACTTCCACCAAGACATCGGAGCGTATGACGCAAATTCTAGACTTTATGTTTCTGGGCTCTCAAAACGACGCACTCAACCCATCATTATTGCAGGTTGGAATTTTGTTGAGTAAACACTGCAATTAGCAAAGGGATTAGGGTCGACTAATATTGCAACGAATAAATCTATTTTTGGACTCGGTTGTTGCGACTTTTACATCCGCCAATTAAAAGTTACGGTGGAATTTACTAAATTTTAAGAATTGATTTTATTATACAGGTAAAAGGAGAACAAATAAATGGGGTATTTTATTACAGACAAAATGTAAAAATAGTCATAAACTTTAAAAAGGAGAAGAAAATTTAGGTTAGAGGAGAACTCTCGTTAAGGACCTTTTGTAAAGAGCATCAGCAAAAAAGAATTATGCTATATTTATTTTGGTTGGTCGGTTCTGAAATTTAAGATATTTAAATTTTAGAGCTATGGTATCACGAAAGTGATCAATCTCAGCGAGACTTGTCCACGACCAGAGGGGCTGCCGGATGATGCAAATCACTTTTTGCGAATTCCGATAAAGGATTCCTACTGCGCAAAGCTTCTTCCTCACTTTGATCAAGCCTTCAAATTCATCGGTTGGTGTTTGGTTGTTGCTTTTAGAGGACAAAATTTACCGATTGGTTATAGAAAATGCCCGACGTTCGGGAGAAAAAGTTCTGCTACATTGCCTTGCCGGTATTTCGCGCAGTGCGACCTTAGCGATTGCCTATATAATGCGGAGTCAGCGTTTGAGTTCTGAAGAGGCTTATAAATTCGTGAAAACAAGGCGGCAGTCTATTTCACCGAATTTTAACTTTATGGGCCAGTTGATGGAATATGAAAAGCAGCTCAGAGAACAACATATTCTGCCTCCGGCATGCAGCAGGCCCCACTCATACACTCCTGGAACTTCCGCGACACCAAGCCAGGATGAGTCTGAGAATAACGAGACGAGTGAAATGTCCAATGTAAGATTTTCGGTTCGATAAATATATCACGCGCCATAGCTTTGCCACACGAAAATTTAATTGTGACGAAATGGCAAAATATAATTCTTTTGTAATAATTTAATACCGCAAGAGTAAAGTTATAAAATAATACATTTTTACTTCTCAAACAATTTTTGTCGATTATTAATTACAATCTAAATATTTCTATTTCAGGAGCCACCACCACGCCCTACCTCATTCGCTTGCACACCTACCAACTCGTCTATAGCAGTTCCAATGTGCCGACTAAGCAAATCTGCAAGCTCTGACTTTGTACACTCGTTGCGCGATTCTTTTGTGAATGAGAACGGTAAACGCACCTCTCCACTTGCCGGATTTCCTGAAAGGCCACGGCAGCTCATGAAGAAAGCAGACAGACGATCCACTCTGGATCCAAACGGGAGCAGCCAAACGCTCAAATCTGTGCAGGAAGAAGTGCCATCCCCGAGTACCGAATTCTCGAGACTCGATATCTCCATAGCCAATCCCTGTTTCGGCATCAATACCAGCACTGTTGCTTTATCTTCAGAAAACACATTGACGACATGTGAGCCGCCAACACCAGCCCCTGCTATGTCTCTGGAAAATCCATTTTTCCTTGCCCCGGCAGCACACCGTACCGGACCTCCTGTTCCTCCGAGACCAGAAAAGAAAAATTCCAACTGTTTGCAAAACGCTATGCCAAAAAGCCAAAGTGAAGTGCCAAAGAGTGCCCCAGTGGAGACGCACAGCAAACATACCTCATCCCTGTTAAGGTGTGTATTCCGCAAGGGCCGAGCCAGCGCTCTACCTGCCAAACCCAACACTCATGTGAAGATACCAATGGTCCCGACCGTTGCTACCGCCTCAACCAGTGTTCACCATTGCCATTTGCCCTTTAAATTAAAGAATTGCAAAGGCTTGCGCAGGTTACGTAAAGGTCTGAGGCAGCATTACTCCGGAATAGAGGCTAATAATGCCCCGAATTTTGACGTACTTCCAACAGTACCCGAGCCATCTGAGACTAACAAAGATAGCGATTCCATAGAAGATGATGAGCAATATTTTTCTGTCGATGAAGACGAAAACAGCCAAAGCGAAGGCTATAGAGGCTCGCCCATCAACAATGACCAGCATTCATCCATCAACAAACGCAGGTCACTCTCGAACCAAATACTGTTTTTCAAAAACAGCTCCCGGCGAAACGCCAGCCAAAGCAGTTCCACTCATGACGACAGTCCGGAATCAGGCTTCGTGGACGATTATTATGAACATAGAAGTCAAAGCGGCGGAAGTCTAGCTGGAAGCAGCAGTTGCCCTCAAGGACTGTCTCAGCATTCTCTGGACACGACCAGCAGCAGTGTTGGAGAGAGCGAGCCCACCTGCGCTCTCACGGATCCTGAAAGGGCGTCGCTCAGTTCAACATCCAGCTTGGAGATCGCAGTTCAGTGATTTATATTAAAACATTCCAAGGCATTCAATTATTTGTATTTTTTGTTCATATTTCTTAAATTTGTATTTTTTATTTGTATTTTTTATAAAGTACTGGCAATTTTGTATTTTTTGGAAAACCGATTGTCCAAAAACCGGCAAAACGACTATGTTGTAATCTCGACTTTTTGGGGTTAAGATTTGTTTTATCCAAATGTTTCTGCTAGTCCATATGTATTTCTGAAATTTTAGCACTACGAGTGTCTTTTACCAAAGCATCGTTCACTCTTGTTTTCAATATTTCATTTACATATTTGGAAATTATTGCTTTGTAAGACGAAATTCCTTCTGGATTCACTACTGTGCAACTAACAAACAAATTTGTGTGTCATTGTTTTCTCTCAGGAAAATAGGATATTGTTCTTTAACTGGAAACTGAATGTGGTGACCCGCGAGTTTGAATTTCTGTCTCAGTCTTCCATTTGCCATCTTTTCAATACTTTAATATATTTATTATTATTGAGGAATTTGTTTTCACTTGATTTTTATGCCGAATTTTATCTAATAAACAATCTACTGCTATTCATGGCCTGCGATGGCAACAACAAAATATTCAAGGTCATTTTCATTCGAAACTAGTACACAAATTGTTCAAGGTCAAAGACATCGAAACACAAACAAAATTACCTTAAAAATAGTCTTCCTGTTTGCATTATCATTTTTATATCATTTCGAAGAATGAGAATATTTATGAAAGCCTTGTGAAAAACCTGATCATTAAACAGCGTTCCAAAATTATAGAATCACTCCAAAAATCATATTTCACAGTAAAGCAAAAGTGTTGTAATTGCTACAGGTACACAGCGTATTTTAATGTTCACAAATGCTGGAACGCAGTTTATAACTGTTTAAAATGGCGTAGAAAAGAGTTCCGACAGGGCAAATGGCGATTTGAATTTGCGCCAAAACATAATTGCATGCCAAAGGGGTTAAAAGGGGCCGCTGAAAATTTTTAATGAGGGGGATTACTCGGCAGTCGCCTCTAGAGATGGTAAAAATTTGAGTGGGGCCTTATTAGAGTAAAAATTTTCACAGTCAACACTTTTCCCTATTAGAGGAGGCTCTGTTCAGCATCAGGAAAACAGCCTCCTCTAATAGGGAAAAGTGTTGACTGTGAAAATTTTTACTCTAATAAGGCCCCACTCAAATTTTTTTTACCAATCGCTAGAAGAGACCTAGAAGAGAAATTTTCAGCGGCCCCTTTTAACCCCTTTGGCATGCAATTATGTTTATAATTGTAATTATATGCCATTTGCCCTGTCGGAACTCTTTTCTACGCCATTTTATATACTTTAGACAACTAAATATATGTTTTCTTTTATTCGACCAGGAAAATTACTTTTCTTTTTCAGTTAATTCTTCGGATCTCTCTTTAGAGCACCAGTTTGTAAACAGAAACTGTTTTATTATTGCGTAGCAAAAAGTTAAATTAGCCAGAGTCATTTCTAAACCAAAGACCAAACATATTGACATCCATATTATCTAAAAAAATCTCCTTTATCCTAATATATCAAAAATTGGACCAAGAGTGAATGATTTGATTTTTGATAACCAGCTTCGCTTTCTGAATTTGTTTACTGTTGCGACCTATATGTAATTTAAAAAACGAGGTTGAATTATTAAATGATAAAGAAATCGTTTCAGAACTTAAACCTTTACGACTTTTGTTATCGGATCTTGTTTTTCACTCACTCAAAACTATTTGGGTTCGTTTTCGAATCAAAGATCGGTGTCGTCACATAATCGAATCATATTGACATATGAATCAAACAGAATGGAGCGATAACACATGTTCATTTACTATGCGGCCACTCTATGATTCAATATAATCGATTAAATCAAAATCTCCAAACGACGTCGATCTCTGTTTCGATCGACTGCGACATCATTATCCCCTTTGTTTGGGCGTTCCCATCTTGAAAAATTAGGCGAGAGCCAAAGGCCATTCCATTTTTTGTTTTGATTGACTAACTCTTCTGCTCGATTTACGGAGGTGATTGATGTAAAATGATGACGACACAAATTCCCTCGGAAAAATAATAAGATGGATTTAATCATTTTATTTTGAAGACAGTTCGTTAAAATACAGACATATTTCGTTTTAACACCGCGTATCATAATTCTGCACAATAAAAGCCCGTAAATTTTAAAGATCCTGACGACATGAAAGATGATTTAAAATAATTAAATATACAAAGTTAGTACCCATCGATCAAAATTTCAGTCATAATCAATGAACATCTGAAAGGAAACAATAAGCAGTTATTTTGTGAAAATAAGCCCAATGAACCTTGCAGTAGAACAGGAGGTACCCTTCACTATCCAGAACTTTGTCTACGCGTTCTCTGCTGATAATTTGATCATTGCACTTGTACCTAAATAGATAATATATATATAACTTACTATAAGGATATATCCTGAATGTTATATCAGATAAGGAATTGAGTATGCCAATTCGCTATTTTAATAGCCAATTGAACGGAAAAGGTTTTCATATTGGATTGATAAATTTTATCAATGTATACGCATTCTAGCATTTTCTCATCTGAATTAGACACACCAATGGTGACGTTGATGCCGAATAAAGCACGAGTAATGTCCGCTTTCAGTAGTACCTAAATATGTTTAATGTGACTTAAATATTTAAAATATTCGAAATTACCGTTGTGATTTACTACGGCAATAAGGGAATATCTAAAAAGGCTAAGATGAATTTAATATGATAAAATTAATATTAAACCTGTTTGTTAGCCGTGACAAATGCCTCAACGACGATGATTCATTTTCCGGCTCACTTGACATTGACTTTGTCACATTGCGATATGACGTAGTGTAGGGTGTTAAATCAATGAATTCGGGGTATTTTACCGGATCCTACAAAATAAAATCTTTTATATTTCCACAGGTATTTGTCAGAAAGGATAACCTTGATCTTTTGGCGGCGAGCTGATACCGTATGCTCAAACCTCTTCAAGTGAAAGCAGGCTACGATGGGCAACTTACGCAAGGTCAGCTATAAAATGATAATTGTTTTATTGTGAAGACCGAAACCATTCAAGATTATTAATTAAGTGTTCGCAAACTTTTTATAAAGGAAGAAGAAAAACGGAAACTGGATTACCTGTTTCGTGGATTCCTCATAAGTTCCGCAATTATCACACTTAATTTTTGAATTACAACCAAGGTTTTCCGGTTTCACAAAACTGCAAAGAATATTGTATTTAATTTCTATGAAGAATTGCTAATACTTTTCTAGACATTCATCTAGAGTGCGTTGCTTAACCACAGGCGTTTCCAAACAATTGGCACCAGAAGCACGCTTTAGTCCATTTAGCAATTCCAATGAGATATCCCAATAAGGATCGACAGTGGTAGATACTCGTCTAAATACAATTTCTGTTTTTTCTAGATAAAGGCATAAATGCAATTGAAATAATTTTACATTATAAGTACACTCACCCGCATCTAGTACACGTAAGGTCAGACTGCATTTGGCCGGTAAACAGTCTGTCTATTATGCATTTACATTCGTGAGGATTAACTTTCATAGAGATACCTAAATTAATATGACTAGTATGATTTTTTATCGAGGAATATTTCGTGGAATTATGTTATAAACTGTATTCTTAAAATATGCAAAAGAAAATTGATTCTTAAAATTTTCATTTGAAAGCCATATCCTATGGTTTTCCAAAAATGCAATTTCTATTGTATATGAGAACAAATGTGTTGCCATAAAATGTTATAGTACAAAGTCATCGGTGTTCAATATACTGCGTTATATGTCAAGTTAAAAAACTTACTTTCGGAATGTTTATGTAAAACATTTAATGCTGATATAAGGAATTCATGTGCATCATGTTGCTCATAGCCGGCAAGATGTTTTGCATGAGTCCATACCAAATGCAGCATCTTAAAACTTACTCCACAATACAAACAAATTTGCAAACTCTTGAAATAGCAAACCTTGTGTGGCACATAGGGAACAATTTCACCACCGTAAAACTCCTAAAATATTTTATAAGAATGGTATAAAGAATAATAAAAGGGAGTAATAAAATTGTATATCTGTATACAAAGTACACATATTTTAAGTCTAAAAAGAAAGGGGAAGTGACTTTTTGATGAATAAAAGTTGCTTATCCGTTTCGACCCTTATCCTAGACGAATAAACTATTTTTTCGTTACCAAGGTGGATCATCCTCAGTAGGACCTCGGTAACTTCACGGATATAAATCACTTAGGAGATGGGGAATAAAGGGAAAGGAGATGAAGAGGAAAGAGAAAATCGAAGTTTCGCATTGTTTGGTAGGCCTGACTAGTTATAGCTTATCCAATGTTGCCAAATTAAAAATTAACCTGAAATATGTGGGCAAGCTCGCACATTAGACATTTGTTTTGTTCGTTGAAAGCTAGGGCTTGGCATTGACAATTGTGTTGGTCGGAGAGGAAATAGTCCCTCAACATTGGAATGTGTAGAAGAGTTTGTATTATACAATTCATAAAGCACGTGTTTCCCATATTAACCAAACCGCGCAGTCCTCTGGTGGAATTTAAACCCATTCGGATTACTTGAAGGCCGCTCTTGCGGAAGAGCTTGGTTTCAGTTTTGCCGGGATTCCACTCATACTAAAGTAATGAATAAATAAGTCGCGATATAAAGTACGAGAAACGGTATTCAGAACCATATAAACAAAGATGCACTATACCTTTAAGCTAAACCCCAGCCTTCTCCTCAGGGAATTTTGGGCATCACGACGAAGTTTCTCGACACGGCGATCATACACAAAGTCATTGCATTTGAGGCAAAATATTTCGCCGAAATTCGTGGAGACCGCTAAATAATATCTTACAAGTTTACGAGAGTTAGCATGCAAGAGAGTATAGCCTTACCGAGCATGTGAGATTTATTTTGCAGGTGAAGTCGAATATGTTTTAAGCACCCAAAAGCAGCACACTCAAAACAACAGCACATCAGAGGGCTCAAACGGCTTGAACAATCGGCACAGTGAACGAGTGATGCCTAAATATAGTAATTCAGTTTATAATAATAAACGAACGCCATTATGTAGGCTGGCAATGATATTGTTTGAAAAATAATGCATCCATTTACAAACTTCCGGAGTGAAACATGTTAAGAGGGTTTTGTTAAAAATTATGTGGCATCCATTTACAACAGCTGTTTTTATCACCTTGACAGAGATGTCGTGAGGAGAAATCGGGAACACAATACGTTTAACGAGCAGAGTATATCGACTCAGGATTGCCTCGCGCTTTTTCATTAAATGGCTGCATGAGTGTACAGGTGTTTTCATCTTAATACTGCACGCAGCAAATCTGTAATTCCACCGGCTTATATAAATTCACGATTATTTCACAATCAATATTCATTGCTCATAACATTACATGACAGAATTATTATATTTTTTTAAACAATTATTTATTGTTCGAACAATATATAACAGAAAATATTTGGTTAACAACAATTCAACAAAAAATAAACCAAGAAAAAAATAATCACATTGTTATGAGAAATCAGACAGATTACAAAATAAGACAAAATTGCGATTTCATTCATTTGGTCATTATTCTTAGGGTGAATAAATTATCGTGATAAAGAACAAAATCGGCCTTTGGTAATACCCGTTGCTGAGACCAACTGTTTGCGAGCACAGTGGTGGCTATCAAATCTGAGCGGTAAATAAAAGTCAAAGCCGGCAAGCTAATCCTCCCAATTGTCCGAATAAAAAGTGCACTAATTCAGGATGTAAAAAATGCGATATTCCACTATAAAAATAGGTGAAATTTTTGTTTTAGTCATGCAAATAGAATGGGAAATAGGCCACGAATAAAAACAAAATATGTCTCAGAACAAAAAGTATCACAATATAATATTACATGCCTGCTTGTAATGAACAATCTGTAGAAAGACAAAAGGATATTTTTCAACTGATATTTCACCTCTTTTAATAATAAACAAAAAAGAATCGAAATATTATTGAAAAATATGAAAGAAGAGAATAATATCAAGTTAATCAACTTTTTCATTATATTCGCTTTTGTTTCAATTATTTATAACAAAACAGTGAGCTATTTTAAAAATTCATCCCTTCAATTCGAAAAATTCTGCAAAAAACAAATCAGAATATAAGGAGCAACTGTAAAGCAATTCCATTTGGTAATTTAATATCCTTGGAGACCGTTGTACGTTTTCAGTTGGAAATCATCTTGTTTCAATAACTCCGCAATTTGCTGCTTCTGTTCGGATGTGAACTCGCCACGTGGGAATTCCACATCGAAAGTTACATATAAAAGACCCCTAGAATACTAATATAGTTATTCGTTCTTTTTATAATTATCAACAAATATATACCTGACATTGTTGTCGGTAAGAGAAGGCATGCCTTCGTCCTTCTTTCGAATGCGAGCTGCCGGCCAGGTAACCTAAAATGCCGAGTTGATGTTATCAATTACCAATACGACTTAAATTACCTTATCCCGACTGATATGGACTTTATGACCATCAAGATGTGTAATGTCCTAATAATTCATATTTAATCAAACGAATAATCAGATTAATAAATGTTAACTCACCATTTCAAATCCAGACAAAGCTTGTTGCAACGAGATGGTGACATTTGTATAAAGGTCCAATCCTCGCCGTTCGAAAATCTTGTGCTTTTGTACGCGCAATTTGAAAATCAGGTCTCCAGGCTCGCCTTCAATATGTGGCTCCCCCTCGCCAACAAATTTTTGTTCGTGACCATCATCAGCGCCCACTTCAATTTCGACCTTAAATATAATTCGTTTAATTATGGCTCGCTTATATGGATAGAAAACAAACCTCAAGAGTTTTAGTTTGGGCGACTAGCATAACATTTGGACATTGATCACAGACGCGAACTTGAAACATTTGAAAGCGACCAGCGCCTGAAAGCGAAATATTATTTTTATATATTTTTTAAATATTTACTTTAATGTCGAAGAAAAGTCAAGATGATGGGATTAACAAAAAAATTTCTGCTTCTAATAATTTTTGAAAGACAGGTACATTAAGTATTTTATGCTTCTTTTTGTGTTATTTAAAAAATTAGAAATTATTAGCTCATACGTGTGCCTCAAATTTATTTATCTGACGTACCTAATTGTTGCGTCCTCATTTCGTGTCTGCAATTACATTCACGCGTGCCAGACGTTTGTTTGTATACAGACTTTTTCCTTCTGATTTCGACAAAATTGCCTTGGTATAACTGAAATTACAATTATAACAAATTGCAAAAGAATTAGAAATTTGATTAACCTCTTCCAGTGTCACATATAAATCCACAACAACATCGGCTCCTCGAGGTGTTTCCTCGTCCCTTTCTTAAACAAATATAATGGAGTTAAATAAATGGAATTGAATAGAAAAGGCGAATACCTTGACTTCCACCAAAGAAATCTCCAAAGAAGGAAGAAAACGGCGAATGGTCTAAAACAATAAGCGAAATTACACAATTTATCCTCAATTCTCACTTTGCTTGCTGAATAAAAAAATACAATTACATTACTGATTTAAATTTTAAGTTCACTGAGTATCGATGAAGAAATTAGAAAATCGATAAAAAAACAGCTTAAAGGAGATATTTCTTAAAGCAAAGTATGGTAATAACCTCAAACTTTTATACCCGATCAAAGCCAAAGTTTTAAAGTGTTTAAAGTTAACGGGATTTATTGGTTTTTCATACTAAAAAATTTACATCAGTTAAATTGCAGCACATACCTGCAGAGCCAAATCCTTCGCCCATTTTCTGCACTCCTTCCTCGCCTGATCTGTCGTAGACATTTCGTTTTTCTTCGTCGCTGAGTACTTCATAGGCCGAAGTCAAGTCTTGGAATTGTTCTTCTGCGTCTTCGGATTTATTCACGTCTGGATGGAGCACTTTGGCCTTTTCCCTATACGCAGATTTGATTTGCTGAAATTTGTCGAGTAAAATCAAATAAAAGGTAAAAAGTAAGTTACTCTTAACGAGGCAGTTTTCGGTACTCCCAAGATCTTGTAGAAATCCCTGCCACAGAGTGCCATATTCCACAATAAAACGAAAATAAATAGCCGAGACAGAGAACTGACGCCTTCCGCTCCCATTGCGCCTGTAGTTAAATAAAATAACTTAGAAAAAGTTAGAAATTTAAGGAATTACAACAGAGACTGAGGTGTGACACTGGGAGTAGACAGGCGAAGGAAATGGTTGGAATTAATTTTCAAATGCGCGCCTTTTCAATTCATCGTCAGCAAAAAGCAACAAGGAGAGAGTTGGGAGGAAAGGAGGAGGGAAGTGACGTTGCTTTGGCCTCTTATCTCTGAGCAGTGCCTGCCCAGTGAGCGATGCAACATCCATGACCTAGAAAATGTTTTGGCATAATGAAATTATTATTAATTTAACGAAAATTATAATTTTAACTGTGAATAATTGTCCCAAATAAAACGGAGTCAGATACATGGAAACAACGCAGGAATTACTTGTCCCTGGAAAAAGAACGCCATCTCATGAAAAGAATTGTTTTTAATCACACTGCAACATTTATCAAGATATTACTCAAAAATAAAAAGGAAAGGTGATTCAACTTCGCTAAATGTTGCTTACATTTTGAGGGGAGCAATAACAATTGTAAAGTTCTTCATTATTATGTCTTCACATATTTTCGACGATTCTCTTCAGCCTTTCAATGTTTTGCGCAACCTTTTTTAATGTTTCGTATGTGTAACAATGAATGTCTCGCATACATACATTAGCACAATTTATTTTTGTAAAACACTCGGCATTTTTTACTTATTGGATCTCTGCATCATACGATACAGCCAAAGATCATTTGAGAATGGTTAGTTGCTGATGGTATGTGTAATTCCTGGTGCGGGTTATTAATAACTTAATGGCTAGTATTGCTTAATTTGAGGCATATACGGATATACTTTCCCAACACGTAACGGCTTGGTGAATTTAATCCATGAAAAAGAAAGTTTTAAAATATGAATATGCGATTAGCGGTTATATTTGTGAATGTATGATGCAAACATTTGGGAATAAGATAAATCAGTATGAAGGATGAATTCAATTATATGGACTTAAGAGTAATTCAAGAAAAAAATGAAATTCAGAAACCTAATTTGTCACTCATATCCATCCGTGTAAAATTTGAGGATGTGCAATATTTTGAATCTCTTTTTGTGATAAGTAATATTTCACTTATTTTAAGTTTCGGTTGCTAAAAATGTTGGAATTAATATTCCAGCTCTTTCTTCATGATGATAATAAA
This sequence comes from Ditylenchus destructor, assembly GCA_022814885.1. NCBI lineage: Eukaryota > Metazoa > Nematoda > Chromadorea > Rhabditida > Anguinidae > Ditylenchus > Ditylenchus destructor. The sequence goes on from JAKKPZ010000006.1 coordinate 249,539, forward strand.
ATCGGTTCATCAAATTTTATTTCTGTTAACACATAAAAAGTCATCCACTTTGAGTCTTTGCTTCAATAAATTAATACCATAATTTAAATTAATACAGATGAATTAATGTAAGATGCCGATCTTATAATTCAATCTCGACGTTAGAGTTCAGAATGCTCATTGCGATCACTTTCAGCGGGATTCTGGCATGCTGCAGGCGATTTGAGCAAGAAATGGTACTCGCATTTCGAGGGCTCGCTAAATTATTGATAAAATCAAAATATTTAACTAATCGGTAAAGGTGGTCAAACCTGGTTTCCACAAGTTGCAACTCTTCTCCGCACTGAACATTTACGTGAGTGGAACGTTCTGGCCCATTCCAGCATGACTGTCCTTTATCGTACTTTTGAGAAGCATATTTGTTGTTTTCTGGACCAGTCCAGCCACTCCAATACCTGAAATTAGTTCATAAATACGTTTTGTTTCACAAAGAAAAAATTACCCGAGGTTTACTTCTGAATATCCGTTCCTGTCCTTCTGTGTGGACCTGTCAAACAAACACAACTTGTAAGTGTACTGAGTGGTTGTGAGCTCAGCACATTGTCCTTTGTATGGCGCCCAAGCATGATCCTCTCCATATTCAAACTCAAGAAATTGTTCCGTGTTTCTGAAATTGTATCATATAAATTGTCTATAAAAATTATGAAAATTCGACCTCTAATAATTTATAACTATTAATGAGTTTCTAATATCAGTAAATAGTGATATTTAGGAGTACCACGATAATTTTCTCCATATAACATAATGTCTTTGTGTTTCTTCATTTTACATACCTTATATTAGATTCAAGATCAGCTATTTTCCTGGAAATATCGTTATACTCTTGGCGCGCGGAATTTGCCTCATTGATCACATTTTGTGTAACTTCATCGTATGGCGGCTTGGGCACTTCATCTTCGTCGTGTTGTTGCTCATGACTGGCATCCGTGTGGTCCTCTGGTTCTTCTTCCTCGGGCTCTTTTCCGTCCTCATCATTAGCGCCTTCTTCAACTTCTTGGAGAGGAGCTGGCGTGGTTGCCTCATCTTAATGAACACCTTCATAATCCTGATATAAAATTTCCATTATCAAACCGGATGGTTGATTTTCAGCGTCCTTCGCTATCTTTTCGCTTTCCGTTTTCCATTCCCTTACATATCCTTTGATCTTATTGTACGCATCTCGGAAGGCAGAAAAGTCTAACTCCTGGAGATCTCCGAATACTTCCTAAAAGTAATTCTCTTTCGTTATATAAATAATCTTTCACTGCCTGAAAAATTAAAGAATCATAAAATTTATTTACCTTGAACAGTCCTTCCGCTTCTGCTGGCTCCGGTTCCTCTTCTTTCACTGGAGCAATAAACTGATTCTTGAATTTTTTGAATTCTTCCAAAGTAAACCTGAACCAAATCTGAATAAGAATAAAAAATGAACAAAACCCTACTTAGTGTCTTTATCCAAATCCATCTGAAGAAATAGCTCTTGAGCTCGTTCGTTCAACCGTTCTTCTTTTAGTTCTGAAATCTTCAGATAAGTACCTAATTTAATCGGTATAAAATGAATTTACCGTTCCAAGCTTGTTCATGCTTCTCTACCGCCTCGCGCTCTCTCTGTTCTGCAGTATTTTTCTTTTCTTCCGCTTGGGCTTTCAGTGGTTCCAATTCTTCCTGTTCTTTCTTTTGTTTCTCTACCTCTGCTTTTTTGTCTTCTAGTGATTTGGATCCTTCTTTAGCTAGCTCAACTCGTTTTGCGTATCTAAATATTATTTTAAGGTATTTGTTTTATATTTTTAGGTACTGCGCAAATCTACTACTAATCGCCCATAATCCACCTTCAAATTATTATACCTTCAAAAAAAGTTCTTTGATAAAAAAATTTGATGACCGATTAGTCATAACGCTTAGTAAGTTGATTTTAAGATATATTAGATCAGGATAACGCGATGTTTCGCAAGGTTTACATCACAAAACCAAAGGAAAAATAAATACCCCGCTTCTTGTATCATACGAGCCTGACGGGCTTCCTCTCGTGCCTTAGCTCCTTGGGCGTCACATACATTTGGGCATTGAACAGTTGGATTGGCCCACTCGTCGCTCCCGTCGCAGCAATCTAAATATGATTTTTTTTTCTGCTACGCGTAACAATTCAAACAAACCGCAAATAAAGTCGTTGACCCGGCTGGAAGGGATATTCATTGGCCGATAGCCTGAATACTATATTTTAATTTTATTCAAAATAATTAAAAATTCTGCGAAAGCGGATACCGATATTCCTGCAATAGAATTGGGAGTTTGGACAAGCCGACGTGCCTAAATAAGGTGAAATTTTGAAACAATTTATAAGCGGTAATCTGCATTTTACCTGGCTCATCTGTGCCGTCGGGACAATCACAATAATCATCATTCACCTGCTCCCATGGAATACTTTTTGATCCGTCCAAACATTCAAATTCGCTTCGTTCCTGATAAAGCGATGCTCTTTCTGGCGAAACACCGCGCGGTCTGTTCACATAGTCCGGTAGAGGCTCACAAAAAACTCCACAGAGAACAGAAAAAAGGAATAAAAATTGAAGTAATAATTTGTAAGTATCCATGATTAAATAACAGGCCAACTCAATCAGAGAAAAGGTGGATGTGATTGGTGTCACCTCTAAAGGTAGTGACACTTCACCAAAACTGTTAATTTGAATTTAAATTTCTAATTATCGCAAGGCGCACAGATAATCTTTAAAGACGAGCTAAGATGATTTCTTATTCCATTAAAATTCAAAATAAACTTTATTCGAAGTAATTCAAGAGATCAACAAATTGTAAACGTAACAAAACTGCTATAACTGAACAAATCAACAATTTTCATCTTAAACACGTCCAGCGTCGAGAAATTTCTGATAGAGAGGGTCATTCTTCTTTCGAACAAATGGAAGAGTTGCCTTCTGGTAGTAGTCACCGAGCAATTTCAGATTGTCAATAACGCTGAAAACACGGTTATTATAATAAATGTTCTTTCAAATCACTGACTTTTCTCAATTTAACCCGGCATAATTTTTCATCCCTAAATATACCTAATTGTTTCTCTTTCGGCGAATATGGAAAATAGAATGGTGGCTATTCGGCTTATAAAGCAATTGCTAAAAATATGCAACTGGAACGTGTATTTGTGATTAGTTTGGTCTATTTCAGAGTCACAATATAATGAAATAAAATTACTGCCAAAAATAATTGTCGGTACAGTGAAGATTATAATATTAAATTTTACCTATACAGATCGATGCACGTCGACGAGAGCCCAGGAGCTTCGTATTTGAGATTAATCTATAAAGTATAAATGGAAAAATATAAAAAATGTGAACGCTACACTCATTTATGATAATGTCTCTTTTATTTATTTACTATAACACTACTTTCCAATTATCTCAATTTTAGTAAAATATGTGGAAATAAAGAAGACTTCGATTCACTAAAATTTATATGACTGGTCAAACATGGAGCTTTATCGACTTGGAGTGGAACATGGGTTATGTCGGCGTAATTATATTTGCAAAATTAGAGTAACACTCTACTAAATATAATATACATCCTTTATAGGTTTATTACTTATAAACATACTTTGTTGCTACGGTTATTACTTTCCTTATCGATTGTTATAGACTCTTACCACATGCAAGTGAAGATGGTAATACGTGGGTTGATAGTGGAAGTAGAGCTTGAGCTGACTCTTCTCCAAACCCCACTTTTCAAGCGCAACTTTCTCGATACTGTCTCGCATTTTCTCCAGAAGCGGCAATTCGTTGGCAGTCAAATCTCGCACAGAGCGAAGATCACGACGATGTACGATGGCCTAAACATCAAATTTGGCTTGTAAACAATGCCCCGTAAAAATGAATGCGTTTTAATAGCGAATAATTTGAAACATTTGATTAGTAATAATTTTTCTTATATTTGCACAAAGTTAAATTTGAGTAATCTATTTTTCAATTGAACTTATATGGGAATAAAGTCATAGAAGTACCTGCAGATAAAGGTTGTCAAGATCCCGACCATTCCATTTGAGATCCGGAGCCACGATGAATCCTGAGTGTTTGTCTTCATCCTCGAAAACAATTCTGTCAGCTTCAGCTTTCTTGTCCAAAAAGTTATAAACCCACTGAAATAATAATCGATCTATTTCGTAATAAAATTTTATGAAACATACGGTGTTATCAAAATGTGCTTCGTTTATGAAAGCGAGCGTGATATTTTTATAATCCTCGGGCTGAAACTATTGAATTTAATTGAACACAAACGCAAAAGTGAGCAAAATTTACCGTTTCATGAATCATGCAAACATTCTGGCGACGATATTTCTCGATATGCTTCTCGGTAGCTGGATAGATGAAAGTTGACTTAATTTCTGAAAACTTTATTTGGGGATGTAATTAGAAAATGTGTTAAAAATGTGTTTACATTGTTGTTAGGCACAATAAAAATAAAATACTCAACTCACTCTTCATAATAATCAAACTGTACTTACCGTTGAACTTCTCTGGCATCAAAAGCTCATAATTTCCATAAACGTTGTTTGATACAAGGTGACCTGAAAATGAACACATCGTTCCAAAGCAAACTTTGTTGCAAACTTACGAAGTTTGCTACCACCGACCCACTCAGAAATGGCTTTCTCCTCTTCGGCGAAGGGATGCTTGTCGCAAATCAAAACAGCCGGCTTTTTATCGATCGCATGTTCCAAGTGCACAAATATGGCCTAAAGGTTATCTATAATTTCACCTGAAACTTAAACAAAACAAACTTTTCTCGCAATATCGCCTCCCAAGACTTCCTTGAACACAAAATTTTCCAAGCTTTTCAATATACCGCCCTTCTGTTCGTCTCCGGCGTCTCCCATAATAAAATGTTTATCTAAACGAAAAATAAGGGTTAATTTTATGTATCGTTCGTCAATGAGCCCCCTTTTGCGTACACATAAGTGAGATTGTTTGCAAGTAATACTTCTAGAGAAGTTCAGAAAAACATGTTCAAAAATTGCTCATTGCCAATCTGTGGCGCTAAAAATGCACTGGAATATATTAATTGTAAATGTATGCTGGAGGTAAATGTGAACAAATTTGTGATTGCAAAGATAAATGCAGCAACTGTATGCTAATGAATTAGAAATTATGTGAATTGGGAAGGCAGCAGCATTAAGAAGAAAAATCAAAAGGCCCACGAAAAAGTAAGTGATATTTTCTTTCAAAACAGAGCACTTCTGGAAACTACAGTAGTTGTGAAAACCATGCACCAAGCATGTAAGGTATATTAACTATATTGTTTAGTGAAAAATGTTAATATACAGAAAATCCTTTTACCTAGTATTTCAGTGCTGTTTCTCCACGTTTTAGAACCTCATTCTTAGGGGTGCTTATTTCTTATCTTATCTGTCGGTAAGGTTTTTGTCCCGAAAAAGACCACGAATTATGTCAGAGTGCCAGAGAAATTTGTCGGTAAGGTTTTTGTCCCGAATTTTCGAAAGGGTCATTCTTACCAGTGCTTATTTTGTCGGTAAGGTTTTTGTCCCGAATTTTCGAAAGGGTCATTCTTACCAGTGCTTATTTTGTCGGTAAGGTTTTTGTCCCGAATTTTCGGAAGGGTCATTCTTACCAGTGCTTATTTTGTCGGTAAGGTTTTTGTCCCGAATTTTCGGAAGGGTCATTCTTACCAGTGCTTATTTTGTCGGTAAGGTTTTTGTCCCGAATTTTCGGAAGGGTCATTCTTACCAGTGCTTATTTTGTCGGTAAGGTTTTTGTCCCGAATTTTCGGAAGGGTCATTCTTACCAGTGCTTATTTTGTCGGTAAGTTCTGGACTGCCCTAAGAAGGCTGGACTGGCCCCAAGAATTCTGGACTGCCCCAAGAAGGCTGGACTGGCCCCAAGAATTCTGGACTGCCGCAAGAAGGCTGGACTGGCCCCAAGAAGGCTGGACTGGCCCCAAGAATTCTGGACTGCTCCAAGAAGGCTGGACGGGCTCCTATAATTGGCCCTACCCTAAGAACGAGAGGATGGCTCCAGCCCCGAAGGGGCTGGCAAAAAACCCTGCACAGACTAAAGCATGGTAATCAGACTCCCGAACCGCACCCTTTGAGCGGCCGAAGGCCGCGAAGTCGGCGCCAGCCGACCTAGGTTTTTTTCCAGCGCCGAAGGCGCTGGAAAAAAGCCTAGTGTAAGCATAATATTATGTATAAAAAATATAAAATCCTAAAGTGATGTGAACATCTACGATGATAACATTAACCCAATAACTAAGTTTGAGGTAAAGCTCATTTTTGGATGGTCAAAGTGAAGCACCGAAAAATGCACAAATTTTATCTTCATGAATAAGTAAAGATTTTAATGTCCTTTTGCATCAATTATGCCTCTAAAAATTAGATATTGAATCAACTAAGCCTATCAAATGGTCGATTGGAATTGGTATAATGGTGTGTGTGTTATTGGCCACAAATGTTTAGGCACGAATCCTAAACATACCGATCGAAAAATACGTCTATTTAAAGTTAGGATGCATTTGTACAAAAATTTGTTTAATAGATATTTTAAACAAATACGATTTTGTTTATTTTTCTATACGGTCGAAGAACAATGCTTACAACATAAAATATATAACATAAAACAATTATGTTTTCGATATTAGAATTTCAACAGGCCAATTTTTTATTCCATGTTTTCCAAAGATGTTCTTGGAATTTATTTAATATGCTTAATTGCGAAGGCAATGTGCGAAACCACCTGCATTCCTGAATAATATAATCATTCATATCCCTCTTTTCGAGCTAGACCCTCTCCAAAGTGACATGTTTGTTTACCGATTTGTGGTTAAAACATCGCCAATTGTTACTGTAAAATAAAAAGTAAGATCGCTTGAGACATTCATATTTCACTTTGGCATCTTATAGAATCAGAAATGTTACATTAAATAACAGAGTTTTATTTATTTTATTAATCGCTCACTAAATTTTTATTAGTCTCGACTTCCCATATTTTAATTTTACCTCGTTCGTTACAACTGGTTGTTTGTATGGTATGGATAACGATTTCTAAAATATCAAATTCGTCATGCAATTTACTTATATTTTTTTCTTGGCTTGCCTTTTCAAACGCATACGTGCATCTCAGCGTGAAATTCGCCATAATTTCCATATTTCATGGAATATCATCGTTACCTATCAGTCTTTTAGAGTATCCACCAAAAACGTTACATCTCTTCGCGCATTCCTTTTTGAATGCAATTAATTTAATGAATGGTACTTCCGGGTTATCGGTGAGCAAAAAGTCAAAATTTCAAAATAGCCTAGTCAGTGCCTTCAAAATAATTGTAAAAGTGATGAGTCATTGCTTTATAGTGGTTGTAATTTGTAAGATAGAGGAATAAAAGCGCTGACTCATCACTTTTACAATCATTTTGAAGGCACTGACTAGGCTATTTTGAAATTTTGACTTTTTGCTCACCGATAACCCGGAAGTAACTCACTAATGAATAATTCCCAATTACGTCATTCATAATTTTATATTCAAAATTGTCTAATACTGGAAAGTATTAAAAATACTCAGAACGGTTATTCTTTAGGGAATACAAAGAAGGGAATCGGGCCTTGATACAAATATACATATACGGTAGTATTTTACCTGATTTGTAAAAACCACGCCTCGCATATTTTACTTTTAACAAAAGGTGCCACTGAAAAGTCTAAAATTTTATTTGGACTGAAGTTGTATTTTTGGTGTTTGAATTTTGTGATTTTATTTCGTTGCTTCGAGCTTTTGTTTTGAGCGTTTCATTTTCCTGCCGTGCGAAGTATTCTGCAAATTCAAACTCAATTTCACCCCTAGTGACACTCAACAATTTTCCACAAGTGTCATTCGCCCCCAAAGCCGCCCTAAGGCTCTTGTCTTTGGACGGGTGGCCTTTTGGTCGTCGTTAACTAACTAGGAAGTGTGAATGAAGACGAAGATGCTGCTTTCTCCAGATGCGACTTCAGACAGTAAGTGGGGCACTAGTTGGGTATCGCCAAGAATGACGGAATAATCATTTCCCATGCCCATCCGTTGGCCTTTTCGCCACCCTATAGCACATTCCTCTTCGCCTTTGACAAAATGTTTTTCGGAGAAGTGGACCACTGATGTGTCCCAAGTCATTAAAATCAGTATCTATTATCCGGCTTATTCATTTCTGAAAATGCTTCTCGACAATCAAAGTAGTCCAGCCGAAATTTTGTTTTTTTGCAATTTCATAAACAAGAGTGGGATTTTGTATGGCGTTCGAAAAGTTTTTTTAACTCACTCCAAGATGCCGTTTTCTGGTAATGAGTACAGATCATGATGTTGCCATGTATCTCTATCTGATACTTATTGAAATGAAGCTGATTTTTTTAAATTAATATTTTTTCAATACAAAATCTTCCACGATTCAACGTTTTTAAATGAATGATTCGGCAATATTATTTACAGTCAGAATAATTTTTTCTCAGAAATGTCAGAAAAGTGCCAAAAATGTTGGCAAACCCAATCCTTATAACTCGCCTTATGATTCGCTTTAATTCGTGTTTCTCTTTAATTTCGCACTTAAGATAACTGTTCAAATTACAGTAAATAGTATTATTATTATTAGAGTGGAGTATTATTAGGATCTATTTATATTATTAGTATAGTATTATTAGGATCTATTTATGAGAGCGAGTCCTCATGCCTGTATACTTCTAACAATTATAGTGTTATCTATTTTGTTTAGCGATTTTGAGAGAAAGATGAAAAACTGTGAAAAAATGTTAATGTAACGCATTTTACTTGATTGCAATTTTTGCCTAAAATATTTTGTTTTTGCCATTCAACATCTTGATGGAAAATCTAAATCAATATTCCACCAACACGCCAACTTTCAATCAACTTTTACATCAATTATTTCGCTAAGTTTTGGTAACCAAATTTGTTCTCCACGCAAGATCTAATAAGTATCTATATCTTGATGGCGACAAAATCGATATAGAGAGTAACATCAAATTTACAGCTAGCACAGTGAAAAATACCTCAAAAATCACACACCAATCGTCAAAATTGCACAATTGTGACTTAAGCTTAAACGAATGAGTTCATGACATTAAACTATAAAAAAGAGCCACCATAATTTATTCTCGTGTATTTTATTCCATATGCAATAACGGCTCAAAAAAGGTGACTGGCTAACCAGAGACTACTAACGATATATTCCCCAAAGACTAGACTCGCGCAAAATTACCAGTTAATGAGCAAAATTGTAAATTGGCTCTGTTACCGTTTCGGCTATTAAACGTTGTTCTGAATTTCTAAGTATTCGTATATTATATATAATATATAACTTTTATAGTATTCTATAATCAGGGTTTTCATCGACTCATGTCCAAAAATAAGAACATTTCCCCCAAAAACTAAGATTTCGGGGTCAAAAATAAGAACATTTTTATAAATTTTTATCAATAGGGTCCCCCCTATTGATTTTTTCGAAAATTTTCAGGATTTTTTCAAAAGTTTCAAAAAATCTAGCAAATTTTGCTCACAATTTTCAAAATTAAAAACAAAAATTTTTAAAGAATTTTTTTGCCAAAAAACCTTATGGGGTACCGTATTGATTTTTTGACAAAAATTTTCAGAAAATTATTTTTCAAACCATAAGGACCCCCTATGGTTTTTTGGCCATAATTTTTTTTCGGAAAATTTTTTGCCATTTTTTGGCATTTTTCCAAGTGTATTCTTAGAGGTGCATTTTTTCAAATTTGCGCCGAAACTATAATGCCAAATAATTTTATTCTGCATGAATGAAAAAATAGCGCCGCAGGCGAAAATTTTTCAATTTTAGGCGATATTCATAAAAATTTGCACTAGTTTTTAAAATACTTGGAGGAAAAATGGCATCCAAATAGCGCCAAAAATTTTTAGGAAAAGTTGCTTGTATTTCAAAAATTTCCATTTTGGAAATGGATACTTCGTGAAATAAGAACATGGGCCAAAAATAAGAACAAATCTTACAAATAAGAACATTTTATTTTTCTAAGATTTGGACCCTCAAAATAAGGACAAATCTTAGAAATAAGGACATATGAAAGCCCTGTCTATAATCATTCTATTACCATTTCTATGGGCCACTTTCACAGGGATAAAAGAATAATTCAAAGAAATATATTCTCGAAATGGTAACGCCCTTAGGGTTTACTCAGAAATGGAATCGCAATGAAATAAGCTTGCGAGCAGGACAGGAACGAAAATAGGACAGGCGAAGAAATATTATTGGGAAAAGACAAATATTGTGAAACCACTTTCGGTAGTCGTCATCTATGGATGAAACTTATAGTAAACAATATCTAAAGTTGCTGTAATGAAGTGCAGACCTTTATGAAACCGAGATATAGAGATATATGCAAGAAAATTGGTTGCGGTTAATTAAAACGGCGTGAGCTGACAATCAATTCCTCATGATAAAATCACATATCCGCATATACCGACCAAGTTACCGCGTATTCAGATCATAATATGATAGCAAAAGCAATTTTCGGTAATACAAACTATGTGTATTCTAACCGCTACGTGACCACTTGTTCTGTGTTGGGAAGGGAAAATGCTATCAATTTATTTACTTCCGTATTTGAAAAGAGCTGCTCCAAGCCATCACGAGGCTGAATCATCAAACTGCTAAAACTATGTGCCTCTCTCGAGTCTCTCAACTTGCTATTCATTTCCTGAGTGTCCCAACTTTGTTAGGTATGACTGCAATATAGTTAGAGCGGGGGTATATTTTCTAGCAGCGTGAGATAAAATTTTATTGATTGTAAAAACTTTGAATATTTGCATTGTCATTCTTTCGAATGCACATAAGCTATTTATGAATGTCCTTTTAAATAGTTTAGTACCTTTGGGAATTTTCCTTTGCCTCCAGATTTTCTCACCGTAGAATTTCTGCTGTTATATTAAATTTCTCATGCAAATGAATTTCGCCCTATTCATGCGTTGCTTTTACTTTTCGTCATAAAAAATTTTCCGTGAGAACGAACTGTGTTGACCTTTGGGATTTTCTTTTAGATGCCTATTATTTTTATTTCACGCTAATATTTCATCAAATGCTGGCATTGGAATGGCGGTGATCTCATACATTGAAATGGACGACATTGACGCATCAGGTGTGCCGTACTCCGTGGAAATTGTTCAGGCTGAAAGTGAGGATTTTTGGCAAGAACATTGCTCAGTGATACCGCCCGAGCCGTTGCGGCTGATTATGGTCGCACTTATCGGCACGACTGTGGCCCTGATATCGTTTGTAAGTTGAACTATTCAAATAATATTCAACAAAAAGGATCTCGACGAAAATGTACTCCTCTTTTCAATGAAGAATTTATAGAATTAAACAAACGCCGTTTTACGGGTTCATTAACTGACAAAAATTTTCGGTATATAGCATTACCCCATCTTTTGCCAACGCTGTTTTTATACTATCAGAGATTTGGCAATGTACAGTACAATTTATTTTCAGATATTTAACTTATTTCTCTTCCTGGTCCTCGTTGTGAGGAGAAAGAATCGCAAAACTCACTTACTATACCTCATTATACTAGCCCTCATTGATGTTTTCCTCTCAGGTGAGTGTAGCTTGATTTTTTTTCTTCAAGTAGAAGTTTTTTCTACAATTCCAGTAATTTAGCCTCATATATTCTGTTGTTTCCGACCAATTTATTTATGGATTACTTCGAAAGTGAAATATTGGCTCTGATTTGGTGGTTTTGCTTGCGAACTGTCTTGGCCCTTTGGTAAGTTTTCAATTGTTTTTTAAACATATGAGGATGTTTAATTCAATGATTGGAGATATTGTCTGCGCTGTAAATTAAGCATATTTCACATTTTCAGACAACAATATTTTTGAACATAAATTAAAATAACCCAAGTTCCTTCTAGGTAAAACAGTGAAAAACTAGTCTGCGAAAAGACTTTGATATCTAAAATAATTACATTAATTTCAAAATTTTCTCTTTGATTTATGTTGCTTAATTTTATATTACTAACTTATATATTACTTCAGCCATATTGCCATCAGCGCTTCGGCTTTGCTCTTGACGGCAGCAACTTTTGAAAGATTCCTGACCATCTCAAGGTACCGAACACAATTTTCCACCAAATCGAGAGTTATTCTGTCGTCAGTTTGCGTTCTTTTTGCATTAGCTGCAAAAGGTCCCATGTTCTTCGAATTGAAGGTAAATTATAAAAAATTCAACCTTTCTGAACGTTTTTCATTTGTTAAATTTCAGGTGGTACCGAATGAAAATTGTACCGGAGTTACCAAATATCGGCCTGAAATGCAAGATTGGGCTTTCGAAGAGCCATATAAAACAGTCTATAAGTTTTGGTTTCGCTCAATTGTGAACACATTTTTTCCATTTTTCCTCGGTCTCTACTTCAACATACGTAAGCTTTTTCCTAAAACAGATGAACGGCTTGAATTGAACTTTTAGGCATTGTTTCACGCTTAAACCAACAACACAGCGCTGCACGGTATGTTATAGATGTTTCTGAATTACGTGCAAAGTATCATAGTAAACACAATGAAAATCCTTTAAACCGTCTTTAGACGTTTACAGTGAAACAATTTAGGATGTAAACGTTTAACTTAAATGTATTGATATATAGCAATAAAACGATAATTTTAGCTTCATGAGGAGTTAAAAGTTCAAAAAAGTTGTCAACCCATTTATTATTACCTGTACAAACTAAAATACAAATTTAATCTCTCATCTTTCCTAATGTAACAACACCGTTTTTGTTTCAGACTCTTTCGCTTTGCTACTTCTGAACACAGGGTAATGAGATGATAAATAATAATTTTAAATAAAGTCTGCCTTTTAGAAAAATATACGTTCGGCAACTCGTATGCTGGTGCTGGTCGCATGTTGTTACTTAGCTTGCAATCTTTTGAATGTTATTGTCACAGCATGGGAATTTATTGACATGACATCACTTATGACCCCAGAGTTGCGCCCATTTTATACCTACAGCTCGGATTTGGTAATTTTTTGTTCTGTTCATAATATAGAATATAATATACTAATAATATTAGTAGAGTATAGTATATTATAATTAGGGGTCGGAAAAAACCAACGAATCCGGATTCGGATTCGGTAAAGTTCTATTTATGGTCGACGAATCCGGATCCGAATCCAGATCCGGATCCGGATTCGTCCTCGAGTACCGAATCCGGATCGAATCCGAATCCGGATCTTTTCAAATTTAGCGCCAAATTTTTTCCGCCAAATTTGAACAATTATTATATATATCGCAATTAATTGTCAATTATTTATGTATTTTTGGCTTTTTATGCAAATTTCTGGTCAAAAAATGATACATTTTTTTGCCAAAAAGTAGCATTTTTTGCAAAAAATTGGCTCAAATTGATCGAAAAGAAACCAAAATTGAACTACTGCCCACATTGGATTATATCGTCAGACAAAACTGCACATTTGTTAGCATTTGTTAAGATTAGCAAATATCGTTCAGCCTTTAGGAGGTTAAGTTAAATTCAAAGCTAAATGTTAAATGAAGTCATAAGGCAATCGCATTACTTTAGCAATTTTAAGTTTGAATTTTACAGATCCCACTATGTGACAGTGCAAAAAAGAGACACTTTTTTTTGGCAAAAGTGACATTTCTTGCAAAAAATCGACCAAAAATTTTCTCCGGCCGCCGCCACTGGCGGCGGCCGGAGAAAAATTTTAAAATCAATAGAGGGGACCCTTTTGTTTTTTGACGGAGAAAAAGACCGAATCCGAATCCGTCAGATCCGGATTCGACCTCATTTTTACCGAATCCGGATCCGAATCCGGATCCTGCCATCCGAATCGAATCCGAATCCGGATCCCGCCATCCGTAACGAATCCGGATCCAAAATGGATCCGGATCCGGATTCGCCGATCCCTAATTATAATATACTAAGCGACTCGACTAAAATCCCTTTATTTTCTACTAGACATAGAAAATCTCAGTTTGATGTAATTAAACTTTAGTGAAACGAGCGCAAAATATCGATAAGAAGTATAATGCTATTTAAATTTGAAGGGTATAATATGTTATCATTTACTGATTTTCTTTGCATCCTACGCCATGGCGAATTGATCATGGCTGTTTTTAAAACTGCTATTTTCATTAAAAAATAACCCAAATTTAATATTTTAATAACTTAATTTTACAATATTCTCAATAATTACATTAATAACATACATTTAGGTCTCTCTTCTCACAGTGTTTGCGAGTGCCGTTCGGTTACCCATATATTATGCTTGCAATGCCAGGTAAACCAGTTTTCTCACATTCAACATATTAGCTGTACTAACTCACCTCGCTGAATAAAACACACAGATTATGTAAATAATAATTTTAAAGACGGTATAATCAATTTTCACATAAATAAAATACGATCTGCTAAAATCTGCAATTTATGAAAAGGAAAGGTTTAAATTAAAACCCAATTAATAAAGGAATACCAATTCTAGGATTCGACGTGAAGTTAACATGCATATACTTCGAATATGTTGTGAATCAACTTTGCGAAAATTTTCGCGTGACAGTGCCAGTTTGGCAACAATAAGGTAAAATGAGAATTACTTATGATCTCCAAATTATTCGTTTAATTTTATAGGTACTTAAATACAGGCAATGGCTTTGTAATGTACACTTCCACTCGAAGCGGTCGATCTGCTGACCCAAAATTCCTCGTTGTGGGCACCGGCTTTGACAAAGTGGTGCTTCAGGTATATTGATTTGAAATTATCCATAGGACTATATAGAAAATTATTCAGGTTGCAATGAAAGGCTGGAGTCGGGCAAAATTTCGCAGCAGTTTACGAAGGAATGATTCACAAAAATATGCAATGAATTGAAAATAAAAGAAATATATTTTCATTTATTGCAGTCAATTTCCCAATCAAAACAATAACAACAACTAAACTACCGTTAAATTATAACCTTTCAATCGGCCTTAGCCCAAGCATCTGCATTCCGTCACCGAGAGTCTTCTTCGCTGCCGAAAGTAGCATCAATCGTGGAATCGCTTTTGATTCAACCTCCCCTTTCACTCGAAGCCCATGTTTCGGGTTCATTGCTCTTCCTGTCACTTTCGCCAGGCGTAGTAAATAATTTGCCAAATCGCTTGACTCCAAATTTTCGTATGACAAAAGAACAGCGGTGTCAAAATTCATTATCTCCGTATAAAGGTCTTTTGCAGTGTCATCAAGCGAAATGCCGGACAGGTTATCTTCTTGTATACGTTCGTTCATTATGTCAAAAATCTCATTGTTGACGAGCTGAAGCGAATTTAGGCGACTGTATTTTTGCTGAAATTATTTCATTTACTTTATAGTATATACCTTATTGTAAACCTTTAGGAATCCGAAAAGCAAAGCATTTGAAACGGTTCAAAATTAACTTAAATGTTCGCCACAATAGAGGTTACTTCTCCATACGCTTCAATCCCACAAAAAGCACTAAACCTGCTCCAGCGAATGCAGCTGCTCTCCTTCTGACTGCTCATTGACGGTCATATTCATATGATTGACAGTCAGCCTGCAGCCTGACAAGGAAGAGAAGCCGAATTTTCTAGCGCAGTTTCAATGTTTTTTATCGAATTGAAGAGTTTGGAGAAACAAAACCTCAGTTTATATCAAAGTATTATATATTGAAATCAACCTACATTCAACAACATAACACCACTGTCATCAAAGAGGCCCTTGAATTTGAAATGGTAATGTGTAGATTTTTGCCTATAACATAGTAAATAACAAGTATGGAAATACACAGCTACATACTCTAATCGACAAACAAAACATTTCTCTAGTTTGAATTTTTGGGTTAACTTTTCTCCTCCACAAAGCGCTTTGCTTTTAAAGGGGAAGAGTTGATCAGAAAATTCAAACTAGAGAAATTATTTGTTTGTCTGTTAGAGTAGGTCACTTGCATAAAAGCTAACCTCCGCATTGTGTCGAAGATTATCACAGATATTGAGAGCAATTTCGAGACATCCGGAATTTCCTCAGCATTCAATTTGATAGTAGGTGAACTTTCAATATACGATTGTGCTAAATAACATGGTTGGAACAATTCTGAGTTTTGTTTCCTACCTTCGCGTATGCCTTCGTCGATCATAAAGTCAACGGAACTATTTATACCAGCTCTAAGAAATTACTTTTGCACTATCGTCACTCAAACATATCTCTAGTATACCTTGTTGACAATCCAAGAACTCTTCCATAATCCATATGTTTAATTTTGTTTGCCAACTCCTCGTCACCTTTTGCTTTAACAATGGCTTTAAGCTGCGCGAAATGGGAAGATTGTGCTGCCTCCACAACATACAAATAGTGGTCTGCTGCATATTTCCGATCCATATTATACAGATGGCCAAGATCCCTGAGACCAGATGAGAATCAGATGAAGTTAAGAAAAACATTACCGGGTTAAATAAAGCGTTGAGTCGTCACTTTTCCTCAGGGTTGCCCTTCCGGAGGTTAAATTTCCCTGGTTCATACCGATAACCCAACGGTTATCATCGGATAGTGTGGCTACTTTCTTTTCTATCAGTTCGTTCGTGATATGAATTCCTTCAGAAATTTGTTCAGACTCCGAAGTCCAATCTAGAAAAAAAATGTCTCATTATTCTTACAAATGAACACTACAAAAGTAATTTTAATTAAAAAATAAATTTTTAAAATTTTTAAAATTTTAAATAAAAAATTTAGCAAAAAATGCTCTTACTATTTGAACCGAAAATTCTGAGACCAAAATTCGAATGTAATTAATTAGCTTTGTTTAAAAATATAAATCAGTTTGGGGAGGAATTTGGTCGTACAAAACAAATGTCCGGATTCGGTAAATATTCGGATTTAGATTCCATATTCAGATACATACATCTCTAATTTCATATGTCTAGACGGAATTATAAAACCTTTTACCGTATATTAAAAAATAGTTTTAGTCACCTGTAAACTCAACTCCAAGTTGAGCATAAAATTCCTTCAAATATTCGACCGATATATTACGCCATTCCCTCCACAATCGCAATTCAGCTGTGTCTTCACTTTTAAGCAAAGAAGCTTCCATTGTCGCTAACATTCGATGCGTGTCGTCTTGTAAAGGCGGATACTCCTTTAGCCTTGCGTTAGCCAAAACGTAGCATGCAGTAAGGGCTTCGACTTTATCGCGATTGCTCATCTCTGACCACTGTTCTCGAGTCGGCAAATCCTTCATTGTCTCTGAAATCCGTAAAATTATAATAGCATCAAACTTCTAACACTTATGTAAATTTTATTATACTTGAATTCTGTATAAGATCTAAGAACAAGAGTGTAACCTAACATACTCCAATAAGTCATAAGCAATGCGAATTGGGTTCCCCAATCACCAAGGTAATTCAGCGATATAACATCATGACCAGCATAACGAAAAATCTTCTGTAAGAAATTGCCATAAAGAGTCGATCTAAATCCAGAACAATATTTAACAGTTAGGTTATAAGAGCCATACTTTAAATTTCCGACGTGAAAAGTCTTCGCGATATTTGGCGAAGAAAAGTCAATAACAAATTTTTTAGATGGAATCTTCCTCGTTCGGAATGCATCTTTAACCAAATTTTTAGACAATATCACTCTTCGGAGCTGCTGAAGTGGAGAAGCAGTCATTCCCCGGTTTTATAGGGCTAAAGCTGTTAATTCGGATTAATATTTATCAAGACGCAAGGAGTATAAAATAAAACGCCAGCAATATTCATCTCTTTAAGGATCTAAACAACATTTTAAATTACGAATGAAAACATTTTATTTTACAAATATGAAGTATAATACAAATTAGTAACTTGATTCCATAGGACTGCCCAGCGGCCTCGCCGCACGGCGGCGCCCATGGTCATCCAGGATAAGCCATAAATACCGGAAAACGCAAATCTTCGCGGCGAGACCGGTACCAATCGGCTTGTCTCGCTGAGAGGAAGCGATTGACGTATCACACGCCCAGATCCGAGCGGCGCAGCGAAAGTTAGCCCCGCCCCAAATCCAGGATTTTCCGGATTTCCGGAAGCCATAAATCCCGGAAAACGTAAATCTTCGCGGCGAGACCGGTACCAATCGTCTTGTCTCGCCGAGAGGAAGCGATTGACGTATCACACGCCCAGATCCGAGCGGCGCAGCGAAAGTTAGCCCCGCCCCAAATCCAAGATTTTCCGGATTTCCGGAAGCCATAAATCCCGGAAAACGTAAATCTTCGCGGCGAGACCGGTACCAATCGTCTTGTCTCGCCGAGAGGACGCGATTGCACGCCCAGATCCGAGCGGCGCAGCGAAATTTTCTGCTGGGGGGGGGGGCATGGAACTTCACCAATCAACTTATTAGTAAATTGATTCAAATAAAAAACAAGAAATCGCAGGAAATAACCCGCAAGTAAAAATATTGGTGATGAAAAATATTTGGTAATGATTCTATCCAAAGGATATATAGAGACCCGATAAACCATTGTTTTACTACTTTTGTAAAAATGTTGGCTGGAAAGTGTGTTTTGTACAAAATTATGTTCGAAAATAAATTAAGTTGGACAACTTTGTACGATTGGGTGCAATTTGGTCAATCAAACATCTGAATACCGGCAATGAATAAGAAAACAAATAAGAAGAGATCAAAATAGTTATGGCAATAAGTTATTCATCGTTTTCATTTATGAGTTGATGTTCGTGTTCGGGAATATCCAGATCAGCACCGCAGAAAGAAGCGCAGCAGAGAGTCATTGGATTGGAGTCGTTCATTCGTGGAAGGATGTCCCGTCGGAAGCGCGGTCCCAAGAAGATGTCATTGTAGACAAACATTCCCAAGATCAACAAGGCAAAGCCAAGAAGCTGAAATTAATTGACTAGAACAACTCAAAATATCGTCACAGTAGAAAGGAAGAAATATTATATCATTTCCAGTTACTAACGGATAATTTAATGACGAGCTGATAACTTACTTTTCTTTCATTTTGTATTTAATAAAAGAAATTTTAGTTAACAGTTACTTAACAAAAACGTTGTATTAGTTTTGTGTGATTAGGAGCGTTATAAAATGTTTCGATAAATTGTAATAATTTGTAAATATAACATTTTTAAATATAATTCCCAAATAGTTAATCGAAGAGAATTCCATTTATGGTAGAATTAAAGAATAAGGTAATTTTAAGATTTGAGGATTCAATCATGAATAATAAAAAATTACCTGGAGTGCAATAAATCTCTCGCCAAATAGAGGTATAGAGATCATCCAAATGACCAAAGTACGAACACTATCCAAAACCTGAAATGTTCATTATTTTTGCATTATTCCTTTTTGAAAAACTACCATTCGAGTGGTCGCTGATAGCCGTTTGGTGACGCTGACTCCAGCAAAATTGAAGAAGGCAATGCTGTAAATTTGTAATTATTGCAATGATTATGAAAACGTTCAATATTGGTACCTTATGGCTGTGCAAAGTAACGCCACTGCAATTATGGGCTTGGCATGCATTTCTTTGAAAGCAAAGATTATATCTTCTAATCGGAGTTCTGGATTCTTTGAGAACGTTGCTGAAAATAGCCATTTTACATAACACCATATATTTCGATATATTCTTACGTGGAACATGGATGAAATACATTGGAAGCATTAGGAATGAGATAATTGAAAGTCCAAACAGGCCTTCCAATCCAACGGCAAGAAGCGGTGGCACATCATATTGCAAAACGAACTTTTGCTCCGTGACCATTTCTGAAGTTAATAAAACGTTGGCATGCTTGAAGTGATATTTTTGAAAAATTCCGCGGTTGTTACAAGAATTGTTATTCTGTCTTTTGGAAATTATTTCCCGGTACCATAGTGGAAATGCTTTAAAGCCGATACAAATCAAGAGGAAAATCTTCCACAGTTTTCACCCATTTATGCTCACATGTGCAAAATATCACAAATATTGTTTTTCGATAAAGATATAAATGGGTGTAAGTTGTTGCATAAAAATACAGCAAAGTAAGACTTACGTATAGCAACAATTATTTGAGCCATGATAATTAGCAGATCACCTGAAACAAGCGATATAATAAAACATAATTAAAAGTTATTGCCAAACGAACCCGTAATAATTGCATTTATATCATCTGCCGGATTGTTATCGAACATGATATCGGAAACGCCGACAACGACTAGGCCGGCCATCACGAGTGCCATTCCAAGCCATTTGAATGCTTGTAAGCGGGCACGCAGAAATGCGACGGACAGCAAACCAGTAAATATTATCACAGCCCCTAAAGCCATAGAAATGAAAAAGAACGATAATTAGAGCGCCGATTGATTTCCCGATGTTTTATTTGCGTTCATGAATTAAGAAAACTTCAAATAGAGCTGGAATACCCCAATAATTAAAGTAACTAATGCTGTTTATTTCAAGAAATATTTGAAGTTAATTCTAAAATGAAAATTCTTCGATGATTGTTTCATTAAAAATTCACGAGAATTATCACATTACACACTTCGCTTCAATTCTATATTAATATTAGCATGATCAACTTCTTAACATATTAAGAAATTTTCTATTCATATTTACCAATAAGTTTACATAAACGTAAATACCTCGAAGCATTTGGTAAGACGATGCTGTGGTCATATTAAGTCCGACGTACATAAGAGAGGTGGCAATCACATCGCAGCATGCGGGTGGAAGGAAAATCAATGGGTTAAATTTTGGAAGAGTCGGCTCCTCTGCTAGTTCGTCATCCAGTTCGATAACTGCTCCCGAATCACCGATCTCATGCCTTTTCTTCCAGTGACGCTTTCGAATAGCATAGGCAATAAGGTATACTACCAAACAACTGAATTCGCCGAGAAACATGCATCCCACCTAAAACATTATAATAACACATATGGAAAAGGAACAAATTATGTTAAAAGACCTATAAATAAAAAGCCTTAAAATGACTCATTTGTACTTATACTGTTACTTACCGCAATGGTAAAGTCTTTGCTCATTTATTGCTCAATACAAGCAATTGCAATGCAAATTCGAATAAAAAGGTAACTTAGGTTGGAAAATGATGTGTACACACTTAAAGTGTGTAATTTAAGACAAATAATTTCTATATCCTACGGAAAGTAGAATTTAACTTTAACGGAATAGAAGTCAAACATTTCAAGATATACGATTTGTTATTACTTGAAAGAAAGGATGATCGAATAGGACGCCGTCAACTTCAATACTATCAGCCCACCTGAAAAGTAAAATCATTACTTTTCACAAATGAGTCATTTAACTCACTTTGCAGCTAACGTGTTGAGTGAACCCGTGATGACCATAACCACTGAAATTAATACTGAGAACCCAACGGAGGATTCGTCAAAGATGGCCATGTCCTTGGAGTCAAATAAACGAAATGTTCCTAAATTAAGCATGGTCCTACTAGCAAATGGAAGTTAATTTTTGCAAATTGAATTATTTTATTATCGCCATATAACCAAACAAAAATATATATTATCAGTAAAAAAAGAGCAAACAAAACGAAGGTCAGAGATCGGCGTGGTGAAAGAGTGACCATTGACTAAGTCATTCACTGTCAATCGCGTGCTCTCTCAGACATATAATCGGCAGAAGAATTCTATGTAAACGGCAAAAAATATACGAAAACACATCGCCAACACATTTGAACGAGTGACTCACAGGTGTTTTTAAAACTATGAGAAACACATCCAGACGACGGAGTGAATAAATTCGATGATTTCTTATCACAACAATGTTGTCACAACATGTTAGCAATAAATCATACTAACAAGATACAAAATTACAATCAGTTGCATGTATTAAACTGATATTAGGTCTGTTATATATCTAACAATTAGAAGATTATAATTTGACTATCCTATATAGTAAGTCAATTGATTTCTCTGTGACGCTTTTCGCAACTTTTTGTGCCGGCCTCATACGGAGGTGCATGATAGCTCAAAATGCTCCTACGGTAATCCTGAAACGGAATCCGAAAAAATTTTTCCGAGATTTCACAAAATTTTCAAATTTTGGGCCAAAAAGTGGCTTTTTGGCACTTTTTGGGGGAAGCCAGGGAGAGACCTCTAATTTTGTCCCTACATAGTAAATCGACCCCGCTGAGTACGAATCCGATGTCAGAATTTTCCTTGGAACCTTCTAGAATGTTCTAGAAGGTTGATTTAGGATAAAGCATAGGGACTCCGTTCGAGCGGCCGTAGGCCGCGAGTCTCACTGACAAAGCCATTGGGGGCATACTGATGTAGGATAAAGCATAGGAAACAATTATTAGGTATTACGTAATTATTGCTAACCAGTAATAGGATTTGTTAAATTATTGTTAGACTGATATTTGGGCAACGCACGTGGGAATTTTCCGGGGTTGCAGAGGGGATTGCCATAACTTTTTTATTTCCATACTAGGCGTAGTTGAAGTTTTTCTAAAGTGTAGGTGCAATTGTCTAAGTTTTTAATAGCAAAGAAAAATTTTTTACCCGCCGCCCCCTTTAACCCATTGAATAATGCAATTCCCTCTGAAAAATCGTATTTTTCGGTGCTTTCAGAGGGATTGCATGTGGGTTAAACATATTAAATGTGGGTAAAAATTTGTTTCTTCAATATTTAAAAACTAGACACTTCCCTACATTTCTGAAAAAAACATCAACCACTCCTAGTATGAAATAAAAGTTATGGTCAACCCCCCTATGCAACCCCTCATCCCCCGTCAAATGCCCACGTGCGTAGCCCAAGCATCAGAAAATGAGTCAGTGATTAATACCATGCTTAGAATATCGAACTCGCCTCAAAAAACAAATTTAAATTTTTTTGATAACGAATAAATGCATTTAGTGGCAATAGAATTTACCTAATATGCTATATCTTAAAGAAAGAAAGACAGAATAGAAGTAATTGTTTTGTAAAAAGTTTTATAACACGGAACCTACATCGTTTCGTTCTAAGTCTATTACAATGGCAAATAATCCTGGATTTTCTTCCAGAAATCCAGGATTTAAAAGGGCAACTTTCTTAGCCAGGCTCGGATCTGGCCGAGTGATAGCCATGGTTGCAGAAAACTTCAACGGCTTTGCAAGCCTTTGAAGCGATTTTGAAGTATTTAGAGTGTAACGCAGGCAGTAGACTTTGCTAAATCTACTGCCTGCGTTACCGTAATACCTGTAATTGCTCCCCCCTAAAATTACTCCCCCCTATATTTACTCCCCCTCGGGGGGTAGTTGAAAAATTACTCCCCTCCCTAAAATTACTCCCCCCCCTAGAATTACTCCCGCCCCCAAAAAAAATCGGTTTTTTCCATTTTTTTGCTCTTTTTAGCTAGTATTTAATATAAATAGACAAAATTTAAACAAAATATAGTCTATTTTTAGCTAAATTTTAGCTAAATCTCCAAATTTTTGTAAATTATTTTTCTGAAAAATTTGTCGAAAAAAATCAATAGGGTCCCCCCTATGGTTTTTTGCAAAAAACTTTCTAAAAATAATTTTTTTTATAAAAAACCATAGGGGGGACCCTATGGTATAAAAATCATTTTTCTGAAAAATCTGTCAAAAAATCAATAGGGTCCCCCCTATGGTTTTTTATAAAAAAAATTATTTTTAGAAAGTTTTTTGCAAAAAACCATAGGGGGGACCCTATTGATTTTTTTCGACAAATTTTTCAGAAAAATAATTCACAAAAATTTGGAGAAAAATGGCCAAAAGTCCCAACAATTTTGATAAAAACGCCAAAAATTTTCGCGGCCCGCCTTCGGCGGGCCGCGAAAATTTTTCAAACCTCGCCGTGCCTTCGGCACGGCGAGGTTTGAAAAATTACTCCCCTCCCCTATATTTACTCCCCCCCTCGGGGGGTAGTTGAAAAATTACTCCCCCGGGGGAGTAATTACAGGTATTACGGTACTCCTAATAATATGCTCAGTATAATATGCGGTGTAACGCAGGCAGTAGATTTAGCAAAGTCTACCGTCTGCGTTACACTCTAAATACTTCAAAATCGCTTCAAAGGCTTGCAAAGCCGTTGAAGTTTTCTGCAACCAAGGTGATAGCTCAAAATGCTCCCCAGCTCAAGAGAAGACGATTTGTACCAAAATCAGCCCGACCCGAGCACGGCTCAAGTAGATACAGGTACGCGAAATCCTGGGCATACTGAGCGGCGTAGCCGCTGTGGCGCTTCCTTGTCCACTCTTACCTAAACCGCAGTGTCTCCGTCACGAACCCCCTGTCACAAAAACCTAACTTTTTACGCTCCGCACCATATACGGCGTGTGATACACCAAACGATAGCTCTCAATGTGCCAAGCAATATGCGCTATAAATCAGCCGTAACCTATCTCGAAATTTTCGAGTTTTCCAGGATCGCAGATCCTGGATTTACATCGAAAACTTTTTACGCGCAACACAATAAATATAGTTATAGTCACGGACGAATAATTAAGGACTATAACTAAGGACGAACTCAACCCTGACCGCTGATGGCGGTGCGCGAAGCGATGAAGAACCCAATCTCCCGAACAACTCACGCTCCACCATTTTTACAAGCAGATTGCGGCAAAACCGCAATCCGCTTGTATTTTAACTAAAGGAGTGAGCTCGTCAGATAGGCGATCCTTTAGCTTATCAAAATGTATGAAAATTGGGGAGAAATGGAAAAAGAAAATGAGAAATTTTTGTATAAATTTAGATGTTTCTTTGAATTGAACATTTTGCGCCAATTCAAAATGTTTTGTTTTAATTTTTTAACCAAATTAAGTGTACGCCAGGTAAGGCAGGAGGACTGTCCTAAGATAAAACTGGCTTAAAAATTAAGAACTGAAAAATTATTTTGTCTGAAGAACTTTTTATATCCGTAGAGTATTTATCCCTCTCTGTTGCTACAGGGAAAGTATTATGAGTAAAAATATTAACATTCCCACTGTTGCTACAGGGGAGGGGAAGTGTACACGCGCGAAGCGCTCGCATGGGGAGAGGAACGCGGCATAGGCTCGCGGGGGCCTACTTGTAACATATATAAATTGAGTTGCGAATAAACATAGATACCTCGTTATGACAGAATGCACAGACGTCCATATAAGCAAAAACCGTAAGAATAATTAACTCTTCATTTCCCACAGTATTTAAATCCATACGCTTTTGGTGTCCCCCATTGGTTCCCACAGTATGGTTTTCCATACGCAATGAATTTTTAAGAAAATTTTTAGTAATTTAAAACACGAATGCGTTTCTTATTGTTTATATCTATTCTTGGTGTAGTAATTAATCGATCTATACCAAATTTGGCATTTATGCTTTTAAAATTAAAAATTTCTAAATTATTTTTTCCGACCACCTCGAGCTTTCCTAGACATAGCTCACTTCAGGCAACTTTTTTAGAAATATATTCTAATGTAAATCTCTAGCTCTTTATGCTTTCTATATATTTATAACTTGTATTTTACGTGCAAATGAAAAAAATACAAACTTTCTCTACAAAAAATGAAGAAAATGCAAATTTTAATTTAGGTATGGATATCCATACGTTGGGCACCATTCGGTTCAAACGCTCCCTTGGTGCCCAGTGGGAAAAATTTCCATGCCACACCCATGGATTTCCATACGCTCTGAAAATATAGGAAAATCGTCGAATTTGAAAAAAAATAATATTTTTCAGGATCTATTTGGGTCCCTGATAACGGGTAAAATATGATTTTGTCAAATTCGGACGATTTTCTTATATTTTCAGAGCGTATGGAAATCCATACATAAACCAAATTTTTCGTAAATAACGCATCTCGCGCGGTGATCCCAACGTAAAAGTTGCTTATAAGGTTCTGAAACGCAACTTTGCTCTTGGGAAAACACCCGGGGGTTGCCGGGAAATTGCCAACCCACTTTTTTGGGGGCGGGAAAGAATTCCCCCGACCTAGGGAGCGTTTGAGCCGGTGGTGCCCAGCGTATGGATTTCCATACGCTCTGAAAATATAGGAAAATCGTCGAATTTCAAAAAATTATATTTTTCCCGTTATTAGGGGCCCAAATGGGACCTATATACCAAAAATCAGCAAAATCCTACGGACGGGCATACGGGGGTCTCCCACGGCTGGGCAATGAAGAGTTAAACAAATATAGTATTGAATATATGGTTGCATGAATTATCGCGAAATCCTCACTAAACAGTTTCGATATTTTGCTGACAGTTTTTTACAAGCAAACGTTGGAATCAAAATTAAGAATGTAAATTAAATTTGATATAACTTGTTGTTGACTCATATTCCAAGAAATTATTGTATTAAAATTCTAAGGATATAGTCCGATTTACCTTAATTAAATTTCAATAAACAATCGCATTATAAGGACTACATCTGTATTGCCCTAACATAAATTGATGTTAAGTCGGTGTTTTAATACATCCCCGCTGTATTTCATCACTTTGCATAACGACAGGCGTGAATAGGAAATGTGAGTGAATTCAGAGTTTGTGATTTTTCATAAAGTAAATTGAAAATTTTTTGATGATCATACACATGTAAATTTAGTCAATATTTTCCTAACTTTGGCATCAATTTTTATCTTTACTGCACATGAAGTGAATATGACCGCGTGTTCACCTCATTCCTTATAAGTCACAACCACACTTATCTCCTTCATTCGTCCCAATCGATGCCGTATTACAAACAAGACAATCTCTCCTCGTCAATATTATATGTGTATCATAATTCCTTTGGTTGAGGGTGTATGACTCACTGTCCAGTCTCCATCCACCCTCTTTGTTGTCCCAAACACGAATGCCAGATGGCCGGGAATAAATTGTATTTCCTTTCTTCAAAGGACACAGTCTGCCTGAACACATTTGTATTATTTCAACACCCAACCGTTGTGCGTGTGTCATTGCTTGTCCGGCATCCGCACGTGATTTTTTACTTGGCTAGCCTCATTCATATAGTCCGATAATGACAAAACGGTGAATAATTATCGGAAAATGCTGTTCATTCCAAAGCACGCACTCTCAAATCATTATCCTGTGAAAAGCTATGCGAAAGTCTCGGAAGGCATTTAACAGGAAATGCTATCAATGCAAAAATGTTTTGGTTGTTCGTTTTTGTTGTGGGAAAATTATCACAGTACATAAACGGGATTCACCCACGCTTCACGCCTTTGCAACTGATCTGTAGGAGCAGTTGTTTGCGGGATCTCGGATGTTTTGAAAAGGCAATTGTTTCGCTATCATTGTTTTGTTTATTTTAAACCCCGGATGTTTAAATCCTGGGATTGTAAAACATGTATGAATCCTTCGAATAATTTTTGCGTTATTCGTTTCAAAATTATATGTCGTTTTATCACAATTTTCAAGTTAAGACTATAGATTCGGGGATATGAAAAAATCATTTTTATATTGGTTAAAATTCCAGGAAAAATTTCACGCTCAATTTTAAAATGATCCCTAGAGCTCAAAATTTACGGTGTTGACAATGACAACTCATCTTTCTTTAACTTTTCCTCGTGATCGGCCACACCTATAGTCTCAGGTGCGCTAAAGGGCAGCGCCAAGGCTAAAATTTGAGCAATATAATTTTCAAACTGTTTATTTTGTTAACAATCCAGGACAGCGTATATAAATGTTGAACGCCTACGCAAATGATCTTTCGCTAGGACTGCCGATCATCCAGAACGTTTAGCAGCAAATATTTTTTACTTACAATGTTTGCATTGTAAAGCCCAAGAGCACCTAAAGGCCTTATATTCTCAGCTGGTTTGTTAAATTATTGTCGATTCTGGCGTAAATGGATGTCGGTGAAGTCCTTTATCTGATTCCTTCCGCATTTATGCTTTTCGACGTTTCTTTTTTCGCTTGTCCAATTCTTTATTTGCATTAGACTGAAAGAAATTAAGTTGGGACGCCCTATTTGCTTTTCAAAAAAATCGCCCTTTCGCTTTAAATTTATTTACTCACTACTCTGGTGACACTAATCATTTTGTGAGGGATATCCTTTAATTCCCATCTAGACATGTATCCGGAGAATGGCCAAGTTTTATTGGCACTTTCCGAACCAAAACTTTACCGTGAATGTTGAAATTCTGATGTTTATTTGTGTTTAGATGTTGAAAGACATAATATACAGACTTCAATTCTTTGATGTTTTCCATCTTCTTTCCCCTAATCTATTCTCCTTTTAGGCAGTATTTTTAGAATAATCGAGTTCTATTTTTAGCAATTTCCTTTTCTTGGAGTCTCCTTTTATGAAACAAAATATAAAGCAAGAAATGTTGTTTGGCCGAATCCGCTTTTATAGCAAAAATTTTGATCCAACGCATTTTATATCTTTAGGACTTTTATTCAAGTAATCCGGGCGTTTATATTGAATATTGTGAATTGACTACAAAAAAAGCTCAAAATTGAACATCGCACTTTCAAATTTTTAAAAATTAACAGAATTTTTCACTAAGCCGTATTGTTATTACAATTTTGTGTATTCCCAAAACATAATCCTTCGTTCGAACACGTTGTAGTCTGGCTGACTGATGTGACTTTGGCCCTATGGGACCAAAGATTGGTAAACAATTCTTGTTGTTGTGCCTCGGCTAAAGCTCTCCGGCCGCATTAATAGCATTACTTTCAATATGTCTGCCAACGGCTGACAGGAAATGAAAGAAAGCGCCGGGTAAGCAGTTTATTTCTCAGAACGTAGTCCCAGAGTCCTAAAATAAAGGATTAGAGCAACGATAGGCAAAAAGCTTTGACTAGGCAAAGGCAAGCCAAGCACCCGCTGAATTTGAAAGGGTGACGTGTCCGAAACGAAGACTCTTCTCGTGCACACTCAAGAGGCAAATGTGACAGTGTTTTTGGGGACTTGGCTGTGCCCAAATAGCCCAATAACAGACTTTTGAGCGGCCTTTCTTGCCTGAGTCATGCACTCTACCCATTCTCGGGGGATCAATAGAGGTACACAACTTCATGTCTTACATAATTATGCTGTGAGTTTCGTAACCCGCAGGCTGGCAGCGAATGTGCGTCCGTCCCTCAAAAGCGACAAAGAGAGATAAATGGCAGCAACAGTAATTTTGGGCGGAAGGAAATGCAGGGCGAGAGCCAGGCGACTGCTGTGCGTTCGTCCAGAATAATTTGCCTTTCCATTGGCGCGGAATTCGTCGTTGCAGGAGTATGCCGCACAGAGAATCCATGGGCTGGAATGATGCTTTCATTGTGCGTACATCCTTAAAAGTGACAGAGAGCCAAGGGATAAACGCCGCTGACTGCACTTTTGGCTGTAGGATACAGAACTGCGAAGAGAGACAGCTGGACATACGCTATAGTTTTTCGCCCTTCGATGGGCGCGGAATTAGCCGCTATCAAGCTGAGCGTCTCGTGTATCTCACACTTGTAGCCCTCACTTGATCTCTACCCTCTCAAGAGCGTTATTGAATCAGCCGCCGGCGTCTGGGATTATGGCGTGGAAGTGATTTTGGGCGGAAAGGCGGATTACATACGCCAGAGAAAGGCTATACGTCGAAAGGATTACATTCTCTCTTGCCAGCCCCCACCTTTCCCAACACGCTTGCAGCGTTATTGTTGTTCGTATATATGATTATGTTGACAAGTAACGCAACAAGGCGGAATGTAGTGCGGTTTATAGAGTATTCACCTTTCCCGCCCTTCCCACACGTGCTCAACAACACCGTGGAAAGAAGTGATTCCCCTTTCTCGTTTCGTCGATTGATCAAAAATCGCTCCATTAGGCTAATGAATGATTTATTTTGCAAATAGGAAAAATGTCTTTGTTTTGAAAGTGACACTATTTCGGGAAGAGCGTACAAGTAACGGGATGCAATATTTTGCAAATATTTTTTATACAAATTACTTTTTATTAGTAAAATGTTCAAATTATTTTACATGAATTCGAAATTATTTTGTTTGTGCAATATTAAACTTTTGTTCGCATGTGCGCAATGCCCACCTCCGTTTCAAGTTTTCGATACATGTCGCTTGAAATTCCCACACAACCAGGAATATGTTATGTTTCCGGCCCAATACAATTTTAAATGTTCTTATAACGAATGCAAGTGCCCCTCTCCTGCTCGGACTCCGATTTTGCTACGCAATTCTTTCCTTTGATTTGGCAGTGATTCACCTTTTTTCTTCCAGTGATTTATGACGATACATAATTGAAATTGTTTATTCTGTGTTTTCGGAATGATTCAGGGGTTTATTTATGGTTTATTATGTTTCTAAATGGTACAATTTAATGTTGTAGTTCTCGAAGTTCCACTTAAATATTAACGGTGATACATTCGGATCCTCAATTGTCATGGAAACGTTGTCCATTAGTATAAATCGATTTACCGTCGCTTTACTATTTACATTCACAAATAATTTCTTATATGTTTCAGTCGAGAATTTTGGTTTAATATTTTCCAATTTAATTTATAATTCATATTTAGGATTCCAAAGAGCAGAGTTGAGTGGACAACTTTTACGATTCGCCCCACCAACCACTGCTACATACTCAAGAATTTATGTATCTTTGTTCGCGGAGTTTTGCTCAAAATTGCCTTTATCATGTGAGTTTCACGTTTTTTCAAACTCGAAATTAGATTTATACTAAATATTTTGTTTTATTTTCAGGCGGGTTGCTTCGTCCAAAGACATTCCATTTTGGTGATTACTTTTGTATTTTCGATATTCGCGATATGCTGCTTCGGTCTTCAATATGTGTTTATCGAGACTGATATTGTAAAACTGTGGGTATCAGGTAGGTCATATAATACATTCGTAGGTCTGATGGAAGAATACTCTTCCAGAAATATACACTCATTTTCCCAGTAAAATCTAAAAAATGCGAGAATGTTTACAAACGATATACTATTTTAGAAGTTTTTGCGTAATTTATATTCAAAAATTTTTTCATGAGCCGGCAATGAAAATTTATTTCGTGCTTCTTAGCTTATGCCCCAATAAATTGTTTTTTGAATTAAATAATTAATTACGTTTCAAAGAATTTAATTCTCGACTTCAATCCACCAATGTTGTTATGATTCATCTTTCATTACTCATTGATATACGAATTAGTTGCATAGAATAGTGCAATATTTGTAGTAGTGGAAAAACACAAGTTCAAATTAGAAAAATGTTAATTTTGCTGAAAACCCAAATACAAATAAGATGCAATGTTTTTTGCAATAAATTTATGTTGTGAATTACAGAAGGTGGTCGGCTTAATGAAGAGCTTAACTACTTTTCGAGGATACAAAATGAATTCGGAAATATTTCCCGAAGACCTGACGATGCCAGACATTTCTTCTTGGAAGACGACGATCCAAAATTGCAGCAGATTCCGGAGGACGAAGCAGCTTCATCAGGCTACCAAGTACTCATTCAAACAACCGAACCGTATTCGCAAGACCATAACTTACTCACAAAAGAAGGATTATTGCGGCACGTCAACTTAATGCAAGAAATCGTACACCTAGAAGTGGAAAAATTCGGAATGTTAGTTTTTGTAAATATGCTAGGCTTGCAAATATTTGCAATAATTTAATATTAAATTAGAAAATATGATTATAAGGACATACGGAACAAAATACGGAAAGGACTTTTATAAAAAGCATGTTTCATCGTAATGACTTAACTACAGGTTTTTGATAAAAATATATATGTCACAAATGTTTATCAAATAAATGTAATGTTAACTTTGTGTTACATTACAATTTTTAAATATTGTGATTCATTGTTTCAATATGTTATTAAGAATAACATTTATATACCTTAACGCTATTTTCTGTTAAAGTAAAATTAAGTTTATAAAATTTGCTCACATTTTCATAAACTTCCTAAAAATTATATATGATTTCATACACTCATGATTTTAGGAACTGGACATTGACGGATATTTGTTTTAAACCAGGAGCGCTGGATATCAATAACGATTCTATAGCTTTTGCCATGAAACCAACACTGGAACGTCTGGTACCGTGCATTTGGATTACTCCAATTGATTGCTTCTTCGAGGGATCGAAACCGCTTGGGCCATCGCCTCCAATAGACACACTGTTTGAAAATTACAAAAATATGGAGCAATCATAAATTATTATATTTCAGAAAAATCCCTATGGGAGAACTATTGCGGCTGGCTATTCCCGATTTACCGGAAAATGCCACCTGGTCTAGTATAAATCCGGAAGCGATCGTCAAAGAGCTCTACGCTAACTTTGATCTTGGCACGATGATGAACTTTTTCCACAGAGTAAGTCCTGATAATATAACAATTCGTATGTAAAAGTAGTGCAGGAAAGTAATATTAAAGAATTTAAAATCTATTACGTGAATGATTTTTTCTGTTTCATTTTAAGGCAAGTTGCTACTGTAAGTTCGTAGACGTTTATTCCTTTAGCGAAAAACAGTAAAACTTATTGCAAAGTTTTTGGTCAATTGATTCAACGCATATTTGATTTCCCATAGCTATGAATCTTTTATATTTGCATAATGTGATAACATTCGCATTTTAGACTGGAGTAGAACATGGTTACTTAAATCGACCTTGTCTAAATCCTCTCGATCCTGAGTGTCCGGAAATGTCGCCAAATTATTTCCACGCCTGCGATGCGCTCGAATTCTTCAAAACGGATCTCAACATGAAGGGCAAAAACCTGTCTGTTGTTCTCTCACCTTATATGGATCCTAGTGATTTGAAAAATGAGCCTAAAGAGACATCTGTGTTCGACATATTTGGAGCTTTCTGTGAGATTATATACTTATCGTTTGCAATTTTGTTTTTTATTGTTTTAGTGGCGAGTGGTACCAAAAGTGCATCTAAAGAAGAAAAGAAAGACGAAAAAAGTGAGTTGATTGCTGTCGTCTTAAAATATAAATAGCAAAATAATTTAGGTTCTGACTGCAAAACCTACAGGAAAGCCTTTTTGCGATGGTTTGAAACGAATATGGTCACAGCCGAGGCATTATTTCCACAAAAGGTACTTTCTACTCTAACTTTCGGACCTCCTTGAAATTTAATAATTTATCATTCAGATGTTGCCCGTTTATCCGGAGTATGGCAAAGTTATGGAACACGGATGCAGGGGGTTCGCCAAGAAAGTCATGGATTGGCCTATAGATATGATCCTCGGCGGAGTTAGGGACAATGGAAAAACCATCGAGGCCGAGGCTTTACAATCTGTAATTCTAGTCGCCTCTCCAACTGATGTCTACAGAAGATTCAAGGTTGGTCACATTTCAGAAATACTAACTTTACTCTATCAACATTTTTGCATTATGAATTTCACGTTTGGAATGTGTCATCTCAATATATTGTTACGTAGGGTTTTAGCGAAAACTATAATGAAAGTAATTATAGAGCTTTGATTATTAAAAATATTGCTAAGAGTTAAACTATCTAAAATATTCATAATCTGTTGTAAATACTCCAGTTCAACTACCAGGAGTTAAATCGCCCAAAATATTCAGATGTGGAGTTAAATAGGATTTAAGAAATCTGTCAAGAATTCAAACAACGCTTATATATCAATAATCTTATTGTTTATAGGAGTCGGTTGACCTTGTTCAAAAATTTACTCTGGACGAAGTATCCATCCGCGAGTTTGATCTACAGCTAGGCGATTTCATCAAGCAAATCCCGAACAAAAACGCAACTTCCGTGTGGTCTCCGCTGATCGCCAAAGAAGTGATCATTGCGTGGCAGAGAAAATTTACAAATTTCTTGTACAATCATGAATTGAATTTCAAAGGCGGGAGCGACTCATTACTGGATAAGTCCTCAATCACAGAGCAACGAATCGTACACCCTCTCGCCGCAACATCCATTTCCGATATGCTTGGAGAATTTTGTGATTTCAAATACTCAATTATCTTCGCCGGATATTTTCTTATGGTTAGTTAGAATTTTTTAGAGTTTCTATTTATCATAATTGTTTAGCTGATTTACGCCGTTTATTCGCAACTTCGTTGGGACGGCTGTTGCCTTTTGAGTGTGAATTCCGCCACTGGCCTTGCTTTTGCTGGAGTACTCACTGTTACATTTGCTTCTATTGCGGGTCTAGGCATCTCCACTTGGTTCAGGATTGAGTTTAACGCTGCCACCACACAGGTATACTTTTTATTTTGCATATTTAAAATAATTGGGACCGAAAACCCCCAAAAAAATTAATTTACTAAATTTCTGTTCCGGTTTTTTTTAAAAACCCTTTAAAAGGGTTTTACAGTTAAAAGAAGTGCTTACGAAAAATTTAGTCATGAAAATAACTTCTTTATAATATACGAAGCAAGGATGTAGATCAATAACCACATATAAATTTAGATTGTGCCTTTTCTCACATTGGGAATTGGTGTGGACAATATGTTCTTGCTGTTGCACAATTATCCTCAAGTTGCCGCAAGAGTGAAAGAAAATGAAGTTGGGGTTCTGCTCAAAGAGACCGGCATGTCAATCTTGATGACGTCTATCAATAACATTCTGTCGTTTTTGACGGGAACTGTTCTTCCTATTCCAGCACTACGATCATTTTGCACACAAGTAAGGCTTATATGTATAGGAGTTCCAATTATTTACAATTCTGATTCCAATTACAATTTAGTCGTCAATTCTGCTGACTTTCAATCTAATAGCGATCTTGACAGTTTTCCCAGCAATGATTGCTCTAGACTTAAGACGGAAGAAAAAAGGACTTCGCGATCTTTGTTGTTTGTGTTGTATGAAGTCGGATGAGTCACCGGAAGAAGTTGAGCCGTCCTATGGATTTGATTTAAGTGGAGCGATTCTAACACCAGCCCAGGTGCGGTTATCTTTAAGTTTAAAGATGTTAGCAAAATTCTTAGGGAAGAACAGTATCAGCTTTAATTATTTGAATACTCCTAACATTTCTATAATTATTTGGTTAATTTCATTTTTAATTCGAAGATTTCAATCAAGTGAAAGTTTAGTTTAGTGCAAAATAGTTTTGGTAGTAACATTCGCCATAGTCACAATTCTTATGAAATTATTATTTAAGTTTTTTATATTTAGGAATTACTAGTTATCACCAAAGGTCACAAATTGCAATACCATGGCTTGGTCTCAGTGGACAAGGATGACGAGGACGAAGAGTGCGATAATGTTCAGCCATATAGTCTCAGGTATGTTCCTTATTCGCCATTAGTTGCCTTATAGGTTTTTGCTATATTTTCACATATTTTAGGGCCTTTCTTCGCAACTATTACATTCCTTTTATCAAACAGCCAGCCGTGAAATTCACGATAATTCTCATTTGCGCGTGCCTTTTCGCCGGTGGCATATTTGGAATTCGACATTCGACAATCGGATTGGAACTTAGCGATGTACTACCAGAGCACACAGCGCCTGCGGCCTTTCTTAAAGCCCGTGACAAATATTTTTCCTTCTATCCAATGTTTGTGGTGCTGCGCGGAAAAGACATCGATTTTCCTCGTCAGCAGCATTTGATTCGAGGATTAAGGGAAGAAATCGGTAATGTTTTTTTATTTGTATTTTAAAAGGCAATACTTTATTTTCATGTTTAGGGAGGTCACGGTTTGTTATAAAGTTGCAAAACGGTGAACCAAGCGAACGCTATTGGCTGACAATGTTCACTGAGTGGTTGCAAGGGATGCAGAATAAACTCGATCAAGCGCAGCGTGACGGAATTCTTGCCGATTTTGACACAAATAATGCCACCAAAATGTCTGATTTGAACATTGCCTATTCATTGGCGTGCAGTTACGGGCAGAAATATGATTGTTCAAGGGTACGCGAATAATATCTTTGGTTTTATTAATATACAATAATTATAGTTATGTATTTTAGGCAGGTAAAATTCGGCTCATCGACGCAAGTGGGACAATAAATACAGAAGGTTATTATTAAAAATATATTGAAAATAAAAATATTGAAAACAAAATTCACCTCTAGAATTTATATTTAGGGTTCTACAACTACATGTATGGATGGCATGAGTATGAATCTATGTAAGTTGTAATATCTTTTAGAAAATGTGTTAATCGCATGTATTATAGGTTCTACACAGTCTCTCAAGCCTCATTTTATCCCAAATTGCACAAGCTTCGTCAGGGGCCTCGCGGAAAAAAATACCGATATTTTATCCCTCCTGCACCTAAGCCGATGTACA
The DNA here is from genome assembly GCA_022814885.1 of Ditylenchus destructor. Lineage (NCBI taxonomy): Eukaryota > Metazoa > Nematoda > Chromadorea > Rhabditida > Anguinidae > Ditylenchus > Ditylenchus destructor. The sequence goes on from JAKKPZ010000006.1 coordinate 285,714, forward strand.
GTCGAATTCCGTTCTACTTAACAGGCCTAAAAGATACGCCGGTGATAGTCGAGATGATAAGGGAAATTCGGGCGATTTGTGAGAATTACACTAACCAGGGACTCGACAATTATCCCAATGGGATTGCGTTTACTTTCTGGGAACAATATTTAAGGTTAATTTTATCTACTTGAATTTGACTTGAAAATTTAACGTATATCCATTTTCAGCTTGAACACGGACCTGATGAAAGCCATCGGCATAATTAGCTTTGCTGTATTCTGTGTAATATCTTTGCTACTGTTCAATCCATGGGCTGCCTGCTGCATAATGTGCATTCTGCTGATGATGACGGTTGAATTGGCTGGATTCCTGGGTTTGTGTCAAATCAAATTTAACCCAGTCTCGGCTGTTTCTTTGATCACCGCTGTTGGAATTGGTGAGTATTTATTTTATTCAAATATATCTATATTAAAATAAAAGGCACATATGTTTTCGTATTTTTAAATTAATATTTGCTTATATATAAATTTTACCTTAAATATTGCCTTTCAATATTTTAGGAGTTGAGTTCACTGCCCATGTTGTATTCGCATTTTTGACTGCGCCCGGTACAAGAAATGAAAGAATGGCCACCTCCATCGATCGCGGTTTGTTTTTACAGAATTTTTATAATACATTTTTTATACAGTCGAACCTCCCAATAACGCCCCTCCGAATAACGCCGATTTTTTTTGAAACATACCTTATAAATGACCCTCTGAATAACGCCGAATCAAATATTTTGAAGAAAATTTCGAAATTTCTATCACTTTTACAAAATTTAATATAATATTTTTGGCGTTTTTGCCAAAAGTTTTACAAAAGTCGGTAAAAAATACCAAAATTTTGTGAAAAAGTTCAAATTCGCGCCAATAAATTCAAATTTACTGCCAAAAAATTCAAAAACCCCCGATTAAAGCCGATTTAACCAAATTTTGGTTAAAAACCTCCGAATAACGCGCCCTCCGAATAACGCCGCCCTCCCAATAACGCCGATTTCGTCCGGTCCCGAGAGGCGCGTTATTCGAAGGTTCGACTGTATTTAACAACTAAAAACAAGATAAACCAAAATCTACTATTTAGTGAGTATAAAATATTTTCCACTTTAGTATTCGTGCCAGTAATTCACGGCGCACTGAGCACCCTTCTCGGCATACTTATGCTTGGATTTTCTGAATTCGAGTTCGTCTTCAAATATTTCTTCGTCGTTATGTCAGCACTGGTTGGTTTTAGTTTCCTTTGTTTTATTATAATTAAACACTAACATATTTCAAATTTTAGATAATCATTGGGTTGATCAATGGACTCTTCTTATTCCCAGTATTGCTCTCTCTGGTCGGACCGCCGTGCGAGGTTTGTTACATTTTTGCAAACGTTAAGGATGCCATTTATATTTTTTGTCTGAGTTCCGGAAATTTTGGCTACATGGTATTACAAAATTTATCATAGCTATTTCAGAGGCGCGATGACGACGGGAACCGTCTGCCACTTCCGTCACTGCCCACACGTCGAAAAGGTCATACGCCAAAAGATTCTGACGGCAACATAAAATATTTCGTCGACGCTTAAAATTGCGGCCTCTGTACATTGTTGGATCGCCACTATACAACTGTGTCTGTATTTATTATGGCTCAGTGTCGAAAACTCGATCTCATTCTCCTTACGTTTTGAAGAATCGGGCAATTATTTGTTAGGAAATCGTTTAAGCTTTATACAGTCTTTAGCAGAGCTTCCAATGTAAAATGGCATCAAATATAATCACAAATTTTGGTGACAAAATTAAATTTTCTGGGATTTTTCAATTTAATAATAAAAGATTGAAAACTAACACAAAATAAAGTTCCATGCCTTTGGGCTGAACGTTTGTTTCTTAGCAATTTGGAAGCTCTGATGTGCTTATAAATTCTTTACTCTGCTTAAATACATTCATTCCCTGCCCTACGATGCACTTGCCTTCTTGTTGTATGTAAACTATTTCAGGCCTGTACAAAAGGGAGAAAATGACAACTGTTTCTGTAATCCTATATCCATATGTGCACTTTAAGTTAAAATTTCAACCATTTCGATTTTAAACTAAAGCTAAAGTACGCGCAACAATTTGCTGCTATAAGACTTACATAAACGTTACAAAAACTTTTAAAAACAAAAGTACAGGCCTGCCTGCTTGTTTGTATTTATTAATTTGTAAAAATCTCGCTGTAAGCTTTTTAAAGGTACAAGCCATCCATTCTTGATGTGCTGTGTGACTCATATACAAAATTAGAGCTTTAATGCTTGTGCAAAAGCGTCGCCTTTAGCACTTCATTAGTTGTGTAATATTCTAATAACCATTTGACTAGTCCCCATTTCCATTGTATAACTATTAATTTTGTTAATTTGCATTATTTAAATTTTCCCGGTTTAAAAATTGTATTGTTCGTATTTATAAAGTTGCTGTTATATTTTTTATAACAAGTAATAAAATACTTAAACGAAAATTGATTGTGTGACAAGAGAGGCGTGAGGGGAATATAAATAATTTGTTGTTAATTGGTTAAAACATTTTGACGTTTCCACTCACCGTAAATTTATGAAGACAGCAGCTAGATTATTTTTCTTTAACAAGAAATGTTTCCATTTTGTATTTATTTCCGATTAATTATATTTATTTTCGAAGTTCGCTGACAGTAATTATATAAAACTAGGCACGAATCGCCCGGCTGAGCCGGGCGAATAAACGGTTCTATACTATCTCAAATATTCAAATGATGTATGGTAATAAATTCTCTATAAATTATCCAGCTAATCTTCCCGGGATAGATTGATATAAAATTTTCCAGCTAATATTCCCAGGATAGATTGATATAAAATTTTCCAGCTTTTCTTCCGGGGATAGATTGATATAAAATTTTCCAGCTAATATTCCCGGGATAGATTGATATAATTTTTTCCGGTATACTTCCCGGGATAGATTGATATAAAATTTTCCAGCTATTCTTCCCGGGATAGATTGATATAAAATTTTCCAGCAGTTCTTCCCGGGATAGATTGATATAAAATTTTCCAGCTATTCTTCCCGGGATAGATTGATATAAAATTTTCCAGCAGTTCTTCCCGGGATAGATTGATATAAAATTTTCCAGCAGTTCTTCCCGGGATAGATTGATATAAAATTTTCCAGCTATTCTTCCCGGGATAGATTGATATAAAATTTTCCAGCTATTCTTCCCGGGATAGATTGATATAAAATTTTCCAGCTATTCTTCCCGGGATAGATTGATATAAAATTTTCCAATATACTTCCCGGGATAGATTGATATAAAATTTTCCAGCTATTCTTCCCGGAAAAAGAAAATGTTTTTCCGGTATACTTCCCGGGATAGATTGATATAAAATTTTCCAGCTATTTTTCCCGGAATAGATTGATATAAGTTTTTCCGGTATACTTACCGGGATAGATTGATATAAAATTTTCCAGCTATTTTTCCCGGGATAGATTGATATAAGTTTTTCCGGTATACTTCCCGGGATAGATTGATATAAAATTTTTCCAGCTATTTTTCCCGGGATAGATTGATATAAGTTTTTCCGGTATACTTACCGATAGATGTTTTTCCGGTATACTTCCCGGGATAGATTGATATAAAATTTTCCAGCTATTCTTCCCGGGATAGATTGATATAAGTTTTTCCGGTATACTTCCCGGGATAGATTGATATAAAATTTTCCAGCTATTTTTCCCGGGATAGATTGATATAAGTTTTTCCGGTATACTAACCGATAGATGTTTTTCCGGTATACTTCCCGGGATAGATTGATATAAAATTTTCCAGCTATTTTTCCCGGGATAGATTGATATAAGTTTTTCCGGTATACTTCCCGGGATAGATTGATATAAAATTTTCCAGCTATTCTTCCCGGGATAGATTGATATAAGTTTTTCCGGTATACTTCCCGGGATAGATTGATATAAAATTTTCCAGCTATTTTTCCCGGGATAGATTGATATAAGTTTTTCCGGTATACTTACCGATAGATGTTTTTCCGGTATACTTCCCGGGATAGATTGATATAAAATTTTCCAGCTATTCTTCCCGGGATAGATTGATATAAGTTTTTCCGGTATACTTCCCGGGATAGATTGATATAAAATTTTCCAGCTATTTTTCCCGGGATAGATTGATATAAGTTTTTCCGGTATACTAACCGATAGATGTTTTTCCGGTATACTTCCCGGGATAGATTGATATAAAATTTTCCAGCTATTTTTCCCGGGATAGATTGATATAAGTTTTTCCGGTATACTTCCCAGGATAGACTGATACAAAATTTTACAGCAGTTCTTCCCGGGATAGATTGATATTAGTTTTTCCGGTATACTTCCCGGGATAGATTGATATAAAATTTTCCAGCTATTCTTCCCGGGATAGATTGATATAATTTTTTCCGGTATACTTCCCCGGATTGATTGATAATTTTTTCCGGTATACTTCCCGGGATAGATTGATATAAAATTTTCCAGCTATTTTTCCCGGGATAGATTGATATAAGTTTTTCCGGTATACTTCCCGGGATAGATTGATATAAAATTTTCCAGCTATTTTTCCCGGGATAGATTGATATAAGTTTTTCCGGTATACTTCCCGGGATAGATTGATATAATTTTTCCGGTATACTTCCCGGGATAGATTGATATAAAATTTTCCAGCTATTTTTCCCGGGATAGATTGATATAAGTTTTTCCGGTATACTAACCGATAGATGTTTTTCCGGTATACTTCCCGGGATAGATTGATATAAAATTTTCCAGCTATTTTTCCCGGGATAGATTGATATAAGTTTTTCCGGTATACTAACCGATAGATGTTTTTCCGGTATACTTCCCGGGATAGATTGATATAAAATTTTCCAGCTATACTTCCCGGGATAGTCTGATATATGTTTTTCCGGTATACTTCCCGGGATAGATTGATATAAAATTTTCCAGCTATTCTTACCGTGATAGATTGATATAAGTTTTTCCGGTATACTTTCCGATAGATTTTTTTCCGGTATATTTCCCGGGATAGATTGATATAAAATTTTCCAGCTATTTTTCCCGGGATAGATTGATATAAGTTTTTCCGGTATACTTCCCGGGATAGTATGATATAAGTTTTTCCGGTATACTTCCCGGGATAGATTGATATAAAATTTTCCAGCTATTCTTCCCGGGATAGATTGATATAAGTTTTTCCGGTATACTTCCCGGATAAGAAAAATTGTTTTTCCGGGGGGTATACTTCCCGGGATAGATTGATATAAAATTTTCCAGCTATTTTTCCCGGGATAGATTGATATAAGTTTTTCCGGTATACTTACCGATAGATGTTTTTCCGGTATACTTCCCGGGATAGATTGATATAAAATTTTCCAGCTATTTTTCCCGAATAGATTGATATAAGTTTTTCCGGTATACTTACCGGGATAGATTGATATAAAATTTTCCAGTATATTTCCCCCCGGGATAGATTGATATAAAATTTTCCAGCTATTTTTCCCGGGATAGATTGATATAAGTTTTTCCGGTATACTTACCGATAGATGTTTTTCCGGTATACTTCCCGGGATAGATTGATATAAAATTTTCCAGCTATTCTTCCCGGGATAGATTGATATAAGTTTTTCCGGTTTAAAAACTTACCCGGGATAGATTGATATAAAATTTTCCAGCTATTCTTCCCGGGATAGATTGATATAAGTTTTTCCGGTATACTTCCCGGGATAGATTGATATAAAATTTTCCAGCTATTTTTCCCGGGATAGATTGATATAAGTTTTTCCGGTATACTAACCGATAGATGTTTTTCCGGTATACTTCCCGGGATAGATTGATATAAAATTTTCCAGCTATTTTTCCCGGGATAGATTGATATAAGTTTTTCCGGTATACTTCCCGGGATAGATTGATATAAAATTTTCCAGCTATTCTTCCCGGGATAGATTGATATAAGTTTTTCCGGTATACTTCCCGGGATAGATTGATATAAAATTTTCCAGCTATTTTTCCCGGGATAGATTGATATAAGTTTTTCCGGTATACTAACCGATAGATGTTTTTCCGGTATACTTCCCGGGATAGATTGATATAAAATTTTCCAGCTATTTTTCCCGGGATAGATTGATATAAGTTTTTCCGGTATACTTCCCGGGATAGATTGATATAAAATTTTCCAGCTATTTTTCCCGGGATAGATTGATATAAGTTTTTCCGGTATACTTCCCGGGATAGATTGATATAAAATTTTCCAGCTATTTTTCCCGGGATAGATTGATATAAGTTTTTCCGGTATACTTCCCGGGATAGATTGATATAAGTTTTTCCGGTATACTTCCCGGGATAGATTGATATTCCATAGGACCACCCAGCGGCTACGCCGCATGGCGGCGCCCCATAACTCCCGCTCGCCGGCCTGTATCCAGGTGATTGATACGTCATTCGTCTTGTCTCATCGAGACCTACAAAATGACATATCACTCGCCCGGAACTAAGCCGTCTGGAAAAGTTCCAGGTGCGCGAAAATGTTGCATTCCGGGATTGCCCAGGCATTATTCCCCATCGCCGGCCTGTATCCAGGTGATTGATACGTCATTCGTCTTGTCTCGATGAGAGCTGCAAAATGACGTATCACTCGCCCGGAACTAACGTCTGGAGAAAGTTCCAGGTGCGCGAAAATGTTGTTATTCTCGGGATTGCCCCAGGCCATATCTCCCCATCCCGGCCTGTATCCAGCCGATTGATACGTCATTCGTCTTCTCTCAATGAGAGTTTCAAATGACGTTTCACTCGCCCGGAACTAAGCCGTCCTGAGAAAGCTCCAGGTGCGCGAAATGTTGCATTTTCGGGCCCATCGCCGGCCTGTATCCAGCGATTGATACTCATTCGTCTTTTCGATGAGAGCTGCAAAATGACGTATCACTCGCCCGGAACTAAGCCGTCTGGAGAAATTGCCCTTTTACGTGACACACGTGAACAGGATGTCCGTTTTCACGTATGTCAACCCCAAATCTGACATTGATGACCCCCCCTAAAATCATGGGTTTTTGCCCCCAAAAAGTGGGTTATTCTATTGGGGGGGGAAGGACGGACACCTTTCAACTTAGAGGGACCCGATAAAATTTTCCAGCTATTTTTCCCGGGATAGATTGATATAAGTTTTTCCGGTATACTTACCGATAGATGTTTTTCCGGTATACTTCCCGGGATAGATTGATATAAAATTTTCCAGCTATTTTTCCCGGGATAGATTGATATAAGTTTTTCCGGTATACTTACCGATAGATGTTTTTCCGGTATACTTCCCGGGATAGATTGATATAAAATTTTCCAGCTATTTTTCCCGGGATAGATTGATATAAGTTTTTCCGGTATACTTCCCGGGATAGATTGATATAAAATTTTCCAGCTATTTTTCCCGGGATAGATTGATATAAGTTTTTCCGGTATACTTACCGATAGATGTTTTTCCGGTATACTTCCCGGGATAGATTGATATAAAATTTTCCAGCTATTCTTCCCGGGATAGATTGATATAAGTTTTTCCGGTATACTTCCCGGGATAGATTGATATAAGTTTTTCCGGTATACTTCCCGGGATAGATTGATATAAAATTTTCCAGCTATTTTTCCCGGGATAGATTGATATAAGTTTTTCCGGTATACTTCCCGGGATAGATTGATATAAGTTTTTCCGGTATACTTCCCGGGATAGATTGATATAAAATTTTCCAGCTATTTTTCCCGGGATAGATTGATATAAGTTTTTCCGGTATACTTACCGATAGATGTTTTTCCGGTATACTTCCCGGGATAGATTGATATAAAATTTTCCAGCTATTTTTCCCGGGATAGATTGATATAAGTTTTTCCGGTATACTTCCCGGGATAGATTGATATAAAATTTTCCAGCTATTTTTCCCGGGATAGATTGATATAAGTTTTTCCGGTATACTTACCGATAGATGTTTTTCCGGTATACTTCCCGGGATAGATTGATATAAAATTTTCCAGCTATTCTTCCCGGGATAGATTGATATAAGTTTTTCCGGTATACTTCCCGGGATAGATTGATATAAAATTTTCCAGCTATTTTTCCCGGGATAGATTGATATAAGTTTTTCCGGTATACTTACCGATAGATGTTTTTCCGGTATACTTCCCGGGATAGATTGATATAAAATTTTCCAGCTATTCTTCCCGGGATAGATTGATATAAGTTTTTCCGGTATACTTCCCGGGATAGATTGATATAAAATTTTCCAGCTATTTTTCCCGGGATAGATTGATATAAGTTTTTCCGGTATACTTCCCGGGATAGATTGATATAAAATTTTCCAGCTATTCTTCCCGGGATAGATTGATATAAAATTTTCCAGCTTTTCTTCCGGGGATAGATTGATATAAAATTTTCCAGCTAATATTCCCGGGATAGATTGATGTAAAATTTTCCAGCTAATATTCCCGGGATAGTATGATATAAGTGTTTCCAGCTAATCTTCCCAGGATAGATTGATGAAAAATTTTCCAGCTAATATTTTAATTTACTAATTTTTAATTTACTTAATTTTAATTCACTTCGATTTAACTTACTTAAACTTTTAATTTACTAATTTTCTATTAATTTTTCCTGGGATATAAATTTTCGGATAATTTTCCACAAATTTTTTCCTGGGATATAAATTTTTGGATAATTTTCCATCAATTTTTCCTGTGATATAAATTTTTGGATAATTTTCCATCAATTTATCCTGTGATATAAATTTTTTGGATATTTTTCCATCAATTTTTCCGGGGATATAAATTTTCGGATATTTTTCATCAATTTTCCTTGGATATTAATTTTTGGATAAAATTTTTGGATATTTTCCATCAATTTTTCCCTGGATATAAATTTTTGGATATTTTTCCATCAATTTTCCTCGGGATATAAATTTTTGGATATTTTCCATCAATTTTTCCTGGGATATAAATTTTCGGATATTTTTCATCAATTTTCCTTGGATATTAATTTTTGGATATTTTTCCATCAATTTTTCCTGGGATATAAATTTTCGGATACTTTTCATCAATTTTCCTGGGATATAAATTTTCGGATATTTTTCACCAATTTTCCTGGGATATAAATTTGGATAATTTTCCATCAATTTTCCTGGGGTATAAATTTTTGGATAATTTTCCATCAAGTTTTCCTGGGATATAAATTTTTGGATAATTTTCCAAAAATTTTTCCTGAGATATAAATTTTTGGATAATTTTTCATCAATTTTCCTTGGATATTAATTTTTGGATATTTTTCCATCAATTTTTCCGGGGATATAAATTTTCGGATATTTTTCATCAATTTTCCTTGGATATTAATTTTTGGATATTTTTCCATCAATTTTTCCTGGGATATAAATTTTCGGATATTTTTCATCAATTTTCCTGGGATATAAATTTTTGGATATTTTTCCATCAATTTTTCCGGGGATATAAATTTTCGGATATTTTTCATCAATTTTCCTTGGATATTAATTTTTGGATAATTTTCCATCAATTTTTCCTGGGATATAAATTTTCGGATATTTTTCATCAATTTTCCTGGGATATAAATTTTTGGATATTTTTCCATCATTTTTTCCGGGGATATAAATTTTCGGATATTTTTCATCAATTTTCCTTGGATATTAATTTTTGGATATTTTTCCATCAATTTTTCCTGGGATATAAATTTTCGGATACTTTTCATCAATTTTCCTGGGATATAAATTTTCGGATATTTTTCACCAATTTTCCTGGGATATAAATTTGGATAATTTTTCATCAATTTTCCTTGGATATTAATTTTTGGATATTTTTCCATCAATTTTTCCTGGGATATAAATTTTCGGATACTTTTCATCAATTTTCCTGGGATATAAATTTTCGGATATTTTTCACCAATTTTCCTGGGATATAAATTTGGATAATTTTCCATCAATTTTCCTGGGATATAAATTTTCGGATATTTTTCACCAATTTTCCTGGGATATAAATTTGGATAATTTTTCATCAATTTTCCTTGGATATTAATTTTTGGATATTTTTCCATCAATTTTTCCTGGGATATAAATTTTCGGATATTTTTCCATCAATTTTTCCTGGGATATAAATTTTCGGATATTTTTCCATCAATTTTTCCTGGGATATAAATTTTTGGATAATTTTAATTACTGGTTAGACGATTAGAGAATTAGAGATATCAATTTTGGTTCAAAAAATTGGATTCAGCAGAGAAAATGAGACATATTTTACTTTTTACTAATATTTCATATTGATTTCCTATCAAAGTTAGAGGAATTGATTAGACATTACGGGATAGACGATTAGAGACTTAGAGAGAGAATATATTAAATGTGTCTCAAATGTGTTGACTTCCTAGTTCAGTAACTCGATTTGTGTCTGTGCGTTACACATTCAGTTGATCTCACATTTGAGTCACATTTGAGCAGTGTTGAAGGATAGTCTAAATTCCATAGGACCACCCAGCGGCTACGCCGCATGGCGGCGCCCCATAACTCCCGCTCGCCGGCCTGTATCCAGGTGATTGATACGTCATTCGTCTTGTCTCATCGAGACCTACAAAATGACATATCACTCGCCCGGAACTAAGCCGTCTGGAGAAAGTTCCAGGTGCGCGAAAATGTTGCATTCTCGGGATTGCCCCAGGCCATATCTCCCCATCGCCGGCCTGTATCCAGGTGATTGATACGTCATTCGTCTTGTCTCGATGAGAGCTGCAAAATGACGTATCACTCGCCCGGAACTAAGCCGTCTGGAGAAAGTTCCAGGTGCGCGAAAATGTTGCATTCTCGGGATTGCCCCAGGCCATATCTCCCCATCGCCGGCCTGTATCCAGCCGATTGATACGTCATTCGTCTTGTCTCGATGAGAGCTGCAAAATGACGTATCACTCGCCCGGAACTAAGCCGTCTGGAGAAAGTTCCAGGTGCGCGAAAATGTTGCATTCTCGGGATTGCCCCAGGCCATATCTCCCCATCGCCGGCCTGTATCCAGCCGATTGATACGTCATTCGTCTTGTCTCGATGAGAGCTGCAAAATGACGTATCACTCGCCCGGAACTAAGCCGTCTGGAGAAAGTTCCAGGTGCGCGAAAATGTTGCATTCTCGGGATTGCCCCAGGCCATATCTCCCCATCGCCGGCCTGTATCCAGCCGATTGATACGTCATTCGTCTTGTCTCGATGAGAGCTGCAAAATGACGTATCACTCGCCCGGAACTAAGCCGTCTGGAGAAAGTTGCCCTTTTACGTGACACACGTGACACACGGATGTCACGTTTTCACGTATGTCAACCCCAAATCTGACATTGATAACCCCCCCTAAAATCATGGGTTTTTGGGTGGTACTCGCGAGTTTGGGGTCCGGGACCCCCAAAAAGTGGGTTATTCTATTGGGGGGGGAAGGACGGACACCTTTCAACTTAGAGGGACCCGATGTGTCTCAAATGTGGATTTCGTTAAATGTGGGACACATTTAACAACTTTCACATTTGAGTCACATTTAACCCTATGCTACAACACTGTCTGAATGTGACTCAAATGTGAGATCAACTGAATGTGTGACGGACACAGAAAAATCGAGTTACTGCAATTATATGGGGGATACAAATATTCGTTTGCAAGGAAAGCAGTCTTTAAAAGTCTAGTTTAGTCATAATTAAATGTTAATGATAAAATGTTGGGATGAAATCCTAGATAAATACCCTACCCTAAAAGGGCCATTATCTGCGTCTGATGTCACTTTTTATTCCTCCGTTAGTTTGGGGCGAGGTTGGTGTCAAACGACGCCCCTGGACGAGCTGATCACGAAAACACCAACCTGCCGCTCGAGATCATGAGTTTTTCGAGAGTTATGACTCATCAAAGTTGCCTGAGGGCATGAAACGCAAATCGCGATTCTGACGTCAGTTTGGGGCGAGTGATAGCTCAAACGATAGCTCTCGAAAAGTTAGGAATTTAGCGATTTTTAGATCCAAGATTTGAATATTTGAATTCGCGCCAAAACGCAAAAACGTGTTTTTAAGGATTTTGACAATGGGAAGTGATGTTTTTTATGTTCCCAATCGATTTGTAAGGCGATTCTGGACAACTTTGCTTTTTACACTTTTTGATTTGGCGCATTTTTGAAAAAAGCCACTTTTTAGCCAAAAATGGCATTTTTTGATGCAAGGTGCCTACGGGTCTGATTTTTTGCACCCGGGGGTTTTCTGCTGCGCTGATCACGAATCCGGGGTCAAAAAAATTCTCGGAGCCCGCGGTTCCTCGCGTACCGTCGAAATCTTAAGTGCGCGGCGCGAAGCGGCGCAACAAGTAGCTACATCTCGGCCGCCGAAGGCGGCCGAGATCTTCACGAACCCAACCCAGTACTGATTCTCACGTCTGGGTCGTAGCGAGCGAAGCGAGCGGAGACCCAGCATGACTCACGCTATGTAAAGGAGCGCTATGAGTAAGTGTGGATTTGTGGGTTTGTGGGTCGTATTGGGATCCGAGCGGCGCGAAGCGCCGCGATGTGTCTCAAATGTGGATTTCGTTAAATGTGGGACACATTTAACAACTTTCACATTTGAGTCACATTAACCCTATGCTACAACACTGTCTGAATGTGACTCAAATGTGAGATCAACTGAATGTGTGACGGACACAGAAAAATCGAGTTACTGCAATTATATGGGGGATACAAATATTCGTTTGCAAGGAAAGCAGTCTTTAAAAGTCTAGTTTAGTCATAATTAAATGTTAATGATAAAATGTTGGGATGAAATCCTAGATAAATGTTTATCTTAAATTTTAATCTTGGTTTGGTTAAGTTTTTCTTCAAATAAACGTAAATAATAATATTAACGTTAAAAATGATGAGGTAAATTCCAGTCTGAAATTGATTGAAAGCATTTGCATAAAAATGTATGCTCGAACCAATTTTCCAAAATTTTCTGAAAAACCGGATTCGCTTCCATAGCTTTCATCGGAACATCGTTATAACAATGGTCTCAAAAAGTGAAGCGCAGGATCCATCACAAAACAAGTAAACTTGGGGCGAGTTTTAGCACTTTCCTCACGTCTGAATTTGAGTGGCAGGGATTCACCATCCCGATCCAATTGTTGTCATTGTGGGCAAATATCCGAAATTTCACCTCTCGGTGTTGTTTTGCGGTTAGCCCTGCTCATCCGCTCGATCATCTTCACCGCATCCCACTTTCACAGCCGATCCAAAAATGCACAGACAGCCTTTCCGGGGATTTCATCCTGCCGCGATAGTGCGGTATTACCTAATTGTGGCGACAGAAAAGCAACATGTCCCCACAGTCTGCGCTTTCGTTCTCACGACTTACGAGGAACACGTCAGCCTACAGCCAATATCGACAGCGCAACAAATTCCCCGAAGGTGCGAGGAATACACCTTGTTGGAGCAGAGGCATCCGTCCTGACGGGGCGGACCCATAATTTTTACGATTGCCCCCATTGATTCTCATTCAAATGCCAGAGCTGCTCCGGCTGGCGTTCCCTTTCCATCTGTGGTCATTATTAGTAGTGATTGTCGCCCGACTAACCCCATCCTCACCTGAAATCTTGACCTTCTCTGGCTCTGACTCGCACCCAATGAGTATCTTCTTCTAAACGTATTGTTACAATATTTTATTTCAGACTTTCCTTTCGCTCGATAATTTTCTGATTGACACTTTTACGTATAATGTATATGGTGAAAGTTTCAGTGACTTAAGTAAAATCTGCAATTTTACGAATTCGGATAAATAAAAACAATTTCACAATTTCAGGTTCTCGCTCACACAAGAATATTCGCATTGCCGTCAAACGAGTATTCGTCGTCCTAATGGATTTGTTTAAATTCTAAGTCTCGTTGTCCTTGGGTGTGTGGAATTTTCATATAAATTTCGGACTCCGGTGTAGATAGGTTTACTTTAACGCTTGGGGCAACTAGTGGAAATGGCTTCCTGTTCGGCCGACTCCACGTGCACTCAAACATTGCTTTCTGAAACACCTGTCAAGAGACGAAGGAACAATATAAGTGAATACGAAGTTCAACCTTTGCAACAAGTCGACTCCAAACAGGAAAATCACTCCTTCGCACAATCTTGTCGTCTGGCTGTGCGCCAGTTACTCCCGTCTACATACCTGCGGCGTTTATTACCTGGGCCATGTTATCGTATAGCTTGCTATGGCTCATGGCTGTTCTGGTATGCAATCTGACATATATTTAAAACTTTTATAAGCGGGGGCTGAGTGTCGAGTTCGGTTGAGCAAAATGTCAAATTTTTTAGCATATTTGCAAGTTTTGGCGCTTTGTGCATTTGAAACTATAACTTTGACTACAAAATAATATAAAATAAAAAATATTTCAATGTCTATAACTTTTGTAATAACAAAATAATGTTTAACCTGAAATTATTTAGGGAAACTAATTTTTTACAAATTACAACACCCGGTAGATTCTTTATTACCCATTTCAGGTTCACAATCGGGTTACTTGTGCTGAGGAAAACAGAAAATGCCACAAAAGCCGTATCCTACGTCAAAACGCACGGTTACACAGTTTCGTTGGAAAGTATCGAGAGGTCCGAAGAGTTCGCTCAACTCATAGATACACTTGATCGGGACTTCGATCGGCCTCCAGCGATATTACTGCTTAATCAGCACGCTCTTAACATGACATTCAATTTCTTATGCAATACGAAAATATTTTCCGGCGCTCATGACCGTTTCATTTTTGTCACATTGGATTCCACTGCTCGCGATGTGTTGCAAGAGTATTGGCCGAATGTTCGGCAGTTTTATTGGCCAACGCCCAGTTTATATGTAAGAGATCCTTTTCTAGGATTTAGATTACAAATTTTGTGAAAACGAAAAAATATTTTCATTTGTAACAGCTCAGAGTGCATAATACAAAGCTATTGCTTTGCAGAAGCCGTTTAGTTTCGCCGAAGGACCGTATCAGACTATTTACTTGCTAAGAGCTAATCTTGCAATTGCATTACTGAAACGTGGAAAATCTTTCTGGATGATGCAACAAGACACATTTTGGAGGTAGGCTTTTACTTTATATCAAATATATGAAAATAAGTTTTTTGTGACCTTTTCCAAGAGAAAAATGTTTAGCAACATTACATTCTACTTTTCTAAATCTATCGGACTGATTTGACTGCAGTCTTATTACGAGAACATAAACATTAATGTAAATTTTGTTCTAACTTTTTTAAAGAAATCATGCCACGGACTGTTCATTATGTATTTCCGTTTTTAAACTTAGTTTCCCAGTGGAAGTTGGATAATGATTATTAAACTTGATTTTCTGACCTCTTCTAATTAGACTTTCAGGCGGAACTTGTTCGATCTCGGCCTGGAAGAAGAAAGCGTGGCTAAAGGATATGACGCACTCTTCGATCAAGTCGGCGACGGCAGCAAAAGTCAGCGTGCCGAATGGGTCAATGGTTAGATTTACAATCTTTATTTACGCGCATACTTTTAATATTTTTAAAAGCCTAAATATGACAGTAAAATTATATTATTCGAATATCGATTCTTTAATCGCAGAGTTTTACTCTATTTTTATACAGCATCGACAAAAGACAAACAAATATTTTTTGTTTTTGCTTTTTCATATTCCACCATATAATTGTTTCCTTGATCGAGCGATAGTGAAACCACAGATTAACACTGAATTCTAAAATTGCCGAAAATTGCTCTGGACCTACATCGATTAAAGATGTACAGTGGCGAGGAACTGGTTTCCCATATGTCCTTTTCCTCCATCCCATAAATATCATAGTTTGTCACCGAATAATCCGGTGCAGCCACTGTAAACCGATCCGTTTTCGATTATTCAAATTTTGATTCCTTTGTCTTCAGAAAAGATATATCGTTAATATGGGGATGACACACATATAGGCTCTATTGTGAATTGTTCACTACTCGTTTCCCTATATAGAAAATGAAAGTTTCAAACCAATCACACGTGAAAAATAATCCGATAAATAAAATAAATCGACTGTGACGCATGGTTTATGTTTGATGTTTTGAACTAATTTTATTTAACACAAATGCAATTACAAAGTACAACAAAGCAAGTGCGTAACGTTAAGGAATATTTCCCATATATTAACATTTGGTTAGCGAAAAACTTATGATTCAGCAAGAGATAAATTAGTTTATTCACTGCAAAAGAACGAATGACACAATTTCTGCTTTATATCTTACTGAAAATGCAACCAATTAAATACAAAGAATAAAATTTAAGCAGAATTTAGCTAAAATTCCGGTAATAAACCTATTAATTTGTATTGCAATACTAAAAATAACCTTTTTTGTTCGCCCAATTCCATCGTAATGGGCTATGAAGGGTTAATAGGAAAGGCTCGCTTCTCATGACCCAATTCCTGTAAACGATCAAAATTGAGGTCAAACAATGTCGCACCCGAATGGGACTGTCCTTTCTTTGCATGTTAGACTGTTTAAATGGTGATTTTTTCAATGCTAATGAAACAAATGAGAAAATAAATATTAAAGTTTTTTCGTTAGGCTAATATAAAAGTAGCAGAATAAATTATTAATATGAAAGCACTCTCACATTCATCGATATTTGCCAATCATAAAAATAAACAGAAAAATCAGAATGACTGGTAATGTTTCAAAATATACGGACAAAATTCTTCTTTTAGGTGCCAATTTCTTCATATCTGCCAACAATTACACTCTTGAATTTTTCGAAGCTATAGCCAGAAAATTGGCGCATTGGTACACACCAGACATGGGAATTATGATACATCAATGCCACACTTGGGCGAGGCCGAGATGCAGATTTATACCACACAAGTAAGTTTACTATGATAAGTCTGATATCTTAAAAAATCTTTCTTAAATCTTATCAAAAAAAATTTATGTTCATTACTATTTTTATTCAAACAATCTCTAAAACCAAATGTAGTATTCCATTTACTTCAAAATCCTTATGTTAAAAATTAAATTTCGAAACAGAATTGTCTCACTACGATTTCTATTTTAACTTATAGACAGACATTTTTCATAATTGCTTTCATTTTAAGCTTCTCACTCTTTTCTCTTAATTTATTGCGACCCTCTGCCCCCTTCCCTAAGAATTGATACAAAATTTACATGCTTTAAGGCTCCTACTGAGGATGGCTCGACCTTATAGCAATTTGACTGTAATCAGGCGTCTAGGATTAGAGCCGAAACGTTTGATATACCTATGCTTATGCAATCATTCTGTCCTATATCTTGTTTTGTACTATTTCTTTTTTGTTGTATACTCGGTCCTCGCGACTTCGGTCTTCGGACCATTTCACTATGGTCCTTGCGGCCTCGGTCTTCGGGCCATTATGTCACTAAGGTCCTTGCGATCTCCTATGCTTTATTGGATAACATTTGCCTATGGCATACTACGTATATCTCAACTTTACATTTTACAAATTTAGTTTAAAAATTTAAGAAAATTATAACAAAAATACTATTACACCTGAAGTCATTTTATAGTGTAAGTTTCTTAACTTCTACACAAAGTCCAATACATGAAATCCCTATGTGATAACTTCGTGAAAAGCTTAAGCAAATTCAGCAGTAAAAGCGTGTTACAATGAGTTGTGAAATGTAACGTTTGAGAGATTAAAATGGCCTAATTTCAGAATAGCCCACAGCTGGGAGTGGATGTATACAGAACAACACGACCCTCCGCACATAATGCAATTGGACTGTGAAACGGATGGCGGCAGTAAACTTCGGCAATTGGCTCGATTTGGATTCTATTTCACAAAACCCAACGGCCGAACTTGTGATTTGGATGCCGTGAAGCGGGCCCAGCATACGATGGAGAATGGCCGGGTGGAGGTTGGCAAGCGCACCTGGCTTCAGCTTAGCTGGGGTCGATTTCAATTCCGCGTTTACTGGTGGCTGGTTGATTATATTCTCATGACTCCCTGGTTTGGACCGTTCATAAAGCCATACTTACCTCTGGTGGGGTATATTCTCATGATTACTTTATAGTATTTTAGTATGTTTAAAACAGCTATTCTCATTGTCTTTGTTTATCGTCATATGAATATCATAGTGTACCGTATCCAACAACTTTTGAATCGGAGCTCAAGAATCAGATGTGCGAGATTTAAACTGTCGCTCAGAAAAAATGAGCAAAAACGCAGCGTGTGAGCCTGAGTCCATGAATCAGGCCCGAGTTCCGGTTCAAAAACCGTATGGATACGGGTCCAGGATAAAACGAATCTATTTCACGGAAAAGATCCGTTACACGTGTAAAGGATTTTTAATTTTTGATCAAGTTCATGAACACAACAGTCAAAAATACCATGTGGATTTTGCAGTTAGAAACGTATTTCATTTATAAATCCTTTTTTAATTAAAATTTTTACTTTAATTCTCTAAAAATGTGTAATTAATGATTTCTACATATATTTGGATAATATTTTTATTTTAATTAGTCCTGTGTGTATTTTGCTCAGTATTCCACTTCCCTTGTTCATCTTATATTGATTCGGAAAATAGTGAATATAGTATTGCCGAAGTTTGTAGCGAAATTTTTACTCATCTCTTTGATGTATTCCTATGGTAAATATTCTCAACTTTATTACACATTTTCAATCGCAATTTGTATACAAATTCTATGATATTTTATTGAAATTTATTTGATAATAAATCAGAGGCACAAATCATTTCTCAATTCTCTGTCATTAAAATTCTAAAGCTTTCATAAATGCCTTCAAAAATACCATATAGTGCAGACAACAATAATTTGGCAATTATCTTCAATAATTAGCAAGGCTTTCAATTTAAGTGAGGATTTGAAGTAATATACAACAATAAATTAGAGCGGAATGTTAAGGAAAATGACATGGAATGATACAAAATACGTACAAAACACTTGACTCTTTTTTCACGAAATCCCTGAATACCGATCCTGAAAACAACTAGTAAATTTTACTTATAAATAAACATTAAATTAAATAAAACCAATATAATACAGGCTTTTCGCGATAAATATGTCTTTGACTCAAGAAAAATTTTTAGAGTCAAAAGCTTTCACAAATTATTTACAAAAATTTAAACCATTATTTTACAACAATTGGCAATTTTGTGTAGCATTTCGATCAATTTCTTCGTCATCGTACAAGTGACGACGGCTTCGTGGCGAACCAGCGCGAGAATTGGAATTCGGTGAATCACATATTGCTTTGCAATTCTGTCGGATCTTTGATGTCAAAGAAGCTTTACCAAGTTCGGATGCACTTTCTATTGCTGTTATTGGTGGGCTCATTGAGATCGACTTGTTTCTAGAAGACTTTGAAAAGGAGATCGGCGAATTTCGTGCTGAATCGAAAGGAGTGGTATATGGAGAAGACGAGTTCCACGACTCTGTCGGAGTCGAAGAATCCGTTAGGCAATCACTTGGCAAGATTCTTAAATTGTCGGCAAATGATGGACTCATGCTTTTATGAAATCTGTCTGAATATCGCGGTTCGCTCAAAAATGACTCATATAACGATTCATTGTTAGCTACATCAGATGTTTGAATGCCAGGATTTCTTTCTTTCGAAGCAGATCTCCATGACGTGAATTTCTGAAAATACAAGTTTATCAATATGTCTTAATTAATATTGTTTTGGCATCGATACTCTTAAAGGAGTAGTAGTCTTTGTGATATACGCCTTGTTCACGCTCAAAATTGAGTTTTCTTGATAAATTGGGAATATCTGAAAAACCCGATAATTTTCAGATGAACATGAATTGCCATACTGCCTATGCCCTAACACAAAGGCAGATTCTTCACCAGTTTAAATTTCGAATTCGAGTTTAAAAATTGAAATTTTGCCGCCGAATTGGCATTGTGTTCTATAAAATCGAAAAGGGTTTGGTCGCTTTGGAAGTTGGGTAATTAAACCGAAGACGTTGGCTGAGGACAGCGCTTTGTGTTGTTTGTGGGTCGATTTGGTGCTATTGTGCGGCGCACCAAAAAGACTGCAGGGACAGGCAGAGCGCAGAGAAGTTATGTGTCTGCCCGGTTATTGCCACTGCCTTGCCTTTTCTCTCTTCAGAGCTTTTGACTGTAATGTTGGCGTTTTGAACACATGGCGCGAAAAGCTATGAATGGTGAAATCTGCCTTTGTGTTAGGGCATAGGCAGTATGATAGACAATTTTGAATTATATATATCGAAAATCTAAAAAGAAGGTTAGAACCTTGAAAAGTTCACAAATAAGTGAAAACGGTGCCTATCTCAAACGGGTGGTACTACCACTTTAATGCAAAATTCGTCAATGAAGACTGTCAGCCAGCTTCATTTGTTAAAATTATGAATACTACTGTCAATCCCTAAATGGATGTGGCGGACAAAGCAAAGAAGCGGACAACTCATGGTGATTTTCTGAGAAAGTATTTACTTGGGAACTACTCAGAATTCAGCCTTCCTCCCTCTTTCCTTCTGTGCATTTTATTTCACTTTTTTCAGAATCAACTTCAATATTGACTAGACTATTTATGGATGTATTTGCAGCTGTTGGATATTCATGAAATTCCAAAGTCACTATTTCACCCAGGAGAACCGAAAAGCAAATAATTTTATTCAAATTGCGCAAAGGATTGCATAAAAATTTCTTAAATCAAGACTTTATAAACAATGGCAATCCAGATTTCAAATTTTACAAAGCTAAGGAAATCTTTCTAATGAAAGGTTTTCCGACAATTTTTTAATGCTATAATAAGGAGCGCAATTTCTATTCCAATTAATTTATCCTTATAGCTGTGCACAAAACAAACCTCATCAAACTCCCTGAAAGAGAGTGTTATATGGCCCTGTAGGTCACGTTGTTCTCCCAAACCGAGCGTCACAGACGTCTTTTTCAATAGCGAATATGGGTGTCTGTTTGGAGAGTCCCGGAAAGCTGAATCATTTCCGTCAGATGAGTCAGATTGGACGTCAAACATGAATGATGAAGGCAGTGACAGGCTGCGAGATATTTCCCTAAATAATTAATTAACAAAAGTAAATTTTAAAGAATATTACCTTGGAGTATTATTTTCCATACTTTTGTACGATGGGTTTGATATTAATCCGCTGGCAGTCGACGATTTCCGAGCAGATTTCTCTATCCCTTTAGCACGATAGCCCGTTAGCCTATTTTGTTGATTACGAGCGCTAATGTTGTTGCTGTTGTCTTGAAATGTCGCCAAACAGACAGAGTTGGCAGCACGACGGCCTAATTTTATGGGATCCCGCGGTTTTATTTTACGGATCGAACGATAACGTACATGGTCAGTGAAAGGGTTTCTTACAGATTCCTGAAATAGGAATAGATTAGATTACATTAATTTAAAGACAAAATTAAACATATTTTTAGAGTAATAAAAATGTAGTATGTTACATAAATGTATTGGTGTAATACATATATACTGTTCCAGTTAATATTGGAATATATTTTGATGACATTAGTGGTTGAATGGAAAATAAAGCATCAATTTATTTTGATATAATCTGATCGGAACGTATTTAAACAAATGATGTGATTTAAATGAAATATTCAAAACTATTTTCGACCATAAATTGTTTATAAATTACTTCACATTTATTCCAATAAATAATTTCTTACTTGGTATCCCGGATCTTCGCTAGCGACTGATTCTGCCAAAATTTTAAACTGCGCTGTTGCATTTTCTTCACGCTTTCCGGCCATTGCATTGTCAGCACCATAATTTTCAGAGGTAGCAATTTTCTCCAAAATTGTGGCATGCTTCTTCATTGGCGGTTTCGTTCGATTTCCACATTTCCTTGGCGACTCCTTCAGGATACTTTTTTCTGACCCTCTAATGGCGGCATCTGAGCGAGATCTTCCCAGTCCTACATATCAAAATATTTATTTCCAATTATGCAAATATCCTTAAAATATTACGAATTTCTCCAGCGTTCATGCCCTCACGTGGAAATATGCTCCAAGCCTCGATATTTTGTTGCGTCAGTTCAGTTAATTGATCTGTTAAAGCACGGAACGATGGTCGAGCATTTGGATCCCCCTGAAAAGAAGAATTATTTCAGATTTAGAAGCCATATTTTAAACAAAAATTTATTTCAATTTCTAGTGAAGGTTTCTGAAAACAAAAGCATAACATAATAAAACTAACCAAGCAACACATAAATGCTAATTTCAGCAACGTCAATGGTGTTTCCGAAGGACTGGAAATACAATTTTTACGATATAAATCTGACAGAATACCTTACCATCGCGCAGTGAAACGAACATAATCCAAGCCAAAGGCAGGTGTCCTGTAAAGACCAGCATCTGAAACGTATAACATAAAATTTGAGATTTGTAACTTATAAAACGAATACCATGATCGGCATCAATTCTCGCAATCATTTGGCACATTATAACGCCGAAAGAGAAAATATCCGACTGAAATGTAAATATTTAACAAATGATAAACTATTATTTTGCATTATAGTAAAAAGGCTTCTACTGTGTATTTTAGGTTATATACCTTTTCGTTGTAGAATTCCTCTTTAAGCATTTCTGGTGCCTATAACAATAAATTGTAATTACGAATTATAGTCGTTAGCTCTTTTATAGCAACTCCAGAATCCATGGCACGTGTGAAAATTTTTAATGAATGAATATCTCAAATGAACTACCGCATTCACCGATGCAGTAGTTAACTCTCCAAGAGAGCTTTGAAATAAATTTTCACACGCATCAGCGATCCAGGTTCCGCCATAAGAGATAAAAATTAATCTTACCATCCAATTTTGAGTGCCCACTTGTTCAAGCTTTTGACCTTTAGGAATCTTTGACGATAAGCCGAAATCGGCTACCAATGCTTTCGGATATGGTAATGATAATTGACTTTTTAGCAGTATATTCTAGAATAAAATTATATGAGCTTTGATTTTGTCAGATGCGATACCATGCTTGTGAGGTCTCGATGCATAAAGCCACGGCTGTGGACAAAATTCATTGCGCGGCAAATGTCGAGAGCAATTAAGCATCGCTGCAACCATGGAAATGGGCGTTGAGCGTTCAATATGAGCTGCTGCAAGCTTCCACCGTCACAAAAATCGACCAATAGATTTAGCTGCCACTGGAGTCCAGTTCGTTGTACGCAAATTCCTCTAAAACATACAAGAATGAATCAAACGCACTACAATTTCCAAAAGTCAGTCATATAACCAAAATTTGAACATAGGTTAACTTATAACCAAAAGATGTGAATGAAAATTTTAGTGATCGGTATGACTGTTTTGGTAAATGCTATTATCCCAAAGGAAATATTGAAGATGCTTATATGCCAACTTATAAAACTTGCCTGGAGCGGAGGATATTTGGATGTACCAACAATCGAAGCATATAACTAAAATGTTGATATTCACAATTTGTGATTCATCTATCAAAACTCACTCTTCCTTTTGCACCATTTTCTGAAAGGTAAAACTTTAATAAGGAATTCAAAAAGAAGGTTCTAACCTTCGCACTCAAGCGACACGAATTTTTATGCAAGATCGGTATTTTCATAACCATAACGCCTTCATCCTCGCTTTGCGGTGATATCTCCTTCACCTGTAAATTTACATTTTTATGCACTGTATTGTCATTGTGACGAGTTATGTATTATATTTTCGTCACGAAGTATTATCGTCACATGATAAACATAATTGTTTATGTGGGCAATTCTAATCCTAGCAAATGTATATATAACTTTTGGAGAGAGAGTGATATATTAAGTTATATTGTTGGGTATATTAAAGTCGAGGAATTTTATTGTACTTCTTGAAAACATAGGGCATTTTTATGGAAATTGTCATAACAAATGGTCATTTTTGGAAATTTAACAAAGATATATTTCGAAACGATACAACAAGAAGAATTAGCAACTTGTAAAATACGAATTAAACTAATAAGATTCACAGAAAAATGTCAAAATAAATTTACAAACCCTCCAAACTGTTCCAAAGAAGCCGCGGCCCAGTTGTTCGAGAAGTTCAAAATCAGATATGTCACGTAAGCTGCCAAATGCGTTTCGACTCGATCCGTGCGTGTTGCCTTCTCGCCGACTGGTCTCATCTTTTCCATTTTGCATATTGCACAGTTGCGTTGAAGGTCCAGCTTCAACATCATGAACATCACGTTCTCCGTTACGCATTGATATGATGGCTTCCCTCGAGGGACTAAAGCAATAATATAAGTATGAAATATTTCATTCGTGAGTTAGAAAACTAATCAATCTTGAACAAAGAATCAAATTCCATTGTGTGAGTTTCAAAAACAAAAGTTTCCTTGTTGAATAATTTGGTTTAGAAGAAAATTTGATGAAGAAATGTTGGAAAACAATGCGTATGTGTACCAGACTATATTTGGAGAATAAAGGAAATAATGAATTTTATCGTTCAGTTTAAACAACTTCAAATTTTACATCGTCATTCAAGTTAGATAATTAAAACGAATAGATAATTAAACCGAAATCTTCGAATTCCATATATAAGCTGTATTACAGGAAGTGAGCTCACCAGTTATTACTGAGATACTGGATATCATCCACGGTTGACCGAGCCGATGATAATATTTTTCTGGATGGATCCACAGCCACAAGCACCATCATTATTTGTACATCGCTGAAAACCAATTCTATAAGCGTGAAAAAACATAAATAAAAACAGCGAGCCAAAAGCAACATGCATCAACAAAACAGTTCCAAAAAGTTTGTTGACCGACAAAGAAGAGGGCTCAAACAATGGTTTGCTGGGCGGAACTTAACCAGATTGACTCCACAATGGGAATCAATCGTCACAGGACAACCTTTTATTTGATCCACTAACTTGGTGTTTTAGAGCATTGAAGACGAAAAGATTGCTCTATGACTGCCTTGGATATTGAAATTTCTGCTTATTCGCTGTAATAATTTTCATTTCTAACAAAAACATGAATAGATGGCAACATTGGGATATAAAAAATGTAAAATATAAGCTTTTATGCTACCTAAAGCATGCAACCTAAGCTTAACATCTTTATCTTTGATGACACAAAAAAGCTGAATGAAGTAATCCAAGAATGCGAAAAATGTGTCTCCTTAAAAGGAGACACATGAGAACGGAGAGAGAACATACAATCAGCCATTATAGCACTATTATCATCATCGATATAGTCGCAGTGGACAGCCTCTCTTTCATAAAGAACACATAAATAAATAAACGCATGCGTATGCACAGAGGGGAACGGGGAAGTGATTTTCATAATTCCTAATGAACGCCGCATCAATCGGCTCAATTCTCGATATAAGTAAAGTAGCGATACTATAGAAAGAGAATATGCAAAAGTATGCACTGGAGTGTTACACTCATAAAAATACCAATGTTTTCGAGTGTAATTTCTTAATAAACATAGGGCATGCGTCAGAAAGGTGAATTAAATTATAAATTACTTTTTTAAAAGTTTTTCTAAAGTATTTGAAATTTACGAATTTTAACTTAAAACTTGTGGGAAAATAACAAAATACTACGTTTTACAGTACCAATAAATTACAAAATTATAATACGCCCCGAAAATGCATTTTTACACAACTGAGATATGTCCTCATCTTAACTTTATTCCGTTTTAACTTTATTCAATTTTCCGAGAACCAATTATGTACATTTTTTCATTAATTTTACATTACAATAGGTCGAATTTAGTGCTTTATTCTTCTGCATAGCCTTCAAAAATTTCAACAACGGCTTCATCTTCCAGAAATGACTTGATCCGATCGTACCTTGGCAAAGAGTTTAGGTGATCAATGATTTTATCTCTTCTCTTCTTTGGAATCGTCTTCGAATTGAACATCTTCGTTGCCAAATAATGTAGCCAGAGGACATTTGTGTACGGCGTAAAGTCTTTCCAACGGTCACTACAACGAGAATTGTTATCTTTTAACAATTTATAATCACGGGAAATAAAAATTCGTACCTATTTTTTTGGCGCATTTCCCGGTAAATGTCGAATTGGTAATCTCCCGTTCCTTTGAAAAGTTCCTCGTCCTCGGATAAGTCCAGAAAGATGATTGTTCCCTCTTAAAAGAAAAAATAATTTTTACAAACGGATTATATGAAAGATATTCGTGATTCAAAATCGGTGACAAAGTCCCGCATCCGTGCACCACCCTTTTAAGTCAAGAACCGTCAAATAACAATTTTACATTATTCTTTTCATTCAAATAATCAAAACAATATTTACAGCTAGCACTTTGGACTCCCTACGGGAATCTGAAAATTTATTTTGTTTACATGCATACCTATATATGTTCTGAGTTCCCTCACATTCCGGGAAATGGAATGCCGGGCGCTGCGCGCCCGATCACAGGAGTGGTTCGCCACCTGCGGCGCTCGCAATGTTAATGGGGCACGCGATCAAATCTGACTGCAGATTCGGGTGCCAAAATTATGGGTAAAAAAAGCAGAATTGATAAAAGCGATCTTTGATCCCTTAAAAAGCCGGAATCTTCAAAATGTATAACGGACGCATCGAGGGACGGGCGTCACTAACTTATTATAAGGATCCACAGCTGGCGTAAAACTAAAAATCTTTTCGAGAAGCCTGCGTCACAAATAATAAGTCAAACCAACCTTTTTGCATTCTGGAATTAGTGAAGTCAATGATGGACGCAAGAACGCCGCATGATTTGATTTTAATCAAATTTCCATTGAAGGTATAACTAAAAATTGTGTGCATTAATGTTTCTGTAATGTAATTCCTATTAAGTGTATTAGTACAGCTCTAAAAATAGCATTGAAGTGTCCAATATATTTTGAAGACATTTTGCTTTTCGACTTTCCCGTTTTATGGTCTTATTTTATTATTTACCTGATAGTTTGTGAGGCACGGCACTGCGCAATTAAGACATTTCCAATGTGCAAGTCTCGATGTTCAAATTCATGTGTTTCTTCTGCGATCGCGAGACTTAGCGCAATTTGAAAGAATATCGAGAAAGCTTGTTTCTCGTTTTTAATCTAAACTCATGTAAATCATTATTGAGCATAATAAACGAAAAGAACAAACCGTGTATGCCTCAAGATCTTTCCCACCTAGTGACAGCGCAAACACCATGAAAAGTTGGTTAGGCGAGGAGTAAGTGTCCGGTCTCTGATTTTCTGATCTTTTGGTTTTGTTAAATTTGTCCCACTCGGATAATAATAGGCTTGGATAATCACCTGTAAGTGCGTTTTATTTAATGACAAGTAAACTTTTTTATAGAAAAATGTCATGAAAATTTCCGTGTGGGAACAGTTTTATATCAAAGATACAAAATCTATTTAAATTCATCTAGATATGAACAAGACTAATTATAAGATCTGATAACTATGGGACAAATCCCACATTTTAATTAAAAACTATTTAGAGCATCTTTTGGTCAGCAAATCATCAGCGGAAATAATGATGTTTTACTTTCATAATTACTCATAAAAAATAAGGACCATGAAAATAATGAAATTTCTTTTAAATAAGGAAATAAACAATTATAGGACATAAAGCTTCATTAAACCGAAAGAGTTCATGCTCAAAATGTACGCCATCGTTGACGTCCTTCAATTTTAGTGTTTTCTAGAATACTATTGATCGCATTCAAAATCGTTCAAAAAGCTATTTAGTTAACTTCTGAGACACAGTCCCAACTTTTACGTCCGACCTCCCCAAATGAAACCTCCGAACTATAGAAAAGCAAATAATTAATAAAAACTTCCTCTAAATGTACCTTGTATAACAGTGGCCTGAATAAGTCGAACGAAGGTAGGAGTAGAGTAACGCGTTGTGTCGTCCATTTTTTCCAACTCAGAAAGCTCCTTGGTAATGAGAACTTCTGGCAATATTTCCATAGTGTTTTTCATGCGTTCTCCATTCACCAATCCGTCATGGTAACATTCCTCGTCCTGGAAGGGCACTATCTAAATATGCATGTTTTTATTCTGATGCAACATTAGATGACGATATAATAAAATGTTTATTCAACTAGTAATATGGCAAGACTGGATTTTGCACAAATGATACTATTGAAGTTACGGTAGTGTGAAAATATTAGCTCTGCTATTTGAAACTTTCCTCTGCCACACGAAATAATGCGCTAGAATATTTAATCTTAGCCTCGTGACACACTTATGAACTGCATAATCGCAATAAACTTATGAAAGTTACCTTCAATGCAACATTGAGCTCGCCAATTTTGGATTGAAAAACCTCGCCATAAGCACCTTCGCCAAGTTTTTTACACCCTCTGAAATTAAAAGCTTAAAAACGACTGTATTCTTTTTTATATTAGCAAAGTCTGCTGTTCTCGGTGCCAGAGTTTGCGGTCTTGTATAATGTAATTTCTAATTATTCACTTTATTAATCGTACTTTTACGACATTCAGTGTTTCACTTTCACCGTTAATATTAATAGTTAAGAAATGCAAAAATTCAGTCCTAAGACAGACATAGAAAGACTCTAAAGCTATTTTTTGCGAAGAGTAAAATTTGCAAAAGAAACTAGACAATCGCTTGTGTTTGACATGCGACCCTTGACATCCTGAAAGTGCAAAATAATTTTGAAAACGAATTTTGAACGGTCAAAAAACGTGCAATCTTTCCGAAATTTAAACAAAACAATTTCCGTTGGGTTTTTATATTCGACTGCGGTATTCAAAAAATTCTAAAATGCAACTGATCTCGGCGAGAGGAAAATATCAAAAATTCCTTAAAAACTCTACGCATTCATAGTATATTATCTATAACCTAGATAATGCTTACCTTCTGTCAAATGGAAACAGTTTCCATGGCATTACATTATCTTGCTTACAAACATGGAGGAGGTAGTTTAAAGAGGTTCGAGGACGCGTGAAGCCTCGAAGATAATAGAACACATCGAATGGCTATAAAATGAGATGCAATATCAAGCAATTAGAAATGAATTGATTATACTTACATTCTCGACCATAACTTGACTGATGTTGCGACCGCCAACAGCAATTGTGGAAGTGGAGAAAGCTAAAAAAGTGGATAGTCTACAATTAGTCAATACAATATTGCTTATTATCATCCACTTCGTATCATCAAGACAATATCAGAATTTTTACTTAGATAAAATTTTTGTAAAACATTTTAATGCTATTTTACAAAACCTGCTTTTTAAACATTTTACCAACTGAATAAAAATTTATATCTTTAACTTTGTTATGGTAGTCACTTTATAATAACTGAAATTAATAGTCCAACCTCGGCCGCAATTTGGTCGAATTTCGCATGCCGTGGATTGCGGTGATAGGTGTGGACTGTTTTCAGGACAAATCGTTCTAGTCGGCAGCACAGTATCTGTCAATCTACTCTTTGGCAAGGAATCTTTGATGGGCGTAGACGCCACAAATTCTTCTCGACGAAACGATAGCTTCGACTTTTTCGGCACTGACTTTCTGACTGGAGAGAACATCGGCATAGAGGCGGTGCTCTTCAACGACGAGTTCTCTGAAATTTTCTCTGATGTTTCCGAAATGTTCCGCGGAGTGGAGAAATGTGGTGATTGAAGACTAGTGCGTGATGGTCCGGCCATCGCCGCGTCTAGTAAAGAATAACGGCTGCGATTTACGAGTGCATAGGGTGTGAGCGATATTCTTAGAGAAGTTTCGGATTCAGCGAATGTGTCAGATTTCGGTGATGTGCTTGGTCCTGGCTGATTTTCGTCATTTTCTGGAGGCTTGAATTCAGTTTTTGATGTGCTGTTTTTGCTAAAGACCGAGAATGAACCGCTCTTTGTTGAGGTTGTTCGAAGTTTTGGCACTATTCTTCTCTCTGGATAATTCACGTTCGGTGCCACAAAATCTTCTCTTGGACAGTTCGTCTTGTCAAAACTCCAACTTGAAGAATCATTTGTTGCGTTTCTATTGTCGATTGGCTGTGGATCTGACTTGTTAGCGCTCGTCCCCATGACATACCGATCTTCATGGACCTGTTCAACTATTAAGTCGAAATCTTCCAGTTCGTCAAACTAAAAAAATACATGAATAGGCCGAAGCAAGATTTCTATAACTATAATCTCAATAAATTGTAGCAACAGTAGTTTTTGCAATTTAAAATAATGAAATCTCAACAGATTCCTTTTTCGATTGATGCAAATAACTGAAAATTCTTACGTATTGATTCAACTGTTTAGCCTCCTCATCAATTTTTGGTGGCGATGACTTTCGGCGTGGCTTCCGTGGCTTTCGCTGTTTCTTTGGAGCTCTCTTGGGTTTGACAAGTTCTTCCTCCACAGGAATAGGCTTATACGACGAGTCGTTATCCTCTTCTATTATCGTTGCATTCTGAATATATTTACGGTAAAATAAAGCAATCAAATTGTGGTACCATAAAAATTTACCTGGATAAAGGAATTCTCGTGCTGCTGGATAAAGTCAACTTCGCCCGCAACGATACCCACATGAGACGTTCTCGGTTGAGTCCTCCATCGGTGACGTAGTGGAGGAAATCTTTTGGGTGGCATTGTTATCGTTTGGTTATAAGTGCAAATCTAAACCATTTGCTGTCAGATGCGTAAGTTTTTATTTTGTACAACTGTCGTCAGTTATTAAAGTCACCTCAGCGTTTCAAAAATTCAATTTTTGACCGAAAATTTGGAATTTTTCGTGAAATTTTTGAAAAATTCTTGTAATTTTCAAATCAATATGGGACCCTTTTGTTTTTCTCCAAAATTTTCCGAAAATCCGGATAAACGAATTTTGTCCGGATAAACGTGTGGAATTTGTATGGAAAAATTCCGTTCTGGGAAAAATAGTCCGGATAATTGAAAGCCGGTTGTGTGTGTCCGGATAAGCGAATTTAGACTATTCTTATTTACTGTAAATTTATCAACTTCGTAAATACGCAAAAGTGAAAATTGAAATCTTGTGTGATGTATAATAAGCAGTAGTTGAAGCAAAGATAGAAAAGATTTACGTTCACAAACGAATTTCTAGATAATTTCGTAACAAGGAATAGATGAAATCTATACTGATTCAATGCAACAGGATGATTTTGAATCAATTAAAGCACTGCATAGAAAGAGCGAGTCATTTGAAAAAAGTGTTACCATAAACTCTCTAAATTAGCCCAGGAATTAATCAAGCTATGGGTCGGTTTTCCATAATGTTAAAGAGTATAATTAATATCTATTTATATCAAAATTCCTACAAAATAAAAAATTTCGGAAACGAAACTCAAATTTGAGAGTTTATAGTATTCTCGGGCGAGGAGAACAAACGAATGAGGTGAAGAAGTACAAAATTCTGGTCCAAAGAAAGCCTTATTATTCTTGAATATTAATTTTTTCGTTAAATTAAGCTGCAAAAAGTTCTACGAAGAGTTGGTGTTAGCCTATTTACCTGCTTGACAAAAAGCCATTCGCTCTATGAACTTCATGTGAATTTTAGCTGAACAAGAGTAAATTCGAATGAAATTATTGGCGCCAAATACAACGCCAACATAAATTCTATATTACACACATTTTTACAACAGGAGCCCAAAATGGTTATATAATGAAGCGTATACAGTGTACTGTATACGGTGGGTGATCACTAAGGAGCGGATTTTTAGGATCAATCAATCGCATTTTAGGATCCTAAAAAGGATCGATAAAACAGCGTTTTAGGATCAATCAAATCAAAAATAGGATCAATCAAATAGGTGAAAATTCCCCAAAAAGGCCATTTTAGGATCGTAATTTTGCAAAATTTTGATCAAAATTTGCCAAATTGTTCGAAATTTTTCTAATAATTTCGAAATGTTTCGAAAAAATTTTTCACAATTTTTTTTTCAAAATTTTTCAAAAAAATTTTCGAATTTTTCCGAAAATATTTTCAAAATTTTTCTGAAAATAAATTAATTTGGCCTAATTTTGAGTCAAAAATCCCATTTCAGGATCAAAATCCTAAAAGTTTTGGCCAAAACTCTTCCAAAATGGCGGTTTTCGGTGCAAAAATGCCGATTTTTGGCAAAATAGGATCGATCCTAAAATTTTCGAAAAAAGGCCAAATTAGGATTTTTTAGGAATTTTAGGTTTTTTTAGGATCTATCCTAGGAATCCGCTCCCTAGTGATCACTATACAGTAGGTGATCACACAAACGATTTTTCCCCTACCCAAAGAAAGTTCCTAAAAGTGTACGTATGTGAGCATCCGGATCTCACGATCCAGTCGTTAGCCAGAGGCGAGTGATAGCTCAATCGATAGGTCTCAAAAAGTTAGGATGGGGAAACCAAAAATTTTTGAAATTTGAAAATTTGAATTCGCGCCAAAACGCAAAAACGTGTTTTTAAGTGTTTCTAGACGGCCAAAGGCCGAGTTTTTAACGCTAAGCGTTAAACCAAAAACATAGGGCTCACCCAAATTTATTGAGTTCAACGAGTTTATTGACCCGACGGTTAACTAGCACCGCAGGTGCTAGTTAATTGTGGAATATAAATATACCGGTTGATCAGTTTACCGGTAATTTGCTGATTCATTTGTGGGTGATCAGTTTCGATAAAACCGACTTTTTAAATGAATCCATTAGTCAAGCACTTTTAATATGAAAGTTTACATAAGTGCTGTAATGACAGTAAATTATATTTTATTTGGGCACCTCAATTTAAAACGATTCAGTTATGAGTGAACTTCTGAAACAAACCTTGTTTTAAAACTTTATCGCCGGCTCTAAAGACTAAAAGAATACCTTTTATATTTTGCTTTAAACCCGAAAAATGAGATAAGTAATTTCTCTGCAATCGTAAAACTCAAAATTTTAAAGGCGCAATTTATTTTCAACCATCAATTAGTCCAATGTCAAACTTCGATATATTACAACGTGAAATTAAATGATAATCTCAGGTGGGACAAGTTCTGACATGAAAAGAAACATTAAATATTAGAGCTCTTGATGAACTAAGTTGTTCCATTAGTCGAAGTTCCGGTTTGATCTGTCGGTGGCAAGGATATATACTCCAGCGACGCGGGATCTTTGCTTCCCTCAGATGCCTTTTTGTTGCGCAGTTTTTGCTCGACCTTGTGCAATGCGCTGATGTAGGCTTGTCTTTCCATCTTATATCCACGAGAAGATTCAAACTCTAAATTACGAGCCACGTAAATGGAGCTAACACAAGAAATCAAATTACTGGATATCGATATACTCTGTGATGTGATTTATAAATGCGAAATTTCTTCCCTGGCCAAGTTATTTTTCTTATACTTTTAGAACCAAGAACTCTTAAGTAAAATAATTTTTTAGAAATACATTTGTTTTTACTATAAATATTTGGTAATATTAGTTTAAGTGAATAACAACTTACTTTCAATAGCTTCATCTGCCGAAAGCCCGAGGCACTCAATCATATACCTACAGATCATATATCCCGTCCTGTTGAGACCGTGCGTGCAGTGAACTCCCACAAGTTTCTCTGAAAATAAC
The DNA here is from genome assembly GCA_022814885.1 of Ditylenchus destructor. NCBI lineage: Eukaryota > Metazoa > Nematoda > Chromadorea > Rhabditida > Anguinidae > Ditylenchus > Ditylenchus destructor. Next base: position 319,226 of record JAKKPZ010000006.1, read on the forward strand.
CACATTATATGACCAGAATCTTATAGTAAACAAACCATTATCTTTATTTTGCACGAGAAAGTCTTTCACTGTTTCAATAAAGACATTAACCGTATTGTCATAGTTATGCAACTCGTGTCCTGGACAACGCAATTTCAAATGCTCAACTCCGTGTTCATACCCTAAGATGATATATTTTTGATTTTAACTGCTACAACTTTATATAATAAAACATTTTGCGTTTGCTCCAAAAATAACTTAACAAAAACTGAAAAACTCACATAGATCTGGAGTGTAATAGCGAGTCGTATCTGTCAAATCGATTACTAGGCCAAGAGTCTTTCCTGCTTCTTCAGCCTAAATACGACTTTTGGTTTGTTGCAAAGAAGCAAACGAATTACATATTCAATTAGGGTATTCACTTCAAATCGATTCTCTTCAGCGTTGCGCATTTGGTCGAAAAACCCCTTTTCCAAGGGTGTTTTGAAAGGTACCATCCGAATTTCGGGGATATCTCTTCCAACAGGTGCATAATCTAGCCACCTAAAACATAAATTCAATACAAAAGCTTCATATACAAAAGACGGCAGCAGTAATTTTGGCATGTTGAATACTCCAGAAATTTTGTCTAATTTCTCCGCGTCACCCTTTTTCCTCTGAACGATGCTCTTTTTTTACGGACGTCAGCCTAGACCAAACCTCCATTCCCCGAGTAGACTGATGTAATTTCTGGATGACGCCAAAGTTATGCGCGATTTTTTCGTTAAACATTTTATATTTTATTCAAAAATTAAAATTTGCAAAATTTTGTTGATAATTCCAATAAAAAATTCTTAACATATTTTTGGAATGGAATATGCATATATTTTTCGGTTAATGCATTAAACGCTCACCCTTTGGGCAATTGCCATCTTTTATTCTCGCTACCCATGGCAAATTTCGAGGTATGATGGTGTCTTTTTCTCTCGTTACTTCCGTTCATCGAACGAATGAATCTCTCGAAGTTCCTATAACAAATAATACGCTTCAGAATTATTATCTCAAAGTTATGCACCAAAAATACTGCAATAGGTCAAATATGGAGAATAAAAGTATGGGACTATAGCTGCGTACACAACGCCACAATAATATAATTTGAACAAAATATAAAAGTAGTGTGGGTATGCAAAATGAGCGACATACTCTTTTGCAAACACTCAGTCGAAACATATACATTGGATCCTTTTATTATGGTCGCTCCGAATTGAGAATAGCAAAAAGGTATTCATTATTCAGTGTGAGTCAAAGGCTAAATATCTCAGCATTCTGTTCCTTAACCCGTCTAATTTTTATGAAAATAAAAAGTATGGTTTTGTAAAAAAATGACAAAACTCTTTCTAACTCTTATATCGGGTATAAATTATGTAATATCGCACACTTTATTATATGAGAACCAAAAATGAGCTAATGCCAAAATAATTTTAATAATACCATAAATATAGTTTTTGGATTGCAGAGAAATGTTTTAAACTTTTAATAAAAACATACAAATCAATCCTATTCATTTCCGGAGATAGAGGTGAAAAGGCTAAAAGTAAAACTGAAAATCTAGGATCAAATATTCCAAATTTCAATAACATAATGTTAGCTATCCTAGCGCCAATTAATAGACATCTTGGCACAAGAATTACAAATTAACGGCTTTCCCTGTAAAAAGATAACTCAAAACAATGTGACAAACCAAACAACAAGATTGGTACTAAATAATAAATTCGATATAAAGCTGCAATCATATTTTACTTTAACACAAATCATTCGCAAAAAGTTTAACCATAAGATCCAAAATCAACTAACTCCATGCCGCCGTACCGTTATCTCTAACGAAAAAATCACGTGATGAACGTTACCGAAAAACATTGAAAATATTTCGGGTACGCGACAGTTCATCACCTGGACAATTCATCACCCGCGACAATTCATCACCTGCGACAATTCATCACCTGCGACAATTCATCACCTGCGACAATTCATCACCTGGACAATTCATCACCTGCGACAATTCATCACCCATAGAGAAAAAGGGCCAATTTTCAGAAAAATTTGACATTTTGGGTCAATTTTTTCCAAAATTATGGATTCAAAGGCATTCTTGGTTATTTTTCATCTTTTTCCTTACTGCATGACGACTATACAATATGTTTGTCTTTGATGATTCATTCAACTAGATCCGAGATTCCCTCCTGAGATGTGGTCGGTCTACCAAAGAACCCTTGATGGCGCCTCGCGGACAAATAATTATGCCGAAGCTGCAAATCCTCGAATTCAGACTGAATTGGGCGTATGCCACCCCACGCTGGGAAATTTCATCCTATCGCTCAAGAAAGTGCAGCATGGCCGAGATCAACAGTATATGCAGTGGGTCTCAGGGCGCCGACCAAAAGACAAGCGCAAGAAGTACAAAGATGCCGACAAGCGAATTTTGAAAATTCTGCAGGAATATCAAAGAAATGAGAGAACTGTTATTGAGCTTTTGAGAGGAATTGCTCAGAATATCGTTATTGATGATGTTGTTGGAATTGATGATGAGGTTGAAAATAATGAATAAAATTTGCTTATTACACATTGTTATCTTTAAAAAAATCTAAAAATTTAAAACTTTTCTGAAAATTGGCCCTTTTTCTTTATGGGTGATGAATTGTCGCAGGTGATGAACTGTCCAGGTGATGAATTGTCGCAGGTGATGAATTGTCGCAGGTGATGAATTGTCGCGGGTGATGAATTGTCCAGGTGATGAACTGTCCGTGTCCCAAATATTTCTTCTATTCAAGTTCAATAGTAAATAAACGCTTGAATGGGCACTAAAGCGGACTGTAAGGTTTGCTCCTATTACTAAAATGAAAGAAAACGGCGACCTTTTGAGAATTAGCCCTAGCAAAAGCGATTTACTTTCTATATTCCCCTTGATGCAGACACAATAAATTCAAAGACGGAATAGTTTCAATTAACCACTATTTACCATCTGTAGAGACATTTTATTCAGGGAAAATACAAATCTGTGATATATAATTATTATACGTCAATAGTGGATTCATTTTAAGGCGCATTGGAAAGTTTCAGGCGCATTGGAAAGGCTCAGACTTTGACTCCTGGAATTGAATCCTGTCGAGATTCTCCTGGATACTTGATTTGGCCGTTTAAAACGCCAACATCATAACTGTTACGAGCCGATCGCCCGATGTGGACAAAATCACGGGGATAGCGGAGTGTGAAACGGCGATACCCAGTCTAAAGCATGATTAAAATTTTGTGGTTTATATACAATAACGGATTAGTTATTCCATAGTGATAGTGATTACAATTCTAAAATTGAGTAAATTGTGCTTAAAATTTCTTTATTCATTACCTTGCCTTCCTCGTCGCCACACTTGTGATAGAACTTCAAGAATGGATCGATCTGGGCCTCGAGTCCTTCTTTGCTGTGTGTATCTCCCTCGATGGTAAATCGTCCTGAGCTATCGGTAGTTGTTGTTGCGATAATATCGGTCAACTCTAAATGGCGAGAAATGATTAATGTCGTCATTATTTCGACAAAATATTAATTTTTCGTTATGAAATGTGAAATCTTAAGACAACTTAAGACCGTACCATCAGAGTTTGCTTTGAAGAGACGAACATAAGCGCCGACGATGGGCTGTTTGCCGCACACCAAAATACCTTCAGCTCTGGTTGCTCGAGTACTAAAAGTGAAAAATTCAAAAGTGAACGTGTCAAAATAAAAATAAATGTATGCCTTATGCTATCTACCACCTTCGCCGAAGAGGCAGCAAATAACAGCGCGAACACTGTCACCAGCAAATAGTTCACAACGTTCATTTTGGCTTCTAAATTAAACATGTATAATCAGCAAAGTAATGATATCGAGCCTAGGCTCAATGACACCTGGCGGATGAATCAAACTTCCATTTGAAATGTTTCTATCAACAAGGCTCAAATAGCCTTGTTTTTGTTGATAGATAAGAACTGGCATAAGGGAAAGAGCCGTCTATCACGAACATAAATTTTATTCGGGAATAAAGACCATTGGTGTGTTTGGTTTTAATGATAAGAAAGCTTCTTCCGCACACAAATTTTTCTAATAGTGTTCAAGAATCACTCTTTTTGCTTACATGTTTATCACATACTCAATTTCCCACATCATTGGTGCCTGGAAATACGCCCACTTTGGATGAATTTATGTTTCAGGTCTTACAATTTATCCAGTTTTCTATTCTAGGTTCAGGTTGTTTACTATACTTAAATCCAATTTGATGCGTTATATTCGTACTGAGAATGTAAATGGGTTCTGTAAAATTTAGTGTAGATTAAGCTTATAACAATCATAGGTCGTAAGCTAGCAAAAATGAAATTATTAATAATTATTTTTACAATTTCATTTGTTAATTAATGCCAATTTAAGAATATTCTTAAAGAGTACTACATTCTACTATGTATCAGGTTCTGAAAATTTATGGAAGTGAAACAAATCTAAAGAACCTAGGCGCACTTTCCAGTAACTTTACGATTAACTGAACTTTAGGCTGGAGAGCACTAAAACGTTATTTTCTGATAAAAATACTTTACATAAATATATGGAACCAAAATAATTTCAAAAATGTTGCGTATGTGCTTTAGTACCACGTTTTCACGTGATGACTCAAGTTACAGCGAAAATAAGAATTTATGAAAACTAAAACATCGTGACTAAAGCATACGTGTCGTTCCTATTTCGGCTTCCGAAAAGTTGAATAATGATACGACAGTTGAGTAAAATATTAATCATAAGCAACATTTTTGAACGTCTTTTGGGGTTCCACTTTCTGTATTTTAAACAAAACATTCATAGCAATGTATCATCAAATATGTTTCTTTATATGAAAATTGTTGTGTTTGATGTTACCTTCTCGTTCCTACATGATATATGCAGCTTGATGTCTAGCAAAAGATAAACTGCCAACTGATAGCTATGGCTTCACTTACATACCAGTTTTGGATAGTTTGTGTTCAGCTTTTTGGATTGTTTTAATTTAGCAGCCCAATTTCCCTACAGGTGCCTAGAAGTCCTAATAGATATGAACTTTTCAATAAAAATTTTTCATAAAAAGTATTTAAATAAATGTATTTGCTATGATAATTTTCATCGATTTTCACAAAAATAAGGATTGAATGATAAAGTTTTTGTATATTTAATTTGTTTGAAATTTTTATGTTCAGTGATAATAAGTTCACAAATCATTCTCCGTATATATTGAAAACTAACTGTACTGACCTTTTCGCAAATTGTAATTCTTTGTTTAGCGAAAATGGTTCGTCTCATAAGTTTGGCATTTTGTCTATTACTGATTGTGTGCGTAGAGGGCATGCGTAAGCAAGGTGTCGCCATCAAAGGCAGACTCAAGTGTGGTCATTTTCCGGCTCAAAGCAACTCCACTCGAGTCCGCATTGTCGATATCGATACAGGTATTCAGCTGCTCATTTTCGACACAATTGCTGAATATATAAAAATTTAGGGCCCGACCCAGATGATACTTTGGACGAGAAATTTGTCGACAGGAATGGTGACTTCAAGGTAACTTATTGAGAATTTTTCTTTTAGAATCATATATACAATCAATATATGAACTATTAATAAAATTCTGTAATATTATTGCTCGTCTTTAAGTTGTTGAAAAAATTCACATACTAATGTGCTGTGTGACACGTGATAAACCCGAACTCCATGACCCAACCTTAAAATATTGAATTAATACCAAAATACACTTTGTATACACACTATTTTCTAAGTCCCAAATTTTAGCTCAACGGATACACTCGAGAGCTAACCAACATTGATCCCGTCTTGTAAGTATTTCTGTTTATAATTTTATAGATAATTCAGTACTAGTGAAGTGGGGCCGCTTCGCGGCCCTCACTTCGCTAGGAAGCGGTTAGCGTGCACAGCGGGAGATTGGGTTCGTCATCGCTTCGCGCACCGCCATCAGTATGCCCTCGTCTGTATCAGTATGCCCACCGCCATCAGCGGTCAGATTGGGTTGTTCGGGAGTAAGGGTTGTTCGGGAGTAGATGTTCTAAGTTCCCTCACATTCCAAGGGAGAGGGTCGGGCGCTCCGCGCCCGACCACAGGACTGGCTCGCCACCTGCGGTGGCTCGTGGCATATGGGGTAAGATTGGGTTATACCCTTTTGTGATCTAAGTTCCCTCACATTCCAAGGGGGAGGGTCGGGCGCTCCGCGCTCGACCACAGGACTCCAGGGTGTATCAGTATGCTCTCGTCAACAAAAAGATAAGATAACAGATAAAAATGCCTTCCACTGAAAGCGTGACAAAAAATTACGGACAAAAATAAGCACCCCTAAACATGCCTTCCACTGAAAGCGTGACAAAAAATTACGGACAAAAAATAAGCACCCCTAAACATGCCTTCCACTGAAAGCGTGACAAAAAATTACGGACAAAAATAAGCCTTCCATGAGAAAAATGGCCTTTGGAAAAATTTATCTAAGAAAAGTTATCTAAGAAAGTTGTCTAAATTTAGTCTACATTTTGTCTAAATTTTACTAAAAACATACTCAGCTTGTCTATACGAACATTTTAAGCTATCACTTGCCCCAGATATACCCGCTGTAAGGGGTCTAACGGCCAGGTCACGGACGGAGAGACCGGGCTAGCTTACTGGGGGGATTGATCATTATACAAACATGTTGAATCTTTAGGTATGTTTGGACGGACTGCAATGATGCTGGAACGGTAAAACAAAATCCATTCGCTTTATAACCCAAGAATGCTTTTTATTTTCAGCCATGCCACCGAAAAATCACATTCAAGATTCCCCAAAAGTTCATCGTTGGAGGTTTGTTTGTTTGATTAACACCTTGTAGCATCAAAGATTGTGCTTTAGAAGAGCCAAAACCTGAGGAGTGGGTGGATATTGGACAGATCAATCTGCAGTCAGTCTTCGAGGATGAGAATAGAGATTGCATCTTTTAATCAAATATGACAGCAATGAATTATAATTTCCAGCCATTTACTGATATAATATGTTTAACCAATTTTGTGGAAATGTTATGAGTATTCAATTATTTCTGAATAAATTCCTGTCAACCAAATTTGGAATAAATTTGCAATAAATCAGCGTTCTGGCATCCATGTGCATCCACGACATTCAGTATCCACTATATATTTCTGTATCTTTCAAAAGAAATTTAATTATGTTTAGGATCCGGAAACATGACTGATCTGTGTGTCTTACACGTGTAACTAAATTTTAAAAATCCAACTTACTTATTAAACTCTAATTTAACCACCGGGGTATAATTATTCAATCGACCTCTACAAAATTAGAGGGTTTACGGTATGTGGTTTATGCATACAATAAAATTAGAAAACATTAATAAAAATATTATTTAACATCGTAATTTATTAATAATAAAAAACTGTAATTACTCAAAATTTGTTTGAAGCGGCAATGCATTTCTTGTAGGAGTTACCAGATAATAAGATTCTCGGATATGATATATGTCATCAGACTACTACTAGATAAAACTTTAACGTCTTTCCCGAGTCTCACATTTACACAATATCCTTGCTTACTGAGTTCGGAGCTTAAAAATCGGCCAAAGCGCAAGAGATTATCAAGTTTTACGACGCTGTCAATGACAGAAATGATATTATAGATCAAACGAAAAACACCCACGTAAAGAAGTTCAAATTTATGAGTCTGCATTTTTCTCTGTTATGTTACAGTTTGCATTCATACTAAAAATTAAACTCCATATAAAAGTTACGCTTGCCATTATGGACTTTCAAATCGCCGCGTTTTATCAACTCCTCTTTCATGGCTTCAAATTCTGATTTTCCAGAAAGCAGCGGCTGCCTTTTCGTTATCTCTCCTTTTTTGGTCCGCACCGATAGTAATTACTCATACCATCGCTCGACTCACCCCATTTTGGTTCCAGTTATTACTGCACTTGTGATTTTGCAAATAAATTTTGCTCTGTGATTCAAATATTTACGAATCTTTTACAGATGGCGAACTTCAATATCGAAGTGTTTGACGCAAAAAAACCAACTCGATCGCCGATTATCGTTGAAGATGTCTCCTCGAGTGACTCGGTACTTGCAGTGAAAGAAAAGCTAGGAAGGAAGAGTAGGAGCATTTTGATCTGATTTTCGCGGAATTTGCATAGAAAATTGATTTTTGACGAGATTTTATCGAGGCAGTTATTTACATTTTGTTTTACATTTTTCTTATTTTAGGAAAATCTAAACTTTTGAGAAATATTGTCTGCTTTAATTTAATAGGAAAGGTAAATCATGCAAGATGTAACTAGGTTATAAAATTGAGATAACAAAAATTTTCACTTAAAAATTAATGTGTTGTGCTTGAAATGCATGTTTTTGTCTGTCATCCTACTTTATAAAACTTCAGAGCATTTGGGTGTTGAACGCATTGCACTTCGGGTGGAACCAAGAGGAAAAGCTCTCAAGGATGAAGATGTCCTTTCAACTTTGAACTTGCCAACCACAAATGCTCAACTTTATTGGAAGGATCTCGGCCCGCAAATTGCTTGGAAAACGGTAAGTAGAATTGCGGAAATATGTGAATTCATTCAATTCTATTAAATGTATTAGTTTGAAACATGGGTATTTTCCGCTTCTTTTCAACCACAATTTACTCATACTATATTACGTTTTTATTCTTTCGAAATATGTAGATGCTTGCTTATTGAAATACTTGGCATGATTTCATAGCAGTGTTTATTTTAGGTATTCATGATGGAATATGCTGGACCGCTATTCGTGTACCCAATTTTCTACCTTCGTCCTTGGTTAATTTACGGCGGTAGGCTTTATACGTTATTATTTTGCTAAACAAGTCAACGTTTTTCTTGTTTCATAATAGTATTAGTGAGTTGTGCAAAAGTTTGTCACGCGTTTATCACACATTTGAATAGTGGTTAAATAAAAATGTTTATGTACAATTCGACCAAAAACCAAGTTTCACTTTAGACGCAGCAAACCGACCAGTTGCACACGCTGTCACTGTGGCTCTAATTTGCCATTCTCTTCACTACATGAAGCGCCTTTATGAAACGCAGTTTGTGCATCGATTTAGCCATGGAACAATGCCTATCGGAAATCTTTTTAAGGTGAGCATATAGAAAGTTGCCATATAGGAAGTTGGTAGTGGTGATCGCTCAGTCCAAATTTTTATACTTTCCAAAAAGAATTTAATTCCAGAATGTCTGCCATTTTTATTGTTAGGAATATGCCAAGAAAAATGACAAAGTTGACATTATTTTTGGTATCATCAAGTCCTTATTTGGCTGTGAGTAACTTCTGATTCGAACGTTTCAGAATTGCACCTATTATTGGGGTTTTGCCGCATTTATCTCTTACTTCATCAACCACCCTCTCTATCAGGTGCCTTCATTTGGTTACGCTCAGGTCTATTTCGGTCTGGCTGGCTTCTTGATCAGTGAATTGGGTAAGTTAATCACTCTTGACAAAATTATGATATTGGTAAATTTGCCGTTGTAGGTAACTATTCAATTCACATTTTGTTGCGGGACTTGCGACCTCCAGGATCCAAAGAACGAAAAATTCCATATCCAAATTCGAATCCCCTGACTCTTCTGTTCAACTACGTGAGCTGTCCCAATTATTCTTACGAAGGTATTTATTTCTCATTATTTCTTTGATCTTTATCGATAAATTTGATTTTTCAGTTTATTCGTGGGTATTCTTTAGTATTATGACGCAATCGCTTCCTGGTACGATATTTTACATCGTTAAATTAATGTATTCAATTCAAATAATCTAAAATAGATGGTTATGATTATTATCACAATTACATGCAAAACAAACTAAGACAACAGTTGGAAATTGTTCTATATACTGTTTTATTTAGCTGTTTCTTTCACTCTCTTGGGCTTTGCTCAGATGAAAGTTTGGGCTGCCGGTAAACATAGAAATTACAAGAAGGAATTCCCTAACTACCCAAAGAGTCGCATGCCAATAATTCCATTCCTTTGTTAGTCACTTACAAATTTATTTTATTATCCACTTTTATTATCCGATACCATTACTGTGCTTTTAGGTATTTTGTAAGCATTAGTTCTGTTTATTAATAAAGTTATTTGTTCTTACATCCGACATAAAATTTTAGTCACAAATTTTGTAAACCTTACGATGTAAACCGTATTTCCTCTAAAATAAGCCACTTCCCAAAATAAGCAGCCCCTAGAGGGAACAAACGACGTTCCTAAAGCAATTATATATAAAGAAAATCTACGAATCGTATAAACTGCTGTACAGAGTTGAGAGCATACCAGTTGAAGAAAACCAAATTAATTGGGTACACATTATTGAAGCATTTCAATGATAGTTAATACCTTTTTTGATGAGTATACATAGCTTCATACTTTTCAAGGTAATTTTGTATAAAGTACCTTGCGACAGATTTGTTCAAATTAAAGTAAAAAATCAAATTTTAATTTAAAAAGCAAGATAAGTCCGAAAATCAGTAGTTTCAGTTTATTATTATTAGGTTGTAACATAAGTTTCCGCAAAAATTTTTAAATGAATTTTTTATTGAGCAATTTTGAAAGTGGCATCGCGGCTTTTGTAGGCAAGGTCTAGCTCAACAACATACTTTTTACAAAACAAAATATACTTTCATATTCTGCGAGATCTGATTCCTTGAAGTTGGGACATTTTGGGGAAAATTTGAAAAAATCGAAATTTTTTGGTGGTGTCTTTCAGTAAAATGGTCATATCTTAGCAACCACCAGATGAAAAAATGTTCTGTAAAAGGTAAATTTTAGAGCACAAATTTCTCTACAATATTGGACAGTAAAAGTTAGGATATGTAAGTTTTTAGCTGATAAAAATTGTAAAAGCATCTTTGACAGATTGAGGACAGCCTCTCGATCAACTTCTCGGGGGCGCCCAGATCTCGAATTGTCTTCAACAGTCAAATTTCCGCTTTCGAACTTTGAGTACCACTCATAAGCTGTACGTTGTGCCACAGTTCCGGCTCCTTTGGCTCGATTGATGTTTTCAATGGCCTCTTTTACTCTGTGACCCAGCTCATACTCGTATTTGAGTAGTTCTCGAATAACGCCTCGATTTTTTTCCATATGGTTGAATAAGAGTGAAAGTTTATATAAAAATGATAGTTCAGACAATAACGGACATAACTGTACAAATGGGTTTCTGTTCGGGACAAAATATGTTTCGTTTAAAAATTTTTGCGGAAACTTATGTTACAACCTAATATTTTTGCTACAATTTTGGCATATTATGCGATTTTTGTCCGTCAATAATGGGAGTAATAAATATGCGGTCAACAAACTGAAGTGTGGCAGAGTCAAACAATGTCTTCATGAAATGTATTGAAAATTTAGAAATTCGCTTTACTGTTGATAAATGACTGGAATATTATTGACTTCGATGTATTATTTGCATTTATCCCGTAATGTGAATGAAATGAATCGAAACCGTAATGATTAACCATACAAGTAAAGATTGTATTTGAAAGCAAGAATGAATGCATTAGTCCAAGCATTGTATTTTTATTTATTTAATGACTAAAACAAATATAACAAGAAAATGAACAAAAGCCAACGACGGAACAGTTTTAAATTTCTTCTTCTTTTGACACTTATTCATCAAGCGCGGCTGAAGCTCGTAGCCTATTATTTAATTGTCAGAGTGTAAGTGGAAAAGTATTTTGGATTAACTAAGTTTAAAAAAGGTCAGCTGAACTGGAATGTTCACATACAAACTTTCGGAAATTAATCAACAATTTTATATCTTTCCCAAAATAGTCCGCTGTTTTCGCGAACTATTTTACATTTGTGTTCCTATTGCGTTAAAGTTTTATTTTTTAAATGTAAAATTCCTTTCCAATTAACCATATAAATATTATAAAAAAATTAATATTTGGAATGGATACCTGAGAAAAGAATGCTAAGAAGCTATCAAAATCACGGTCTTCCAGAAACTTGATACTAAGCGTTTGGGGCATGTTTTGGGCAACAGCATTGGCAGCAGCATAGATAATTCTTTTGTTGTGCCACGTAAGAGTCCTTGCGATTCTTTCATCAATAGCGTGCTCAAAAACCAATTTTCCGGTATGATCATGAAATGACACTCTGAAGGCACCAAAAACACAGGCGCAGCGAAATATATATTCTGCTAACTCCTGAATGTAACTGATTAGAAAGTACTATACCACTCTCAATAATTATTTATTTTTGTCAATTTGTTTCGCAAAAATAGGAAATGAATTATTTATATTTTTCAGGTAAATGACGTTTTAGGAAGGATGCAGAGAACAAATGAAATGCCTCATATATGTATTTCCTGTATTGTAGTAAATTTTGATGCAGTCGTGCCAGAACCGATTTTCAATCCTAGGGCCAAGTTCAAAAAATCACTGGTCCGAGAAGAAAATCGTGTCAATCCTTTTAAGCCAGGTCGGGAATTTTCCGGGCCGGGGCCGTCGCAGTCTCGGGTTTAGAATCCCGTCCGCGTGAAGATTAACTGAAATTTATGCATATAAATATGTTACCTTCTTATTGGGATCCTTTTGTTTTTCCAGGATCGCAAAATCGCATTTCCCTTCAACTTTTCCAGCATCCGTAGGTATTATCGTTCTGGTAACAGCGTTATTCTCAGAATTAACCTAAATAATATAGTACAAAAAGTGCTATACAAACGGCTGCAAAATTTTTGCACAAAATGATAAAACACGAGTTTGCTCACTATGTTTTATTGGACACTTATATATGATAGGGTGATAAGTGTTGCAATTTTCCCACCTATTGAATGCAATAAGTGATGCAATACTGCACAATTGTGAGAAGGTAATAAGTGTCGAAAATCACCACACGTTGCTTATTACTTGAGAGCTTAAAAATTACCTTTACGAGAGATTAGATGAAAAAGATGCAGTACTAATCCACCAATTTAACATGCTTAATGAGTGTAAGCCTTACCGAAGGAGATGATTTCGGCAAATATTGAGGCACGATGGGAGGATTTGGTGCATATTTCTCTTCGAGATCAATTCTCTTCGGTGGCTGAAGAACAATGGCCAATAATTTTTATTTATAATGGTAAAATCGCAAACCGTATTGTTCGATAGATTTAGCCGAGATAAATAATCCGAAATCTTTCCGTACTCTTCTGCATTCTTATCTGGCTTCCAGTCACTAAGTAGCTCCTAGATGCGTTACAATATCTTTCAAGCACTTACTTAGAATTAGTAGGAAGCTGATCAATTGTGCTTTCGCTTTCTCTGGCTTGAACCTAAATATAATATTAATATTTCTATAGCAAGAGTGGGATATTTTTCTAAGTACGCATAAAAATTTCTTTTAATTTTCAAAAAATCCTAACACTCTTACATTGCATTCATTTCTGCCAATCGTTTCTTGATACGTTGTCGTTGAAACATTCGTTTCTTCATCTTCACTCTCCTGCGCCTCATTTAATTTGGCTATAATATAAAGATTGCGGTGTATGAGTAAATGCAAAAATGCTTACGAACGGTCCTTATTGTAACATATTTGGGTTTCAGATCCATATACAGGTCAATCAGCTTCAGCAACCCTTCTTCAGCTGAAAGTGAAACTTGATCGCCGTTCACATCTAAAGCAGAGTTTATTGTCTATGCTAGATAAAATATAAGTCGAACTTTATCGTTTTATCACTGATTCACAAAAATTTTAATGTAATTTTCATGGTATGTAGAAATTTAGAAAATACTTTTAGTAATTCAATATTAATCAGCTTTAAATAAATAGGAACCTTACCAGTGTAGCTAAGAGAGTCGTTGAAATCCGGCACAAAAGCAAAAATTGCATCCCAAAATGCGTCGTGTTCTTTGACTTTCATTTGAAAACGGTAATTTTTTCCGCAATGGTTCCACTTAAACCTGAAAAGACGACGATCGCGATATTATTGAAAAATGAAATAATTTACTTGATTGTAACGTCATCTTCAGCCATCCTTCTTCAGTGCAATCGCAATAACTTTCGATGATCAGCTGGAAATATAATAATAAATGAATATAATATACGGTACTATTCTTTTAACGGAGGAAGACCCTTAACGGGGGAGACGCTTAAACGAATCTTCTACCGAAAATCTCCCCGCCCTCGGTAAGGGTCCCATTAAATGGATAGTACCCAATATAGTCACTATATAATAAAATATAACATACTAGTGTGTATAAAAACCAAAAGACAAGTATATGAAGAGAATATATGAATACATGAAATATGTATAATGTATAAAAATACTCAGAACGAATAACCCGCCGCATCACATAAAGCAATAATTAACTATACCGTGCTTTAGTTAAATCCCATTCTTTTGGTTTTGAAACGATCGCAAAGTGAGACTAATTTCAGCTTCAAAACCACTTTGATAGCAAAATAAATAGAATTTCGTTCACCTACAGCGCCCCATATTAAAGCTCACCCTTATTTCTGAACATTCCTCATATTTTCTTCAATTAAAAATATTTCTTTTCTGTCATTTTAATTTTTAAGATTTTGACCGCAGAAGTGATTCATATTGTTTTATTTTCCGGAAGTAATTTTTTGTTTTGGTTATCGCTTAAAGAAATCAGACCCAAGAAGATGGGAAAGAAAGACGGAATAGTCGACTGTTTCTGCAAGCGACCTAACCCAATGAATCACCCGAAATTTGTCAATGGCGCGTGTTCTCTTTCTGGAGCTAATGTTGTCCTGGCTCTGATAATAGTGTCCACCAAAACGGCAAAATAGTGTATTACCAATTATTGCTATTTAAATAAATGCAGTCGGTAAGAGGAGGAGCGAAATTGTGTGTCTGTCTCTGAAATCAAGTTGTGCTTATGATTCTCTTCATTCTGCTTCGGATATTCGTAAAGTAATTTGGGGTTGGATTGGAACATGTTTATAACGTAGGTTTGGAAAACATTAGTCATTATTATTACAGATATAACCATTGGAAAGGTTAGTCTGTGTGTAACCATAGCGTTTTGGTTCCTTATCGATATTTACACGAATAAATGAGAAACACATATTTTGTTTTTGTAAAAGCGTAAATTTCGTACTTTTCACTCGAAACTAAAGTAGCGTTTTTACTCTAACAGTACCCGCAAGATGTTCATTTTTTAATGATTATCGTAAGGGATCACAATTAGAGCGAGAATCTTAAATACCGCGCCAAGTTTTTGAGATTTTTGCCCATTTTGTTAAACAGTTTGATGAATTTCGACACATAAATTACACCATTGTTCATGATTTGAAGTATAGTAAATAAGCTACGGTAATAGGTTAGATACCTAATTATAAAATGGGTCGTAAACAACCCGAGATAAAAAATAAACCCTTTTTGGCAAACCTCCGCAGAATCCAAAGTGGATTCCTATTTATACTTTCATTAAACAAGACTAAGAAAATAAAAGTGGACGCGCCGCGAAGTAAATTAAAACTCAACGATGTGATTTAAACCCAACAAAAAAATGAATCATACGATTTCAAAATTCGCTGTTGTTGGCAAATTTCTTTTCAAAAACTTCGATTCCTTTACTTTCTAGCTACTCTATTGGTTGTTGAGCTGTACGATGTGAATATTCGCGCCGTTTATTTGTTACCTCGTGCGAATGAATCCTAAATCTGACGTCAAATTCGTGACCAACATGGTCGAAAACCACCGCATGCAAAAAATTGGCCCCGGAGATGCTTTGGAACACAAATGTCTTTTTTGGCCAAAAAGTGGCCTTTTCTCATAAAAATTTACCCCTGGCACCACATTGAAAAGTAAAAAAGCACAGTAGTGCGGAAAGCGAGTGGGAATGACGTTGGAGGGGTCTGGGCCTACTAGTATGTTATTATTGGAATTGACTTTATTACATCTTTCGCTTTCCAGAAAATAGTGAATTTTCTAGAACAGTATGGATTTTCTGACATAAGTTTCCTTGCTATTTAGCAGACTGCATATTCAACTACTGGCGCTGTCTTTATTACTGATTGATTGTTATTATAATTTTCTGATGCTTTATTTTATTGACGAACTTAAAATATTCCACAATACAAATAGAAGGCCCGAAATAACAATGATAGCATCTTTTTCCTATAACTGGATCATAGCCTCATATGTCTGGTGACAGTCCACTTTATCAATAAACAACTTTGCTCAAGTTAAAAATGAGTTCTAATATTGATAATGGTTGCTTGTGTATTTGTTGGATGCAATTTCATACTTAATTATCAAATTATGTTTAGATCAATCATCGAAACAATGTTCACCACGAAAAAGCAGATGCAGAAAACGCTTGAGGAGCGCAAAATCGAAGAGGAGACACGAAAAATGGTCCTGCAGTCTACCAACCAAAATTTGGGTAAGAAAATTAATTTTTTTAATAAATAATTAGATAACATTATTTTTTTAAACAAAGACCATATTCGCACGCAAAATTATATACAACATACCTAATTTATTTTTGTATTCCAAAATCGTATAACGGCTTAAAACCTAACAAGGTCGTAAATCACGTTCTGAAATATAATATTCGCATAAATAAATTATTCGAGTGACTTTAGAGAATTTTCGTTGGAATGAAACCACCAGAAAGGAGAGCGAAACGAAGTTGAAAGGTGAGTGAAAATTGTTACTGTAACAAGTATCAAAAAAAGGAAATAAAACATTTTTGTTTTACTAGACAGTAGACAATCTAACTACCATTTATATTAATAAATGATGTTTAAATTTTAGCCGAGCAAAACCTTCCGATCAACGTAAGCGATGAAGGTAAGGATTTTATTAATGGAATACTTACATGCAAAGTTATAAATTTTGTATTGTTTCATTATATTCGACATATCAATTTTTTATCAAAATGTGAAATTATTACTCAAAAACAATTCCTGGTGAGTCAGTTGAAGCTAGGCAATTCAACAATTTTGGGACATATTATTTTAATATATGTTAAGGAACTGCTACTCAATTTTACTTATACAATCATTCATTCATTACATGATCACTCGTCAAATTGATAAATGACGAAGAATTCTGTGTTTAATTCTACCAGATATCAAATATAAAAGTAAATACCTTTCAGATGAGCGTCAGCACCAGCTGAGAATGAAAGAACTCGACCATCGCCACGAGGAGGAGATGATGAAGTTGAGCGCGCGAATTGCAGGCATCAATACCAATAAGAAGCTACGTTCGTTCACTCCTGAAAAGGTTTGCTGTCTGAGTGGCTTGTTCGATTTCAAGAAGCGCAAAGAGCGCAAGCTCTGCAAAGAAGCTAAGGATCATGAAGAGCCCGACGACAAGTTTCCGGCACCACAAACCTCGTGATTTGCTCCAATTTTATTTAAACCATGTTCAAATTTAATCTCATTTTATCATCTCAAATTTTCGATCTCATTAATTAATTTTCAATCTCATTTATTGTTTTTGTCATATGCCGAACTATGTTTGAAATAAAATATGCTCTTTAATTAACAAAAACTATATTTCGAACTGTTCATTAATTAACACCCAAAGGACCGACTGTTACAAATATATCTTTAGGTTCAGGGTGGACTACTGATCAGAAATGGATAGAAATAAAATTTGCTGTAATGGAAAATTTTTTCGGAATAATCGTTTTAGTGAAGGGAGTTCATGGACACCGAGTTGTCATATTCAAGCGTTAATACTGGTCATATATCGAAAGGACGCATATACATATTTTATACGGTTAGAACCGGCATTGCGTCTAGTTTTATAACATACCGAAACATTGGTGGCGGGTGGGGAAATTTTCAAAAATTTTGAGAAAAGTACGAAATTTTTTGCGATTTCAAAACCCGGGTTACTGTCTAAACTCTGAAATTTTTGGCAAATAATGGCTACTTACACCTGAAGTGTAACGGACAAAATCATTCAGCACAAAAAGTTGGCATACAAAAGTGTAACTTGCAAAAATAGGAGTTACCTAAAAATGATGGAAATTGGGGATAATCACCAATTTTTAAAAATCGAAATTTTTGAAACTTTGTGATTTCCGAGCATTTAATTATTTCAGATGTTAAAAATATCTTTGCAACCCGAATGCGAGATTTCGGAAACCAACATTTTGATAAAAACGTATTTTTCGAGTGAGAAGCTTTAACGATAGGCTCGCATTCCGCGTGTTTGTATTTATGTAACCGTGTTTGTTAATGTAGTTTCCCACGTGAATAACAATGGCGACAAAAATACAATCAAAACTTTTATTTAACCCTTCATTGCCGAGCCGTGGGAGACCCTCCTATGCCGAAGCGTTAGATTTTGCTGATTTTTGGTATACGGGTAGAACTCGAGATTCTATTAGACGCGTATTTTTTCTTTTTTTCAAAAACCCCCAAAAATTCCAATTTTTGGGGGGTCAAAAGTCGGGATTTTTCCGAAAATCCATGATACCCCCCTATGGTTTTGAAATTTTCAACAAACTTTCGTAAATTTTCGTTCCGAAAATCCATGATACCCCCCCTATGGTTTCGAAATTTTTCAAAAGTGTACCTTTTTTAGAGCGCTCTAAAAAAATTTTTAGAGCTAAAAAACAAAAACTAATTAGATATTCTTATTCAGGACAAAAAGTTGACTGTATAAGAGTAATATCAGATTTTAGCTAGGAAGCCAAAAAACTGGCCAAAAATTGCTCCAAAGTTAGCGTATCTATTCGGATACACCAGGCACCAATGGGGGTCACCAAAAGCGTATCTATTCGGATACACTAGGCAATGAAGGGTTAAAATATATACATTTTTACATTCTGTATGACAGACTAGCAAAGTAGAATACGTCGAACAAAATTACCAAAATTCTATTTCCAAAATATCTATGTGACAAGAAAAAATTGAGCAAATAAAGCATAATCGCACATTTTGAAATAGCTAGAAATAAAGAATGAAAGAACAATTACCGAACCGTTGTTAGAATTGCATTAAATTGAATAGTAAACCGATTCCTTAAGAATTTGTGGAAGATATTCCATGGGAAACCATGATTTTATTGTACTGTTGACGTTTTTGCGGTTGAAATTCTGTTCCAGCCAATCCCGTCTTAGTCGTTCCAAACGATGTTGCGATAGAAAGAGCGGCTTGCCTCTTTTCTGGAAACATTTCGTTAATTTACTATTCGAAAATCCTAGACTTTTATTTATGTTAAGCTATTTTTTCCAAGTTATGTCATATTAGACTATATGCTAGATATCATACTTAGACTATAGACTATTTTAATACTTACCAGGTTGCGATCCTCTTCTCCATAGGCATCCAAATAAAGAGATCCCCAAATGAGCGCTTGAGAATTTCGGATTATTACGACGAGACTCGAGTGTAGACTAAAATAACAATTTGCAATGAGGTCGTTTTTTATAAAGTAATTTTAATACCAGCGTTTACCTGAGAAAACATGAACATCCAGAGCCGCATTCAATTGCATGCTATAAATATAACAAAGATCAAATATCAGCTTTAAATGCACAAAAAATTACTCTCTCAACTTCGTTTGTAGCAAAGCCGCCTGCCATATTGACGCTGCAACATTTATCTAAGCATGAAAGTTCTCCACAAATGAGACAGAAGAGTGGGTTGGGAGGCGCTGAAACACAATTCACTCATTTATTTTAATAATGTTACAGTTATTATCTGTATATTTAAAATTAAATTGGCTGGTGAAAGTCCAGTAAAATTATAAATACTAGCTGCTTGGGCCCGGCCGCCGCCGGGCTCGCAATTTCGATTCTTTTTCCGATGTATTTTTTGTCACATAAATTAACTGTTTCCGTTATTGTTTTTGAGATAATTAAAATTAATTTTAAGCTTTTTGATATAGTTTATTAGTTGTTATCTTTTCGGATCTTAAAAAGTTTTAATCTCAAGATTTCTCAAAGATATCTTTTTGAGTTAAAAAATTTTACTATCTCAAGTTAACTTTTTGGGTTTTATAAAGCTCTTATATATCTCATGATATCTTTCTGGATCATAAAAAATCTTAAAACAATTTTAATCTCAAGATATCTTTCAAGATATCTTTTTGAATCTTAAAACAGTTTTAATCTCAAGATATCTCTCAATATAGCTTTCAAGATATCTTGAGATATCTATTACTGAAAATCTTGATTTGGAATCATCGTTCTTAAAGTAATACCCAAAATCTTGATTTGGAATCATCGAACATTCTAGAAGCTTCGAGAGAAAAATTCAATTCTTTGGAATTCATCAAATCATCTCGTAGAACATGTTTAAAAAAGAAATACGTCGCGAGCTTACAAAATAAAAAGGTTTTTCCGTTGCGTCCCTTTTTATTTTAAATGCTTCTAGAACATTCTAGAAGCTTCGAGAGAAAAATTCAATTGTTTGGAATTCATCAACTCATCTCGTAGTACATGTTTAAAAAAAGAAATATGTCGCGAGCTTACAAAATAAAAACGTTTTACTGTGACGGACACATTTTCACGTGACGTTTGAAACGTTAATTCCATAAATTTTGAATATTTTAACAAATAAAATATTTTCCAGAACATTCTAGAAGCTTCCATAATCACAAAACTAATTGGAAATTCGATCTCAGCGCAATTTTCTACCTATATAACACGTATCACATGTATTTCTCTTGAAAAATCACATTTTCACCACTTTAGAAGCTTCTAGTACATTCTAGAAGCTTCTAGAAAATTTTCTGTGTTCCAGAAAGTTTCGTCTCATCAAAAGAAACATTTCATCCTTTGACACCTTCACGAACTGATGTTTCTATCTCGAGATACAGCCATTTGTAACCTTAAAATGCTTCTAGAACATTCTCGAAGCTTCGATAAAAAAAAATTCAATTGTCTCGATTTCATCCTCTCATCTCATAGAACATGTTTAAAAAAGAAATACGTCGCGAGCTTGGAAAACAAAAAAGTTTTCCGTTGCGTCCATTTTTATTTTAAATGCTTCTAGAAGATTCTAGAAGCAAAATTTCAAAAATCGCTTCGGACCATGTTTACCTACTCTTGAATACCTTTCATTTAAAAAAAACCGCTCCTCTCAACGTCTCGTGGATCGCGAGAAAACCATACCCTTTTTTTACTACAATCTCGCTTTATAGTAGGATGTTACAGTTATTATCTGGGGTACGGGACATTTGTACCGCGGGACATTTGTTCCGCGGAGCTATAACTTATGATCCATGCTGCCATTTTTTATGCAGTTTTCGAAAAACGGTGTATTCTGAGCCGGAAGGAACATCTGGTAAAAAAAATTTGAAATTATTTTGAAAAAATGACATTTTTACTTAAAAAGTCGATTTTTGGCATTTTTTTGCAAAAAATCGACTTTTTAAGTAAAAATGTCATTTTTTCAAAATAATTTCAAATTTTTTTTACCAGATGTTCCTTCCGGCTCAGAATACACCGTTTTTCGAAAACTGCATAAAAAATGACAGCATGGATCATAAGTTATAGCTCCGCGGTACAAATGTCCCGCGGTACAAATGTCCGTGTCCGATTATCTGATATTTAAAATTAAAATCTAAGGTTATGGTATCAGGCAGCATAAACTAAAGGCTTTTCATGTACTCTTGCATATTAAATTTACATTTATATAAAAATCGTAGGGATTGATTAATTTAAATTCGGCTATTATTGCTGGTATCTATATTACCACTTACCTGTATTGCACGATCTGCAAACTGAGCCGTACAGAAGAGAGAACAAATCATCATATGACTGCGGTAATTCCACAAGGTCCGGCTCCCGCCATTCGAGCACGTCTTCCACTAATAGCTAAATAAAAATATCGAAAATGCTCGTTAAAAAATGCTCGAAAAAATATCGAAAATAAAGTTATACAAAAAGATTATTTTATACAAGTTTATGTCTATAAATAACAAATAAACTATTGATAAGCCCTTTACCGTATTAATGGGCAACTCGAACATCGCTTGATCCAGCTGTGAAGTCCATTCCACCATTGACGGCTTTACATATTCCATTGACTCGACAATATTGCGCGATCCCATCACAATTTCATAAAGTCCCACAAAGGGACTTGAGCAGAACGCAGGAGATTGGCTTAGTTTTGATGTCGACGTTGAGGGTCCTGCTTCACATCCGCTTCCGATATATAAGCCTTGTTCCTCAATTAAAGCAATGAAGAATCGGGTTAATTCAGCTGAAGTCGATTCGCACAAGTCTAGCAATATTTTTGAACTTTCTTCTGTGGTTCCCTAAATTTGGGAATATGTTAGCTTGCAGCTAAATCTTCTAATAAACCTCTATAAACATAGAAGGGTTGGCATGTTCGAAGAAGCAGTTGAGTGAAGGCCCGATTGACTTGCAGATAAAGTCGCACGCCTGAAACAAACTTGTTAACAAAGAATATAAAACTTGGGACATTTTCTGAAGTAAAAACAGTTGAAAGTTAATGTTAGAAAAAATCATTTAAAAAAATATGAGAATTTACAATGAAAGCATAGATAACATAACTGACCTTTGCTAATTCAGTATTGTGACCTTTATGAAGACACTCCCCGGAGAGAAATTCACGAACTGTGTTTTCGGATACCCGTAAGAGAATTTGTAAAATAGTATAGCAGAGACACAGCGAAATTATGAAAATGTATACAACTTTGCACAGCTCTAAAATACAAAATTTGATATTTATAACCATGGGTGAAACAATAAAACAAGAGTACCTAATTTGTCTCCATTCATCAGATTTTGATCAGCGAACAAAGGAGAAAGAATTCGTAATATCAAGCATTTTTGATCGTAAAGTAGAATTGGTGGCGATTTTTGATGGAAGCCGGCTTTCGCGTAATTTGCGATGCCGGCAAAGAGTTTGTCAAATTCGCCGAGTATTTCTGCGCTTTCTCGAGGTCCCAAATCCATATGGCGTGAGCCGTACATCAAGTGAACTAAACATCATTTTCAACATAGCTTCACTTTATCGCTCAAACATACTTATCAAATCGAATTTTCGGCGAGTGCTTGGGAGTCCCTTTTTGAATAACATGTGACGATGATCAATTATGTTCCTAAAAGTTTCAATTAGTCATTTAAAATCGAAACATTTAATGTTTCGATTTTAATAAATAATTAAAAACGTAGAAATTGATATTGTAACTGCAATATTTTGTAACCCAATTGCAACACACATTTAATAAACGCAATATATTTGGACACGACTTACTTTACAATTCCTAGCACCAAGCTTTGACCTTTGGCCCGAAGTAAATCATACGCTTCGCTCTGCGTGAACGACATTTGTGGGTCAGTTTGATTAAACTTGTAGGTCTGACGGCAGCGTTTCTCGAAATTTGCAAAAGAATCGCGATAATTCTCCAGATTGACAGACTCATTCTAAAATTTTATTAGTCAAAAATATAGTGACAAACATTGACAAGTTAAAAAATGTACCTCATAGGCATATGTCATGCGTTGCATTTTTTCGTGGATTGTGTTTATGAGCCGTCGCATTTTAATAACCACGTCTTCGTTTTCAGTAATAGACAAGGGTCTTTTGTCGCAATCCAATTCGGGTTTCAACGGGAGGATAGAGTTTACCATTTGACGGCACATAGGGCAGGCGTATGTTTTGTCGTCAAAAGGTATTTGCTGTGCCTAAAAAAACATGTACAAGACTGTCTGTAGAGTTAGCAAACATACTTTTGCTAAAGATTTATATTTTAAATATCTCTTATTCTATGAAAATCTTACTGCGAGAGTGTCAACGTAAGCTTGAAAACATGTCAAGTGAGCAGTGTGCCCACATGTTTTCATGCCAATTCCAGATGCCAATCTCACATATTGCGCTTTCTCCGAATAGACCTAAATAATCAAAAAAATATAACAATTATTGGTATCTGCGAAACAGCAAAATTTTTAAATAATTCAGATAGACACAGAATTTCACAACTAAAATCAAGAGCTAGGAAATGTGTATAATACTTACCTCCGCTAACATCGAATCTTTTGTTTGATTCCAGTCTCGTTTGGTTCGTTTAAGGGGCGGGTCTGTACCGTACTTCTTTCGCATTGTTCCCATTTCCCACAATGAAAGCTTCTTTTCATGTTTTCCAAGTACACTATCGAGGACTGAATTGAAAATTTTGTCAATGTAATGATGTACTATAAAATTTATTACCTCCATTACATTCCACATGAACCATTAAACCAACAAGAGTGTTTGTGGTGTTCGTACTAGTTTCATTACAAATGGGGCATTCATAAACTAAAAGGTTTGTATAAAAATTGGAAACTAAATTTTCCTAATATCGATCGAAAAAATATTTGATTTGAGTAAGGCTAAAGGTATGAGACATTAAAGGTATAAATATAATAATTTTCAACTTACCCTCAGACTTGATTATTTCTTCTTTTTGTTCTGTCTCCATTTTTTCGACTTCCTCCCGTGTCATACCCTCACTAGCAAGCATTTTCTGCATGAGTTTTGCATGTTTCAGCTTCTGAGTTTGCAACAAAGCATCTTGTTTCCGTTTGGCTGCAAGTTTCTTAGCTTTAAATGCTTTCTCCCCTTCAGATGGCGTTCCTCCCTGAAAAGTATATTTAAAATGTGTAAAAAGAACATCATTTCTACTTCAGTTTCGGATCCAGCTTCCAAATTAAATGATACGAATTTGCTTTGCGTTGGATGGAGCACATATAGTTCATAACGTCCATCAATAACTTTCTTTGTGTTGAGGTCACTGAAAATACAATTACGGTTATTTGTAAGGATTATTTTTTGCATATTGGCGTGGTAAGCCAAAACGTGGCTTTTCGTAAAACTAAAGTAGTTTTGCGCAGAATTCAAATTTACGGTTCGAAGAATTTTCCCATAGAAAGTATATTTTTACAAGAATAACTTAGACAAAAAAGGTATTTTGGCATTGACTTTATAGTCATCGCCATAAATTCGAGATTCCAGCCAAAAAGTACTCGTAGAATGTCAATTTTGGTAATATCATAATTAGTATACAAAAAGTCAACTTTATAATTTTATTTGCTATTCATTTTGGAAAGACTTATTTATCTAGAAATTTCTGGAACATTCTGGAAGAATTTCGGCATTTTTGAACATTCAGTAACTCTCTAGAACAATTTGGGTAGTTTGGATCGTTCTTAAAAATTATTGATATGGATATTCACTACGCGTTATTGGTAACTTTTGCATTCAAAATGGACGTACCTGTTATACAAAAGACAGAGCAGTCTTCCGATATAATCGGATGCGGATCCAAATATACGATTGAGAGTATTCTGGCCCTTTGCCAAAAATGAGTGTACCAGTCGAAAATACATTTCGGATTTGCTGATGTTTGAACCCAATGATGCTTCGGATTTTTCGTAATGTGAAAGCAACAGACTTAATATGCTTCTAAATAAACGATATTAATAGAATTATCTTTAACTACACTTCCTAATGAAAGTAGAATAACCTTTTTTATAATCCAAGTGCACAATAGAAAATTAGTTCTAATAACATAAATACAGTATGTGATTACGGATTTATTTAATTAAACATATTTATAAATTTGTAAATAATCGAAAAGTAAAAACAGCATTCTATTAATAAAATATCTATTACCAAGAACTATGAGTATTGAATATACATACTAGTTATATAGTTTATAAAAATATAGAATCTCACTCGTTATTTTCCACTTCCTTCGTGAAAAATGAGAGAACTGCATGTTTTTTGTCAGAAGAATCGTGCACTTCAATACTATGAAATGTTGAACTCAGCACAGGGAATTTGTTTTGTGACAATTCGGAAGTGCAATGATACAGTCTGTCGATGCATTGTTCTTTTTCAAAATATCTTGAAGAAACGAATTTTGCTGACATTGACAGAAGATATATCGTCTCTTGAAGAACCAGATTATTTTCTTGATCAGATATTAGCCACTAAATGTTGAGAAGACTAAAGCAATTTATTTAACAAATATAATTACTTACTCTTTGGAGAATGTTATACATAACATAGAAGAAAGATGGTTGAGTGAGCAAAGTCCAAGCAGCTTTCACTGATTCAAAGCTGTCACTTAAGTCGAAATCGGGTAATATATAACCCAACCAGAGATGCAGCTAAAACGTATACTTTGCAATCAGCGAGTAAGTTTATACCCTTGAGAGATAAATTGTATATAATATTACAAAGTTTCTTGTTAATTGTATATTATTTCTTTATATTTTATTAATTTCTTGTACTATTTGTTAGGCCTAATAATTTGCATGAACATATAACGTAATCAAAATTACCAATTTAATTACTAATTCTTTATACACTGTGTATAAGACTGTTAACTAAGTTCCAACTATCACATAAAAGACTAATGTGTTGAAAAAATTACCATTATAAAGAAAATAAAAAATACGAACCTTGTCGGATATATTTGGAAGCGATTTATCCTCTGACCGAAGGGCTTTCAAATGTGCCCTGTCCCTGAAAAAATTAATCTTAAAGTATATTGAAGCATTCATTAATTTAAACCTTGACTCTGCTCTCATCACCAGTGCATTAAAATCACTTTGATTGTTACATCTAGTTCGACAAAGCACCGGATCAAATTCTTGTGCCCATACCGAATCCTTGAGTTTGTAATGAGAACTTCCAATACTTTCACCTCTATCGCCTTCGCAAAATTCGGATATCTTAAAATAAAGGATTCCCTTAACTCTATTAAATGAAAAATACGAACCTCATTCAGTACTCTATCAAAAACAGCAGAATGGTTTTTATTACAGCGAGATCCTCCGTCCGGTAGGGCATCTCGAATTTTCGAGTGCGGGTAACTTTCATGTAATGAGAGAATACACACCAGTTCCGACCGAAGACTGTTTTCCAAACCAGGATCACGGCTGATGGACGACGCTAGAATATCCAATAGGAATCTGTAAAGTATTAGTTTATTTAAGATTTTCCATTTAGTTTATAAAACATGAAATTCTTACAGGCTTGTTCCAGATAAAATATAAAAACGCGAACGACTAACAGTATAAAAAAAACATTTTCGATTGGTTTTATGGGAAAATCGACTTTAGCCTGGTGGCGCACTTAGCCTGCCCCACTTAGCCTGGAAAATGGTTTCACTTTCATGTTTTTATACCCAGTTAGCTTGGTTTCACTTTCATTTTTTTCTCTGCCACAACTTTTGTGTGGTAAGGGTACTCTCTCGCTTTTTTTGCCGGCTAAGTGGGAGTGGGGAGTTTTTTACCCCGATTTCTGGATCTCCCATATTTGGACATCTCGCCCAGGGGTCCCAAAGGCAAAGTTGCTTGGCATGGCCTTATAAGCAACTTTGCCTTTGGGACCCCCACCCAACTCGTGCGCCAGCGCGAGATTTTTGACTTCCAAATATGATACCAGGCTAAGTGTGACTTGCGGCTTAGGCTGCTGTACAGACTCAACCAAACTTAGGCTTGGGGCTTTAGGCGCTGTAGCCCGTTAGGCTACTGTGCACGCACCAATCGGACTTAGTCTTAGGCTTGGGCTTTAGGCGCTGTGCAGAATCCCGAACTTAGGCTTGGGGCTTAGGCTGCTGCGCAGAATCCCGAACTTAGGCTTGGGGCTTAGGCTGCTGCGCGGTGAAAGTAACTTGCCGGCTAACTGAGCCGGAAAGTTACTTTCACTTTCAGCGAGATAGTACACATGGGTGAGAGATTTTTAGAGATATTAACAAGGCTAAGTGCGCCACTTTTTCCCATTTTCCAGGCTAAGTGGGGCAGGCTAAGTGCGCCACCAGGCTAAATGAATAGCCCTCGGTTTTATTGTATTAATCGAACATTATTCGGGCAAATACTATACTAATAAATCTTGTCAAAATTTTGCAGAGTGGCTCACCTCAGACACCCATCGACCATATACCCAACCCAATTTCTGGAAGTAATGATCCTTTTGTCGTCTTTTGAATTTATTTCTATCGAAGTATCACCGAAACGGAAGACATCATCCAAATGAAAAGATTTAAAAACGGCGTTTATGAAAAATTCCTGGTCCACATTGGCTGCTATGAATCTGAAAAGAAAATGTATACTTTCGTTATTTATTTTAGTTAACTAATTTGAACTGTGGGAAAAAGAAATTCATATTTTAGCTTCAAAATTGTCATTATAGAAAAACCATGTTCAGTACCATTGATAATTTGCCGCTGGCAAATTACAAATAATCATCACTACTCTTTAGTCCTCGAAAGTTTAGTTTCGCAAAAAGAAGAACATACATTCCTCTGCGGTTATACAACTACTTGGGTGCGTCTTTTTATAACAAATAAAAGGTTTAAAACAACATTTAATTTTGTGAGCGTGTTATATAAGTAAAACATAGCCACACAAGTTATACCTGCAAAGAAATAGATCCAAAAATTGGAACCCATAAGTCAATGGAGGCTGGTCGTATAGCATTACGGATCTAAAAGGTTTAACTAAATCGTTTACAAAGTAAATATTTAACGCAGACATTTTAATCTGATTCCCGTTTCGCACCCACATGCCGGCAGCGTATTCAGCTCGAACCACATGAATTCTCAGGGGGTGAAGTAAAGTATATCGCAGGAAAGTCTGATCTCGCATTAGGGCATTCTCCACTACTTCGACAAATTCGCCGCCAACAGAAAGAGAACGCACCAGTGTTGCGGAAAGTTGCCGATGTAACGGTAGATGGAATGAAACCGCGTATGGTGGGCATTGAAATGGATCACTCTCTTCGTTCAAATTTATAGCGTGGAAGAAAAGCTAA
The DNA here is from genome assembly GCA_022814885.1 of Ditylenchus destructor. Classification (NCBI taxonomy): domain Eukaryota; kingdom Metazoa; phylum Nematoda; class Chromadorea; order Rhabditida; family Anguinidae; genus Ditylenchus; species Ditylenchus destructor. The sequence goes on from JAKKPZ010000006.1 coordinate 347,980, forward strand.
GATACTATATTAAATAGAATCTTTTGTTTTGAAATTTGTCCCCTTGCAACTCCTATTTGGTCAAATAGCGATAGGCTTATGTCTTGGCATAATATTACGCCCCAGTTGTTGTTGGTTTTCCAATAGAGGGCCCCAAGTGTACAGCCTCAGCTAATTTTATTCAAAATTAGCAGGTGGTACATTTCTTTAGATCTGTATTCAAAACTGAATTTTACCTGCATAAATGCTAAAATTAAAATTGCTTAAAATTGAAAATGCTTAAAATTTAAAATTCAGAATTCAGTGATAGGTGCATTTTCGCAAAACTAAAATTGACAAAGGTTTATCATGGTCTATTAGCTATGGGAATCGAAATCTATTCAAATTCCGGCACTTTTAATCTATAAAATGAAGAGAATCATAACAAATTTGTTGGTCAACAGCGTGAAATAATTTAACACGAGAATACTAAATTAGAAAGTTTGCAGGGTTCAAATGATGAGTATTAGGGTAATTGGTAAATTAGTAAGTACGAATTCTTAAAAGTACCTTCATGGAGCGAGAGACACTCCACAGGAAATTTTTCACGGCAGAAGTATCCATTGATTGTTCTACACACGATAAAGTGGTGAAGGCGATTGTAGCTGATGTATCCCATTCCAGCGTGAAGGCTTTATTGATTATGCTGGCTGCTTCATTTTCGATATGATTGCCTTCGACTACTCGCCATAACACATTCATGCCTTAAAAAATAAAATCTTCGTAACAGCAAAAAAATTAAAATTCACTAAATAAGTGATTTGGTTAAATAATTTTTGAGGCTAATTTTTTGGGGCAATTATTAGGCGTGAATTTCATACTGCCATTCGGTCAAATTCCTTGTTAGAAAAGTGTAGAATCACATACCTTGTAATGGTGTAATATAGAAGGCATATTTGTCACATGTATCTGGACCTTGAAATAGAGACAGCGAAAGAGATTTGTGGGCAAGAATATTTTGGAGATCAGTAGTTAAATAAGAATATCCGTATCTAAATATTGTAAATAATGCATGCGATTATAAAATATTCCACATTACCTTTGCAAAAACTTATTTGCCTCAAGGTTCACAGTCAAGTAATCACCTTTTTCCAAAGCTTCATCAACGCTGGGATGTAGTTCATAGGTTCGGTTAAAAAATACATCAGTAGCTATAAAAGATAAATCGTATTTTCTTTTACCAATTTTATTAATGTAATAATTCTAGGCTATCTAATTTTTGGTAGTTATAAATTTTTTGGTCGTGCCCTGAAGCTTAGTGTCTTGTAAAAACATTACTTGGAATAGACTTAGTTAATTAATTCAAAGATAATATTTTCATGGCATAGCATGCTTAGTACGAAAAAAACTTACACTGCTTTTTGTAAGTAAAAAGTTATTATAACCCAGAGTGTCTTTAGAGAATCAGATTACCATGGTTGAGTTCAATTGGACGAGTATAGAAAAATATCATTTTAATTCCATTATCCAAAATTCTGTCTGTAGCGTTTACACGATCTTGAATCATGGTGCACATGTTAGAACTGGAACAAATCTGAAAGACGAGCACTAACGGCAATGTTTGCAAAAAAGAAATTACCTGCACTGAAATATGAATAATTCGGTTAGTTAACTCCGAAGCTGCACTTGAGCTTGGAGAAATATTCTGGAGTAATTCATGCATCAATCCTGCTATTAGTGAATAATTCCGGAAAAAGAGACATGAAAAGACCTCCTAAATATCATTAATTGCATTATATTTTAACATGATATTCATACCTTATAATTGGGGTTGGATAGCAAGCAAAGCAACAAGTTGATCAGCGCTTGAGGAAAATTTAGGCGAATCAAATAAAAAAGCACTTCGTCGAGCAAACATTTGAACACCATTTTTGTGTCTTCCAAAATTTTTATGCGTCCCGCGGAGACGGGGTAAAAAGAAGCGGGCATAGATAATGGTTTCAGTGATTCCACGTCTTCAGCAAACCTTTTCGCAGTCGCGCGTAAATCCTCACAGAGCTCCTCATCTAAATAGAAATGTTGAGTTAAATATGTACGCTTGTATTTTCTTGGATCGAAATATTTAACTGTATTACTAAAAAATGAACTTTCAGGAGAGCACGAATACATATCCTATATATTTTGATTTAAAAAAATAATGATCAGAGCCCGATATCACCTGATTTCTTAGAAATGTATTATCGGAAGATCACTGTATAAAGAATGCTTAATTTTCTGATTCCTTAGATTATTCGTTTTTGCAAAATAATCCCATTTTTCAATTGAAATGTTTATTAAAATAAAAAGTGATGTGGCCATATTCACGAAAGTAGTGCCACGTCACGAAAACTGCGCACCATCGTTTCATTAAAAGACAATATTTTTACGGGCTATTTCACAGAATTATTGTAATTTTAATCTTATTTCATCTTGTCACGGAAAGGAGAGGAAATGGATTCCGTATAAAGTGTGCTTATATTGAAAACGGAATTATACCTGTTTCGCTGCGCAATGAGTCTGCATTTGTTAATGTTGAATAGAGATCCTCATTTATGAGCATTTCTGCTATGACATCAATTATAGGACCGCCCATGTTGACAAATTCCTTCACAATGACTGTTAACGAATAAAGAAAATATCAGTTTAAAGTACCTGAAGCAATTCAATTATGCCTTCGCCCTCACTGAACAAGAACTGAGAAATGTATTCCACACGAGTCTGGCTTGGAAAAATATTATGCTGGGCCATTGTGAATAAAGTATAGCGATATTGCTGAAATCAGTCAAAATTATGTGGATAAGTTACAGAAATGCAAGAATAATACCCAGGAGCGGAAACCATTTAAAAGACGAACAAATAATTTCACAAAGAGAAATTCTGCGGCAGCGGTGAGTTCCACTGGCAATGGGCTTTGGTTATTTACACGATTCGGGCCGTGTTTGTTGCAAAATCTAAAATAGATGTGCAAAATAAGCTAAAGAAAACATGGCTAGGAAAAATATAAAGCAAAATAATAGACAAAATAAGACAACTCACCCTCGAGGATCCAAAACATCTTCATTTCCACCTAAACCCATAATTTTGTGTGAATACATTGATTGGCACTCATTGATATGAATTCAACTGTTTACGAAAATAAATTGTCGTGGAATTAGTGGCTGAATATAGGGTATTAGGAACGAAACTATTGCATTAAATACGTCAAATCTCTTCGAAAAGTTCCATTAATTTTTATGTTTTTACTACAGGAACAGGTACAATGCTAAAAGATTTAAATAAAGTTTTCAGTTGGGGCATATGGAGGAGAAAGTGTAGAAGTAACTTACAGTCACACGCGCCGCCTGCTAAACTCCAGAAGCGATTGAAGTCGTGCCCTTTGTGATCGGCGTTCTGGAAACATTCCGCACACAGAGACATACACTGAAGGAAAAAAACAAAGATACCATAAAAAGTGTTACATAAAATGATACTGGATTATATGCGCAAGTCGTGCATCGGTAGGCGACGAAATCCGATGGCCAAACTGTGTGACATTTATCCGAATTATCGAACTGGTGCACTAAAACACAAGCAGTTTTATGAAATACTTTTGGGGTATGGAAATACATTTCTGCTTGTACTCATCTAAGGAAAGACCACCGGCTATTATTGATGTAAACGATTCTCTGAGTTCCTCGCTGTCCCAATTGACCCTTTTGCGCGACTGATGTTGAAAAGGACAGCCTCGGCTTTGGCTCGTCGATGCTTCTTCTTCCTTTAGTAAATCGTTCAAACATGAATGCAAGCGGCAAGCTTTTTGCCTAAAAAGTTATGTTGAGTTTTTATCTGATATATTGAGATACAGTCAACCCTGGGTTAGGTCCCCCCCCCCCCCCCCCCCGAGGTCCGCTCCGTGAGGGGGACTTAACCCAGGGTTGACTGTAGTAATAAACTTTTGTGCTTTTTATTTGTGAAGTTAATTACTATAAATCCGTAAAATAACATTTATTAATAAATAAATAAATAACAATTGTTTTCTGATTCTGCTCGTGTATCCGTCATCTCCTGCGGTTTAGGTAAGAGTGGACAAGGGTAAGCCGCGGACCACGGCCCAAATCCGGGATTTTCTGGATTTCCGGAAGCCACAAATCACGGTACTCGCAAATGTTGCCAGCTAGACCGGTACCAATCGACTCCCCTCACCTCAAGGAAGCGATCTAGCTATCAGTCTAGCGACGCGAAAATTTTCTTTGCAAAAACCCCAAATACCGAAAAAATCATGTTTTCTCAGCTTTCGTGGCGGGACCACCCCAATTCTGACATTGATAAACCCTAAAATCATGGGTTTTGGGGCTTACTCGCGAGTTTGGGGTCCGGGAGCATCGAAAAGTGGAGATTCTATTCCCGGTTCACACACAGAGTGCGCCTTAGAAGGACTCGATAAAATATTTTCGCAGTCCATAAATGACAAAAACAAATTCAGAAGATAGTGTGAAAAGAAGAGACGCAAATTTTGCCCCGAGCACCGGTTATGGAAACAGGGCTTAGGTTTGTGTTCGACTGCATGAGGAACGTTTGATCAGCCCATTCTGTTTAAAGAATAGAATTACGGTCAGCAGAGTTTCCTGCATTTCAGAATTATTTATTGGATATGTTTCATGAATTATCGCAATTTTGAAAATGCTCAATCTATAATTATTCTCAATTCAATTTTAATATTTGTGACAAAACTTTAGCACTAAATTTGTTTAATTTTGCTAGAAAAAATCTCTTTATGGCTAAAATGGCACGCCAAATTGATGGCAGTTTGCTAAAAAGTAGCTTGTTCAAAATTAAATTTTATTAAACTCGTTTTAGTAAGGCGACATTATTGCCACATTAACACATAACCTTAATTCAGACGAGAAACGCTGGTCTGAAAGTCCATCAACTAAGGGAAAATTGGCTTGTTTTAGCTCTCCTGCAATTGCGTATAGCTCATGACCCAAATCACGATTGACATCCTGTAAATACGGTAATCATTAGAATTGACATTATTAAAATGCAAAACTGACATTGCCGTGTCTACGACGTCGTAAAAATTCTGCAATCGCGTCCATTTTGAGTGGTATTGACGATATCGACGACAAAATTGTTTTTGCTAAGAATGTGAATATGTTTATGTGACTTTGAGAATCTATTCATTATTTATGAAAACAGTAAAAGAGCACGATAACGAAAGTGTAATGATACTCCTCGTGTACTCTAATATGAACTTATATTAAATTTCAATCTATTTATTGGCCTAAAGTAATGTCAAAAACGTAATCGAGATGATTGCATTATAATTTGCCAAAATGAGATATTTTTTCTTGATTTGTGTGTTCATCATGTTATGCGTCCAATATGGCTCTTTGGCGCCAGTTCGAAATACAATTTTGAGCCAGAAATATCTAAAGTTTTTTCGCGTTTTCCAAATTCACCTGCGCCCAAATCGTCTAAACCCAAAACGTCTAAAACACAAAAAATTTCATAACTCAGCTATAACTTAAGCTTAATATGCGAGTAATGCCTTAAATTGAAGCTAGACTTTAGCAACTTTAGGTTTAGGCCAAGACTTATGTTTAGGGTCAATCTTAGGCTAAAACTTAGGTTATTGGCTAGTTAAAGCATGGGCTTAGGCCAAGATTTGGCTTAGACTTAAGCGTATGCATACTGGTTTTATAGAGCTGATTGTAAGCTTCAATTTAAGCCATTACTCGCCCTCTAAGCTTAATTTTTTGCTGAGTTATGGCATTTTTGTGTTTTTAGACGTTTTGGTTGTATGCCTCCTATTTAATGTAACATGCAAACAATTAGCACTTGTTAACTGCGAAGAACTTGCTGTCAACTATTCATGACAATCAAAATGACTCAAATTATGTATTTCAGATACTTCCTTGCAAAAATGTTCCATAGTACAATTTAGAGAACAAACATAGTTTGTGGCTTGAAAGATATTACCTTAAAGTTATTTCCTTGGAACTATAAGTGTGAGCTCCGCGGAACAATTATCGATGTTAAATATTTGTTTGTTCATTGCAATGTGTTTTGCTTGTGACAAGACACGACACAGTGCGCAACTATTACAGTTTATTAAAGAAACAATTACAAACGCAAACAAGTTGCCTACTTTCAATTTGAACAACAATGATTAGAAAAAAATTAAATGTCTATCGGACGTCCTGCCATCTAAAAGTGAGCAAAGCGCTACACACTAATAAAAACTAAACATTTAGTGTACAAAAACATTGGTCTTTCAGACTTTCTTTGGATATTAAAACACTATAACAAATTACTGCTAGAAAATTGTAAGAATTGTCTCAAAGTGTTTTGCTCCACTAAACGGTTACATGTCCGAAAAAAGACAATGTAGAAGACAGCATTTATAAACGGCCGTTGGATTAAGCTCTTTTTTGCATCCATTTTGGTTGTATCGTAAAAATTCTGCGATTTTTATGACACAATTACACTTTTGTCTAAAAAAGCATCAGGATGTTTACGAATTGTTACAAATCATCCAGCGCCCGCATAATACAGTAAATGCCAAAATGGATTTCACAATTTTCAGCAGAGTGCACAGAGACTAACAATAAAAAATGTAACTTAGAATACCATTATTGTGTTGAATTGCTAAAGAGTAAAAAAGAGATGACGGCGGTTTTTGATGTTGAGGAGTCTTTGTGTTTTCATTGGTCAATAGATGAGAAGAAAATAATCATAATAATATTACATACCCATTTATGTAGTCGAAGGGGAGAGAAAAGGGCCAGCCAACGAAAGTTATAGTAATAAAAAAGTCAACATAATAAATGGAGACGTTCAACTACAAATATTTCTACTCTGAGGCTTAGAAAGTAACAAGAAGGACAGTTTGGAGCTAATACAGAGCAACTACGAGATAACTATAGTAAAAAAATTAGTAATAACAACAAAGGGGTTTTGGGGCGGATTCTAGATTCTTTGACAATTAACAAACTGAGTGAATAGGGATTCATCCCGGCAAATTGTGCTTAACAAATAACAAATTCCTGCTTATCTCGAAGCTTAACAACACAACTGAAAGGGATAGCAGAGGGTGAAAAGAATAACAAATTTTATTTTACTAAGCCTGCTTTAGTAAAATTGGATATTTTGGAGTTAAATGAAATGCAATCGCGTAAATGATAAAATAAGAGATAAATTCACTTCTTAGAAAAATTCAGGATTTGGCTTCAAAATTGTGCTTCATAGTTAGCTGTCTTTATAAATATTCCTACATTGCATTTCACAAAATAAAAGAGAGGAACGCGTAAATTTTGAACCAAACAGATCACAAAATTTTTCTTCGATCAAACAGTCTATTACGTGCCCTTATGCGAAGTCGAATCCGAAGTATTGCCGTTTATTTTGCCGCTGAAACCCGCTGCTGAACTCGGCGATGAGTGGTGAATATTATTGCCCGCCACAGGTGCAGTTGTTGGAGAAGCCGTGGCAAAATTGGTGGGAAGTAGGCGAGAAATCCCGATATTGCTCATGGCAGCCAGTCCTGCTGATGACACCACTGATGTGGCCAACCCCATACCAAGACTGCCATTGCTCGACGAAGACGAGTTCGAGATGGTCGACGGAGAAATGGAAATCTTGCTTTTATCGTTGCTGCTAGTGGTTGAGTCGGGAAGTTCGATATTTCGAGTCTGAAATTATTGACGTTGAGGAAAAAACCGATGATTGATTTCAATTAAGTCAATGTATCATTTAATTAGTCATGGAACAGCGCACCATTTCTACTTATAACGTAAAATATTGTCTTAAATTAATGTAATATTGTTTTTTGAATGAACCGATTGTTAACTTTTTTAAATAATTTCAGGCAAAAATAGAACGAACAAATATTTCGGTGTTGGTTGTTGAGTCGACAATCGGTGATGTAGCGGTTGCTGTCTGCGATGTGGTTAATGTGCCTATTAGAGGTGCCGACAAACCGAGAACTGCTGTAAAAATGGAAAGTGAAAATTTATTACAAGAATTAATCGCTAATATTGTTATGTCGTGTTCAGATTTTAAATTTAAAATGATCGCTCTTACTTGAAATAGCCCGCTGAGTGCTAAATAAATTAATAATTAAATTATAAAGGAACTGATATAATGTTGTACCTGGCGATGGAAGTAAGAGTATCCAATCCAGGAATTATTCCACTTAGAGGCCGTAGCAGAGTCGAATTGTTAGCAGTAGAAGTTGATGTTTTGCTAGCATGCATACCCAAGTTGGCTAAGCTGGTGGAACCCATAGATGAATATAACAGAGGCGAACGACTGTTTTCGTGAAGATAGCTCAGAATTTGGCCTTGAACTAAAAGCCAAGTTGAGAAAAAAAATCGCGATTATGAATAGTTACCATTTCCACACTGATTGATTGCCATTACAGATTGCACTAGTGAGTTGTAATCATCTTCATTGATACCGGATGGTCGTGCTCCAGGAATTGGCGTCCCTTAACAAATATGTTATATTTACTATTCAAGGTTTGACCTTATGAGAATTGATACTTCAACGCCGGATTAGGTAAAATGTAATTAACAAATTGTATCGAATGGATATATTCAGTTGTGCAGGGGTGGACGAGCGGACCGGACCGACCCCTGAGCCGGTCCGGACCGGACCGACCCCCCGGTCCGGTCCGTTTTCGGACCGGACAGGGCACGACGAAAAATTTTTTAAAAGGTGCCTAATTTGCTGCAAATTTTTGAGAAATTTTCGAAAAATTACCGAAATTATATATTAAACATTACCTCAACACTGAAAATTTTCATCTCCAACCTCACATATTAAAAATTTTTTTCTTTGATCTTTACATTGTATCTTAGATATTTTCAAAATTTTTTCGCCTGCGGCGCAATTTTATCCTTCAGTTTTTGCTGTAATTTTAGATAGCGGCGCAATTTTAGATGCAAATTTCAAGCATAATTTATAAACAATAATGATTTCATAGACACCGTATATACTAGTACTAATCATTCCGCCGCAGGCGAAAATTAAAAATAATTATGCTGTTTGCCAAATTTTTTGCGAAAATTTTTGAAAAATTTTGTGAGGTTGGAGAAAATTTCCTTTGAAAATTTTTAATGTTGAGGCAAAATATTCAAAATTTTTAGCTCGGCCGCGCCCTATCGGGCACGGCCGAGTGCATCCTTGAAGGTGCAGAAAAATAATTAGACAATTTTTGGTTATTCGAACTTTTCCGACAGAATTTGCCCCGGTTATAAAATTTTATGATAATCTTTTTCTGAAAATAGAGGGAGTTTTGACAAAGCAAATCAAATTTTTCAAAAATGTTCTAGGTTAAAATTTTTGAGATATATTACACCTATTGAATATTTGAGACTTCTGAATATTTGAGGCATTTACACTTTACGCTAATTTTGAAAAATTATCAAAATTTCACCAGAAAATGTGACTTTTTATGACAAGTTGGGAAAAATTCAAGAAACATCTAAAGTTCTACAACTTGCAAATTAAGCCTAAGACTGCAAAAAATGTTCTAATTAAGCTTAAAATGCCGAAAATTAGAAAAAAAACAACAATTTTTAAGAAATTTGACCTCTGAAAATTTTTTCAATTTTTTTGAGAAAAATTTACTTCCGGTCCGGTCCGCGGTCCGGACCGGGTAAAAATTCGGTCCGCGTCCACCGTTGCAGTTGTGTCATAACGTGGAAATTTTACTAAAACAACATAGTGGAGTCTGATTTTTAATTATACTCTTTAATACAAGGTCACTTCATTTAAGAAAACAGCAGCTAACTTTTTATAGCACAGTGCGAGCAAACGTTACCTCTCGGTGTAGTCAACGGGGATGAGAAAACTGTGTTATATTGTCCTGCACCCAAAAAGGGCACAGGAGATGCTAGCGTTGATTGATATCCATTCCGAATCATAGACGCCTAAAAATGTTTACGGTTACTGAAAATTTTAAAAGATAATAAAGAAACGAAAATCCCACCTGTGGCACCGAAATGTGATTGGCATGAATTCCATTATTGATGCTCCCTGCTGGTTGCGGGACAATGGGGCGGGGTGTTGGAATCTAAATCAACAAATTTGTTTTGGGTGGCCTGATTATCTTCAAGCTAATTATTTATGATAACTAACTGTCATATCGGTTGGCTTCGAAATGAATTCACGCACTGGAGACACCAAAGAATATGCTTTCGAATGTTGTGGAGATTGGACAGAGGACATATTCGATGGCGCAGATCCTACAATGTTGTTCACAAGGATTTGTTTTGTTGGCAGTGGCTCAATGCTGGAGTCTTTCTTTTGCACTATTACGCGTGTCACTGGATGATCATGGTTATTTGGCTCCAGGTTCGGATATGCGTTAGTTGTCCTGAAAACAAATGCTAATTTTAATATCATATAATTTTCGTGAAAATTACACTGAAACTAACAATAGACAGATTATCATTATCATTAACCGTTAGTACTTGGTATTTCTAGAAACAGCAACTTTGTCGTAATGTTTTAAAATTTCAAATTGACCTAAAGAGCGACTTCAAATGAATTTATAAAGAAAATTTTTATTTTATTTATAACTTTGTCTTACTTACCGAATTATAATATTGGATGTGGGTGCTCCAGTCACCGCAGTTGAAGTGCTTTTTGGTGTGCTCGGTGAGATCGCGTTGCTGTTCCTTTTTCGAGATGAGATTAGTGGTGCATGTTTATTCTCCAAGTGGACTAAATATATACATTTTTTCTTTTCCGAAGCTTAGCATTATTTCTATAAATACCTTCACCCGAAGGCATTGCTTGTAATTTCAACAGATGTGAGCGCATTGCGGCATCTGCCACTGTTGTCTGAACCCGAAGAGCGCAGTTTATATTGCTACTGCTACCGGCTACAGGAGAACTCCGCTCCATAGAGCCAGCACCGTCAATTGCTTTGAAGAAATTGGTTTTTATGATGGAATGCGGCGTCTCATTAGCCATCGAATGGGTTGACTTAGACACATTAACCGGTGCAGAAAACGCTGATCCGGAGCTGGGGAGTGCTTTGTTAGATGGAGTTGATAAAGAAGCAATAGAACTCGTTCCTAATACAGTTTCGCTCGCGGAAAAATGTTGATTGGGATTGGTCAATACGTAAATTTGACCATCATTACATGAGCCACCGGCCTGAAGCAATGTGTGATCCAGCTTTATCGTGTATGTTGTGTTAGGTGGAAGATCGTGAGCGTTGATAAGACGGACACCTAAAATTAAAAACCTAATTAAGTTTTTTTTGGCAATATACAGTTTCAAATTTAGACACTGAATAATAATAAATGTTTTAATAACATAATAATTAAGGTAACGTTGTGACATTTAAAATAATACTGAAAATTCAGTAATACCATTACAAACAAAATGTTTATAATTAAAAGAAGGATCCAGACCAATTTCCGGAAATTTCATCAAATGTTCTCAGGAAACGGATTTCATTCCATATCAATTGTTGCTATTTGAGTCTTATCTCTGAAATAACCTACACTGTGCCTCTGCAGAAGGCGTGGTTGTGTTGCTGTTTGCGCCTGTGATTCTTTTTACTTCTTCGTTTACACTTCCTACACTATCTTTAGATGCATGCCTGGAACGCTTCTCGACTGGATCGTCCATCTCCTAAAATACATGTATTTATATGGAACGCGAAACGAGATGACTACCTCGGTAGGAGTTCCATTCGACAGGTTTCGCCCGGAACCCAGACAAATATCCTGTTTAGTTAGAGTGCCCGTATTTACTGGAAGTGATTGCAATTTGGTTTTTACCGGTTTCAATTGTGCTTTGGAGTCGAGTGAATATCTGGGGACTAATGCTAATGGTTTTGGAAGGCCGTTCACGAGCCCGTTTTGATCACTGCTGAGATTTAGCACCTTGTTGCCTGCTAAAAAGCGATCTTTATTATAATTGCTATATGAGTTCTCCGAATCTTACAGTTAAGTGCCGAACTCGAAGGACCCGTGTTGAAAATCTTAAGCGCATTACCGGGTGACATGGATTCATTGAAGCCACTAGAACCCGGAGATAGCCACATTGAAGACGATGATTCACCACCAAACGACTCTTCCTTTACTCGTGAATAATTTGCAGTAATGACGCCATTCGTAGTTGATAGAATTGAGGCTAAAACTCAAATTTTTTATTTTAACCATTAATTTTTGCTAAAAACTGCAAATTTTGGATGAAAATTAACTTATATCTACAAAATTTTGTATTGAATTCCATTACGGTAAAAGTAGGTTTTCGTATCATAATAAACGTAACGGATCAATATATAGGAGAAAATTAAAATACATGGATATGGCTATATTTTCCATATTTCACCCCTTTTCGGTTCGATATACCGCATGTTGCTTTTTCAAATGTAATTTTATAGCATGTGTATATAAATCACGTCTAAAGAATACAGTCAACTTACGCCTAGTTAATATCTTCAGCTCGTACGCAGAGAACACATCAGTCCCCCATATTCCTTCAACAGCTTGGTCATCGTCGTCTAAATTCGTCTCATTGGTTGAAGTTGAGTTTGTTGCAATAATACCTTGTTCTTTTATGCGGCCTTTGCTTGGATCCGTAGTGAAAATAAAATTAGCTAAAAACAAGTCCAGTTCCCGTACAGCAATACTGATGTGGTATGGATTGACACACAACTAAAACATTTTAGACAGTATAAAGCGTGCGTCTTTATAATAAAACCTGTGGATGCTCACATTCGGCACACTTCTCCAATCTCTCGCCATCTGTGCTTTCCAACGGGATACCCTATCACAAGATAATAGTTATTATAATAAGCAGTGGTATGTGGGATAGCAGCAAATATTTTTTTAATCTTTTCCCGGATATTTGATACTTATATATTTGATATTGATGCTCAAGATATGTAAAATTCACATACGGCTTTTTTTAAGTAAAGATTTGGTGTTTTAAATATTCAGCAAAACCTTTAATTTATTGTCCATGACGTTCTAACTGTAGCGTCAGATATAAAAATCTATTTAATTAATTTAGTGGAAGACTGGTTTTTAAATGCTTCTTTTTATGTGGACTCCTCACCTTGAACAGTATGACCATGACGAGATCGATCCGCCACACTTTGTCTGCTTGCCGCAAACAATCAATGCGTCGCATTTTCCCTTTTTGGTCAGGGTTCGAGAGTACACAGACTGCAGGTTGCTTTCCTGTCACAGATTGGACAAATGCATCACGAAAAGCCGGTTGAATATCCTTCCTGAGTTTACCTAAAAACTTCGATATATTTTTTAAATCTTTGTCATAGAATCTAATTTCTTTAATGACTCACAAATACGCAACTGCAAATTTCCAACAAAAAATTATCGATAATTGCTTACCCAAGAGACGACCTGCCCACTTTTGCTTGTTTTCGGGACGCTCGGCCTAAAGTGTTACAATTATAATATCGCCTTAGTTTCAGACGAAACTGCTTACTATCAACGCTTCTTTTGCTCGGAGCTCTTCTTCGGTTGTCATCCGTTTATCAAATCTCTTTGCGTGTTTTCGCTTAGCTGCCTGCAGGTTGAACCAGACATATGAAAAATCTTTGACATAAGGCAAGAGATCTTCGACGAACGGATGAAACTCTTCCTAAACAGAATTTAATTGCTCAACATGTTTAATTATTTGTGAAGAAGTGAAATTCACGCGAATTTTGTTGCTATATAGTGCTCACTCATTCAGATTGGATAATTCAAATTCGTTATGTAACGGAAAAAAAATTCCTAATTCTTGAGAAATGAATTCGGAAGTTGGCTGCCGAAGAAATTTAATTTTTTTTGGAGCCAGACATTTTTTTAAACAAACCGGAATTGATTCCTCTCGACTGCCGAACGACGTCGACTTTGGTGAGTAGGTGTTAATCACTGGTGACGCATTCCATTCTGCGTGGCTTCCGGTCGGGACAATCGATGCGGACGACATACCCAAAGTGCACGCCAACCCGTAACCCGTGGAAACTTCTTTGGTCACTTAGACGCTTACGGCGGTTCCAGCTTGGAGTCGGAATATTGGCGAGAGGAATTTTCAAGGAAATATAATTAAGCAATGTGGTAGGCCATGGATTCAAAATAATAGTACAAAAGTGGACGGTCCTAAAATACTTCCTTTTGTTATCAACTGTAAAATGCTTAAAAAAACAAGTAAATACGTGAATACATTGAGAGTGCAATGCAATTGCTCTCACGCAAATTTCACAACACAATGTATTGAATACCAAAGATAAGAGAGCAACGAATAGCGAAGTGTTCAGCCACAACCCACAAATCCTTCGATCCGCCATACAATATACTAACCTTCTGTGTATAAGACGAGAAAATACACCCCGCCGGGCTGCGACGGCCCTAAATTTCCACTTCTGCGAGCGGGGAATACAAATGCTGGTGTGCGGGTCCATTTGAGACTTTCAATCCTTTGTAGATTCAGGGCGGTCGTTTTGGGACCAATTGCTATGATCTTTTTCTTATCCAAAAGTTATAGTTGTCAAAAATTTATCACATCCACGGCATTTCTTGAAATCCTATCATGAAAGTTTTCGTCTGGACAACACAGAAAACTCAACAGAAAATTGTGCAAACAAACAATAAACTCGAGAATGGAGTGCGGTCGAAAAGATGAAAGGAAAGACGTTAATCAATTCATCTATTTACTCTTTCAAATTCGCGCAATTTTGCTGCGATAAAACGGCTCGATGCATTTGAAAAAGAATATATTGTCTGGAATAACCTTCAGCATTGAATATAAAACATAATATTTATGTTTCCTGCTGAAGCGACAGTTATATTATTTATTTTTAGGAACGCAGCATCGTCAACCATGAGCAGTTCCGAGGAAGAAATGAGTGAAGTGGAGGAACAGATGGCTTCAGACGATTCTGACCTTGAGGTTTGATAGTTTCTTTGGTAGCATTTTACAATATAGAACTTTTAGCTCCAAATCGCATTCAAAGAAGGTATTCTGCAGAAAAACGGGCTGAATATTCAGGCACCAAAAGAGAAAGTTCGAATCAACAAAAAGGTGAGTTGCCCAAATTTTAATATTCTTATAAGCTATCGAGTAACCAACCGAGGACTCAGCTCTTTGAAAGACCTTCGAACAAATGTATTTTACTAAGATTATGC
This sequence comes from Ditylenchus destructor, assembly GCA_022814885.1. Lineage (NCBI taxonomy): Eukaryota > Metazoa > Nematoda > Chromadorea > Rhabditida > Anguinidae > Ditylenchus > Ditylenchus destructor. The sequence continues at coordinate 363,123 of JAKKPZ010000006.1, forward strand.
AATTTTGCACGAAAGAGAACCCCAGAATATTTCAACCAACTATTATGATGTCCATTCCCCTCTCCCAAATATTTTCTTTATAAAATGACAACGAATCAAAGTATATAAATAAAATACTATTGACTAATGTAACTTCATTGATTAGTTCGCAAAATATAATTTTGCTACAAATGCTAAGTAAACCAAATGGTTTGGATCTAAAAATAGGAAAAGGGAGAGAAATTGTGCGTCAAAATACTCATAGTTAAACTTGATTTCTCTATGATTCATTAGTGTTTCTTGGATAACAGAATTGTCACAACAGATTTTCGAACAAGTCCTGAAAATACGTTAATAACAATACTGATATAAAAACTAAGTGCTACAAAGCAGCCTTCTGAAAGAGCGATTTTAGGATGAGATGGAAACGAAACTCTCACAAATTTCGAAGAAGCGGGATTGGATTGACACTTTGGATGTCACTTTTGCCACAGATAATTCATATAATGGACCAGTGAGCAATGATTTTGACAGAGAGTCCGCTTTGTAAGTTTTATGTGTATAACAACTATTTCTAAGAACTATTTTATTTAGTTACCTTTATAATTTATTTTAGCAAGAAACAAGCCCAGAATGCTGTGAGTATCGCCCTACCTCGTCTGAAATCTTTGGGAGCTGCCGTATTCCGTCCAGATGACTATTTTGCAGAAATGGCTAAAAGCGACTTTCACATGGACAAAGTATGTGACATTTTGATAAATTTTGTAATTTTGACTTATCTTTCTAGGTTCGAAAACGGTTATTGAGTATCAAGAAAGAAGGCGAAAGACGCGATTCTAAGAAGCGGTTGAGAGAAGAAAAGAAATTCGCTGTGAAAGTGCAGCGCGCCACCAAGGAGAAGCGTCAAAAAGATAAGCGAATGCTGATGGAAGCTGTTAAGAAACATAGAAAGGGAATGAAAGATCAATTGGACACTATGCTAAACAATGCGTCACGATTGCAGCTTGATGAGGTGAGATTTTCAGTGGTTAATAGCCGTAAATAATGTGGTCTGTTATAGTAAATTTCGCACTTGTTAGAGAACTCCTAAACTAATCATCTAGGCTTGTATTTTCTGCTTGCATTTCCCATATTTTAATGTGTCTAATAACTGACACAAGATTGGTAGGGAAATTGTCCTTTAGAGAAAATTTCTATTAACTTGTGAGCCAGGCGAGATATTTCAGCCATTGCGCTGATAAAAGAAACTCGCAGAGAATAATCCCCAAAGTCTACACTGTCTAATACATACATCATTCACATAGCTATGCTACATTATGACTTTTTGTACTCAAATTTTATCTCGTCTGATATTTTCAGGACGAGGAACCAAGAGGACGTCCAAATAAGCAACAAAATCGGAAAATAAGCAGAACATCTCGCAACAAGAAATTCGGGTTTGGCGGGCAGAAAAAGCGATCAAAGAGAAACGATAAAGAAAGGTTCACTTTTGGGTTTACATTGGAATTTTGGGTCTTAGCAGCCATTTTCACGCCTATTTTTACCCTAGTGGTTTTCATTGGCGGGGAACACGATTCCGACAAAATTTCGGGTGCCCTTTTTGTGCGTGCGTTATGTGTCCTCTAGGATTTTGGGGGTTGGACAACACCTTTCCGAAAAATTTTTGGGGAAATGGTCGAAAATGGCACTTTTGGCCGTTTGGGTGTAATTACGTCTATGCCTCTTCATGTGAACGGGGATTGTGATTGGAATGAATTTCGACCCACGATATAGGCCACCCGTGATAACAGCACCCCTGCTCGATTTACACACTGGAACAACAACCAAATGCCCGTCACTCGTATTAAACATAGACCAGCCAATTTATCCTCTAACGTTGTGATTTTAGTTTCGAAAGTGCGTTTGGCCGCAATTCTAAACAGAAAGGCATGAAGAGAAAATCCCGTTAAGTGTCATTGTTTCCAACTTGGATATCTTATTTGTTGTTGTTTGTTTCACTCAATAAAATGATTGAAGAAAATTGCGTTCGTATTGACATGCAATGGTTTGAAAACCTTTATTCCATGACAATTTTCACTACAATTTTTATATAAAATATATTTTTGGGGCCGAAACGATGTTTATCATTCTCACGCCCGTTTCCTTGGTTGTTTCGGTAATTCTCTCAATTTTCTTAGTTTTCAATTTATTTTTTCTCCTTTAGGTTGCGTTATTAGTGGCTGCTTCACTTATTCCGTTCTTTTACTTCCGTAAAGGCAGGCCCAAATCCAAGTAAAATTGCGTGTCATTATTGTTTTAGTTGAATAAATACGTTTAGCGTTGTTTCGATTAATCTATTGTCGCTCTGCAACTGGTAAACACGTTTTTGATAATTTCATATAATTTTTTGTCTTAGTTTTGCGTGTGGAGTATTTTTGGCAACCTGCTTTCTGGGACTGATTCCGCATACTATTGGAAGCGAACGCATACTACGTCAACGGCTATTTGATGAATCTTCACACGTTACAGATTCGCACAGTGGCTCAGCAACGTTTGGATGGCATACGCTGATCGACACAAATCTAATGATCTTAATTGGCTTTCTGCTGATACTTTTGCTGGAACAGGTGAACCGACTATATGAATAGCTGTGTTTACTTTTATATTTTAGTCTGTGTCCCTTTGCATGTCGATAGTGCACAAAAATTATGGCGGACCGTCAAGAAACAATTATTCTCTCAATGGGTTTGAGGATTCTGAAGGAAACGAATCAGTAACAATGAGCCGCAAACTTCCAAAAGATCGCAAAAACACATCAATGGAGAATGGCCATAGCGGCATTTTTGAACCACTTGTAGTGATTGAAGACAATCAGTCAGATTCTTCTGATTCAGAATTTGACATAAACGAGAGGATTGAGTTTAGAACGAAATTTCCTGAGGATACACAGGTAATTGTAAACACGTAGTAAATTCTTAAGAGAACGAATGAATATCTTTCAATGGGGGCGCTAAATTCTAAACCATCAATTTTCAGCGTAAATGGCATTCTTTTTCGAAGAACTAATAAAAATTTCCAATCTCATTATTTTAACACATATTTTTCGCATTAAAGATATAACTATAACTGTTGTAGTTATGTAGGTATTTTTATTTATTATTTTGGTTAAAATGAAAGGCACGTACAGTTTTCAGCTCACAATGTCTTTATTATAGCTACAGCTTGGCCATTCTCATCACTGTAATGTGCCCTCTGAAGGTGCTACGACTAAGAATATTCTGCTTTTAACGGCCATGTCGATTCATTCTGTCTTTGAGGTTCGTTTTCATTTTTAATATATTTCTTATTCCATTTGACTTTATTTTAGGGAATAGCTTTGGGTGCTCAGGTTGTTTTCTAAATAAATTTACATTGAAGGGTATAATGATTTTAATTTCAGCAATCTCCACATGAATTTTTCAAGGTGACACATCTCAGCTGTCCATGTAAAATTCTATCCTTATCATTTTTAGGTGCTCTTTTCCATAATGCTTCACGAGGTATAGCTATTTAACTTTTTATATTAAAATAAATGTGGCATAATACGCTTTTGGGTTCTATGCTCTTTTTCTTATGGCGTAAACTTGACTACTCGACGTGTTTCTGCAAAACTGGCAGTATTCTCTTCGCTATTTCTGGCACTATCAATTCCAATTGGCATGGCCATTATGGCAACAGTAAGTGTTTTGTTGAACATACGATGTTGATGTCATCTGAATTTCGACAAAACCAGTGTGAAAAACGAAAATCTGATATAACTTGAATTGATTAAAATGAGAATTCCGAAAATCTCCCTTAAATGTAATCGGTCCATTAATCTGATGCCAAATTCCGATTAGTTTGCTGATGTTGTTCACATGATCCTTAATTATTCATTACGACAAAACAATATATTTGTAAAACGTTTAATTTGGTAAGGTAAAAAATTAACCCTCGGAAAATCAATCAAAGTCATCTTTTATCGTAAAAGTTCTGTTTTCTCATAAAATGCCGTAGAAAAGAGTTCCTCGTAGGCAAATGGCGATTTGAATTTGCGCCAAACCATAATTGCATGGCAAAGGGGTTAAAAGGGGCCGCTGAAAATTTTTAATGAGGGGGATTACTCGGCAGAGTCTCCTCTAGAGATTGGTAAAAAAATTTGAGTGGGACCTTATGAAAGTAAAAATTTTCACAGTCAACACTTTTCCTTATTAGAGGAGACTCTTTTCCTGATGCTGAACAGAGCCTCCTCTAATAGGGAAAAGTTTTGACTGTGAAAATTTTTACTCTAATAAGGCCCCACTCAATTTTTTACCAATCTCTAGAGGAGACCCTTGCCCAGCAATCCACCTCATTAAAAATTTCAGCGGCCCCTTTTAACCCCTTTAGCATGCAATTATGTTTTGGCGCAAATTCAAATCGCCATTTGCCTACGCGGAACTCTTATCTACGGCATTTTATACATGAATTTAATTTCAGTTAGGTGCTCTAGAAGGAACCGATGGTTTTATTATCAAATTCGTATTAGAAGGATTATCAGCGGGCATTTTCATATATGTCGCTTCAGTGGAAATGTTGGCACACGAGCTTGCTCATGAGTCGAACACCTCAGTTCCTAAAGAAGGGATGTACAAAGCTTTATGTGTTATCATTGGAGCCTTTGTGGCTTTTGTTGTAAATTGTTTCATTCAAATGTGACCTCACTCAGGCATAAAATGCATTAAGAGATCGCTTAATTAACCGAGGCTTTAATTTATTAATTTGTGCAATTATGAATCGTTAGCATTTTACCTTTAGTCATTGTAAATTGCATTTATTGTATATACGTTTACATGAATAAAATATGTTCATAGTTATTCATCACTATCGTTCCTATTATTTTGCATAGCAATAATTTTTTTCATGAAATTCACAGTAATACAAATTTGGAAATGAGATTCAAGAAAATCCTAAATCTTTCCTAAAATCCTCTCTAAAAGCTAATCCTTTTGGTTTTAAGCATAACACTTCCAAGACTTTCATTGAAGATCTGGCCAAAAATTCATTTTACTTCTAATGTCTGCATCAAAGAACGCAAAATGTGTTGAAACTAAAAAATTTTTCTTCTCAAATTTTTTTCTCAAATAATACTCATGTTTTTCAATTTTGGTCGACTTTTCCCAACTAAATAAACAAATGTTTAAAATTTTATAATGTCCATACTTTTTTATAAGAATAACCATTTAAGGAGTTACTATCAAGGTATCAATGATCAGGCTACGTCACAACGAATTCGTGTTTTTCGATGAGCTGCAATTTTATCAAAACTTGTATCTGAATGGTAGCGGAGAGAAGTATGAAAAGAATATACTGTTAAAAGAAGTTAATTAGCATATATATTTTCAGACCCTGTCCAAAAGAAATATTTTACGAGATTAATGAGCCATTCAAAATGGATTCTGAATTAAATGTTGCGAAAAAATCGACGAGGAAGCGCAAAAGTAACAACACTGCGCCGAGTTTTCTACTTGAGGTTGAATTTTTAAGCAAAATATGTGTTATAAAGTACGCTTTTTCAGAATAACGAACGTGTTTTGTCAGCCTTCAACAAATTTTCTTCTCTCGTTAATGCGAATTCTACAACTGAACACAATACAAACAATGCTCAGGCAAGAAAAGCTGTCAAAGACGCTCCTTCAACAAGCAATAATTTTGCCACTGATAGTTCAAGCTTGGATATGTACGATTTGAGGAGCGAGTAAAGAATTACAGAATGTTCATAGATATAATATCGTTTTTATTTCTCAGAACAGATGTTATCGATTGGAGCAAAGTCCAAGTTTATGCTAACCGCACATGTGAAACACTTTGCTTAAAAGACAATCTTGGCTCATGTTATGTAATTCCTAGAAAAGCTAACTTTCTGCGCAGTGATATCGGGATGATTCGACATTTTGCGCATCGTAAGTTGCATTTTTCTTGTGCTTTTCAAAGAAGTATTTATCTAGATATAAAAGAGAGAGAGACAAGTTGTGTCCGAATCGAAAAATGCAAAATTGCCAAAAAAAAACGAATGAATGTAAAACTCATACAAAAAATTTTCAGGTGAAATGAAATTCGATTTAATTGTGACGGATCCACCATGGCCAAATAAGAGCGTTAAGCGGCAGAAATGGTAAACATGATTCATATGTTTTTACATAGACTTTTTCATTGTTATAAGTTTTAGCTACCCGTGGATGGAAACGGACGATATATTAAATACAATGCCTATTCCCAATTTGCTCGCAGGTGGAGGACTTGTTTGTATTTGGCTCTCAAACAGTGAGACCATACACGAGAAAATCGAGGATATGTTGAAAAATCAGTGGGGACTGGTCCGATTGGCTGAATGGTTTTGGCTTAAAGTAACTTATTCGATTAACCTTTTAAAATCATTTTTAGAGTTAACCTTCGAGAGAAATAAGATTAATATATTTTTTATTGCAAATCCCTACCGTATTTTCTCTAAAATAAGCCCCTCAAGAGGGACATTGAAAAATATAAGCCCCGGGGCTTATTTTGGAGAAAATACGGTATTTATATTCCGTTTTTAGATTTGTCAATCGGGACAACCTGTAATAAAATTTGACAGGCCTGAACACAAAGTACCGTTTGAGAGCCTTATATTTGCCTGCCATGAAGGTGATGCCCCATTGCTAAAGGACAAATTAACGGACCATTTTACAATTATTGGTGTGCCAAATGCAAATCCTTCTAGGAAGCCTCCAATAAAAGAATTATTACGCGAGTTGGACATTTTTCAAAGCTCAAATTGCCTAGAACTATTTGCCCGCTATCTTCTTCCCGAGACAACAAGTATTGGATTGGAGGTTCTCAAATTCCAAAATGAGTATTTCTTTATCTCTGACAATGTCTGAATATGTGATAATATTGTGCATAAAGCACTGCATCAATAAATTATCAATTTTTATTAGTCATCATTATTATCATCATGAGCAATTCTTTTCATTGCGTGACTGTATTCTATAGTCTTTTCTCCCTCATCATTTTCTTCATCGCTATTATCCTGAGCTCCCAAGCGTGGTACACCAATCTCGTCACAAATTTGATTGAGAATATTGGCCGTCAAATAATGCCTCATATCGATCTTCGGGCGTCGCTGTTCACATTGCTCGATGATCTGCCATGCCTAAATTACTCCGATAATTATGAAATGGTCTGAAACTCTTTCACAGAAAATGTACATTAACAGTAAAGTAAGAATGAAAAAGCCTGATGAAGTTACGGTATAATTTGTGAATGAAACACATTCTGACATATTTTTATTTAAGAATTTTTCCTATCATTTTATAACCTAAACAGTACGTATATAATTTTTTCTTAAATCTTAAATACTATTAAGACATTTAGATCCGTATAAATATTATGCGACTCTCAATTGTCTTTACAATAATTGGAGTAACAGTTATGCTTATGTTCAAATGAGTAGTCGCCAACCTTTCGATAATTGCTTCGTTTTACATTATGTACGATTGTGATAGAGAAAATATCACCAAGTCTGACTATATCATCAATGTTCTCTTCCTGGCTCATTTGTGTAAGTTGTCTGAGGGATTCACCTGGATCTGTCTCGTACAGTCTGATAATACTTACAGTTATGGTATTATTAAGTTTGTGTACAAATCTTACTTTTTTGCTGCGAGGAACTGTTTGATTTTTTCGACGATTTCTCCTAGCCGGTCCTTCCTGTCAGCATAGTAGGCAGCTCTTGATTCGCTTTCTTTCTCGTCATTTTTTCTCGAGAGACATCTTAATGCTTCTCCATAGGCAGCGATTCCCTAAAAGAGAAAAATGCTATATTAGGATTAACGGATTTGGTAAGAAATTGAGATTATATAGATATAGAAATACACTGTCTCTTATGAAATACTGTATGAAATAGTCTTGCTGGCAGGAGATTTCTGAATGCTTTTACAAAAACTACACATTCCCTATCTCCGCTTCAGCTTATAATTATTTTACATTATATTACCTTTTCGTAATCTCTGTAGTCATCAATTTCCACCTAAATTATCAAACTATATTAGTTTATGTTGGATATAAACATGATACCTGAGCGCAAGCTTCGTAAAAAGATGCAAGAAGATCCATTGCGTTGGCTTTTAGGTAAAAATTTTCGACTTGGCGCTGAAACGTATGTAACAGTATTAAATCAATGACGCACTGAATACATAAAAATGCTTCATATATCTCATACCATTAACTCAGCGTCATCTTTCCAATTTAGCGTTTGAAGATAATTGCCAGCCATTTTGTAAATATCTTTGCTGCGAGCAGTGTTTGCAAAAAGAACAATTTTGGCAGTGTCTCCTGATTTGAGGAGTGCTCGCATTGCCTAAAAATTAAAACTCATGATATTAAATTGACATAAGGTAAGCTATCAATACTGAAGTTAATCAGTCATATTTCTGAGAAAAATGAGTCATTACGGGGTGCGGCGGATTGGGACCCGGCGGATTGGGACCCAAGATTTTTCGCATTTTTTCATGTTTCCTTCGCTCATTTTTTATGCCAATCGATTCTCTGACCCATTATGGCCATTCCTGATCTTTAAATTTATCGCTTTCGTGTCCGTGGTTCCATTTTGGGACATTTTTTTTATGAAAATGTCAACTTTTTGATCAGAAAATTGCAAGTTTTATAACAATGCGTTTCCAGTGCTGATTTTATTGCATCCGGGGGTTTTCAAGCATGCTGGTCACGAATCTACCATCAGACTTCCACCAGAATACCAAATTTTGACATTTTTTGCACATTGACACACGGCTGCAAATGATCAAAAACGTTAAATTTTTGGAGTAACCAACATGCCGCTCACAAATCTGACACCGAAAACGTAATCAGCACGGACGAACCCCCCCCCAGTTGCAAAAAATCAGCCTTGCAGACGCTTTGTTTTAAAACTTGCCATTTTTTGGAGAAAAAGTTGCCATTTTTCATAAAAATGTCCAGAAATGGAAGCATAGGCACCAAATCGAGAAATTTGAAAAGCAGGAATGTCCAGAATGGGTGAGAGAAGCATTAACGATCATAAAAATAACGAAAAACAAACAAATTGTGCGAAAAAATCTTGGGTCCCAATCCGCCGGGTCCCAATCCGCCTATCTCCGTCATTACTGGGAGCGCAAGTATTCTTTATAGCGTTAAATTTTATCATTGAACCTTTTCTCAGAGTAATCAAATTTTATTCATAAGAACTGTCTAAATCACAGATTTGTACCTCAAGTTTGTTGCCTGCCTGTGTAAACTTTTTGGCTGCGAAATGATAGTTTCCTTGCTGAAGGCAACATCGGGCTATTTCATCTAACAATTTTATCCTGTCGACATTTGAAATCCCGCTTTTCTCTAAAAATAGTGACCGCTAGTTACGGGAAATGTATTTGCCGTTATTATAATTACCTGTTTTCGCTGGAGTTAGGAGAGTATCCAATTCGTCTGTCATCATAACGTTCTTACGCGCAATCAATGCCACAGCTTCGTTGTACTAAAAGAATATTCGTTATTTTCATTGAATTTCAATACATTTGTTATAATAAAAGAAGTACCAACGTTTACATACCAATTTAACCCAATTGCTCCCCATCAACAAATAAAAAACCAATTTTAAATGAGCAAAATTTACCATTTTAGAAATGGTTATATTACGCATAAAAGTACTTATAATACTATATCTATTACTTTTCGCCTGCAATTCAATAGAAAACACGAATTATATTTTACAAATTTTATATAGGCTTCATGTTTTGTTAAGTTACCATTTTCGCATATGCAAGAAGTTGGACAGCTTTATGATCTTGCTGATTATTGGAAAAGAATTGCGCTGCTCTCTCTAGGACTCTTGGGTCAGAATTTTCGTCTAAATCTTTAGCGATCAAATCGAGCGCGCTGAATTGTTCGGTTCTGAACGCTAGATCCAATGCACGGCCAATCATGCCTGCCTGAAAACCAAACCATAACCGGCTGTAAAATTGAAAACATACCTTATGATAAAGCATGACTGCCTTGTCGGCATGGCCTGATAGATTTTCATAATAACGAGCAACTTCCATCAGTTCACCGGGTTCTTTCGACTGCAATCAAAATTGTTCTATATATCGGATCCCTCTAAGTTGATAGGTGTCCTTCCCCCACGAATAGAATCTCCCGCTTTCTGGGGGTCCCGGACCCCAAACTCGCGAGTACCCCCCCCCCAAAAAAAAACCCATGATTTTAGGGGGGGGTTATCGATGTCAGATTTGGGGTTGACATACGTGAAAACGTGACTTACGTGTGTCACGTGTGTCACGTAAAAGGGCAAGTTTCGCGTCGCAGCTCGGATCCGGGCGTGTGATACGTCAATCGCTTCATCTCGATGAGCTGAGTCGATTGGTACCGGTTTCGCCGGGAACATCGGCGATTTCCGGGATTTATGGCTTCCGGAAATCCGGAAAATCCTGGATTTGGTCAGGTCACAGATCACCCGTCGCAGCTCGGATCCGGGCGTGTGATACGTCAATCGCTTCGTCTCGACGAGCTGAGTCGATTGGTACCGGCTTCGGCGGGAACATCGACGATTTCCGGGATTTATGGCTTCCGGAAATCCGGAAAATCCTGGATGACCATGGGCGCCGCCGTGCGGCGAAGCCGCTGGGCAGTCCTATGGAATAGAATACTATCCCCCTTTGTAGAAACGAAACAGGGTTTTTCGGGGGGATTTCCAAAAACCGCTTAGTTATGGGCGAGTGATACGTCATTTTGTAGCTCTCGATGAGAGAAGACGAATGACGTATCAATCGGCCCGATACCGGCGGGGGAACGGGAGTTATGGCCAGAGGGAATCCCGAAAATGCAACATTTTGCGCAAAATGCAACTTTCTCCAGACGGCTTAGTTATGGGCGAGTGATACGTCATTTGAAAGCTTTCATCGAGACAAGACGAATGACGTATCACTCGGCTGGATACCGGCCGGCGAGCGGGAGATATGGCCAGGTGGAACCCCCCCCCCAGGTGCAGATGCCCCCAGGTGCAGATGCCCCCAGGTGCAGATGCCGCAGGTGCAGATGCCCCCCAGGTGCAGATGCAGATGTCACTGACAAAGGCGGTGTAACTGACAAGGTTTTTATACTAACGAAGATGCTAGAAGCAGCTTAATGCGCGTCAGCGCATTAAAATACAGAAACGCTTATCACACGTAACCATAAACAAAGACTCCACCAAAAATTTATAAATTTATTTTTTTACTAGCACCGAAGGTGCTAGTAATTTTTGATCGAGAAATAAAATACCGAAAGAGCCAAATTAGCCAATTTGTCTGCCATATCGTGTTCCTGAAACATAAGATTGAAATATTTGCTCTATGTGGAAAATTCATTGCCTTAGCTAATCGAATGGCACTGCTGAAAGCACCTGCTTTACTGAAATATTTGACAGCATTTGGAAAATCTTCCAGCGATTCCAAATGCCTGGCGAGATGAAAAGCTGCGGCACAATCACCAGTCTGGTCAACGACATCACATGCCTTAAATAATTCGAAGATTAGAAAACTCATTAAATCAACGGAAATATTTTTTACCATTTTACAAACTGTCCTAAATTGTATTTAATAAGTACCTCTTGTATTTGTTCCCCGTAGCAATAAATTCTCACGACGGATAGATAATCGCCAGCACTATGGTAGAAATTCTTCGCAGTGTCTAATTCATTTGAACTCTCCAAATATTGAGCCCACCATTTTATAAGATCCCTAAAATATTGGAATTTATAGTAAGAGATTAATTTTTGGTACGAAATGTTAGGATTCGAGGGCGATTCAAATATCCGAACGAACTAACGGATTTATCTAGAAGCTAATTTTTAGCGTCATAGAAATTTTGAAAGCGTTAAATTTGGATAATTTCATAAATGAAAAGTAACATTTGTTACAGTTCTGAAGAACCTTCAAATTTATGGAAATTAATTTTGTCATGAGCTGGAATTATTATTGTTATCCAAATTTTTGGTTTTCCAAAAAAATTGATAAGGCCACTTTCCTGTGTTCATTCAGAAACGTTATGTTTATAATAACAATTAAATTTAGCAAAAATAATAATTAGATAACATGACCCGAGATAACTTACGCCTCTCCTTTTCTTTTTATATAAAATTCTAATGCTTTCGGCTCGTCCAGTAGCATGCGCGGTACTTCAAAGGTATGGACTCCGGCTTTCTCATAGCTTAAAACACTTTTAAACAATGAATCCGACAAAACAGACCTACTTGTCAATCGCTGCTTCGATGGCTCCCACACTTTCCAAATATTTGGCATAATTGTAGTGAGTGTTTCTCAAATGTATCCTATCGTATTTTTCTGAGACATGGAACGCTTCACTCCACTTGCCCTGTGCTTGATAAATTTTATTGACTATGTCGTATCGATTGGCTGTTAGGTAAATTGTTATCGCTTCCTCCTAAATATTAGAACTTAAAGTAACAACAACACTATAGATAAAACAATGAATTATCGGAATTCTATTTTTGAGACTTACGGTCATTCCTAGCTCAAGCGCCAATCTTGCCGCTTGCATGTCTATAGAATCTCCTTTGTCGACAATGTGCCGCAAGGCACATGCAGCCCTGCAATTCCCCATATGTCCCAGGCACACTCTGGCAACATCGATGCGTCGAGTTTTCACGCACATTCGAGCCATATGCTCCCATACACTTTCACTAAAATTTACATTTTTATGGTATTTAATATCTATGAATAATTTCCAAGATTTTGTAATTGATCTGAATTCGAGAATATACCAAATGCAAGCTGAACATATTCACAAATTGTAGGATTTTGGGAATATCTGAGCAACAACAATTTCAATTATCTCAAAAATTACCCTTCTAACACGACTATTTTATTCAAAAGATATAATATATGTTCGGCAATATTTTGTGTTTACCAATGCTAACCTTTTGATAAATTTAATTGCTTTGAAAGCATTGTCCATCTAAATCGGGTGATTACAAAAGTTGTCTTAACTTATAATAAATATACCTGTCCAACGCATAAATAAAAGCTAAAGTTGAGCATGGCCGCTACAGCTTCTGCGTTCTTATAATCAATGCCCACAAATTCTCGCAGCGTACGTCGTAATATTAAACGAGAAATTGTCCTTTCTACAGCGATATCGTCCTCCTCATCGGATTCAATCTAAACAATATAAACTAAATTTTCAGCCAAATTGCAATGTATCTGTGAAAGCGGATCTCTGAAAGGGCCAAGCGACGCGATCAGGGGACGGTCCTGTCCGGCTGTCTCTAAAAGCTGTAAAAGCTTACATTTTTCAAAAAATATATAAATGGTATGGAAACAGCAATTAACGTGTCGGCTTTGGCAGGTCGAGGCTGCAAGTCGTGCATTTGTATGCCGTGTTCCGTGGTAACAAACATACTCAACAAACGGTTTGAACTCTAAAATTATCCGCATTATAAGCCGGGAAGTTAACTTATTTTGAGGCAAATGATAAGCTTTGGGCATGTTTAATGCTAAATTTAAATTACATAGTTATTGTCCTATATATAATGTGCAGGTGGACTCTGGAAGGCTTATATCTGAAGATCTGTCAAGCGGTGGAAAAAAGTGACGACGGATTCGGATTCAGGGTGAAAAATTATCGGGGAAAAAAAATAAAAAAATTCATGGGGGGGGGCTTATTTCGATTTCCAGGGGGGGGTCCAAAACCAAAAACGCTCGGAATGCAAGAAAAAGTGATCCTAAGACGTTTTGAAGGTCAGATTCGGGATTTTTGACCCAAAAAGTGGCTTTTTCCAGAAAAATCCATTTTTTGAAAATTTGACTCTTGAAGGCCGAAAAAGCTGAAAATTACAGGAATGGGGTATTTCGATACGCTGAATCCGAAAATGGAATCGGTTTTTGTATTTTTGACCAAAAAAGTGCCTTTTTCCAGAAAAATCCATTTTTTGAAAATTTGACTCTTGAAGGCCGAAAAAGCTGAAAATTACAGGAATGGGGTATTTCGATACGCTGAATCCGAAAATGGAATCGGTTTTTGTATTTTTGACCAAAAAGTGGCTTTTTCCAGAAAAATCCATTTTTTGAAAATTTGACTCTTGAAGGCCGAAAAAGCTGAAAATTGCAGGAATGGGGTATTTCGATACGCTGAATCCGAAAATGGAATCGGTTTTTGTATTTTTGACCAAAAAAGTGCCTTTTTCCAGAAAAATCCATTTTTTGAAAATTTGACTCTTGAAGGCCGAAAAAGCTGAAAATTACAGGAATGGGGTATTTCGATACGCTGAATCCGAAAATGGAATCGGTTTTTGTATTTTTGACCAAAAAAGTGCCTTTTTCCAGAAAAATCCATTTTTTGAAAATTTGACTCTTGAAGGCCGAAAAAGCTGAAAATTACAGGAATGGGGTATTTCGATACGCTGAATCCGAAAATGGAATCGGTTTTTGTATTTTTGACCAAAAAAGTGCCTTTTTCCAGAAAAATCCATTTTTTGAAAATTTGACTCTTGAAGGCCGAAAAAGCTGAAAATTGCAGGAATGGGGTATTTCGATACGCTGAATCCGAAAATGGAATCGGTTTTTGTATTTTTGACCAAAAAAGTGCCTTTTTCCAGAAAAATCCATTTTTTGAAAATTTGACTCTTGAAGGCCGAAAAAGCTGAAAATTGCAGGAATGGGGTATTTCGATACGCTGAATCCGAAAATGGAATCGGTTTTTGTATTTTTGACCAAAAAAGTGCCTTTTTCCAGAAAAATCCATTTTTTTTAAATTTGACTCTTGAAGGCCGAAAAAGCTGAAAATTGCAGGAATGGGGTATTTCGATACGCTGAATCCGAAAATGGAATCGGTTTTTGTATTTTTGACCAAAAAAGTGCCTTTTTCCAGAAAAATCCATTTTTTTTTAATTTGAATCTTGAAGGCCGAAAAAGCTGGAAATTGCAGGAATGGGGTATTTCGATACGCTGAATCCGAAAATGGAATCGGTTTTTGTATTTTTGACCAAAAAAGTGCCTTTTTCCAGAAAAATCCATTTTTTTTTAATTTGAATCTTGAAGGCCGAAAAAGCTGGAAATTGCAGGAATGGGGTATTTCGATACGCTGAATCCGAAAATGGAATCGGTTTTTGTATTTTTGACCAAAAAAGTGCCTTTTTCCAGAAAAATCCATTTTTTGAAAATTTGACTCTTGAAGGCCGAAAAAGCTGAAAATTACAGGAATGGGGTATTTCGATACGCTGAATCCGAAAATGGAATCGGTTTTTGTATTTTTGACCCAAAAAGTGGCTTTTTCCGGAAAAATCCATTTTTTGAAAATTTGACTCTTGAAGGCCGAAAAAGCTGAAAATTGCAGGAATGGGGTATTTCGATACGCTGAATCCGGAAATGGGAAATTTGGGATTTTTGACCCAAAAAGTGGCTTTATCCAGAAAAATCCATTTTTTGAAAATTTGACTCTTGAACGCCGAAAAGGGTGAAAATTGCAGGAATGGGGTATTTCGATACACTGAATCCGAAAATGGAATCAGATTCGGGATGCTTTTTCCAGAAAAATCCATTTTTTGAAAAATTGACTTTTGAAGGCCGAAAAAGCTGAAAATTGCACGGAAGGGGTATTTCGATACGCTGAATCCGGAAATGGTTTCAGATTCGGGATTTTTGACCCAAAAAGTGCCTTTTTCCAGAAAAATCCATTTTTTGAAAATTTGACTCTTGAAGGCCGAAAAAGCTGAAAATTACAGGAATGGGGTATTTCGATACGCTGAATCCGAAAATGGAATCGGTTTTTGTATTTTTGACCAAAAAAGTGCCTTTTTCCAGAAAAATCCATTTTTTGAAAATTTGACTCTTGAAGGCCGAAAAAGCTGAAAATTGCAGGAATGGGGTATTTCGATACGCTGAATCCGAAAATGGAATCGGTTTTTGTATTTTTGACCAAAAAAGTGCCTTTTTCCAGAAAAATCCATTTTTTTAAAATTTGACTCTTGAAGGCCGAAAAAGCTGAAAATTGCAGGAATGGGGTATTTCGATACGCTGAATCCGAAAATGGAATCGGTTTTTGTATTTTTGACCCAAAAGTGCCTTTTTCCAGAAAAATCCTTTTTTGAAAATTTGACTCTTGAAGGCCGAAAAAGCTGAAAATTGCAGGAATGGGGTATTTCGATACGCTGAATCCGAAAATGGAATCGGTTTTTGTATTTTTGACCAAAAAAGTGCCTTTTTCCAGAAAAATCCATTTTTGAAAATTTGACTCTTGAAGGCCGAAAAAGCTGAAAATTGCAGGAATGGGGTATTTCGATACGCTGAATCCGAAAATGGAATCGGTTTTGTATTTTTGACCAAAAAAGTGCCTTTTTCCAGAAAAATCCATTTTTTGAAAATTTGACTCTTGAAGGCCGAAAAAGCTGAAAATTACAGGAATGGGGTATTTCGATACGCTGAATCCGAAAATGGAATCGGTTTTTGTATTTTTGACCAAAAAGTGGCTTTTTCCAGAAAAATCCATTTTTTGAAAATTTGACTCTTGAAGGCCGAAAAAGCTGAAAATTGCAGGAATGGGGTATTTCGATACGCTGAATCCGAAAATGGAATCGGTTTTTGTATTTTTGACCCAAAAAGTGGCTTTTTCCAGAAAAATCCATTTTTTGAAAATTTGACTCTTGAAGGCCGAAAAAGCTGAAAATTGCAGGAATGGGGTATTTCGATACGCTGAATCCGGAAAATGGGTTCAAATTCGGGATTTTTGACCCAAAAAGTGGCTTTATCCAGAAAAATCCATTTTTTGAAAATTTGACTTTTGAAGTCCGAAAAAGCTGAAAATTGCAGGAATGGGGTATTTCGATACGCTGAATCCGAAAATGGGTTCAGATTCGGGATTTTTGACCCAAAAAGTGGCTTTTTCCAGAAAAATCCATTTTTTGAAAATTTGACTTTTGAAGGCCGAAAAAGCTGAAAATTGCAGGAATGGGGTATTTCGATACGCTGAATCCGAAAAAAGGAATTTGGGATTTTTGACCCAAAAAAATGCCTTTTTCCAGAAAAATCCATTTTTTGAAAATTTGACTTTGAAGGCCGAAAAAGCTGAAAATTGCAGGAAAGGGGCATTTCGATATGCTGAGTCCGAAAATTGAATCAGTTTTTGTATTTTTGACCAAAAAAGTGCCTTTTTCCAGAAAAATCCATTTTTTGAAAAAATTTTACTCTTTTAAGGCCGAAAAAGCTGAAAATTGCAGGAAGGGGTATTTCGATACGCTGAATCCGGGAAAAAGGAATCGGTTTTGGTATTTTTGACCCCAAAAAAATGCCTTTTTCCAGAAAAATCCATTTTTTGAAAATTTGACTCTTGAAGGCCGAAAAAGCTGAAAATTGCAGGAATGGGGTATTTCGATACGCTGAATCCGAAAATGGAATCGGTTTTTGTATTTTTGACCAAAAAAGTGCCTTTTTCCAGAAAAATCCATTTTTTGAAAATTTGACTCTTGAAGGCCGAAAAAGCTGAAAATTGCAGGAATGGGGTATTTCGATACGCTGAATCCGAAAATGGAATCGGTTTTTGTATTTTTGACCAAAAAAGTGCCTTTTTCCAGAAAAATCCATTTTTTTAAAATTTGACTCTTGAAGGCCGAAAAAGCTGAAAATTGCAGGAATGGGGTATTTCGATACGCTGAATCCGAAAATGGAATCGGTTTTTGTATTTTTGACCCAAAAAGTGGCTTTTTCCGGAAAAATCCATTTTTTGAAAATTTGACTCTTGAAGGCCGAAAAAGCTGAAAATTACAGGAATGGGGTATTTCGATACGCTGAATCCGAAAATGGAATCGGTTTTTATATTTTTGACCAAAAAATTGCCTTTTTCCAGAAAAGTCCATTTTTGAAAATTTGACTCTTGAAGGCCGAAAAAGCTGAAAATTACATGAATGGGGTATTTCGATACGCTGAATCCGGAAATGGTTTCAGATTCGGGATTTTTGACCCAAAAAGTGGCTTTTTCCGGAAAAATCCATTTTTTGAAAATTTGACTCTTGAAGGCCGAAAAAGCTGAAAATTGCAGGAATGGGGTATTTCGATACGCTGAATCCGGAAATGGGTTCAAATTCGGGATTTTTGACCCAAAAAGTGGCTTTATCCAGAAAAATCCATTTTTTGAAATTTGACTCTTTTAACGCCGAAAAAGCTGAAAATTGCAGGAATGGGGTATTTCGATACGCTGAATCCGAAAATGGGAATTCGGGATTTTTTACCCAAAAAGTGGCTTTATCCAGAAAAATCCATTTTTTGAAAATTGACTTTTGAAGGCCGAAAAAGGTGAAAATTTCAGGAAGGGGTATTTCGATACGCTAAATCCGGAAATGGGTTCGGTTTTGGATTTTTGACCCGATTAGAGATTTAAGTTACCAAATCCATGATTTGTGATTGAAGTTGACCTAGAGCCCCGATTCGAGATTTAGTTAACCGGGAAAAGCCCTGATTGAGATTTAGTTACCAAAGCCCTGATTCGAGATTTAAGTTACCAAATCCTGATTTGTGACTGAAGTTGACAGAGCCCGATTAGAGATTTAAGTTACCAAACCCATGATTCGAGATTTAAGTTACCAAATCCATGATTTTTGAAGTTACAGAGCTCCGATTGAGATTTTAGTTACCAAAGCCCTGATTCGAGATTTAAGATTTGTGATTGAAGTTGACAGAGCCCCGATTCGAGATTTTAGTTACCAAAGCCCTGATTCGAGATTTAAGTTACCAAATCCCTGATTTGTGACTGAAGTTGACAGAGCCCCGATTAGAGATTTAAGTTACCAAACCCATGATTCGAGATTTAAGTTACCAAACCCATGATTCGAGATTTAAGTTACCAACCCATGATTCGAGATTTAAGTTACCAAACCCATGATTCGAGATTTAAGTTACCAAATCCATGATTTGTGATTGAAGTTGACAGAGACCGATTCGAGATTTAAGTTACCAAACCCATGATTCGAGATTTAAGTTACCAAACCCATGATTCGAGATTTAAGTTACCAAACCCATGATTCGATATTTAAGTTACCAAACCCATGATTCGAGATTTAAGTTACCAAACCCATGATTCGAGATTTAAGTTACCAAACCCATGATTCGAGATTTAAGTTACCAAACCCATGATTCGATATTTAAGTTACCAAACCCATGATTCGAGATTTAAGTTACCAAACCCATGATTCGAGATTTAAGTTACCAAATCCATGATTCGAGACAGAACAACTGGCCAACCCTGGGGAAAACAACTGGCCAACCGGGGGAGAACAACTGGCCAACCCGGGGGAGGACAACCGGCCAACCCTGGGGTGGACAACTGACAAAAATATGATAACTAATACCAAACCACCAGAGATTCTAACGGAAAAAACCGAAAGAATCCCGAAGAATCCTGAAGAATACTGAAAAATTCTAAAAATGGAAAAAATAAACCTGAAAAATCGAAAATTTGAAAAATGGAAAAATATGATAACTAATACCAAACACAAGAGAATTCGACGGGCGCGGCTTTGCCGCGCCCTTTCAACTTGACTAGTACATCTTAAATGTTTCAAAGCCGAATCTAAAGTTAGTCATGGCAATAGGTTTTCAATAATAAATGTGCCATACTTTGACAGTAAACACATTTTTAAGATAGAAGTTTGTTTCAAACTTGTTTGTATTAAACTGTTAGAAAATATTTTGAATAAAAGTCTCCGTCGCAAAATAATTTTTCATCATATCATTTTAAGGCATATTTACAAAAAAGATTACTTATAAAGAAAACTTTACGTTATCTGATCCAATATGATTTGCTTCGCATACTACGAGCCTATAACAGAGCTACGGTAGTAAATTGTATACAAAATATTTATTCTAAGTTTATCACTTACCGTGGATCATTGTGGTCCCAAAAATGGTTGCCCGGTATGTGAAGAGGCATTTGGTACCTGCTTCTTTCCATGTCGATTTTTCTATGTGAAAAAGTTGGTTAGTGTAAAGAAAACATTTTATTTTGTCACTAAATATTAAGGATCTATATCAAGGTTGAAAATGAATGAATTACTGAGAGTAAATTTTCTTCTGTTTCATTGTGAAGCAGACATTTGTTGTCAAAATTTATCAGATTACTAGCTGTTACGTCGGCGCTTCGCGCCGACTTCACAGCTAGGAGCGTGCACAGCGTCAGATTGAGTTCGTCATCGCTTCGCGCACCGCCATCAGCGGTCAGATTGGGTTGTTCGGGAGTAGGCTTTGTCAGCGGAGCCTCGCGGCCTACGGCCGCTCGAACGGGGTTCCCGTTTTTCAAAAAATTTCGAAAAAAAATTTTTCAGAAAAAAATTTTTCCGTACCCCGGGGGTACCCCGATAATTTTTTCGACCCCGGATTCGGATTCAGCACCCCAAAAAACCCCCGGGTGCAAAAAATCAGCTCCCCAGATGCTTCGGTTCAAAATGGCCATTTTTGGCAAAAAATGACACATTTTTGGCCAAAATTTGAAATTTTCGGGTGGTGCGCTAAAAAATTTTTACGGATTCTGTCTCAGCATCTCCTGGGGAGCATTTTGACATATCACACGCCCCGAAAGGAGCGGAACACGAAAACTTTCCTTTGTAGAGCAAAAAAGTGCCAAAAATGACACATTTTTGGCCAAAATTTGAAATATTCAAGTGGTGCGCTAAAAAATTTTTACGGATTCGTTCTTAGAATTCCCAGGGGAACATTTTGACATATCACACTCCCCAAAAGGAGCGGAACTGAGAAAATCCGAAAAAGTCGACAGACAATCACTCCTTACTATAAAAGATTTATATTCACAAGCATTTATTTTATGCAAGTATACAAACCTTTCTGCAGCGGTCTTTGGACGATTTTCTCCACCAGCAGCTCTTGAAGCAGCAGTATCATATTCTTGTTGGTCCGTCACACCAGAGGCAAATGAAAAGTAGCCAACAGAATCTGATTCTGCATCCCAAATTAAAAGCTTCTCAAAAACTTCATCGTTAGGCTAAAGGTATAAATTAGAAGCCATAGCATTACTACCATAAATAGTTTACTTGTAAAATGGTAAAACTAATCCGATTTCCGGCTGAGTTAACTTTCACGCTGGTAAACTGAGCGAAATTTGGAACAGACTTGACAACGTGCGAAGAATGAAATGCGAGTTTCAAATTTCTATAACGGTAAAATTTATTATTTCTGATGAAGAGAATATAACGAAGAATATTTGAAGTATTTTATTTTAAGGCACCTATTCCGTTGTTGGTTGGTGTCCCTCTTAAAAATAATGGGTATGGTATCATGATAGACTACATCTTTTCATGTGAATAACCTATAACAGATGTTACCGAAAACTCTCTAATTTAACCCCCGGAGTATAATTATTCAATCGACCTCTAGGGCGGGGGCATAATTAAAGGGGTGTAAAATTACAGGGGCGGTTAAATTAGAGAGTTTACAGTATTTCATAAAATGAAGAAACAGTGATTCACAACCGAAATGAGATAATCAGTATCCTATCCATAATTTTGAAAAAGATTTGACCCCAACGAAATAAGAGCCGATTTTAGTTATAATACGGAGGAATTTGTTTCATATTTTTACTGTATGAATTTGCATATTCGTTGTCAAAATTAACATACTCATCACTTAAGTCGTATATGCGGAAGTATCCATTTGACGTAGCGACGCAGAGCCATTTTCCATTCACATCCAAAAGCGATGGATTTCCTTCGATTTCTCGAAAAGTCACCGACTTTTTCAACGTACCCTGCAAATTGAATTCGGTATACTCTGTCGTATGGCTTTATTTTTCTAAAAGAATACCTGTATTGTATTTATCAGAAGACGATCTTTTTCAACAGTATATATCTGTTGGTTGTAGTAAAGCGCTTTGGATATTAAAGGACTATCAAATGATGAAAGAGTTTGAATCCGCAGCGGAGAATCATTGGTATATATGATTTGATCTAATTGGATCTAAAGTGCCAAATAATTATTGAGAGTAATGTTAACTTTAAATAAGTGCAGTAGCTGACATAGCTGCACTAAATTTCCTAGGTTTCACTATTTTCTAAATTGGCCATTGTGGATATGCGATTCAATGTATATTCGTCATTTTATCATTTTTACATTAACATAAAATGTAGAGCTTATGAATAAATCATAGAAAAGTATAAAACTCATACCTTGTTCTCATCCCATAATAAAAGGTGACTTCCGCTAATGAAGAATCCCTTAATGTTTGTGTGCAGCTGTAATTCTTGCGTTTCGACCGGATCCGTAATCTGTAAAATGCTGATTTTACAATTTTATTAACGAGCAAAAATATATTGACATGATAATATTTTTAATAATTACCTTGATCAGCGTCAAAACCTGTGCGCTGACTTGGATGACCGCATACTAAATCAGGAATATAGCGACAAAACTTTATCTCTCACTCCAAACAAAATGAAAATACTCAAATATAATCGTATTTTTATTACTGGTATTAATTTGTCAGGTAACAAACTTCTCTAACCATTTTAGACTTAATGGTGTTATCTATAATAGTAGTATCTATAAAAGGTAATCCTTGAATGCACTAACAAGCAATGGGTGGTGTCATAAAAATGAGAAAAGGAGTGAATATTTTCATTAGCTATTGCAAATAAAAAACAAAAAGTAGGAAATATCGTTAAGAGCCTTTTAAGCGATTATGAAACCATTACGACATAAAATAATTTCACCATCAAAAATAAAATATTTCGACTGTCACTATATTAACTTTCTCCCACAATGCCCACCTCCGTGTCCACAAAAAAGTCGATGCCTTGCGAAAGAAAAATCTCCACGGAATGTGTCGAGTTAATGGCTAGCGCTGTGGACGATGGAGACCAGGCCATCTCATTAATCTAAATATTTAAAAATATCTTGCAGTCAATACAAACAATAATCCGATCTGCTAGTTCTAAAGTCAGATTCATTTCCGGGGCTTACTAATGGCGCCCGGGATAGCGATAATCCAGAGTCATGTTTATATTGGCTATGAACTGGGTACTTACTTGCGTGTTGAGAGTGAGTGCATTTTGGAGTCTGAACTGCTGGTCGATGGGCAATGTCTCGTCATTTATTCCTCGCCTCTGCCGCCGCCAGGATGCGACCTTTCCGGTGGAGGTAGCGCCAGAAATTGTATCTAAATATGATCGAAAATAGCTCGCTTAAAAATGGAGAACTTTTCCGATTAATTTTTATAATCAATATTGAGTATTATATATGGTGGTTGGTTTTAGAAGGTTGGAATTTTTTGCGAAATATTTACGAAATATTAAAACTAACATACATTGATTCAGTTTTCTCTATGTGCATGCTTGTTTATAGCTCTCTTGTTATTTAATACTTTATCTTTTAACCTTTATTTAGTGCAAAAAGTATCGGTATTGTATTAAATTTCTACCGTGATTTTTTTCTGAATATGAATTTTTTAATCGGTTCCAAAAAATTTCACAAACCTGTATTCCATTTTAATAGAAACAAATGAGTTAAGGTTTGTAACGCAGTATTCACTTTCAATGTTTTTTTGTCCATTGTTAGGAAACAAAATAACAATCGGGATTATATGTGTAATGTGTAGAAAATTGATGTAAGGTAATGCGAATATAAAGTTTAGTTAGACAGTAAAACTCAAATGAGAGTGGAATTTTGAATAGTAAAACCTTTAGCACGTTAAGATTTTACCTTTTTTGGAAGAATAACTCAAACATATTATTTGTTCGTTAGTGTCGTAGCCTTTATCGGTTGACAACCTGAAACCGAGGTGCAGGTAAATATTAGCTGGATAATCACTGGTTACCCAAACGCTGCGTTATCTTCATTCTCCAAGTCCCAAACTCGGATTTCTCTCTCGCCGTAGCAAATGGCAATTATCTCGTAGTCGATGCCAATCATCGAAAAGTGCTCGTGCTTGCCGCTCAATTTTACCTAAATCATAAGTTTTGGAAAAGTCCCTCCGTCACATCAGAAGAAGACCTTTTTAAGTTGGTTTCATAGCAACGCTTTTTACACTAGAATTTTATGCTAAGTCTTACTTATATTTTCTCTGTATTCTGTAATATCCCATCGAAAAATCAGTATTAAAATTTGTTCTTATAGCACGCAGCAAAATTACTGCACATTACGTTCATCTTTTAATCTAGCCGTTATGATACGTTATTCCCGTATTACTTATCGTTCGCTCACCCAACATTTACTTTATCTATTGCAAGCTATCCCCAATATAATTGCAGTAACTCGATTTTTCTGCTTCTGTCCCACATTCAGTTGATCTCACATTTGAGTCACATTCAGACAGTGCTATAGCATAGGGTTAAATGTGACTCAAATGTGAAAGTTGTTAAATGTGTCCCACAGTTAACAAAACCCACATTTGATACACATTTAGACTATCCTTCAGCACTGCTCAAATGTGAGATCAACTGAATGTGTAACGCACAGACACAAATCGAGTTACTGAACTAGGAAGTCAACACATTTGAGACACATTTAATATATTCTCTCTCTAAGTCTCTAATCGTCTATCCCGTAATGTCTAATCAATTCCTCTAACTTTGATAGGAAATCAATATGAAATATTAGTAAAAAGTAAAATATGTCTCATTTTCTCTGCTGAATCCAAGTTTTTGAACCAAAATTGATATCTCTAATCGTCTAACCAGTAATTTATATCCCAGGAAAAATTGATGAAAAATATCGAGTAATTTATATCCCAGGAAAAATTAATACAAAATTATCCACAAATTTTTATCCCAGGAAAAATTGATGGAAAATATCCGAAAATTTATATCCCAGGAAAATTGGTGAAAAATATCGAGAAATTTATATCCCAGGAAAATTGATGGAAAATATCCGAAAATTTGTATCCGCAGGAAAAATTGATGGAAAAATATCGAGAAATTTATATCCCAGGAAAATTGATGAAAAATATCCGAAAATTTATATTCCAGGAAAATTGATGAAAAATATCCAGTAATTTATATCCCAGGAAAATTGATGGAAAATATCCGAAAATTTATATTCCAGGAAAATTGATGAAAAATATCCAGTAATTTATATCCCAGGAAAATTGATGGAAAATATCCGAAAATTTGTATCCGCAGGAAAAATTGATGGAAAAATATCGAGAAATTTATATCCCAGGAATATTGATGAAAAATATCCGAAAATTTATATTCCAGGAAAATTGATGAAAAATATCCAGTAATTTATATCCCAGGAAAATTGATGGAAAAATATCCGAAAATTTATATCCCAGGAAAATTGGTGAAAAATATCGAGAAATTTATATCCCAGGAAAATTGATGAAAAATATCCGAAAATTTATATCTATGTTTTAAAATTTATATCTAAATTTATATCTCTACCATCTATCCCCGGAAGAAAAGCTGGAAAATTTTATATCAATCTATCCCGGGAAAAATAGCTGTAAAATTTTATATCAATCTATCCCGGGAAAAATAGCTGGAAAATTTTATATCAATCTATCCCGGGAAAAATAGCTGGAAAATTTTATATCAATCTATCCCGGGAAGAATAGCTGGAAAATTTTATATCAATCTATCCCGGGAAGAATAGCTGGAAAATTTTATATCAATCTATCCCGGGAAGAATAGCTGGAAAATTTT
The DNA here is from genome assembly GCA_022814885.1 of Ditylenchus destructor. Taxonomy (NCBI): domain Eukaryota; kingdom Metazoa; phylum Nematoda; class Chromadorea; order Rhabditida; family Anguinidae; genus Ditylenchus; species Ditylenchus destructor. The sequence goes on from JAKKPZ010000006.1 coordinate 388,780, forward strand.
ATATCAATCTATCCCGGGAAATATACCGGAAAAACTTATATCAATCTATCCCGGGAAAAATAGCTGTTAAATTTTATATCAATCTATCCCGGGAAAAATAGCTGGAAAATTTTATATCAATCTATCCCGGGAAAAATAGCTGGAAAATTTTATATCAATCTATCCCGGGAAAAATAGCTGTTAAATTTTATATCAATCTATCCCGGGAAAAATAGCTGGAAAATTTTATATCAATCTATCCCGGGAAAAATAGCTGGAAAATTTTATATTAATCTATCCCGGGCAGCATAGCTGGAAAATTTTATATCAATCTATCCCGGGAAATATACCGGAAAAACTTATATCAATCTATCCCGGGAAAAATAGCTGTTAAATTTTATATCAATCTATCCCGGGACATAGATAGACAATTTATTACCATACGTCATTTGAAAATTTGAGATAGTATAGATCCGTTTATTCGCCCGGCTTTGCCGGGCGATTCGCCCCTAGTGATAATTAACTAGAACGCATTACATTACCGCTAATTTTCACTTTGCTAATCTTATATTCCACATTGTTTTCCTATATGTCATACATTATAGTCTTCTTGAGTTCGAAATATATAGTTCTGGTGTGGTTTACTGAACAAGTATATGAACTTTCATATACCTTAACTTTATCGTTTGCCAGCCGGCCTTCCACAGCCAATTCATAGAACATCATTCCATCGGAAATTGCGAGAATGTATGACGATTTCTCGGGTACATTCAACAATTGCCGGATACTGCTATCTGCCTTAATCCTATTTTTTAATTCATCAATTCAAAACATATTATTTTTGATTTACCTGAAACACTCTTTGCAACTGTCCATTGATTGGGTCGAAAACATATACACCGCCTTTATTGGTAGAAATCAGGAAAAACACTGCCAAATTATCATGTAATTTTTGCTTTGAGCTTAATAATTGTTTTTCTTCTTCGAACTCCTGAAATAAAACCATACTAATGATTACATACAAATAAATCCTGTACCATAAATTTCTTATGCTTCGAAAGAAGTTGTGAAAGTCCGTCGTTTCCGCCTTCCGACTTTCTTCTGTTAAGTCCAAAGCTGGAACTTTTTTGCAAGGTCATCTTTTCTGACGCATTTGGTAGTTCCAATACTTTTCTAAAAATGCATATCGGATCATAATTTTAATATTCGTCAAGTGTCACGAAATCGACACTCGCTGCTCTTTCTGGGAAGTGGGCAAAGTATAGGGTTTCATTTTATGCCAAATTTGGAACAACAATTTCCGATTTCGCTTGCGGCCTCCTACATTTTTGCGGTAAAATAGCAAAACATATTAGAATGTGTTTGACTATGGTTCCTAGCAGTTACAATTTGAATGTTTGTTTCAATTTTTATCTTCTCTCTCAGTAAAATAATAAAATAAAACTGACAACCATGGTTCACTTTTCAATTGAATTTTAATTCAGCTTAATTGTTTAATGTGTAAATTTATTTCTTCTCTCATTTTTCTCTTTTTTCATCAAAAAATTTTTACCTCGAAAAGGTATTATCTTTACGCAATTCTTATAAAATTCCTTTATTAATTTTCGTTCACATGCTAAGATATTTCTAAGAAATGTTTCAAAAATTCCCGGCTTCATTATCCTTTGAATTAGTTCTGTAATACTATAAGAAATACCTGTCCAAGAGCTTAGAGCATATATCCGTTGGCGTCTCATCCACAATAGTGCCCGAAGTTAAACGCTGCGGCTGCTGGTCTTGGTCACTTGCATGACGTTTATCGAATTGGAAAGATCGAATTTCACCGGCCTATTAATTTTACTATTTACGTAAGCAAACAACCAATAATGTACCTCATCTGCAGCCAACATAAGTGAGCCGTTATCGGCCCATATCAACCGACATATGTGTCCCAAGTCCACTCCTCGAATCTCACTTTCTACAAATTCCTGATTATTGAAAAGCTACCAAGAAACAGTATTAAACAAATCCGACCTGTTCTATTTGTTGGATGCACTAACTCGATTCTGCCTGAGTCCCACCCTACCGCTAAAAGAGAATCAAATGGGTGCCAATCCAGGAAAGTTGGCAGCTGATTTGGTCTTACTGTTGAGGAATAAAATGGTTTTCCTCCCTAAAATATTAACCCTTTATTGCCGGACCGTACGATTTTGCTGATATTTGGTATACAGAGCAGATTTAGGCCCCTGATAACGGGAAAAATATTATTTTTTCGAAATTCGACCAAAAATGGCGATTTTCACGGGTCCCAAAATTTAGCGCGAATTCAAATTTTAGCCAAAAAATCAGGTCCTGCACGGAATTTGACAAGCTAATTAGATTCCACGTAGCCGATTTACACGGCAATTTTTTTTAATTTCCGCAAAAGGTGCCAAATTTCGAAAGTTACGAAGGTTTTTAGAAATTGGAAAATTTAAGGTGAGCCCCAAAATTCGTCAATTTTCCTCGATTTTCGGGGGTATGTCTCGAAAATGGCCATTTTTCAGGCCAAAATCGTAGATAAAGTGGCTAAACAAATTACATACCCTGAATCAGTACAAAAAGTTGGCTATATAAGAGCAATATCAGATTTGAGCTAGGAGACCAAAAAATTGGCGAAAAATTACTCCAAAGTTTGCGTATCTATTCGGATACACTAGGCAATGAAGGGTTAATATGTCTAATGCAACACATATTGGTAAACCATGAATACTTGTTGCTCAACCGCTAAATGTTCAACCACTACATTGATCAACTAGACAAAGGTCAACCGGTCTCTTAATGAAAATTTTTCTCAAAATGTTTGAAAATTTATCTTGAATTTAGCCCCTCTATATAACGCGGATTTCGTCCGGTCCCTTGTCCCTTATAAAGAGAGTCGACTGTATTTGAAACCAATATCATTTTTCATGTTAATTGTTTCTTTTTCACACTATGCGTATTAATAAGTTTCGTGTACATAAAGTTTATTGCCTCAAAACGTCTTATTGTGCAGTTCAGTATTTGAATGGCATAGACAACTTTTCTACGCGTTATATTTTTGCTATGAAAAACCAATAACTCGGAAAATATTATCAGAAACAAATTGTTGAGAATAAAAAATGTATAATACCAATTTGCAGGATGCAATGCGTGGTACCAGTAAAAAATTTGTAAACATTCTCTATGTGCGGGTATTTGACCAACAAATAAATCTTTATAATTAACTATCATTATATCATCGTCCATCAACTAGTTATCCCTTTCCTGCACTTATATTTACCGTTTTTATCGTTATCCCTATTTTAAGCCGACCTTTTTTGTGTAAAAGCTGACAAATCCGCCGGTGGATGGAATATGCGAAGATACGCCGAGAATTTCTCTGACCGGATGCCACTTTATGCTGAGATGCTGCACATTTTCCACGGCCACAACCTCGTCCAATTTCTGACCCACTAACATTTATTATCGGTTTTGGATGAAAGGTTCCACACCAAAATAATAAGACAATGAACGTATAATTATTATGCAAATTCTTTGTAACCTTTTCAATTGTCACTATGGAAACACAGGAAATGCTTGCGCCTTTTTTCTTTTATGGTTAGGGAACCATATGGAAAAGCATAAAGATGCTGAGCATTTTGCAGACACTATATAGCAGCATAATGTAGCATACAGGCGGAAAACGAGTACCGTTATCTATAGGAAATTCTCTGCTATCTTTTCATCGCTCAATTTTTGCTATTGAAACCAATAAAGATATCTCCGGGATTTTCGAGCACCATGCTGAGACTTGATGTTTCTTTCTCTGCCTTTAATATATAATTTATTGAGCTATGAGCGGTAAAAGAAAATCAAAATCTGTTTTTCGTGTCCAGTATCATAAAGACATGGAAAATTCGTTTCTCAAGAATATTAGCAGTAAGATGTTTGTTACTTTGCAAGATAGGAATGTGCTGACCAGTTGTATTCTACTGAGCTTGAGATTTCACATGTCTTTATCTTTAACACTATGGCATAGTTATCAAAACATAATATTAATTTTGCTCGTTGAACAGTTATTACTCTTTGGAATATCACGTGAGAATATGTTTTTATCGGTATATATTAACCACTTTTCTGTGGTGCCATTCTTGAAATACTATCATTTATGTAATAGGTTTAGTAGATTATCCCTCTAGGACTCAGAAACAGACTCAATACCCTTTTATCAGTCTCATGCGCTATTATTGTTGGCTGATTCTTCGTTGTTCCATGAAATGATCTTTGAATTGTTAGGAATCCCTAAAACTGGTTATTGTTAAAAGAGACACATAAAAGTGTTACTCGAGTAAATTATTGCTAAACCAAAATTACTGTCATCCAAGAATGAACCATTTTAATGATAATTTTAGCAAATGACCCAGACATTACGACTCCAATCGATTTTGGAAATGTTTATTCATACACAACCTATTCAATCGCATTTTATTATGTTTTTAGGTGAACAATGGATAAAGAAGGTGCGCCGATGAGCTATTCCGTAGCTCCGTCAAACATTACGCGGAAAACCAGAAATAAACTGCTCCTAATAGCCGGGGCTATCTCGTTCTCGAGCATATTTCAAATGGGATATAGCAACGGTAAAATGCTTTTCTAAACTGAAAATATTATAATTAATGTTAACAAGTTGTGTCTAAAAGGACCATTTTGTTCTTTGCAAACGCAATAAATGAAGAAGATTTATAGAAATTGATCTCTTAAAACATTTTTCAGCATATGTAAATAGCGCCATATTAAATTTCCGTGCGTTCCTAAACGTTTCCTTGGCAGAACGGGACATTGAAATGACCTCTTCTACATTCACTTGGTTGGTTAGTAATTTTTAATTTTCGAGTGAAGTTCATTACTAGTGACTTTAGTGGTCCGTTATCCTGAATTCATGGTTTCCAGGATTCGCAATCGGCAACTGGTATATAATTTTGCAGTATACGTCTTTAGATAAATTTATGGATTTTAGGATTGCGATCCCGCTTACGGACCGTTTTGGCAGAAAGAGTAATTTCATATCCAATACTATTGTATAATTTATGATCCAAAAATAACAGGAGGACTGCTGATTGGAAACGCTGTGACACTTCTTGTTTGTTTATTTTTTCAATATTTAACTTGTATTTATTATTAGGTTGATCAACCTAATATTTACCATTACAGGCTGACCTTCTGATGACTCTCGCTGTGGCTTTTGATCTTGCGGAACTGTTTCTTTGTGGGAGATTTATTTCAGCTTTCAGCTCTGGGATTTCGATGTGCTCTCTTATCTTATTTCTACAAGTAAGCTACTTCAATATTACAATAAGAATAACTTTGCTTTCAGAATTTTAATCTACTAAAATTGGAATATTAGGAAATTCCGCCGGCGGAAATGCGCGGCCGTTTGTCATTTTTCGCAGAGATGGCATTCGTAATGTTGAATGCTTTTGGTGTTATTATGGGTATGGGTACCATGCTCGGTGGACATATCATAATTCTTGTCGGCATTGCAATTATTCCGGCGATTTTCTCACTGATCGTCCTCATACCTCTTCACGAAACGCCAAAATTTTTGCTTGTTCAAAAGAAGGATAAAGATTCCGCAACATTGGCAGCAGCTTTTTATTTGGACCTAAGTTTGTTTTATGATTAATCTAGTCAAGGAGTTTTTACTCAGTTATTATAGGGAAATTAATACGAAAATTTCACGCATTGTCGAACCGATTTAATATTTCCTCAAAATTTACAGAACATGATCAAGCATGTGAGTATATTGAAACGTTCGAGAGATTGGATGGAGAAGCGGAAAGTAAGGACTCATCCACATTGTCAATACTTCGCGATATTTTCACAACTCAACATGTCCGACTGGGATTTCTGCTAGGAATTTTGTCATTACAAATCACCACAAGCATTTGGCCTGTCATCTTCTTTTCTACAGAATTTTTACGGGACGCCAATATTTCTGACCAATTGGCTGAAGAGGTGTCATCACTCATGCTCGTTCTCAGGTCTCGATTTGCTTAGCTTACAGAAAATTGTCAAATGATTTTAGTACTATCTTTAACACAGCCGAACGCATTGAAACATACCTTAGCTATCTTCCATACATCATTTAATCGATATAAGCAAGTGAACAGAAGAAATTTGAACATATTAACCTTTTATAGATCTCTGCTCACAGTTATAATTTTAGTACCATGGCAACATTTACTGGCTTTCTATTGATCGAAAAATTCAGCAGAAGACTTTTATTTTTATCAGCAAGTGCAATCAACATTTTCTGTCTTTTTGCATTTGTGTTGTTCTCCCAAGCCCAGAAGTTCGTCGACTTTGCAAAATACGGATGTATTATAGCTGTTTGTGGCCACGGCATTTCTTACAGGTATTTTACTGCTAATTTGTAACAAATATTCGAAACACTCTTTTCGAAACACGAAGCAATGCATCTTGAACCTGGTTGAATTAATGGATGAGATGAAATATTTAAGGAATTTAATTAATTAATTTGAGCGTCGTTTCGATTTTGACTTAAATGTATCTTTCCACTTAAAAAATAATATGGAAATCTTTCCATCACTTTTAGGCTACTAATCTGAGGTCATTAAGATTGGATTGCTAAGAAAGCTTGCTTTCTCGTGAAAAACTGCCACGAGTAAGAGAAATGATTTTGCAAAAATTTCAAACACAAAATAACAGCTTATATTTGACGGCTTTTATATAAACCCTAAAGGTGTAGATTTTAAAAGGAGCTATAGGTCGCTTATGAGTTACAGAAAAATAAAAGTTATGAAACGATCAAGCAATAGTTTTATACGGATTTTATAGCCAATATATCGGATTAATTCGTGTTTTAGTTTCGCTACCGGTCCCATTGCCTGGTTTATCACAGCGGAACTCGTCCCAACGGCGTATCGCTCCACGTGCCAATCCATTGCCTTATCACTGAACCATCTAATGGCCTTTTTGTTAACTCTTTTGGTCCTTCCTTTGTATAATATTATGGGTTCAATTGCACTATTGTTTCTTTTTGTTATTCCACCGACCGTGTGCTTGATTTTCCTTTACTATCGTCTACCTGAAACTTCGGTCAGTATTGAAGAAGTTATCAGATCCTTGAGCAAAAGTGATAAAAAAATTGAAAGAACAAACTAATTTTTTGAGAGTTTGCGGATACATTTCCTTACAATATCGTGCATGTCTGAATTTTAAGCTTTGGATTATTATTTTGGTCCCATATTGGTAAGATCTATTCTGGAAAATTCCTTTAAGATAAAAACTCGAATTTACATTGTTGGCATTTCTATGATGCATTTACAAATAAATCTATTGTTGTTCTCTCAAATTGGATAATTATTATATGTCGCTTTAATTTATATGTTCGGTTCAGTAAAGCAAAGTAAGAAAATCTTAGTTATGAATGATGCTGTTATGGTTAAGCAAATCCATTGTATTTCATTGAAACATTCTATTGATATTTTACAACCAATATTGAGTCAAATACTTTGTAAAATTGACCTTTCTCGATTTTTGATTGGTAAGCACAAAAATCATGTGACAATACGATTACAGAATATCCATCCTTGTTTCCCCAATATGAAACATTTTTGTCTACCCTATACTTCCTGTAAAATAGTCCTCGGAACATTAATAATCTTTTTCCATGGAACCTGAAAATAGGAAAAGTGGCCTAGGCATCGTGGGGACATTTGTCGTTGGCCAGGCAGAGAATAGACAGCAGGCAGGATTATGTGTGGATGAAGGGAGAAAGAGGCAGATCGCCGTTGAGTGATATGCCTCACTGGGCAGCACTAAATCATATATGCGCCCATTGCTGCAGAGTTAAAATTTATTCCCGAACATTTTGCAATTGACAACCGCGTTCACACTTGTTACCTGATTTTATCAATATCGATTGTAAAGGTTACTCGATTCTATCAAAGTTATTCTTACCCAATGAATAGAAAGATGACAACGAAAGCTGACATGAATGGTGTGGAGAAACAGCAATGCGAAGGCCTAGAAAGCATCCTGAATAACGCGCATTTATCTGACAATGCTCTCGAAGATGCAATCCGCTTCATTTATGGACGTCGTCTTCCGTAAGTTTCTTGCAAGTACTTTTTAACGAAAATTTTTCGAAGAAGATGGGTGCAATAGAGAATTGTAGGAAAGCTAAAAAATTTCCATAAAGAATTTAGTATAAGCCCTTACATAAAAGATCCATGCTATAGAACCAATGTAAATAGTTTAATCGAACTTAGGAATTTATTACTTACGTAAACATCTTTATGCAAAGAGACTTTTATTTTAGACAACTCGCCTTCAGCAACGATATTTTGGACCAAGCGAAAGAGAAAAATTTTGATTTGCAAGGATATATTATAAAAGCACAGCCAGAACAGTGCCGTCGGCCACGAAAGGTGAATTCTATCATATGATTAATTTTGTTAAAATTTATTGTATTCAGGTGAAAGTGGCGGCAATTCAAAACCAAATCGTATTGCCTACCACCGCTCCAGTGTGTGAACAGAGGCACGCTATTCACGACAGAGTTGGAACGCTCATCGAAGCGGCTGCACAAGGAGGGGCCCAGATTGTATGTTTGCAAGAAGCCTGGAGTGAGTTTTCTTTTTAATTAGGTATGAAACCTCTTGAAGGCCGAAAAAGCTGAAAATTGCAGGAATGGGGTATTTCGATACGCTGAATCCGAAAATGGAATCGGTTTTTGTATTTTTGACCAAAAAAGTGCCTTTTTCCAGAAAAATCCATTTTTTTTTAATTTGACTCTTGAAGGCCGAAAAAGCTGGAAATTGCAGGAATGGGGTATTTCGATACGCTGAATCCGAAAATGGAATCGGTTTTTGTATTTTTGACCCAAAAAGTGGCTTTTTCCGGAAAAATCCATTTTTTGAAAATTTGACTCTTGAAGGCCGAAAAAGCTGAAAATTGCAGGAATGGGGTATTTCGATACGCTGAATCCGGAAATGGGTTCAAATTCGGGATTTTTGACCCAAAAAGTGGCTTTATCCAGAAAAATCCATTTTTTGACAATTTGACTCTTGAACGCCGAAAAGGCTGAAAATTGCAGGAATGGGGTATTTCGATACACTGAATCCGAAAATGGGTTCAGATTCGGGATTTTTTACCCAAAAAGTGGCTTTATCCAGAAAAATCCATTTTTTGAAAAATTGACTTTTGAAGGCCGAAAAAGCTGAAAATTGCACGGAAGGGGTATTTCGATACGCTGAATCCGGAAATGGTTTCAGATTCGGGATTTTTGACCCAAAAAGTGGCTTTTTCCGGAAAAGTCCATTTTTTGAAAATTTGGCTTTTGAAGGCCGAAAAAGCTGAAAATTACAGGAATGGGGTATTTCGATACGCTGAATCCGAAAATGGAATCGGTTTTTGTATTTTTGACCAAAAAAGTGCCTTTTTCCAGAAAAATCCATTTTTTGAAAAATTGACTTTTGAAGGCCGAAAAAGCTGAAAATTGCACGGAAGGGGTATTTCGATACGCTGAATCCGGAAATGGTTTCAGATTCGGGATTTTTGACCCAAAAAGTGCCTTTTTCCAGAAAAATCCATTTTTTGAAAATTTGACTCTTGAAGGCCGAAAAAGCTGAAAATTACAGGAATGGGGTATTTCGATACGCTGAATCCGAAAATGGAATCGGTTTTTGTATTTTTGACCCAAAAAGTGGCTTTTTCCGGAAAAATCCATTTTTTGAAAATTTGACTCTTGAAGGCCGAAAAAGCTGAAAATTGCAGGAATGGGGTATTTCGATACGCTGAATCCGAAAATGGAATCGGTTTTTGTATTTTTGACCAAAAAAGTGCCTTTTTCCAGAAAAATCCATTTTTTGAAAATTTGACTCTTGAAGGCCGAAAAAGCTGAAAATTACAGGAATGGGGTATTTCGATACGCTGAATCCGAAAATGGAATCGGTTTTTGTATTTTTGACCAAAAAGTGCCTTTTTCCAGAAAAATCCATTTTTTGAAAATTTGACTCTTGAAGGCCGAAAAAGCTGAAAACTGCAGGAATGGGGGATTTCGCTACGCTGGATCCGGAAATGGAATCGGTTTTTGTATTTTTGACCAAAAAAGTGCCTTTTTCCAGAAAAATCCATTTTTTAAATTTGACTCTTGAAGGCCGAAAAAGCTGAAAATTGCAGGAATGGGGTATTTCGATACGCTGAATCAAAATTTGACTCTTGAAGGCCGAAAAAGCTGAAAATTGCAGGAATGGGGTATTTCGATACGCTGAATCCGAAAATGGAATCGGCTTTTGTATTTTTGACCAAAAAAGTGCCTTTTTCCAGAAAAATCCATTTTTTGAAAATTTGACTCTTGAAGGCCGAAAAAGCTGAAAATTACAGGAATGGGGTATTTCGATACGCTGAATCCGAAAATGGAATCGGTTTTTGTATTTTTGACCAAAAAAGTGCCTTTTTCCAGAAAAATCCATTTTTTGAAAATTTGACTCTTGAAGGCCGAAAAAGCTGAAAATTACAGGAATGGGGTATTTCGATACGCTGAATCCGAAAATGGAATCGGTTTTTGTATTTTTGACCCAAAAAGTGGCTTTTTCCGGAAAAATCCATTTTTTGAAAATTTGACTCTTGAAGGCCGAAAAAGCTGAAAATTGCAGGAATGGGGTATTTCGATACGCTGAATCCGGAAATGGGTTCAAATTCGGGATTTTTGACCCAAAAAGTGGCTTTATCCAGAAAAATCCATTTTTTGACAATTTGACTCTTGAACGCCGAAAAGGCTGAAAATTGCAGGAATGGGGTATTTCGATACACTGAATCCGAAAATGGGTTCAGATTCGGGATTTTTTCCCAAAAAGTGGCTTTATCCAGAAAAATCCATTTTTTGAAAAATTGACTTTTGAAGGCCGAAAAAGCTGAAGATTGCAGGAAGGGGTATTTCGATACGCTGAATCCGAAATGGTTTCAGATCGGGATTTTTGACCAAAAAGTGGCTTTTTCCGGAAAAGTCCATTTTTTGAAAATTTGGCTTTTGAAGCCGAAAAAGCTGAAAATTACAGGAATGGGGTATTTCGATACGCTGAATCCGAAAATGGAATCGGTTTTTGTATTTTTGACCAAAAAAGTGCCTTTTTCCAGAAAAATCCATTTTTTGAAAAATTGACTTTTGAAGGCCGAAAAAGCTGAAAATTGCACGGAAGGGGTATTTCGATACGCTGAATCCGGAAATGGTTTCAGATTCGGGATTTTTGACCCAAAAAGTGCCTTTTTCCAGAAAAATCCATTTTTTGAAAATTTGACTCTTGAAGGCCGAAAAAGCTGAAAATTGCAGGAATGGGGTATTTCGATACGCTGAATCCGAAAATGGAATCGGTTTTTGTATTTTTGACCAAAAAAGTGCCTTTTTCCAGAAAAATCCATTTTTTGAAAATTTGACTCTTGAAGGCCGAAAAAGCTGAAAATTGCAGGAATGGGGTATTTCGATACGCTGAATCCGAAAATGGAATCGGTTTTTGTATTTTTGACCAAAAAAGTGCCTTTTTCCAGAAAAATCCGTTTTTTGAAAATTTGACTCTTGAAGGCCGAAAAAGCTGAAAATTGCAGGAATGGGGTATTTCGATACGCTGAATCCGAAAATGGAATCGGTTTTTGTATTTTTGACCAAAAAAGTGCCTTTTTCCAGAAAAATCCATTTTTTGAAAATTTGACTCTTGAAGGCCGAAAAAGCTGAAAATTACAGGAATGGGGTATTTCGATACGCTGAATCCGAAAATGGAATCGGTTTTTGTATTTTTGACCCAAAAAGTGGCTTTTTCCGGAAAAATCCATTTTTTGAAAATTTGACTCTTGAAGGCCGAAAAAGCTGAAAATTGCACGGAAGGGGTATTTCGATACGCTGAATCCGGAAATGGTTTCAGATTCGGGATTTTTGACCCAAAAAGTGGCTTTATCCAGAAAAATCCATTTTTTGAAAAATTGACTTTTGAAGGCCGAAAAAGGTGAAAATTTCAGGAATGGGGTATTTCGATACGCTAAATCCGGAAATGGGTTCGGTTTTTGGATTTTTGACCCGATTAGAGATTTAAGTTACCAAATCCATGATTTGTGATTGAAGTTGACAGAGCCCCGATTCGAGATTTTAGTTACCAAAGCCCTGATTCGAGATTTTAGTTACCAAAGCCCTGATTCGAGATTTTAGTTACCAAAGCCCTGATTCGAGATTTAAGTTACCAAACCCATGATTTGTGACTGAAGTTGACAGAGCCCCGATTAGAGATTTAAGTTACCAAACCCATGATTCGAGATTTAAGTTACCAAATCCATGATTTGTGATTGAAGTTGACAGAGCCCCGATTCGAGATTTTAGTTACCAAAGCCCTGATTCGAGATTTAAGTTACCAAATCCCTGATTTGTGACTGAAGTTGACAGAGCCCCGATTAGAGATTTAAGTTACCAAACCCATGATTCGAGATTTAAGTTACCAAACCCATGATTCGAGATTTAAGTTACCAACCCATGATTCGAGATTTAAGTTACCAAACCCATGATTCGAGATTTAAGTTACCAAATCCATGATTTGTGATTGAAGTTGACAGAGACCGATTCGAGATTTAAGTTACCAAACCCATGATTCGAGATTTAAGTTACCAAACCCATGATTCGAGATTTAAGTTACCAAACCCATGATTCGATATTTAAGTTACCAAACCCATGATTCGAGATTTAAGTTACCAAACCCATGATTCGAGATTTAAGTTACCAAACCCATGATTCGAGATTTAAGTTACCAAACCCATGATTCGATATTTAAGTTACCAAACCCATGATTCGAGATTTAAGTTACCAAACCCATGATTCGAGATTTAAGTTACCAAATCCATGATTCGAGACAGAACAACTGGCCAACCCTGGGGAAAACAACTGGCCAACCGGGGGAGAACAACTGGCCAACCCGGGGGAGGACAACCGGCCAACCCTGGGGTGGACAACTGACAAAAATATGATAACTAATACCAAACCACCAGAGATTCTAACGGAAAAAACCGAAAGAATCCCGAAGAATCCTGAAGAATACTGAAAAATTCTAAAAATGGAAAAAATAAACCTGAAAAATCGAAAATTTGAAAAATGGAAAAATATGATAACTAATACCAAACACAAGAGAATTCGACGGGCGCGGCTTTGCCGCGCCCTTTCAACTTGACTAGTACATCTTAAATGTTTCAAAGCCGAATCTAAAGTTAGTCATGGCAATAGGTTTTCAATAATAAATGTGCCATACTTTGACAGTAAACACATTTTTAAGATAGAAGTTTGTTTCAAACTTGTTTGTATTAAACTGTTAGAAAATATTTTGAATAAAAGTCTCCGTCGCAAAATAATTTTTCATCATATCATTTTAAGGCATATTTACAAAAAAGATTACTTATAAAGAAAACTTTACGTTATCTGATCCAATATGATTTGCTTCGCATACTACGAGCCTATAACAGAGCTACGGTAGTAAATTGTATACAAAATATTTATTCTAAGTTTATCACTTACCGTGGATCATTGTGGTCCCAAAAATGGTTGCCCGGTATGTGAAGAGGCATTTGGTACCTGCTTCTTTCCATGTCGATTTTTCTATGTGAAAAAGTTGGTTAGTGTAAAGAAAACATTTTATTTTGTCACTAAATATTAAGGATCTATATCAAGGTTGAAAATGAATGAATTACTGAGAGTAAATTTTCTTCTGTTTCATTGTGAAGCAGACATTTGTTGTCAAAATTTATCAGATTACTAGCTGTTACGTCGGCGCTTCGCGCCGACTTCACAGCTAGGAGCGTGCACAGCGTCAGATTGAGTTCGTCATCGCTTCGCGCACCGCCATCAGCGGTCAGATTGGGTTGTTCGGGAGTAGGCTTTGTCAGCGGAGCCTCGCGGCCTACGGCCGCTCGAACGGGGTTCCCGTTTTTCAAAAAATTTCGAAAAAAAATTTTTCAGAAAAAAATTTTTCCGTACCCCGGGGGTACCCCGATAATTTTTTCGACCCCGGATTCGGATTCAGCACCCCAAAAAACCCCCGGGTGCAAAAAATCAGCTCCCCAGATGCTTCGGTTCAAAATGGCCATTTTTGGCAAAAAATGACACATTTTTGGCCAAAATTTGAAATTTTCGGGTGGTGCGCTAAAAAATTTTTACGGATTCTGTCTCAGCATCTCCTGGGGAGCATTTTGACATATCACACGCCCCGAAAGGAGCGGAACACGAAAACTTTCCTTTGTAGAGCAAAAAAGTGCCAAAAATGACACATTTTTGGCCAAAATTTGAAATATTCAAGTGGTGCGCTAAAAAATTTTTACGGATTCGTTCTTAGAATTCCCAGGGGAACATTTTGACATATCACACTCCCCAAAAGGAGCGGAACTGAGAAAATCCGAAAAAGTCGACAGACAATCACTCCTTACTATAAAAGATTTATATTCACAAGCATTTATTTTATGCAAGTATACAAACCTTTCTGCAGCGGTCTTTGGACGATTTTCTCCACCAGCAGCTCTTGAAGCAGCAGTATCATATTCTTGTTGGTCCGTCACACCAGAGGCAAATGAAAAGTAGCCAACAGAATCTGATTCTGCATCCCAAATTAAAAGCTTCTCAAAAACTTCATCGTTAGGCTAAAGGTATAAATTAGAAGCCATAGCATTACTACCATAAATAGTTTACTTGTAAAATGGTAAAACTAATCCGATTTCCGGCTGAGTTAACTTTCACGCTGGTAAACTGAGCGAAATTTGGAACAGACTTGACAACGTGCGAAGAATGAAATGCGAGTTTCAAATTTCTATAACGGTAAAATTTATTATTTCTGATGAAGAGAATATAACGAAGAATATTTGAAGTATTTTATTTTAAGGCACCTATTCCGTTGTTGGTTGGTGTCCCTCTTAAAAATAATGGGTATGGTATCATGATAGACTACATCTTTTCATGTGAATAACCTATAACAGATGTTACCGAAAACTCTCTAATTTAACCCCCGGAGTATAATTATTCAATCGACCTCTAGGGCGGGGGCATAATTAAAGGGGTGTAAAATTACAGGGGCGGTTAAATTAGAGAGTTTACAGTATTTCATAAAATGAAGAAACAGTGATTCACAACCGAAATGAGATAATCAGTATCCTATCCATAATTTTGAAAAAGATTTGACCCCAACGAAATAAGAGCCGATTTTAGTTATAATACGGAGGAATTTGTTTCATATTTTTACTGTATGAATTTGCATATTCGTTGTCAAAATTAACATACTCATCACTTAAGTCGTATATGCGGAAGTATCCATTTGACGTAGCGACGCAGAGCCATTTTCCATTCACATCCAAAAGCGATGGATTTCCTTCGATTTCTCGAAAAGTCACCGACTTTTTCAACGTACCCTGCAAATTGAATTCGGTATACTCTGTCGTATGGCTTTATTTTTCTAAAAGAATACCTGTATTGTATTTATCAGAAGACGATCTTTTTCAACAGTATATATCTGTTGGTTGTAGTAAAGCGCTTTGGATATTAAAGGACTATCAAATGATGAAAGAGTTTGAATCCGCAGCGGAGAATCATTGGTATATATGATTTGATCTAATTGGATCTAAAGTGCCAAATAATTATTGAGAGTAATGTTAACTTTAAATAAGTGCAGTAGCTGACATAGCTGCACTAAATTTCCTAGGTTTCACTATTTTCTAAATTGGCCATTGTGGATATGCGATTCAATGTATATTCGTCATTTTATCATTTTTACATTAACATAAAATGTAGAGCTTATGAATAAATCATAGAAAAGTATAAAACTCATACCTTGTTCTCATCCCATAATAAAAGGTGACTTCCGCTAATGAAGAATCCCTTAATGTTTGTGTGCAGCTGTAATTCTTGCGTTTCGACCGGATCCGTAATCTGTAAAATGCTGATTTTACAATTTTATTAACGAGCAAAAATATATTGACATGATAATATTTTTAATAATTACCTTGATCAGCGTCAAAACCTGTGCGCTGACTTGGATGACCGCATACTAAATCAGGAATATAGCGACAAAACTTTATCTCTCACTCCAAACAAAATGAAAATACTCAAATATAATCGTATTTTTATTACTGGTATTAATTTGTCAGGTAACAAACTTCTCTAACCATTTTAGACTTAATGGTGTTATCTATAATAGTAGTATCTATAAAAGGTAATCCTTGAATGCACTAACAAGCAATGGGTGGTGTCATAAAAATGAGAAAAGGAGTGAATATTTTCATTAGCTATTGCAAATAAAAAACAAAAAGTAGGAAATATCGTTAAGAGCCTTTTAAGCGATTATGAAACCATTACGACATAAAATAATTTCACCATCAAAAATAAAATATTTCGACTGTCACTATATTAACTTTCTCCCACAATGCCCACCTCCGTGTCCACAAAAAAGTCGATGCCTTGCGAAAGAAAAATCTCCACGGAATGTGTCGAGTTAATGGCTAGCGCTGTGGACGATGGAGACCAGGCCATCTCATTAATCTAAATATTTAAAAATATCTTGCAGTCAATACAAACAATAATCCGATCTGCTAGTTCTAAAGTCAGATTCATTTCCGGGGCTTACTAATGGCGCCCGGGATAGCGATAATCCAGAGTCATGTTTATATTGGCTATGAACTGGGTACTTACTTGCGTGTTGAGAGTGAGTGCATTTTGGAGTCTGAATTGCTGGTCGATGGGCAATGTCTCGTCATTTATTCCTCGCCTCTGCCGCCGCCAGGATGCGACCTTTCCGGTGGAGGTAGCGCCAGAAATTGTATCTAAATATGATCGAAAATAGCTCGCTTAAAAATGGAGAACTTTTCCGATTAATTTTTATAATCAATATTGAGTATTATATATGGTGGTTGGTTTTAGAAGGTTGGAATTTTTTGCGAAATATTTACGAAATATTAAAACTAACATACATTGATTCAGTTTTCTCTATGTGCATGCTTGTTTATAGCTCTCTTGTTATTTAATACTTTATCTTTTAACCTTTATTTAGTGCAAAAAGTATCGGTATTGTATTAAATTTCTACCGTGATTTTTTTCTGAATATGAATTTTTTAATCGGTTCCAAAAAATTTCACAAACCTGTATTCCATTTTAATAGAAACAAATGAGTTAAGGTTTGTAACGCAGTATTCACTTTCAATGTTTTTTTGTCCATTGTTAGGAAACAAAATAACAATCGGGATTATATGTGTAATGTGTAGAAAATTGATGTAAGGTAATGCGAATATAAAGTTTAGTTAGACAGTAAAACTCAAATGAGAGTGGAATTTTGAATAGTAAAACCTTTAGCACGTTAAGATTTTACCTTTTTTGGAAGAATAACTCAAACATATTATTTGTTCGTTAGTGTCGTAGCCTTTATCGGTTGACAACCTGAAACCGAGGTGCAGGTAAATATTAGCTGGATAATCACTGGTTACCCAAACGCTGCGTTATCTTCATTCTCCAAGTCCCAAACTCGGATTTCTCTCTCGCCGTAGCAAATGGCAATTATCTCGTAGTCGATGCCAATCATCGAAAAGTGCTCGTGCTTGCCGCTCAATTTTACCTAAATCATAAGTTTTGGAAAAGTCCCTCCGTCACATCAGAAGAAGACCTTTTTAAGTTGGTTTCATAGCAACGCTTTTTACACTAGAATTTTATGCTAAGTCTTACTTATATTTTCTCTGTATTCTGTAATATCCCATCGAAAAATCAGTATTAAAATTTGTTCTTATAGCACGCAGCAAAATTACTGCACATTACGTTCATCTTTTAATCTAGCCGTTATGATACGTTATTCCCGTATTACTTATCGTTCGCTCACCCAACATTTACTTTATCTATTGCAAGCTATCCCCAATATAATTGCAGTAACTCGATTTTTCTGCTTCTGTCCCACATTCAGTTGATCTCACATTTGAGTCACATTCAGACAGTGCTATAGCATAGGGTTAAATGTGACTCAAATGTGAAAGTTGTTAAATGTGTCCCACAGTTAACAAAACCCACATTTGATACACATTTAGACTATCCTTCAGCACTGCTCAAATGTGACTCAAATGTGAGATCAACTGAATGTGTAACGCACAGACACAAATCGAGTTACTGAACTAGGAAGTCAACACATTTGAGACACATTTAATATATTCTCTCTCTAAGTCTCTAATCGTCTATCCCGTAATGTCTAATCAATTCCTCTAACTTTGATAGGAAATCAATATGAAATATTAGTAAAAAGTAAAATATGTCTCATTTTCTCTGCTGAATCCAAGTTTTTGAACCAAAATTGATATCTCTAATCGTCTAACCAGTAATTTATATCCCAGGAAAAATTGATGAAAAATATCGAGTAATTTATATCCCAGGAAAAATTAATACAAAATTATCCACAAATTTTTATCCCAGGAAAAATTGATGGAAAATATCCGAAAATTTATATCCCAGGAAAATTGGTGAAAAATATCGAGAAATTTATATCCCAGGAAAATTGATGGAAAATATCCGAAAATTTGTATTCCAGGAAAATTGATGAAAAATATCCAGTAATTTATATCCCAGGAAAATTGATGGAAAATATCCGAAAATTTATATCCAGGAAAATTGATGAAAAATATCCAGAATTTATATCCCAGGAAAATTGATGAAAATATCCGAAAATTTTATCCAGGAAAATTGATGAAAAATATCCAGAATTTATATCCCAGGAAAATTGATGAAAATATCCGAAAATTTATATCCCAGGAAATTGATAAAAATATCCAGAATTTATATCCCAGGAAAATTGATGGAAAATATCCGAAAATTTATATCCAGGAAAATTGATGAAAAATATCAGAAATTTATATCCCAGGAAAATTGATGGAAAAATATCCGAAAATTTATATCCAGGAAAATTGTGAAAAATATCGAAAATTTATATCCCAGGAAAATTGATGAAAAATATCCGAAAATTTATATCTATCCGGAAAAATTGCTGAAATTTTATATCTAATCTATCCCGGAAAAATAGCTGGAAAATTTATATCAATCTATCCCGGGAAAAATAGCTGGAAAATTTTATATCAATCTATCCCGGGAAAAATAGCTGGAAAATTTTATATCAATCTATCCCGGAAAATAGCTGGAAAATTTTATATCAATCTATCCCGGGAAAAATAGCTGGAAAATTTTATATCAATCTATCCCGGGAAAATAGCTGGAAAATTTTATATCAATCTATCCCGGGAAAATAGCTGGAAAATTTTATATCAATCTATCCCGGGTGAAGAAATTAAACTGGAAATCGAATTTATATCAATCTATCCCGGAAAATAGCTGGGAAATTTTATATCAATCTATCCCGGGAAAAATAGCTGGAAAATTTTATATCAATCTATCCCGGGAAAAATAGCTGTAAAATTTTATATCAATCTATCCCGGGAAAAATAGCTGGAAAATTTTATATCAATCTATCCCGGGAAAAATAGCTGGAAAATTTTATATCAATCTATCCCGGGAAAAATAGCTGGAAAATTTTATATCAATCTATCCCGGGAAAAATAGCTGTAAAATTTTATATCAATCTATCCCGGGAAAAATAGCTGGAAAATTTTATATCAATCTATCCCGGGAAAAATAGCTGGAAAATTTTATATCAATCTATCCCGGGAAAAATAGCTGTTAAATTTTATATCAATCTATCCCGGGAAAAATAGCTGTAAAATTTTATATCAATCTATCCCGGGAAAAATAGCTGGAAAATTTTATATCAATCTATCCCGGGAAAAATAGCTGTTAAATTTTATATCAATCTATCCCGGGAAAAATAGCTGGAAAATTTTATATCAATCTATCCCGGGAAAAATAGCTGGAAAATTTTATATTAATCTATCCCGGGCAGCATAGCTGGAAAATTTTATATCAATCTATCCCGGGAAATATACCGGAAAAACTTATATCAATCTATCCCGGGAAAAATAGCTGTTAAATTTTATATCAATCTATCCCGGGACATAGATAGACAATTTATTACCATACATCATTTGAAAATTTGAGATAGTATAGATCCGTTTATTCGCCCGGCTTTGCCGGGCGATTCGCCCCTAGTGATAATTAACTAGAACGCATTACATTACCGCTAATTTTCACTTTGCTAATCTTATATTCCACATTGTTTTCCTATATGTCATACATTATAGTCTTCTTGAGTTCGAAATATATAGTTCTGGTGTGGTTTACTGAACAAGTATATGAACTTTCATATACCTTAACTTTATCGTTTGCCAGCCGGCCTTCCACAGCCAATTCATAGAACATCATTCCATCGGAAATTGCGAGAATGTATGACGATTTCTCGGGTACATTCAACAATTGCCGGATACTGCTATCTGCCTTAATCCTATTTTTTAATTCATCAATTCAAAACATATTATTTTTGATTTACCTGAAACACTCTTTGCAACTGTCCATTGATTGGGTCGAAAACATATACACCGCCTTTATTGGTAGAAATCAGGAAAAACACTGCCAAATTATCATGTAATTTTTGCTTTGAGCTTAATAATTGTTTTTCTTCTTCGAACTCCTGAAATAAAACCATACTAATGATTACATACAAATAAATCCTGTACCATAAATTTCTTATGCTTCGAAAGAAGTTGTGAAAGTCCGTCGTTTCCGCCTTCCGACTTTCTTCTGTTAAGTCCAAAGCTGGAACTTTTTTGCAAGGTCATCTTTTCTGACGCATTTGGTAGTTCCAATACTTTTCTAAAAATGCATATCGGATCATAATTTTAATATTCGTCAAGTGTCACGAAATCGACACTCGCTGCTCTTTCTGGGAAGTGGGCAAAGTATAGGGTTTCATTTTATGCCAAATTTGGAACAACAATTTCCGATTTCGCTTGCGGCCTCCTACATTTTTGCGGTAAAATAGCAAAACATATTAGAATGTGTTTGACTATGGTTCCTAGCAGTTACAATTTGAATGTTTGTTTCAATTTTTATCTTCTCTCTCAGTAAAATAATAAAATAAAACTGACAACCATGGTTCACTTTTCAATTGAATTTTAATTCAGCTTAATTGTTTAATGTGTAAATTTATTTCTTCTCTCATTTTTCTCTTTTTTCATCAAAAAATTTTTACCTCGAAAAGGTATTATCTTTACGCAATTCTTATAAAATTCCTTTATTAATTTTCGTTCACATGCTAAGATATTTCTAAGAAATGTTTCAAAAATTCCCGGCTTCATTATCCTTTGAATTAGTTCTGTAATACTATAAGAAATACCTGTCCAAGAGCTTAGAGCATATATCCGTTGGCGTCTCATCCACAATAGTGCCCGAAGTTAAACGCTGCGGCTGCTGGTCTTGGTCACTTGCATGACGTTTATCGAATTGGAAAGATCGAATTTCACCGGCCTATTAATTTTACTATTTACGTAAGCAAACAACCAATAATGTACCTCATCTGCAGCCAACATAAGTGAGCCGTTATCGGCCCATATCAACCGACATATGTGTCCCAAGTCCACTCCTCGAATCTCACTTTCTACAAATTCCTGATTATTGAAAAGCTACCAAGAAACAGTATTAAACAAATCCGACCTGTTCTATTTGTTGGATGCACTAACTCGATTCTGCCTGAGTCCCACCCTACCGCTAAAAGAGAATCAAATGGGTGCCAATCCAGGAAAGTTGGCAGCTGATTTGGTCTTACTGTTGAGGAATAAAATGGTTTTCCTCCCTAAAATATTAACCCTTTATTGCCGGACCGTACGATTTTGCTGATATTTGGTATACAGAGCAGATTTAGGCCCCTGATAACGGGAAAAATATTATTTTTTCGAAATTCGACCAAAAATGGCGATTTTCACGGGTCCCAAAATTTAGCGCGAATTCAAATTTTAGCCAAAAAATCAGGTCCTGCACGGAATTTGACAAGCTAATTAGATTCCACGTAGCCGATTTACACGGCAATTTTTTTTAATTTCCGCAAAAGGTGCCAAATTTCGAAAGTTACGAAGGTTTTTAGAAATTGGAAAATTTAAGGTGAGCCCCAAAATTCGTCAATTTTCCTCGATTTTCGGGGGTATGTCTCGAAAATGGCCATTTTTCAGGCCAAAATCGTAGATAAAGTGGCTAAACAAATTACATACCCTGAATCAGTACAAAAAGTTGGCTATATAAGAGCAATATCAGATTTGAGCTAGGAGACCAAAAAATTGGCGAAAAATTACTCCAAAGTTTGCGTATCTATTCGGATACACTAGGCAATGAAGGGTTAATATGTCTAATGCAACACATATTGGTAAACCATGAATACTTGTTGCTCAACCGCTAAATGTTCAACCACTACATTGATCAACTAGACAAAGGTCAACCGGTCTCTTAATGAAAATTTTTCTCAAAATGTTTGAAAATTTATCTTGAATTTAGCCCCTCTATATAACGCGGATTTCGTCCGGTCCCTTGTCCCTTATAAAGAGAGTCGACTGTATTTGAAACCAATATCATTTTTCATGTTAATTGTTTCTTTTTCACACTATGCGTATTAATAAGTTTCGTGTACATAAAGTTTATTGCCTCAAAACGTCTTATTGTGCAGTTCAGTATTTGAATGGCATAGACAACTTTTCTACGCGTTATATTTTTGCTATGAAAAACCAATAACTCGGAAAATATTATCAGAAACAAATTGTTGAGAATAAAAAATGTATAATACCAATTTGCAGGATGCAATGCGTGGTACCAGTAAAAAATTTGTAAACATTCTCTATGTGCGGGTATTTGACCAACAAATAAATCTTTATAATTAACTATCATTATATCATCGTCCATCAACTAGTTATCCCTTTCCTGCACTTATATTTACCGTTTTTATCGTTATCCCTATTTTAAGCCGACCTTTTTTGTGTAAAAGCTGACAAATCCGCCGGTGGATGGAATATGCGAAGATACGCCGAGAATTTCTCTGACCGGATGCCACTTTATGCTGAGATGCTGCACATTTTCCACGGCCACAACCTCGTCCAATTTCTGACCCACTAACATTTATTATCGGTTTTGGATGAAAGGTTCCACACCAAAATAATAAGACAATGAACGTATAATTATTATGCAAATTCTTTGTAACCTTTTCAATTGTCACTATGGAAACACAGGAAATGCTTGCGCCTTTTTTCTTTTATGGTTAGGGAACCATATGGAAAAGCATAAAGATGCTGAGCATTTTGCAGACACTATATAGCAGCATAATGTAGCATACAGGCGGAAAACGAGTACCGTTATCTATAGGAAATTCTCTGCTATCTTTTCATCGCTCAATTTTTGCTATTGAAACCAATAAAGATATCTCCGGGATTTTCGAGCACCATGCTGAGACTTGATGTTTCTTTCTCTGCCTTTAATATATAATTTATTGAGCTATGAGCGGTAAAAGAAAATCAAAATCTGTTTTTCGTGTCCAGTATCATAAAGACATGGAAAATTCGTTTCTCAAGAATATTAGCAGTAAGATGTTTGTTACTTTGCAAGATAGGAATGTGCTGACCAGTTGTATTCTACTGAGCTTGAGATTTCACATGTCTTTATCTTTAACACTATGGCATAGTTATCAAAACATAATATTAATTTTGCTCGTTGAACAGTTATTACTCTTTGGAATATCACGTGAGAATATGTTTTTATCGGTATATATTAACCACTTTTCTGTGGTGCCATTCTTGAAATACTATCATTTATGTAATAGGTTTAGTAGATTATCCCTCTAGGACTCAGAAACAGACTCAATACCCTTTTATCAGTCTCATGCGCTATTATTGTTGGCTGATTCTTCGTTGTTCCATGAAATGATCTTTGAATTGTTAGGAATCCCTAAAACTGGTTATTGTTAAAAGAGACACATAAAAGTGTTACTCGAGTAAATTATTGCTAAACCAAAATTACTGTCATCCAAGAATGAACCATTTTAATGATAATTTTAGCAAATGACCCAGACATTACGACTCCAATCGATTTTGGAAATGTTTATTCATACACAACCTATTCAATCGCATTTTATTATGTTTTTAGGTGAACAATGGATAAAGAAGGTGCGCCGATGAGCTATTCCGTAGCTCCGTCAAACATTACGCGGAAAACCAGAAATAAACTGCTCCTAATAGCCGGGGCTATCTCGTTCTCGAGCATATTTCAAATGGGATATAGCAACGGTAAAATGCTTTTCTAAACTGAAAATATTATAATTAATGTTAACAAGTTGTGTCTAAAAGGACCATTTTGTTCTTTGCAAACGCAATAAATGAAGAAGATTTATAGAAATTGATCTCTTAAAACATTTTTCAGCATATGTAAATAGCGCCATATTAAATTTCCGTGCGTTCCTAAACGTTTCCTTGGCAGAACGGGACATTGAAATGACCTCTTCTACATTCACTTGGTTGGTTAGTAATTTTTAATTTTCGAGTGAAGTTCATTACTAGTGACTTTAGTGGTCCGTTATCCTGAATTCATGGTTTCCAGGATTCGCAATCGGCAACTGGTATATAATTTTGCAGTATACGTCTTTAGATAAATTTATGGATTTTAGGATTGCGATCCCGCTTACGGACCGTTTTGGCAGAAAGAGTAATTTCATATCCAATACTATTGTATAATTTATGATCCAAAAATAACAGGAGGACTGCTGATTGGAAACGCTGTGACACTTCTTGTTTGTTTATTTTTTCAATATTTAACTTGTATTTATTATTAGGTTGATCAACCTAATATTTACCATTACAGGCTGACCTTCTGATGACTCTCGCTGTGGCTTTTGATCTTGCGGAACTGTTTCTTTGTGGGAGATTTATTTCAGCTTTCAGCTCTGGGATTTCGATGTGCTCTCTTATCTTATTTCTACAAGTAAGCTACTTCAATATTACAATAAGAATAACTTTGCTTTCAGAATTTTAATCTACTAAAATTGGAATATTAGGAAATTCCGCCGGCGGAAATGCGCGGCCGTTTGTCATTTTTCGCAGAGATGGCATTCGTAATGTTGAATGCTTTTGGTGTTATTATGGGTATGGGTACCATGCTCGGTGGACATATCATAATTCTTGTCGGCATTGCAATTATTCCGGCGATTTTCTCACTGATCGTCCTCATACCTCTTCACGAAACGCCAAAATTTTTGCTTGTTCAAAAGAAGGATAAAGATTCCGCAACATTGGCAGCAGCTTTTTATTTGGACCTAAGTTTGTTTTATGATTAATCTAGTCAAGGAGTTTTTACTCAGTTATTATAGGGAAATTAATACGAAAATTTCACGCATTGTCGAACCGATTTAATATTTCCTCAAAATTTACAGAACATGATCAAGCATGTGAGTATATTGAAACGTTCGAGAGATTGGATGGAGAAGCGGAAAGTAAGGACTCATCCACATTGTCAATACTTCGCGATATTTTCACAACTCAACATGTCCGACTGGGATTTCTGCTAGGAATTTTGTCATTACAAATCACCACAAGCATTTGGCCTGTCATCTTCTTTTCTACAGAATTTTTACGGGACGCCAATATTTCTGACCAATTGGCTGAAGAGGTGTCATCACTCATGCTCGTTCTCAGGTCTCGATTTGCTTAGCTTACAGAAAATTGTCAAATGATTTTAGTACTATCTTTAACACAGCCGAACGCATTGAAACATACCTTAGCTATCTTCCATACATCATTTAATCGATATAAGCAAGTGAACAGAAGAAATTTGAACATATTAACCTTTTATAGATCTCTGCTCACAGTTATAATTTTAGTACCATGGCAACATTTACTGGCTTTCTATTGATCGAAAAATTCAGCAGAAGACTTTTATTTTTATCAGCAAGTGCAATCAACATTTTCTGTCTTTTTGCATTTGTGTTGTTCTCCCAAGCCCAGAAGTTCGTCGACTTTGCAAAATACGGATGTATTATAGCTGTTTGTGGCCACGGCATTTCTTACAGGTATTTTACTGCTAATTTGTAACAAATATTCGAAACACTCTTTTCGAAACACGAAGCAATGCATCTTGAACCTGGTTGAATTAATGGATGAGATGAAATATTTAAGGAATTTAATTAATTAATTTGAGCGTCGTTTCGATTTTGACTTAAATGTATCTTTCCACTTAAAAAATAATATGGAAATCTTTCCATCACTTTTAGGCTACTAATCTGAGGTCATTAAGATTGGATTGCTAAGAAAGCTTGCTTTCTCGTGAAAAACTGCCACGAGTAAGAGAAATGATTTTGCAAAAATTTCAAACACAAAATAACAGCTTATATTTGACGGCTTTTATATAAACCCTAAAGGTGTAGATTTTAAAAGGAGCTATAGGTCGCTTATGAGTTACAGAAAAATAAAAGTTATGAAACGATCAAGCAATAGTTTTATACGGATTTTATAGCCAATATATCGGATTAATTCGTGTTTTAGTTTCGCTACCGGTCCCATTGCCTGGTTTATCACAGCGGAACTCGTCCCAACGGCGTATCGCTCCACGTGCCAATCCATTGCCTTATCACTGAACCATCTAATGGCCTTTTTGTTAACTCTTTTGGTCCTTCCTTTGTATAATATTATGGGTTCAATTGCACTATTGTTTCTTTTTGTTATTCCACCGACCGTGTGCTTGATTTTCCTTTACTATCGTCTACCTGAAACTTCGGTCAGTATTGAAGAAGTTATCAGATCCTTGAGCAAAAGTGATAAAAAAATTGAAAGAACAAACTAATTTTTTGAGAGTTTGCGGATACATTTCCTTACAATATCGTGCATGTCTGAATTTTAAGCTTTGGATTATTATTTTGGTCCCATATTGGTAAGATCTATTCTGGAAAATTCCTTTAAGATAAAAACTCGAATTTACATTGTTGGCATTTCTATGATGCATTTACAAATAAATCTATTGTTGTTCTCTCAAATTGGATAATTATTATATGTCGCTTTAATTTATATGTTCGGTTCAGTAAAGCAAAGTAAGAAAATCTTAGTTATGAATGATGCTGTTATGGTTAAGCAAATCCATTGTATTTCATTGAAACATTCTATTGATATTTTACAACCAATATTGAGTCAAATACTTTGTAAAATTGACCTTTCTCGATTTTTGATTGGTAAGCACAAAAATCATGTGACAATACGATTACAGAATATCCATCCTTGTTTCCCCAATATGAAACATTTTTGTCTACCCTATACTTCCTGTAAAATAGTCCTCGGAACATTAATAATCTTTTTCCATGGAACCTGAAAATAGGAAAAGTGGCCTAGGCATCGTGGGGACATTTGTCGTTGGCCAGGCAGAGAATAGACAGCAGGCAGGATTATGTGTGGATGAAGGGAGAAAGAGGCAGATCGCCGTTGAGTGATATGCCTCACTGGGCAGCACTAAATCATATATGCGCCCATTGCTGCAGAGTTAAAATTTATTCCCGAACATTTTGCAATTGACAACCGCGTTCACACTTGTTACCTGATTTTATCAATATCGATTGTAAAGGTTACTCGATTCTATCAAAGTTATTCTTACCCAATGAATAGAAAGATGACAACGAAAGCTGACATGAATGGTGTGGAGAAACAGCAATGCGAAGGCCTAGAAAGCATCCTGAATAACGCGCATTTATCTGACAATGCTCTCGAAGATGCAATCCGCTTCATTTATGGACGTCGTCTTCCGTAAGTTTCTTGCAAGTACTTTTTAACGAAAATTTTTCGAAGAAGATGGGTGCAATAGAGAATTGTAGGAAAGCTAAAAAATTTCCATAAAGAATTTAGTATAAGCCCTTACATAAAAGATCCATGCTATAGAACCAATGTAAATAGTTTAATCGAACTTAGGAATTTATTACTTACGTAAACATCTTTATGCAAAGAGACTTTTATTTTAGACAACTCGCCTTCAGCAACGATATTTTGGACCAAGCGAAAGAGAAAAATTTTGATTTGCAAGGATATATTATAAAAGCACAGCCAGAACAGTGCCGTCGGCCACGAAAGGTGAATTCTATCATATGATTAATTTTGTTAAAATTTATTGTATTCAGGTGAAAGTGGCGGCAATTCAAAACCAAATCGTATTGCCTACCACCGCTCCAGTGTGTGAACAGAGGCACGCTATTCACGACAGAGTTGGAACGCTCATCGAAGCGGCTGCACAAGGAGGGGCCCAGATTGTATGTTTGCAAGAAGCCTGGAGTGAGTTTTCTTTTTAATTAGGTATTTATATTTGCTCAACTTTTGAAAAACCTATTACCTAAATATAAGCTTGTCAACTATGAAGAAGCGTCACATTAAATTACGTAAAAGAGCGCATACATTTGCGTAAATTTTATCGGCAATGAAAATAAATTTGTCACCGTTTTGCTTAAAATTTTCATTAATGATTCAGAGATAAATTTTATTTCAGCGATGCCGTTCGCATTTTGCACAAGAGAACGTATGTTTTTTCACTGTTACTTAAATATTCTCTATTTCAGGATTACCTTGGACAGAATTTGCTGAATCCGCGGAAAATGGACCGAGTACGAAATTTCTCAAACAGGTTTTACAATTCCTCCCTGCTTGTCTTACAATATTCGATTAATTTAGTTGGCAAAAAAACATGGAATTGTGATTATTTCGTCGATTTTGGAAAGAGACGAAGAAAAAGATGACTCTATCTGGAACACCGCGGTCGTGATATCTCACACAGGGAACTACATAGGGAAAACCCGCAAAAATCATATTCCCCGTGTTGGCGATTTTAATGAAGTATTTTTTTGCATTATAACTACTATTTTAAAATTTTCATTTGCCATAATTTGATTTCACGTTTTATTGAAAATTTGATGATAGATACGAAATATGCATTGTGAGGTAAATGTTTGATATGCTATGAAAATAAAATACTAGCAAAAAATGCAGAAACAACATAAAATTTAAATTTGTATGAGAGTATGTATTTTCATTTCACAATCGAATATTTTAGTCGACATATTACATGGAATCAACGCTCGGCCATCCGGTATTTGAGACAGCTTTTGGTAATTTTTGCAACCTTTTAATTAATTAAATTAACTTTCAAATTTTCAGGCAAAATAGGCATCAACATCTGCTACGGGCGCCATCATCCTCAAAATTGTAGGAAATTGTACCATTTTCTTGATTACAAATTCTTTTTCGTACAGGGATGATGTATGCATTGAATGGTGCAGAAATAATTTTCAACCCCTCCGCCACAGTTAATGGCCTTAGCGAAGCTTTATGGCCGGTGAGTTTTCTTTGGTAAATTTTTACTTTCGAGAATAAAGTGGTTTTCCTCCAAATTTTCAATATCCAGATATTTTAAAGATCCAGTGGTCATTAAACTGAGAAAATTTTTCATGTTAAAAATCATATATCGCTTTTGCGAGCATAGAATTAAAGTATAACTCGTAGTTACATAAAGTCTAATCATTAAGGTCGAGGCACGCAATGCAGCGATTGCAAATCATGTGTATACTGTGGCCATTAATCGCGTAGGGACAGAAATTTTCCCTAACGAGTTCACCTCCGCCAATGGAAAACCAGGTATTTATTCTTCAGGTGTTTGTAGAATATTCACTGTAGATATTTGTAGCACACAGAGACTTTGGCCACTTTTATGGAAGCAGGTAATTCAAAGAAGCCAATGAAATTAAAATAAAACTATTATTTATAGTTATGTCGCTGCTCCAGATGGTTCAAGAACACCGGTAAATGAGGAATCAGTGTATTTTAGAAAAAGAAATATTTTCAGGGACTTTCAAGAATTAAGGACGGCGTTTTAATAGGTAAGCAAATATATGTTCTTTCTAGATCGATACATTTGTTTTAGTGGAACTGGATCTGAATTTGGATCGTCAAACGCAGGATACCTGGGGCTTCCGTGTAAGTTACCTATGAATACATAAATTATACGTAGCATCAATTAGTTAATGTTTCATCTCTTTTCGTTAAATTTATCGAACAAGTATTAAAAGTCTTGCATCATTGGAAGAAGTTAATACAGTCGTACCCCCCCCCGCGCCTTTCCAGATAACGCTGGCTCCCGATAGCGCTGATTTTGTCCGGTACAGAATTCGCGTCAAAGGATTTGTATGGGCTTGCCCACCCCTCTCCCCCGATAACGCTGATTTGGCTGGCCAATGTGAAAAATGACAAAAACGTCCCCTCTTAAGTTTCGATTCGGGCGCCGCCAACGGCGGCGCCGGAGAAAATTTTTCCCACTTTTAGCCAAAATTTAGGTAATTTCGAAATGTAAGGCTAACGTATTGTCTACAAAACCTAAAAATGGCAAAAAAGCACCATTTTTAGGCACTTTTACACTTGAAAATGGCGAACCCCGGGATAACGCTGATTTCGGGGGTTCGGCTGTACTTATTAATTTCGATTTCAGATGACACAAAGACTCGATCTCTATGCAAAAAGTTTTACTGAAGCAGCTCGTCCAAACTATCGCCCGCAGATCATCAAAGAGCAATGAGCTTACACTCATGTTAGTTTCTCAAAGATTTGTGTACTTTTAGTTTCTATAATGTGTTTCTTTCGATAAAAGTTACCAACACGCCAGTATCAATCTAAACAGCTGAAGCCATGTTACTCAATAAATAGAACTCATGACACCCGTTTTACAACTTGTTGCAATAAAGTCGTACCAGACAGCCTGCTAAAAGACGGCGGATTAAAATCTCAGAAATTTCTACCTCCGCCTTCCCAAAATATAGGCCCCAAGGGATCAGACTCGCTCAAAGTGGAAAGCCATTTTTTGTCGGGTCGAAGTGCACTCTCTCATCGATCCATTATTTGAAGGCCAAAACGAGGCAATAATACTCGATAACTGCACCAGTCAAATATGTTTCATATGCATACTTGTTCCTTCAAGCTTCCGCCTTGAAAAAAAGAAGCGCTATTTCAAGGCCCGAGACAAAAACTTTGAAGAAAGGCGGAGATTTTGGCCAAAGTGCCATTGCTCCCGCTTATCCTTTCATCGAGTAGGATTCTCCTGGAATCCTTTGCAGTCAAAGAGGCATTGTGTCAGGGAGCGCGGGCGGTTTAACTTATTATTCCTTGCTTTTATTCAAATTAGATTTGTGCAACCGAAATTGTTTTACTCAACTGCTCCCGGGAGACACACTCCTCAGCTCCAGACATAAATTACGTAATTGGGCCGCTTCCAACTTCAGACCAACAAAGTTTGAGAATTCAAGGAGCAAAGATGAATGGTACGGATAAATTTATTATAGCCAACCATTTTGGATCGTGTCATATGTCCCATGTGGACCGTCTGGAATATACTATATAAATTGCAACATGACTTTTTATGATACGGTTTTTCGGATTTTGGAACGGCACTCCACTTTCGTGGTTGCGTTTTTTCTGCCCTTTAACATTCATAGAATTGTAACTTAAAATTCTCAAAAGGTCAAATTTTAAGTTATCGAATATTTATATAGTGAATAGATAATGAAATAGTTGAAAAAAAAATTTATTTTATTATTTAAATATTTCCATAGATCCGCTAGGTTCCGTTTAAAAAGTAACATGGGACAAATATATACCGAAATACGAATAAAATGTTCATCGTATTGATCCAATTCGTTGATACGAAGCGGTAATTGGTAGGGTTTTTATTACGAAGAATAATTATGCGAATTTTCACATTCAAATTGTAAAACAAATGAATATATAAAATCTACATGGTTTAACGGAAAACAATAACAACTTCCTCCACAACAATCAACATTCTTCCTTTATGCTAATCCTCATGTTTCGAGCAAAATTCTCGATCGATAACCTGTTAAATTCCCCACAGTATTTTATTTTGACTTGCTTCAAGGGTCATAAAATCCGGTGACTCCCTCGCGAACCGCCTAACCCCTCAAATGTGCCACTGTGACCGGGAAGTAAGCCGGATTCACTCACATCTGTTCTGCATTAACTTTTTCTGTTGATTAGAAGAAACTCAATCCAATTCCTTTGGAAAGCCTGGCAAATGAGTTATTTTTGAATGACAACCACTTAATAGCGAAAAAATTGGCCAATATGAGCAAAATGGGAGGCGCAGCACGGTCGTCAGTTTATGATTTACTCACAAGCTTTCACTTTATGATAATTTTAAACTACCGTACTATAGTTTTGAATGTAACTTTTCTTATCACAAATTTCAGTTCTGTTCATTGAATTGAGTATGTCATATGCAGGTACTGACATATTTCTTCAGTTTTTCCATCTTTGCCAATTTCCAAAATATTCTTGCCAACGGATTGAATTATTGCGTCGGCTAAAATTAATACAAAAAAGGCACAAGTAACACCCGAAAATAAAATGCGGAATTTTTAACCATACCGAAATTGGGTCATAGTGGAATTATTGTATCCTAAAAGGTAGCAATTGTAAAATTAATTAGAACTACTGTGTATTAAAACGCGAGTTAGCCAATGTTTTGAAGCAAAATTACCATTAATGTAAAGTTTAAATGGAATAGATTTAGATCGGAACACATCTACGGTATGAGATCAGGAATCTGGCTTTGATCGTGCATAGTAATTCTTGACATGCAGGTATACACTTTGCGAGAATTAAATTCTCGACGCCGCTATTCAAAGGTCCGCCTCAGCTCAATTTTATCAGTTATATGTTTCTTTGCTTGTCTTGCCGCCCAAGTCCACAGGGTATTTATGTGATATTTCGTTTTATATTAACAGAGAAGCTATTTTCAGATCGAATGCGTACATGGTCACCACTATCAGCGGTCCAAAACTATTCAGCAAGCACAGGTAAGTTCGGTATTGTATTATGTATACCATACACGAAAAACGAGCAGATCGCGGAGATTTGAATTGGGGCTCAAATAGCTGGCGCAAGTTACACTTTTGCAAAGAGCAGAGAGAAATAACAATGGGATTTTTGAGCGCTAATTCAAACTTTCGGGTGCGATTCTTTGTGTAGTGTATGTCCTAATAAATATACTTGTCTTTGAGATTTTCGAGAAATGATTTTAATTGATGCGAAATTGGCTTTAGGATGATGCACTTGAAGAAGAAATAGAAGACGACTTAGATGACGAGGACACTCAAGCGGCCGCTATTCTTATGGGGGCGTTCGGTAAACCGAGAGTTTCGAGTACTTCGGCACAATCAAATGTAGATTTCAACAAGGATAATGTGTTCGAACAAGGGTTAGTAAAATATGGTTATAAATATTACCCTTTTCACATTCCCATTCCAGCGAAACAAGAGATTTTCTTCATTTCTTGAGGTAATTTCTTTAATTATGGAGACTTTTATTTTTATATTTAAATTTTATATATAAATATACTTTTATTCTTGAGGAGCATTCAATACGACCATAGGCAATGTCCATATTCTGAGGACACAGATGGTAAGTGAAATTCAATTTATAGTGAAAGAAAACTTGTAGAATCATTCTTTACACCAATAATCAAATTTTTCTGTTCGTGCGCTTATGCGTACGACGATTCAGTCTCAGAAAAATCGTCAAAAGGAACGATAAAACTGTTTCATTAAATAATTTGTAAAAAGTGACGCCTTTTCGAAATGTTTTTATAGTATCACACTGCTCTCTGCAAGCTGTGTTGTATATTATCCAAGTTGTGTTATATATTTTCATAGCATTTTAGAACCGGTAATAGTTCAAGGTTTGTATTACGCTTCTTATTACATGCAATTGATATATTATAATTATGTTTAACCTTAGTGTCAGTAGTTGTATCGAACGTTCGCGCAGTATCCGAAGTGACAATGGTTTGATCACTCTAAACTTGCAAAAAGTCCTATCACAAACTCACTTTAGGACTACAGTCTCGAAATGTTCTATCGAGAAAGTTGGTTGGACCGCCGTTTGATGTATCAGAGAGCAAAATTCAAAAACAAAACAGAGCTGGCCCTTCATGAAAGCTATGCGAATTTCCTCTGGCATCCTGATACATTCATGTAAGAATTTTAATTATTGTTGCCGGATCAACGCCAACTTTAGGCCTAATGCTATCGCTTCGAAAAACCCACGGAAACAATCAATTTCGCATCGGTCTTTGCTTAGGTAATTATAATCATAGTTTTTAATAAGAATTGTTGAGTGTATTACAAGTTTAGGTTACAATCCGATGGAAATGTGCTATATAGTAGAAGGTAAGATATAAAGAAATTAACAGAAGGCTGGAAGAATATTAAATTCATAATTTTGTTATATCACAGATAAATTATTGCAGCGCATTATTTTAGACAAACCATTCTCGAAAACGGGAGAATAGAATAATTTGTAAGAATAATTTAGACTAAGTGTGGTGGCAGAATGTC
Organism: Ditylenchus destructor; assembly: GCA_022814885.1. Classification (NCBI taxonomy): domain Eukaryota; kingdom Metazoa; phylum Nematoda; class Chromadorea; order Rhabditida; family Anguinidae; genus Ditylenchus; species Ditylenchus destructor. Next base: position 423,132 of record JAKKPZ010000006.1, read on the forward strand.
CCATGGATTTAACATTGGTGATGTCCAACATTTTATTAATAAGAATTTATCGTGTAATTATATTCATTTCAGTTTCCATTTGATTCCCAGGTTTTTCGTTTATAATAGTTCCAATTTCTTAAATACTCCAAACGCCTATTTAGGTTTGCAAGCTTGGAATTGAGAGCTGTAAGTGATTCAAATACAGTTAAATTTATTTTATTAAAAAATATTTTAGACGGCTATACAGCAGATCAAGTCCGCTATGATTGGTCACACGGCCAGAGAGAGGCATTAAAGCTGCACAAAATTCGGCTTCCGGATTTTCGCATTAGCGAAGCGTATGTGACCAGCCAAATTGAGGGATATGCCACTGGTACGTTACCCGTAGTATGAACAGGAGTGAGGCACCCCCGCTTTGTCGCGAAGTTAAGGGTCGGAAAATATATGTGGGGCGCTTAGGGTATGAAAATAATAAACTTCAAATTCGAGATCAGCGACCACAAAAAAACACCCGGTATCAAAAAAGCTCGCCCGGAAATGCCCTAAAATGGTGAAAGCCCCATATGGGGACTACTCGCTTCGAAAATACAAAGATTTTTGTGCCATCTTGATTTGAATGGCGTCCTCAAAATTTGTTATTGAACTAAACCGCTTAACTGACGGCTGCGCCTTATGTTGTTTATGACCCACAAGAATGATATGTCGGAGGAAAGCCAGACAGAGAAAGACGCACTCCTTCGCTTGGCAGCTTGAAAAGAGAAAAAGCCAATGAGGAGATAGGAAATTTGAAAAATAGAACGTAAGTGCTCATTGGCAAAGAAAACCAAATAGGCGAAAATAGTGCCTAAAACGTTTGCCCTCATAACTTTGCCCTCGGCGAGGAACCAAGTGGGACCTATCAGTTCCCCACCAGCAAACCTAGAGCTTTCGAACGACACCGCACTTGCCCGGATCCCAGCCCCGATGTGGGCTGGGGCCAGATCCAACAAGCGAACGGAGTGGTTTGACTTAAATAGATTGGATGGATACCAACAGTTCTTTTAGAACGCAACTTTTTTTAGGAAATTACAGTCGATTATACATTTGCTTTGTGTTCACACGATCTGCTGGATTCTGTTTTCTGCAGTTAATAATCCCTTCAACAGCGGTGGTAATCACATCTTGGGTATCTCTTTGGATGGAAAATGAGGTAGCTTACAATCCTTCTTCAACAGCTTTTTTCTACAGAAGTAGCATTAGGCAAAATTTTACTTCGGGAATGAAAATATAATTCCGATAATGTAATACCCAAAACTGTTTTATTCGAAACGCATTTTAAATAAATGACTTTTATGAAAAATGTGGTAAATTGTCGAATCTTTGACATTTTTATTTTATATTTTTAGCTCAACTGCTAAGCTTTCATTGCATCATTCTAATTATCAAATTTCAATATGTACATTTTAGACTTCGTTTCAAGACATGATATCAATTATTTTGACCATTACTTTCCTCCTATTTTCTTATAACGAAGTTATGCCACGGGTCAGCTATCTCAAGGTAGGCTTTTCCATGTTTTTCCAAATAATCAAATTTAACCGGAAAACTATTTAACCTACCTCGGAGAGTTTACAAATATACAAAATATATGGTAACTGGAACGTGTTTAATTATTAAACGTATCTCCAGGAGCATAATTAGATGTTTTACGACATAGAAATAATTATTTGACTAATTTATACGATGTTTAAATTGCGCGAAGATTATTTTCGTCATGTGTGAATTTCAGGCCTTAGATATTTGGTTGGCTGTGTGTTTCATGATCGTATTCCTCTCACTTATAAAACTTGCCATTATCAAATATATGCGTCAAAGGCTAAGGATTACACAGTAAAAACTTATATCTACTCGACGAGAACGCAGATTAATTTGACCTTTCTAGGGATACATCCATCGTTGCCGGTATGGTCCCTATGATGAGGTAGTTTTTTTTTGCTTTACTGCAGGTATGAACATAAAACATCTAGGGTGGCGACAAACGGTTTGGTTAATTCTCAGTCTAAACATTCCCAAAACCAGCAGCAACAACAAAGAGAACCGTTAATTCGGACGCCGACTCCGCCACCTTCAAGGCCGAGAACACCAAAGTGCAGTCGACAAAGCTCGCTAGGGAGTGGCTTGGGACTCACTTATGGCGGCGGAGTCGGCCAACTTATAGCACAGCAAGCAATGTGAGCGTTATAGAATTTTTCTTTGTATATTTATTGCAATTGTAGAAGTCGTGCGAATGCTTACAGGTAGGTCAGCAATATTGCAAATATTAATTTTAGTTTAATTACATGAATATTTATATTATTTTAACGGTAATACATTTAATACGCGGCCTAGGGGACCCGATGAAAGTATCTAACTACTCTAATATTAGGTGAGAAACTATTTATTCTACTATCATTGCAGGTATCCACAACCGACCCTTTCGGCATTAGCCGCCAACTCTCTGAACCTTCCCTTAACTCACAGCCATTTACGGCAATTGCAAGAACAACACTTACACCAAGCCCAACAGCAACTTCAAATACAAGCTGAGATCCAGGGCCAACTTCGTCAGGCTCAGGCACAGCTCTACCTCCAACAACACAGGCACAACAAAAAAGTGGAAGGGAGTGAAGATATGAGGACGTCAATGACTGGCTCTGATCTGGAAGCGGCCTTAAACGAAGAAGCAGCCGGTAAAAAGTTGTTCTTTTGCATGGACGAATATGGAAATATCGAATTCACCCCCCAATTCGTCCGAAGATTTCATTGGGTAATTTCAGCGATTCAAGCCATTTTATAAAATGAAGCGATCTTTTCAGGTGACGCAAATGGGGTTCTTTTTCGGCTTTATCGTCTTCTGTTTGTTTTTCTTCTTGGTCTATCCGAATCTTCGAGTGAGCAAATTTCGAACTCAATTCAAAAGTACTTTTAAACATTTGCAGGTGACAATAATTGATCCGGCTTGTATGCGAGAAAATGCAGAATGGTTTGCACCTGTATAATAATTGTAAAGAATATTATATTTGTCAAATTTTATGTAAATAAAAGAATTCTACACAAAAGGTGCATAATAACAATGTGATAAGCACATAAAAATAGACTGAAATATATGAAAATCGATTGCAGAAAAGATTCGGTTAATGGTTCAGGTATGGTTTGCTCTAGCCCTAAACATCTTCGCCCTATAAGGAAATAGTTTACAATAGTGTCTATTATTAATGGGTAAAATAAAATAGCCACCCTATACTATGGGCGAGTTTCACTTCACATAGCTCCATCTTTTCGCCAATTTAGCGCCAAAATGAGCGTTTGAATAATATTCTAATTTGTGAGGGCGATTTCAAGGGGTGCAAAGGGGGTTCGAGTTAATATGATGGAACCTCTCCATAGTAAATCGACCCCGCTGAATCCAAATCCGGGATCAGATTTAACCTTTGATCTTTGATTTTTGAACTTTTCTCTTTAAAATCTCGAATAAGCAAAATTTTAAAAAGAAAAATTCAAAAATCAAAGATCAAAGGTTAAGTCTGATTTGGATTCAGCGGGGTGATTTACTATGGAGAGGTTCCATCATATCGACTCGAACCCCCTTTGCACCCCTTGAAATCGCCCTCACAAATTAGAATATTATTCAAACGCTCATTTTGGCGCTAAATTGGCGAAAAGATGGAGCTATGAGAAATGGAACTCGCCCATAGTACTATCTCAATTTTCGCAGATCAGCTTTTCGACATACAGATACAGATTGGTCAATTACTATATAGTGGATTTTACATGATACAACTGAAAGCATACTAGAGTAATGGCAATATGTATAGTTTCATATTTTTACAGGCGGATGATTGGTAGCATTATTCGCTGTATTTGTTATTATTGATTTCTAAGTTTGCTAAGTCAGTCAAAGCTTCCCCCACCCTTGTTCTTCGGCTTTCTCTTCTCTTTTTTATTGGGCGTTGAAAATATAGTCGGTAATTAGTTTGCGCTCATTTGGTAGTAAATAAAACTAGGTAATCAGTTCCAAGTTATTATACGCAATTGTATTAAGTTATTCCTAAATCACGACTTTATTTCATTTTCAAGACTAATGCTATACAAGCCGAGATATTCGTATTCTGAGTATGCCAAGGCGTTTGGTGTGATTCAAACACCCGGCTTGGATAAGCTTTTCCACGATATACAATACAAGGACAGAGAAAGACATCGTCAACGCGAATCGCAGTTATATGAAAAATTCATGGAATTAAGACAGGTATGTTGTTATGATTAAATCCAACTTTTGTGGATAAAAGTTGCTTTTGGCTTTCCGTCAAAATACTTATATGTGAAGAAATAAAGATAACGATCTAGATATTTTGCAACAAAACATAGAAACATGCTTTACGCAATTTTTATATTTTTGAGATAAGAATATTATCCACGAAATATTTACTTTTATATATTTCTATGCCTTTATTTAGAGCAAGGCGTCACAGCAACATAAGCACCGCGCATATAAAATTCTTGAACGAATTCTCACAGAGGTAAGGACCAAAGTAATCGATCCTACCAAAGTTCAGAATTAATTGTAGGAGATTCCTGGATCGCATCTTTTAATGAAAGGCTCAGCTGTGACCAATCTGGGCTCTTCAGACTCGGACTTAGGTTATTATCATATTCTTACTATATAAATATCGTATGTTTAGATTTATGCCTGCTCGCGCGAGATTCAGACTCACAAAATTTTGAGACCAAGTATGTTCGATCGTGATTGAAAAGGCTGATTTAAATCAATTGAAATATTGCAATTACTTCTAATACTTTTTTCTTATTCACAATTTTCCATTTGCAGAATTAAAATATTCTACTAGGGGATTAACTTAGGAAACAGTCTAAATACAACGAACATTACACAACATGATACTTTACTAAGAAACCGTTGTCCGTCCGTCCGTCCCTGCGTCCACTGGCGTTTAGACACCTTCCGCTGCTCATTTCCGGGCAAGTGATAGCTTAAAATGTTCGTACGGATGTGCTGATACAGATTTTCAAAAAATTTAGACAAAATATAGACAAAATTTTTTAGACCATTTTTTAGACAAAAATTTTTTTTCGTCGCGAAACGCCGCGATAGCGGCGTGCTTTTTATCTACTAATATTTTACCATTATGCGTAATTTCTGAACTATATTGACATAATGACCTGACAGACTTTACTTTTAGCACTACATGCCTAGCTATATAATATAATTCTGATAACACTATACTCAGCATATGTAGCTAATAGGTTTCCCCATTTACACACTTTTACAAGCGCCGTGAGGCGCTTGTAATTACACACAATTCCGCATTGTATAGCATAATTTGGTATTAAACTGAAATAATTTAGTATTATTTCAGTATTGCCTATGAGTTTCTTTTTGAAGCGGAAAGAATCCTAAAAGAAAATTCATTCGTTCTCTCCGCTGAGCTAATTGACGCAACGGTAAGTCTGAAATGAATATAAATATGAATGAATTATTCTAACAAAGACCATTCAGGTGCCAGTGCTTAAAGTGAAACTGAAGTTTCCATTCAATCACTTCTTCATCGATATCGTTTGCAATTATCTTGAAGGAATACGAAACTCGCATTTACTGTTTTACTACGTCAAGTATGTTTTGATAACTACTATTACTCAAATTCGGACTTATTTTAGGATCGACGAACGATTGCACCAAATGGCGCTTCTATTGAGAGATATTGCGAAGAAAGCCTCGATCATTGACTCCAGAAAGGGGCGCTTAAACAGGTAAGCTCCAAGATGCATTTAAGTTCTAAGGGACCTTTTATACTAAAATGTGTCTTCAAGAAAGAACACTATTTTTGTGACACAGAGGATGCAAAATTGACAATTATATACATGTAGCAGAACATACATAAGATGGAGGACTTGCATTTAGGAAATCATAAATTATAGGGTTGGATTCTGTTTCCCGAATAATCGCCTCGGCGCTTAACCATTGTCTCTTTTTGTGGTGCAATGATAAACACAAATCTCAAAATCATCACTTTTACACAGCTCAGCTTGTTATTTTCAATCGATAGAATATTTCCTTCTTATTCCAGACGATGAATTATACACCCTGCACCCAATTCGCTGTCTGGACACAAAGAGAAAAGACAGGACAGGACAAAGACAGAATCCCAAGCTGAGCTGTGTAAACGATGATGATTTAGAGATTTTGTTTATCATTGCACCACGAAGAGAGACAGCGTTAAACGCCGAGGCGATTATCCGGGGAACAGAATCCAACCCTAATAAATTAGAAGAAAAGTAGTACATTTTCATTTTGAGCTAAAATTCACTTCTTCTATCAACACATTTTTGTCTGGATTTCCAGCGTGAATTCCCGAAAGTGTAAAACGAGGCAATAACAAAATTATATTGACTACCAGGACTACATGCTTATTTTTTCGAAAAATTTGTAAATTTTTTCAAAAATATAAAAAAATTGTATTGATTTCATATATTAAGAAATTATAAGTAATATCACACAATAACATTCTTCTTTCAGTTACGGATTGATATTGATGATCGTCCATTATTTGCAATGCGCAGTGAATCCCCCAATTCTGCCAAATTTGACGAAGTTATTTCCGCAACATTTCGACAATCCCAGTTTGGACCCGAGGAAATTGCGATATGATTTAGATCTCCATATCCCTGGTAGTGATAATAGTTTCAATTTTATTCGTATTATTTGCATTCTAAGGAAGTATTTAGATAACATCTCGACTTTTATGAGAAGCTTAAAAGCACTAGAGCGTAATGATATGTCATACATTCCTCAAAGATCCATTCCAGATATTCCAAAAAACGAACGATCTCTATCGGAATTGCTCTATGGGTTTTGCAATTATTATGCGCAGTTTAATTACGAAAAATGCGGAATCTCCATTCGTAACGCTTGCCTTCTTGACCGGTATGTGACCATTTTGTATTGGATGAAATAGCTGACTGAATGTTAGTCTAGTTTTGTATGCTGGATAATTTTATTTAAAACACTGCGTAAGTATTTTATTACTTATAACCACTTTATTCGAATTGTGAATTATACCACTTTTACTAATCATTTAGATCGAAGCAGATGACTCTGGATTACAATTTTTTTCTGGAGGAACCATATCATCTAAAATCTGTTGCTATCAGCAACCTCAAATCTGTGCTTACGGAAATGACCGATATCTTCGGTGAAGAAAGAGACACCTTGCTCACCGACATATGTGGGGAAGTACCAGGTAAGCTTTTATTGATAGTTTAAACATTTGTACAGACTTGGGGTTAAATACTATTGGAAGTGCTTTCAGTTGTCCGAAGTAAAAGAAATCGCTTTTCAGATGAAATTGAGAGCATTTCATAAGAAAGGGACTTGAAAGGTTACGTTCGGAAGATATATTGACAGCTTATTATATTATTATATTATCCTATATTGATATCTATTTTGTAACGTTGCATATTGTCACATATTGGTTATTTGTTTTTTATAAATCAGTGCTTTATTTAAACAGTCCCTGAAATATATCGAATGTTACAATGTTAATATAAGTTTTTTGTTATTATTTGTTCATTTATACTATTTTAGGTAGACTATTTGAGGCGTCAAACACCGACGAATAATAATTCGTGCATCCGAGAATTGATGGTTTACAAGAAATGTTTCTTTATTAAACTATAGATGTTTTAAATATTCTTTACTGAATGTACGGTCAAATAAATTTGTTTCGCATCAGATCCATTTTATTACAGAGAAATGTGCAGTGTCGTCATGCTTTCGAAGAATATTTTCATTTTATCTCTCAATGAACATCAACTCCTATCGTATTTTCTCCAAAATAAGCCCCGGAGCTTATATATTTTCAATATCCTCTAGAGGGGGCTTATTTTGGAGATGGGACTTATTTTGAAAAGGGTGCTTATTTTGGAGAGAATACGGTAGCTAATAGTTTAATCTATTTTCAATTTCTAATTAAATCTCTCTAAACACTTTTTAAGACACGATTGTTCAGTGTATTACACTTCAGCGTACATAGTGTTTTGTTGTGATCTGAATTTTACGGTAACGTTCAACTTGCATTTAGTTTTCTCGATATTTTACATAATGCCCACGCGAATAGCCAAATATATAGTAAAAATGAACAAACTTTTACATTTTGAAGAATTTTATGTCGTCTATAGTTTCGATAGATTTTGTTCAATTTCAACGAAAATATATTCAATCTTGCTAATGCATATTTAGGCGAAACTGATTTCCTATGTTTTTTGAAATGTTTATCTTAGACGGAATTGGCATTTTATAGTGATTCAAATTTCAATTTTGTACTGAAACTTCGAGAGCAATTTTCGTTCAATTATTGCTGCGTTGGTTTAAAATCTACATAAATCCGTAAAGGCATTCAATTCAAATGCTTCAAAGATTCCTCAAGGCTCCTCTAGTGAGTGCATTTTTACGACAGAACAGGTACCTTAACGCTTTTTTCGAAAATTGCTTTGATACTGTTAACTCTACAGATTTTATGCATCCGCTCCCGTGGCTTGCGAAGATGACCCGGTCGATTTGGGCCACAATCCGTTCGAGAAAGATGCTCGCAAATGCGTTTTGTGTAGGCATAAGATAAAGTGAGTCACCTATTTTCATAAATTCGTATTTCCCACAAATTTTAGGCTAGACTACAAAAATAGTCGCCTCCTGCAGCAGTTTGTGTCAAATTTCAGTGGTCGCGTCTATGAACGGCATTTGAGTGGACTTTGCGAGGCTCAGCATCAAAAAGTGTGCAGAATTATAGCTTTGAGCCGCAAAGCTGGATATATGCCTATATTGGTCAAGGTATGATTTTGTAGGATTGTAAAAACATAGTGTTAAATAATTTGGAATTATCATTTCTATTTTCTCTCAAATTAATTTTACCATTGGTTGGGTTCGATTATTTCCAATTACTTATTAAATTTTCGTACGTAAAATTTGAACTTGTAGTAATAATTTGTAATGACAATATTGCTGTGAATTACAACAATGAATAGTACACATCTATTTTATTCATTAATAAATTTAGGATCCAAAATATATGCGTGACCCACGACTGTTTGATCCGATGAAACCGCTGAAACCGCATTCTTATGCATAGGATTCTTATTACAATTTGGTTTCTTTTTGGTTTAGTATATAAATAAAAATTGAATTACATTTTCATGAACTTTAAGTGATTGTTTAACAATGTCATTTATTAGTACGAATATGAACTTCTCATACAAAAAATCAGCATCAAGTTTGTCTATAAATGCCTCAAGCCAAGGCTACTGCTAATGACAAGTGAGAAACAACAACATCAAATGTTAGCGGTGCATAATATCAAGTTTTGGCCTTAGTTTTTGATGTTGCAACAAAAGTTGTCATACTAATAGACTAATTGCCTTTAAAAAAGAAACACTATTAGTTAAAATAGATTTTAACTAAAGTTAATGACAGCAAGTTACAATATAGCTGATAATACTTTTCTTTTTATGGTGAAATTTTTATGTAGTGCTAAGTTATGCGCAAATTTCTTATGATTGGCATCCATCATCTGAGATGGTTAAATAACGTTCAGGTTATTTCGGTTTACTTGCCTGCATTGCACCCAGAAACCCTCAGTAACATTTAAATTAGTGAAATAGAGGGAGAAAATTTGATGACGGTTTTCTGAAGAAAACATGTGAAGCGATACCAAAGGACCAAATGCTAGTGTGAAAGTGGTCCTCGATTGTGGCCTTCAGGACAATATCATTAGGCGAATAAATAATGTGTTTAAGTCTCAGCTTGAGATAATGATTGTAACATAACTGAAAAGTACATTAAATTTATAAATGTGGAAATACCTAATATTCCTTTAAAATATTCAGCTTTGTTAGTTTCTTTTAGCTTCTAATAAAACTAACTGAGAAGAGCCCTATACAAAGTTCAAAATTTTATAAGCGAATAGTTCATAAAATTAAACGTGTAAGATTTCAAATATATTCTATATTATTTCTATGTAAAATCCTATATTGAGGTAGAAAAAGACATGAAAGGATTGACATAATAAAATAAGCTCAATGTTCCGCCCTAAACTCCAGACAGTGAGCCCAAACTTTATCTATGAGCTGGGCTCCTCAGTAGAATAAATTTTACAATGCGTCCTAAAATAAATTTTTCGCAACCGAAAATGTACTGTATTACTTCAAAATGAGTCTGTATAAGATACTTTTTAGTTAACTTTACTGAACCCACGAATGTATTTTTTTAAATATTTATAATTTAAAGCCTTCATTGAATCTGCTTTAATAATCAATCTGCTGCCTTAATAAATATTTATTAAGGCAAAATGATATTTTCTAATTGAATAAAAATCTAGAGAGCGCCCTCAAATGGTAGTGCATGTACATAATAATCACAGACTCTCAGAGATCTTGGTGATATGTTTTCATCATAGGGCTTTCGCGACAAGGAACTGAACCTTTTTCCGATCGCTGAGAATGTAAAATACGTGCCAATGCGCTATAGAGGCATATAGAGACCGAATTATCTTTGCTGTTATATTACGGGTGCAGCGAACGTTCCCGGCCTATTTATATGGGAAATTTACATTACAATTTTCTTATTAACTTATACAAGTCATATGTCAAATGAATCCTTCAAGTGTCTACCTTTGAAATATATAGGACTTATTTCCAGATACGCGGAAAAAATAAATAAAAATTGTTGATCAAGTTTTTATTAAACTAGCAACCATAAAGATACCCATTTATAGTAAACAGAAATTAGCAGCACAAATTACTTGGAGGTTGAAAATAAACATTTATGCGGTAAAATGAAGGAAGGTATCCTTTATCCCCATGTAAGTTAGCCCTGTCAGTGCGTCCATTGGCAGTTAGGCCCCTTGCGCAATCGTTTTTGCGCAAGTGATAACTCAAAATGTTCGTACCGATCTGCTGATAAAAGTTTTCGAAAACTTTTTTCCAACTTTGGCGTTTTTTCGAAAATGGCCCATAAATGGCGATTTTTTACCACAAAGTGTCCTTTTAAATTTTTCCGTACCAAAGCATCTACTAATTTTTTTCACCCGGGGCTTTTCGGTGGTGCTGAATCCGAATCTGCCGTCAGATTCGATATTTGTTCTCATGAAGTTGTGTTATTCTCTCATGAGGCTATGATATGCCTCAAACAAAGTCTCGGATGCAGGGTCAGACGGGTGTGTCGGGTCCTCGCGTGTCCGATCGGCGCAACGCCGCGTATACAGCCGCCTGACACGACGCAACACTCTATTAATCTACATGAAATCATCTCCGCTGATGTACATTTAAAATTGATTAACCTTTACAAAAGTTTATCCAAAACTATTTTCAATCAAAATCCCAGAGAGAGTCCCTGGATCTAGTGTGGATTAAGATTGATTCGATAGAGAATTTCCCCCTCTAAATTCTGGATTACTGGAGGAAAATCCCGGATAATTTTGACCATGAGCAAGGATCCGGACGGCACCTAGCAGTTGCATCCCAGCATACCGAGAGCTATCCAACGACATCTCACTCGCTCGGATCCGAGCGGCGATGTGAGCTGGGCGTGAGCCACACACACACGATTTAAGTAGAGTTGTTTGATAAATTGCTTATTAAGTAATTTTGTTGTTGTTACTAGAAGTTTATAAGAATAAAGCTCAGGTCATATCATTATGCTCATATCAGTTGTTATTGATCCACTCATAAAACCAGTACAGTTATTAACCACCAAATAAGAATGAAATCCAACATCAAATACATATTAGGGATACGTTTTTGTCAACGATCAAAAACCGTTTCGTCTTTGCAGCATACATTGAGATGCAAGCTGGAAAAGCTAATTTTATATCCAATCATAGTAATAATCAAAATATTTCCAGTAACCTGTAAACGTTGTCATAGTCTTCTGCTGTCAATTTTGACGCGCCAATTCTGCCTAATTTTATCAAAGGATCTCCATGTTCGTCAGCTTGCTTTAAAATTTACCATCTTTATTATTTTTATTTGGTGTCTATGAAAATTAAATATGCTTACTTCCAACTTAAAGTCTTGCAAAACGCTCAGTCGTATATTCTCAAATCTGAATCCCACGGGACAGACTGAACTTTCACCCTGAAGGATGCAATAATCGCCATCCGGCCAGTTCTGCTGCAAAGTAACAAGGAAAGCCGCGTCTAATACTATGATTATTGTAAGCCAATAGTTTTTAAGAGTTCCAAGCATATGGTTAAATAAGAATAAAGTCTAATAAGTAAATAAATAATAGTTTTTATTGAATGAAGTAGCAAATTGGTAGACAACGGCACGGTTAAAACGGGAAATACGATATTTTCGAGCATTTTTTGACGAATTAATAGAAGTCTTTTGTCGATTATTCTTCGATGTAGAGCCATCCATCGCCAGACGGAATGTTTACCTTAACAAAAGAATATTAAGAATTATAACAACAAAAAAGTTATGGCAATACCTTGAATGCTGTTTGATTGCCGCCTACTTGCAGTTCAACGGTCATTTTCCAACGGCCCTAAAGTTATTGAAATAAAGCGAAGGCAAAATTGAATATTCACGTGAAAATTGTTTAGACAGGAAACTTATGAAAATTTTCATTTTGAATAATACAGAGCCTTTGAAATTTAGAAAATCAAACCTTCATTACGGTTTTAGCACCGGTCGGTGGCGAAGGCAAATCGATAATGTTACTGATGTTAGCGACAGATTGAAGGTCGGCGATATTGTAAGTACCGGGTTTTTCCAGCATTTGACAAAGACCCAACTCATATTTGCATAGATCTGGCGAACTATAAACAAAGTTTGTTTTATCAGAAAGATTTAATTCACAAATCACGTTAACCAAAAATAATTAATCTCAAGATATATAAATAAAAATAACGAACCATTCGTCATCGGAAACCAATGCACTTTTTTTGCTTTTTCCATTTTCGCAGACTTTGCCTACTACCCAGGATTTCTTCTTCACTGAGAGTAGAAGTTTGCTGTTGTTAACGATTTTCATTGCAGAAGTCACAGTTATATTTCCTACAAAAATAAAATTAATTTCATTCTTAAATTTCTTTTAAACCAGCGAACCGGATAACAGCGCAATCTGCCCAGGTAGATACAGATTTGCTTCACTTTTGTAGCATGTTGGGGATCCGGTTGTATTATAAGTGGCGATTGTACCATTATTGAAATTAATGGGATTATCTCCTAAACATATGTTATAAAAAATAAAATTTAGCTTAATGCCTCTCGAAATACGTGGAAACCACATATTTTTCTGTTCAGGCGGTTTCTATCCATAGATGGTAGAGCTTAAACTTGGAGAGAGCCAGCCCTAGAACCGGATAATATAGGGTTTTATTGATGGAAAAATTTTCAAATATCACTTGAATAGAGACTATAAGAATTTTACGGCTCTGGTAATATATTTGTGCAACAACAAGAAACAATAACAAGGTAAAATAACTTCTGAAAATAAAACTAACTCTAAAACAAAAGTGCATACCTACGTTTTCCATCGTGATCACATTGTTTACCTGATCCACACACTCATCTGCTCCTGCAGAAAATCCGACTTGTGTGGTCAGTATGGCACCCGATAGCAGCAATAAAAATTGGGTTGGAGTCATTTTCATTGCTCTTCAGGAAATTATAATCATTTTGTGTTGTAAACTATTCCTTTAAAATGTCTGACGGTTGCGGTGATAAGGGTGTGTGCGGACGTCATTGAGAGTGAACAGAGTATAATCTGAAAATTGTGGCAGCAATTTTTGCAATACGTATTCCACACCTAAGGTACGAAGGCGTGGTTAGCTTTAATCATAGATCAGAGAACATTTTAATTTTGTTAATTATGATACTTAATATGTAATAACTAGCTGCACAGGTGGTGCCGACGGCACGACGGAGCCTTAGGGATTTGTCAAAAAGCGTCAAGGACAGAGAAAAATCTAAATTTTGGTCTAAACCCCCCAAGTAAGCGAAAGCTGTCAGTGCGTCCGTGCGTAACATGGCCGTTAGACCCCTTACACCGCTGATTTCTGGGCAAGTGATAGCTTAAAATGTTCGTATAGACGAGCTGAGTATGTTTTTAGCAAAATTTAGACAAAATGTAGACTAAATATAGGCAAAAATTTTTAGACAAAAATTTGTATGTACCGAATTTTTGTCCGTAAGGTTTTGTCCCCCCTTTTTCGGGAAGGCATTTTTAGGGGTGTATATTTTTGTCCGTAAGGTTTTGTCCCCCTTTTTCGGGAAGGCATTTTTAGGGGTGTATATTTTTGTCCGTAAGGTTTTGTCCCCCTTTTTCGGGGAAGGCAGAAAATTGCATACTGATACACCCTGGAGTCCTGTGGTCGGGCGCGGTGCGCCCGACCCTCCCCCTTGGAATGTGAGGGAGCTTAGAACACATACTCCCGAACAACCCTTACTCCCGAACAACAGCTGCTTGAGGGCCGAAGGCCCGAAATAGTCTCATGCTGCTCTACTCCCGAACAACCCTTACTCCCGAACAACCCAATCTGACCGCTGATGGCGGTGCGCGAAGCGCCGCTGATGCACGCTAACCGCTTCCTAGCGGGGTTATGACGCCGAAGGCGCCACATTCGAAGACGATTCTTAGGGGTGCACATTTTTCAAGTACAAGTCAGTCAGAGACACAAATTAGTCAGAGACACAAATTAGTCAGAGACACAAACCAGACAGAAGGAGCGGCCGAAGGCCGCGACTGTCGACCTCACCCTGACCATATCTTGCCCCATAAATATTGCGAGGCGACGAGCCAGTCCTGTGGTCGGGCGCGGAGCGCCCGACCCTCCCCCTTGGAATGTGAGGGAACTTGGAACATATACTCCCGAACAACCCTTACTCCCGAACAACAGCTGCTTGAGGGCCGAAGGCCCGAAATAGTCTCATGCTGCTCTACTCCCGAACAACCCTTACTCCCGAACAACAGCTGCTTGAGGGCCGAAGGCCCGAAATAGTCTCATGCTGCTCTACTCCCGAACAACCCTTACTCCCGAACAACCCAATCTGACCGCTGATGGCGATGCGCGAAGCGCCGCTGTGCACGCTAACCGCTTCCTAGCGAAGTGAAGGCCGCGAAGCGGCCCCACTTCGCTAGTTTAGGTATATTTTAGCTAAAATTTGACCTCAATTTCGGATTCCCCGCAAAAAGTTACCCTAAAATAGGTACATTTAGAAATAAAGCACCCTAAGAATGACGTTCCAAATTTTGTGACATACGGACATAAGCCGCGTATTATAAAAGATGTAACTAACATTTTCATTAAATTAAAATTTTCTTTCTCAGTATTTAAAAGACTTTTTCAACATGAGGATATAATTTTGATGTCCTTATGGTACAAAGCATTCCTGATTAACTGTAACAACATGCTTCATAATTTGGATAAAACAATTAATATAGAATCTGCAATTTTCACTCTTTTATATGAAATGATTTCAAAATTTGTAAATCTGTGATAGATATTGTAACTATAACATAGCGGCTATCATCTAAGCCGTTTGAATGAGTGCGTAAAAAATGACTCGCCATAATTTTTCACAAGAGTAAAATACGAAATAACCGAATTTATAAACGACAATTTAAAGTACAACGCATACCTTCTTCTTCAATGCTCGCATGAAATTAACTCAGAATGATTGACTGCCACTGTCATTTGGCTGACGAAGAATTTGCGAACGACATTGATGAAGTAATAGATCGAGCAAAGCAGAGCGGAGTTACAGGAGCCATAGTTGTTGCCGAATTTGCATCTGATTTCGACAGAGTGCTACAGTTGTCAGAAATGTATCAAGGCTTTCTTTTTCCATGCCTCGGGCTACACCCTGTACAGGTGAGAAATATATACTTTCGAAGCACATACAAAAATTTTTGTTTAGAGAAATTTCGAGTCCGTAAATGTTACAGCTCATTATGAAAGTATGGATATTGAGAAGAAAATTCGCCAGGAGTCTCACCGACTCTGCGGGATTGGAGAGGTAATCGAACAGTTACAACCATGAACATGAAGATAAAAATAATTTCAGCTTCTCTGAAACCAATTCTGAAGCCAATGCTTTTACTGTTTAAAAGTGCACAATTTAATAATTCGCCAGTAAAAATTCCTTGATTCTATTACATATTTCTGCTACTATTTTCCATTACTACATCTTGCGAAAGTTTCAAAACGAAAGCTTTTCTTTAGGTGGGCTTAGATTTTACGCCGCGGTATCTCAAAAACGGCGATGACGACAAAACCAATCAGAGGGAAGTTTTTCGAAGACAAATCAAATTAGCAAATGAATTCGACTTGCCTGTGTAAGTAAAAATTTACGTTCAAGATACATGTATTTTCCAAATTGTTATTTTGAAAGTTTAAGCATTTCTAAAAAATTGCTATGTCCTAACGTATTTGCTTATTTCAGCATCTTAAATCCATTTCTATAAAGAAAAAATGACTGCTTAACATTTTCAATTCAAGAACATATAAAATATTTCGATTCTAAATTGGTCCAAGTCTGATACTGCAACTATGCCAGAAGATATTTTCATTCTGCGTAAATGTCTCTCGTCATATATCTGCTTACCGCATTAGTTGATCATACCGAATCAATGTTAAGGTCATCAGAGTTAATCATAATTAAATATTAAAAATGGTTTTATATTACGTGTACGTAACCCATTTGTAAAAATGAAATATATTTTTATCATTATTCCAGAAATGTGCACTCTCGCTCAGCAGGAAAGCCAACAATAGATTTTCTGATAGAGAATGGCGCCACAAAGGTTTTACTCCATGCATTCAGTGGCAACGTCAAAAGCGCTCGACCAGGAATAGAGCATGGATTCCACTTTTCTGTTCCACCTTCTTTTACAATTTCCACAGAGGTTGTTTATATCTTATGGTTTAGAGAAAACAATTTTTTATAGAAGAAAGACTTAATAGAAGCCATCCCGACGAAACAGCTTTGCTTGGAGACTGATTCTCCGGTGCTCGGTCCATCGAGGGACCAGAGAAATGAGCCGAAGAACGTTGAATTAAGCGCCAAATTCATAGCTGAAGTGAAAAAGTTAACGGTTGAAGATGTGATTAGGATTACGACAGCTAACGCAAAAAATTTGTTCAAGTTATTGTGAGAAATAAATTATTTCTATAACAACTATATCACACACTTTAAAGGTTATTATGTTATTTTCCACAACATCGCTCGAACACTTTATATTCTATTATGATCATCTCACTTGGATATAATGTTGGCACATTCAAACATTATATCCTAGTGAGATGATCATAATAGTAATTTTTATTTATGATGAACTTTCGATAACCTAGACAGATGGATTAAATTTTATTCTGAAAACTAAGACTTGTGCTTGTGTTTTGTGCTTGTGCTCAGCACAAGAACACAAGCACTACACATGATTTGATTTGTTTATTTTAATTTAACAATATTAAACGAAACCATTCTCATTTTCAAACAATACTGTATTTTGTACAAAAGTTTTCAAAAGGTTGTTGGAATAATTCGAGAAGTATAATCAAATTCTGGAATAATTTTGCTGATTTTTAAACGAATATAGCGCTCTCCATATAATATCTCAGCCTGCTGCGCTGAGTAATAATGGCTGGCCCTTTTAAATTTACATTCAAACTAGCGCCATTGTGTTCTTATCGCCAGCATATCTCTTTGGTCATATCTGTAGCGAGCAAAAGATTTTATCCGATTTTAGCCGTAGTCGCCTTCACATTTTCCTGTCATTTCTGTAAAGCGCTGACGCGCGAATGCCTGTAAAACGCAGTCGCTTACTCTCAGTGCGATTGTCCTTGCTTTAAACAAAGTTCGTAAAACGGAGACTGTTTTCCTCTAAAGCACTGACTCCTATTTTGAAAATAATTTCGAAAACTCCCCACGCTGTACACACTGCCCATTTCCATCATATTCGCGCTTACAGTATCGGTTTTAGCATAAAATTGAGCATCATACTTTCCTTCTTATCGCGGAACTTCGTATAATTTTGCGCACTTTATAGATTCAATATTGATAATGGCCAAGTATTTTCAAAACGCCCAATGTTACAGAAATATTTGTCATAGTAAAATTATTAGATAGTACTACTCTTTCTTATAAGATTCAAGCTCTATCTCATAAATAGTTCTCTTCCCATAAATATATGGTGAGGTAATGATTTAAAGAATCTTTGTTAGTTTAGAATCCTACGTCATCTTTTTCTCCCTTGTACTATGTCTTCCTCATAATATGTGAGTCTGATAAGAATATCACTTAAAATTAACTAGATTTGAAAATAAAGAGGACCTTCTTGTTATAATTGTTTTCCCGCCAAAAAATAATGATATTCTCTGAAGTGCTTAGAATTCATTTAATATATTGCTACTTTTTAATTCCTCGAAACATCGGTTGCTCATTATATTCCATCTATAAAATGTTTAATGTCATTAAGTTAAGACTCCTCGCCGATTTCTTTGGTAAACTCTCGCAATGACCGATATCGGGATCAATCATCTCCGTCCTAGTGATAGCTGGTCATCTACAGAGGTTCGCTCTTTACAGCACACCCACATGTGGACGATCAAAGGATTCAGCCAGTGCGAGTGTCGCTACTTGGAAACTTCTGTAAAAATCAAGGATTGTGTATGTCATTTTTTAAAATCATTTATGTCAATGCGAACCACATTTTGTAGCAGTCGGGCAACGGTCCATTGAACGATTCCAATCTTTCGAGCCCTAGCCCAATGACATTTCGCATTCGACTGCATCCGCAAGGCAACAAGGAATCCAACAAGGATTTCTGCTTTTTCCAAGTATTTTTCCGTCCTTTTTCTTACAAACAGATGTAATATCATTGGTTTTATATTATGCAGGTCTTCTCGTGCTCAAGTGCCAGTGTAACCAAATTCAAGGCGAAGTTTTCTGTATTCAACACGCGAAACGAAGAAGTACCGGCTACTGTCTATACGGGAACCCAACAGCTCAATGGATATTTCGAGTATATCAGGCGGGATTTGCTGATAAGCCATATTGCTCCGCAAGATGAAATCCAGCTGATGTTGCATTTGACAATTGTTTCGGATACAGTTACGAAAAGCAGCCAGACCGCTAGTATCGCTCCTCTTCCGGAGCCGCGCCCATCCGAGGTATTATTATTGAAAACATAGTTTCGTGAATGAAGTTGATATATATAATGCGAAAAATACCCAGAATGATTAGTTTAAATCACATATTTCTAGTAGAAAGGAAAAGTACCCTTCAATTTAATAATCAAATTAGCCATGTGGTCTGCTCTAAGGTATATACCAGACTTAGACTAAACACAACTACCGATATCGATACGATAAATTAGAAGTGCTCAATATTTAAAATATACTATGTAGGGGATTACAGTAATGCGGAAAATATTGGTTTGGCCGGAAATTCCTGTCGGTGTTTTTTATGTCGGCCATTCTTATCAGTGATCAATAATTTCTTGGGAAGTGTTTATACTATTTAATGCACAAGAGAGTCCTTTATTGGAAAATGTGGAAAGCAAGCCTTTTATTATTTTCTTTCCTTAAAATTATTAATTCTCAAAACAATCTCCCTCATAACCACCTCCGGCATGTAATTTTTTATGAATATTCCAAAGGCACCAGTGCGGCCCAAACAGCTAAAAATATTAACGCAGTGTACGGCGAAGACTCTATTTCCACCCGAACCTGCGAGAGATGGTTTCCTCGTTTTAAACAAGGAAGTATTGACCTAGAAGATGAACCACACTCTGGAAGACCCTCCGAGCTAAATGAACCAGCACTTTTGGCATTATTAGCAGAAGACAACCGGAAATCAACACGCGATTTTGCAGAGCAGCTTGGGACCAGTCATTCTACAGTAGAAGACCATTTGAAAGCTCTTGGCTATAAGAAAAAGTATGGTGCTTGGATACCGCACCACCTGAACGATGCCGACAAATGGCAGCGAATGTCCATTTCCGCCAATTTATTGTCCCGTTACCATCGTAAGTCCTTTTTACCCCGCCTAGTAACAGGGGACGAGAAGGATATTTCACGCCAACTTTCGCCGCAAAAGGCAATGGGTGGGCCCAGGAGAAAAGGCAAAACCTGATCCAAAGCCAGATCGCTATGGGAAAAAGTTAATGCTCTCCGTCTGGTGGGTTATGGAAGGCGTGATCCATTATGAACTGTTGGGCAGAAAGGAGAGACTCACAGCTGCTACGTACAGTGCTTAGCTTCGCCGGCTTGCACAAGCCATCAGGGAAAAGCGGCCCGAAAAGCCAAAGGTCATCCTTCAGCTCGACAACGCTAGACCCCATGTTGCGAAACTAACCAAACAAACACTTCAGGACTTGAGCTGGGAAGTGTTGCCACATCCTGCATACAGCCCAGACTTGGCCCCGTCAGACTACTGGTTGTTCCGGGATTTGGCCAACGAAATTGCAGAAAAACACTTTGAAAATGATGACGATGTCAAAAATCACCTTGATTTGTATTTTGCTCGTAAAAAGAAAATTTTCTGGGAAAGAGGCATCCGCCCTTTACCAGTAAGATGGACACACATTGTATATCATAATGGTGATTATTATGAAGAACATTGATGAATAAATGTTTGATATATAAACGTTTAAAAACACCGACAAGAATTTCCGGCCAAACCAATAAACTAAGGGTCGATTTTTAAATCCGTTGATTAGCGGAAAAGACTTATATTTTATGAACTACTGAAATATAAAAACTTTAGCTTGCAAGTGACTTTGAAAGAATTTTCAACCACGACCGTCACACCGATTTCAAGATAATATGCCGCAATGACAAGGATATCAAGGAGATAAAAGTCCACAAAATTGTATTATCAGCTCGCTCGCCTGTGTTCAGTGCAATGCTGGTAAATTTAATTTTTAGTTAAAGATTTCACTGATTGTAATTGTCATATTCAGGAAAATCACACAGAAGAAGCTCAGAACAATCAAGTCACATATGCCGATATCGACTACGAGGTGAGTTATATTGATATAGTTTATTTAACTGAGCATTTGATTCAGGTCATGCATGAAATGCTGTTCTTTATGTACAGTGGACATTCCCCAAATCTTTCGTAAGTTACTTCGTAATGTTACGAGATAATTTCCTGAATAAAAATATGGCGGTTTCAAATTTTCAGGCAATTTATGCGATTTTGAAAGTGGAGTTTTATTACGCATATACGATAGACCTGTAAAATTGAAAATCAAAACAAGGTTTAAGATTCATGACTGTTTCGTGTTTTCAAAATATATACTTTATTGATATAGGAATTCCTAAAACTAATAAAATTTATAGACAAATGGCGCTTGATTTGCTGGCTGTTGCCGACCGCTTCCAACTGAATGGCTTAAAGGAAATGGCTGATCAGGTTAATCCATGGAGTCCAAATATTTTTATAATTTATCTAAATTTAGATTTTGCGTAGTGGCTTAACTGTTGAGAATGTATGTCGCAATTTGGTATTAGCTGATATGCATAACGCGCATGACCTCAAAGCTGATGCTATTCGATTTATTGCACAATATTCTAACAGCGTTATCGAAGTACGTTACAACTAGTTAGAAATTTTAATATCTATTAATAATTCGTTTCAGACGGAAGGATGGTCGAATATGGTTTGATTTTGATATTTATATTGAAATAGTATTACACATATGGTTTAGGTAAAAGAGCATCCTCGCCTTGTCACTGAAGTAGTCGCCGCAATGGGTCAGGATAGTTCGCGTTTATGTTAGTTTTATATATTTATTTTTCTTATAAGTTAGAAAAATGAGCAAAATATTTTATAACTTTATGTTTGCATAGTAATTTAGCGCACTTTTCAATTTAGGTGGTTATTTTGTTTTTGCATTGAAAATCCATTTTAACGCATGGAAGTTTGTAATAACTATGAGCAGTTTAACCCTTCATTGCCGAGTGTATCCGATCGGATACGATTCTGTTTTGCTAAAGACTTCACAAAAAGAAAGAAACGAATGAGTGTTAATTATTCATACAAAGAGTGTGTCTGTAAATTGATCACATAGAAAAGATAAATAAACAATGGCAACCATCATAATTTTGATAAAGACAGCTCATTAAAAGGAAAGCTAATGGTAATGCAGACATTCTGCCTTTTGTCTATGTCTCCGGAAATGAAGGGTTAAACACCCTTGGTTACGATGATATGTTTATTATACTAAATCTATTAAACTAATCTAAATTCCATAAAACCACACGTTCCAATAATTATTTTTCAGCTAGTACGGAGCCATCAGCAAAGCGCCTGAGATTCGATTGACTACGGGTCTATGTACAACAGCAAGCTGGTAGAAAACTTCTTCTCTCATAAATTCTCGCCAATGAGAAAGGGCTTTTCAATTTGCTTTTCAATGTTTTCCTTATGTGCACATAAATTAACATTGGTATTATATTATATGTATGTTCGAAATGGAGATTTATTAAAATACCGTTTATTAAACTTTTGTAATTTTGCATTTGACCGTTGCTAAATCCAATTTCGCGCACAAAAAGCTTTGTGCACATGCAAACAAAGTTCATAATTATCACTGATTATGGTATATTGTATAAACATACAGTCAACCCCCGATAACAGTCGCGTCTCGGGACCGGGTCCAGAGGCGACTGTTATCGGGGGACGACCGTTATCGGGGTTGGCCATTTCTGAAGGGAAAAGTGGCCTTAAATGCCATTTTTTGTGTTTTTATGCTGTTTTTGGCCTTCTTAAACATTTATGCATTAAAATGGCACTATTTTACCTTAATTTACATATATAAAAGCGCTATTTTTCACGTTTTCGGGAGGTAAAATTGAAGGAAAATTTTGAAAATTAATGAAAATGCTCAAAATTTTCTTCGGCGCCGCCAACGGCGGTGCCGGAAAAAAATTTCATGTGGTACCCCCTATGCATTTTTTATATTTCGCGCGCCGCCTGCCGGCGGCGCGACCGTTATCGGGGGTTTGGCGACTGTTGTCGGGGTAGATTTAATGGGAAAATCATCGGGACTGGGACCAGACGCGACTGTTATCGGGGGTTGACTGTATGTACATTACTGACTGCCGGTTCCCTGACACGAAAAATTATTCTTGTGGTATTATCATAGCGATTATCGTAAAGAGACGCTTAATACATACAATACGCCATTTTATTCGCATTTGTTTCAAAATTATGAAAGTTGTGGGAGTACGTATATTTCTCTTCACGTGTTTAATTTCAAGTACTTGTCAATTTCAAGTAACCTTTCCTCTTCGGAAAAGCTATATTTCTAGTTCATTTGGGCTTTTCGTAATTCTATTAAGTTTTTAGGCAAATTAATTTTAATTTTCTTAATTCCATAGGACCACCCAGCGGCTTCGCCACATGGCGGCGCCCATGATCATCCGTGGGGGGGATAAAGGGTCGTAGGGGGCCGTATGGGGGCTGAAAATGGTACCATTCGTCTTCTCTCGCCGAGACGAAGCGATTGACATATCACTCGCCCAAATCCGAGCGCAGCGTGAAAAGTTGCCTTTTCTGGCCCCCGGGGGTAAAGGGGGTCGTAGGGGGTCACAGGGGGCTGAAAATGGTACCATTCGTCTTCTCTCGTCGAGACGAAGCGATTGACGTATCACTCGCCAAAATCCGAGCGCAGCATCCTTCCCAATCTGCTGGGGGGAGCTTCACCTATCAACTTAGAGGGACCCGATTACCAGCTCTCGAACAACATTGGTTTTTATTACCGTATTTTCTCTAATATAAGCCCCCCCCCTAAATTAGAAGCCCCCTGAAATAGACGCCCCCTGGAGGGGTATTGAAATAATTAAAGCCCCCCTAAAATAGAAGCCCCCCCAAAAGTGGGTTTTTTCCAAATTTTTGGCTGTTTTTAGCTAGTATTTCGTCTGTCTGATATAAATAGACAAAAAATTAGACAGTTTAGCCTATTTACAGCTAATTTTTTAGATTTTTTAACATATTCTTCAATTTTTAAGCTAATTTTAGTCATATAAAGTCAAATTTTACACGTGTTTTTCGCAATTTTTTGCTGTTTTTAGCTAGTATTCCGTATGTGTAATATTAATAAACAATAATTAGACATTAGTCTATTTTTAGCTAATGTTTTAGAATATTATTATATTATTTTTTAGATTAATTTTGGATTAATTTAGATCTTTTGCATGTCAATTTTAACTGTATATTTTCATGTTATAGTTTTTTAAGGCTATTTTTACCAAGTTTTGACAGTCTTTAAACTTTAATCAAAATTCTTATTCCTATTTCCTCTTTCCTTCTTCCTAAAATGGGTTTTAGGATCACGCATTTTTACAAATTTTTGCTAAAAATAGAGAAAAATTAATATGGAATTTTTGGCATTTCTACAGGTTTTTGGTATGAATGTAAAATGGAATGAAAAATGCACCTTTCAAAAAAGCGACATTTATTGCAAAAATTGAATCTATTGTGTATTTCCGAATTGACGTCTTAACTAAACATCGTCTTAACTAAACTAACACTTGACGTGTTAACCAAATTGGAAGTAAATCCCAAAAATACACTAAAAAATTGTTGAAAAAATTCATTTAAATGGCTATAAAAATTTTTGATGCATTTATGCATCATCATTTTTGATGCGTTATGTGAAAAATAATTGCAGATTCGGAACCAGCGCATTATTGATTATTAATCATTGCGCTGATTAATAACTGTTGCAGTACCTCATATATACAACATTTGTAATTTATCTATGAAAAATATCTATGAAAATCTATAAAATCCCAAAAATAAAAATAATCAACATAGTGAAAACAGTCATAAAATACAAAATTTCACCAAAAGAATGAAAATTTGTCCGAAATTTGGTCAAAAATGCAAAAAATTCTCCTTTTTGACAAAAAAATTTGGCGCCAATTCAAAATCCGTTTAATTTTTCAAAAATGTTGTAAAAATGGCCCAAAAATTCGAAAATTTTGCGAAAATTTTTCCGACCGCGCCTTCGGCGCGGTCCAAATAATTAAAGCCCCCCTATAATAGAAGCCCCCCTGAAATAGACGCCCCCTAGAGGGGTATTGAAATAATATAAGCCCCGGGGCTTCTATTAGAGAAAATACGGTATATAGATTTTCAGTTTTATGCTACCATTACTAATCACAAAATCAGCGCATTTCTTAGGAACAAATTCACTATCGCTGTGTTCATTTAATTATTGGCATTATGTTTCGATTAAGTTTGATTTGAATTTCCTCGCGAGTACAAAGTACGTACTAACCCATTTCCTTGTCCTTGACCACTTCTTTTGTAGTTTATATTGGTAGCAGATGGTAATTCCACTTTCGTACATATTGTTTTGGGTTATCAAATTTGTTGTTTGATCCTTTGCTCCAATTCGCGTTATAAATTATATGTAAAAAATTACGAATAATTTTTATAACTAAATATTTGCAATTATCATTTTAGAATTCGAATTTCAAACATAACTTTATTGAGAATGCTTCTATCTAAGACCGCTGTGGGTGTTGCTGGGAAAAGTATCAGGTTAGACGAGTCTTAATAATAATTTCTTAGACGAGTCTTAATATATAGTTAGTAAAATATAAGCAACATTTTTCATTGTAGGCTGTACAATGTAACTCCTGTAAGAAATATTACGGTGTCATGTGTGGCCAATCAAAAAGCCAGCGAATTGAATCCTGATGAAAAAGTCCTAAGCCCGAAGCTCAAGGTATGTTATTGCAACTAGAACATTATCAAAAGGCTTCTCCGAGGATGTCCAAAGATTAGTGTAACATAAAAATTAACAGAACGTAAATCTGATACTCGTAATAAAATATGAGAGTTAGACGATAAACACTTTCTTTCCCAAACATTTTTGAGGAAAATGTCAAATAAAGCTTCATGATTTCAAAATAAAGAATGTCTTGAAAATAACTTATTTGTATACTTACTAGCTGTCCTACGCCGCCGCTCTCGCGGCGTCCCCCCTCCCGCCGTCAGTATGGCCCATTTTTCAAAAAAAAATTTTGTCTAAAAAATTTTTGTCTATATTTTGTCTAAATTTTTTGAAAATCTGTATCAGCACATCCGTACGAACATTTTAAGCTATCACTTGCCCGGAAATGAGCAGTGGAAGGGGTCTAAACGGCAGTCCAGCCAGCCAGGCAGGGACGCACAACGGTTTCTTAGTAAAGTAACATTTCTTATTTCTTCTTCTTTCAGGAATCCAACTCGTTTTGCATGAATCTTTTCCGCGGTCGTGTTAATTTGGATCAAGTTTTCCCTTATCCTCTTAAGCTGAACGATGATCGACGAGAAACACTTGAGATGATTTTGTCTCCCACTGAAAAATTTCTCGAGGAAGTTAATGATCCTTTCAAGTATGTGTTTGATTTTATAGATAAGTACCATTAAAATTTAGTATAATTGTACAATCAAGTCTATTTTACGCAGGTCTTGATTTAACGCAGATTTTGAAAAAAACGCCTCTTGTTTTTTCTCGGGCATCGCGGCAGACGGTGCCAGAGAACATTTTAGAGAAATTATTTACCAATTTTTAGCCATTTTAATTTATTTTTAAAAACAGCAACATTATCACCTGAGATGGATATAAAGTACCAAAAACCCATTTTTAGGAGGTTTTAGGCCGTAAAATAGGTGCCTTTAATTAACGCGGAATTGCCCTGTCCCTGCACCGCGTTAAATAGAGACTCTTCTGTACTTTAGTCAAAATAATTTGATTATCTTTAACAATAAAATTAAAATAGATTCATTAAAATAGGTTCTAATTAGTCCTAAATGCCTGTAGAGAAAAGTTCTCTGCACTATTAGGTGGATAAGTTATACGATAATTCATTTTAGGAACGACGAAAAGGCTGAAATTCCGAAAGAAGTCCTGAGACAATTCGCTGAACTAGGTGCATTTGGAGCCGTTGTACCTGAGGAGTTTGAGGGTGCTGGCTTGGTATGTAATTTTTAAGAATAAAATAAACTGGCAAACTTTCCATTTTTTGTTTTAAGACTACATTCATATATGATGAAGTTGATTTTAAGAGCCAAAACACATTATGTATTATAATGAGAGTCAACTATAGCTACCTTTCTCACTGCAAGTTTTACTAAAAGAAAATTGGAATATTCCTTTGAATCAACAATTAATAATAACTGACGAAGAGACGTGAAGTGCATTCAATTAGATACTGCAATATATCTCTTGTAGAATAATACCCAAATGGCTCGACTTGCTGAAGTGGTTGGAGCAAATGATTTGGGCCTTGGCGTTGTAATGGTAATATATTAAATAGTTTTTGCTTTCAATTTTGATATACATTTATTAATTTTAGGGTGCGCATCAATCTATCGGTTATAAAGGAATTTTGCTCTTCGGCACTGATGCTCAAAAGAAAAAATATTTGCCGGATCTTGCAACAGGCCGAAAATTTGCCGCTTTCTGCTTGACGGAATCGACTTCTGGATCGGATGCTAATGTGTGTTATTGAATTTATTGAACAAATGTTGAAGAATAATGTAACCGTTTTTCAATTTAGTCTATCAGATCACGAGCTGAGAAATCAGAATGCGGAAAATTCTATGTCATTCACGGCGGAAAAATTTGGATTAGCAATGGTGGATTTGCTGACATTTTTACTGTTTTTGCACAGGTTAATTTTTATACTGCAATTACAGTTTAACGATTTAACATTTCAGACTCCAATAAAACAGGCAGATGGCTCTGTAAAGGACAAGGTCTCAGCATTTATTGTCGAACGTGCGTTTGCAGGAGTAACTAGTGGCCCGCCAGAAAAGAAGATGGGAATTAAAGGATCGAATACAGCAGAAGTGCATTTCGATAACGTCAAGGTAAATTATAAATTATGGAAAAATATTTTATAAAGAGTATAAATTATATCATCTTGTGCTTATATATTTATATATGTCATGCATTTTAGGTACCAGTGGAAAATCTCCTTGGAGGTATGTTGTAAAAAAATATTAACGTGGCCCGGAAAATCAAACTTTAACCATGCTAATTACCGATTGCAAATTATCGATTTTGACTACGACCTATTGGATTATCTTTTACGCTTGCTTAAATTTTCTCAAAATTCCTCTTAAGAATGAAAGAGCTTTTTTATCTATGTTAGACATCTAATGATGAGACTCGGCTAACATAGTATTAGTATACTTCTAACCGTCTAGAATAAGAGTCGAAACGGTTAGATAATCAACACTTTTAAATCATTCTTTCATAAACTCCCCAAACGAAAAAATTATTTACATAACATTAAATAGGTAAATAAACAAAAACTAATATTAAGTAATCAGTGACAGTAATTTGAGTAATATTGCTTTCAGAAGAAGGCGAAGGATTCAAAGTATCGATGAATATATTAAACAATGGTCGTTTCGGAATTCCAGCTGCATGCACTGGCTCGATGAAATATTCGATTAATAAAACGGTAAAATATTTGTAAAATTATTCCGTTTAGATATCCGCATACCCGTTAAATATTTTTCACAATTCGATCAACAAATTTTAGATCGAACACATCAATAATCGTGTACAATTTGGCAGAAAAATACGCGATTTTGGAAACGTTCAGGAGAAACTAACTGACATGATTCTCAGGTACTTATATTAAGTATTTTCAATATTTGATCATCCTTTATTCCAGACATTATGTGACTGAATCGATTGTATATATGTTGGCATCCAATATGGATGCAGGAGTTCAAGATTATCAGTTAGAGGCTGCGATAGGCAAAGTAGTTGCTTCTGTGAGTTATATTTATCTTGCTTAGAGTTCAACTTATGTTTCATAGCACTTTAATTGATTAAATGACTGGATATTACAATAGCAGAAATTAGAGAAAATTGAAGAGTAAAAAATCTTACAAAATGACGACTATTCCTTCGATATCTGAAGGATTATTGGTAGGCATATCAAAAATATTATGACAATTGAATACTGTAACACGACTCATTCCCGAAATATTAGATCGTTTAATTTAACCTATTATTTTACAAATCTTGTTTGTGACGTTGAGATCTCGGGATCCCGTCGATAGATTTTTATGATTTATAGCTCATTCGTTAGCTTATCGATTACTGAGGTGCGGAAAAATATTTTTTTCAAAATTTGAAAATTTGAATTCGCGCCAAAACGTAAAAACGTGTTTTTAAGGGTTTTTTAATATGAGACTTATAAATTTTATGTTTCTATTCGATTTTAAAGCTTATTTGGAATATTATGCTTTTTAAATTTTAAAATTTCATGGTTTGGATTCATTTTTATGCCATTTTTTGTCATTTTTGACCACTTTTTGACCAAAAATGTCGATTTTTCATATTTGATTACCAAAAGAGCTGAAAATTTGCATAGAGGGGTTTTTCGACCTCCTGAATCCGAATTTCAATTCACATTTGAAATTTGGAATTTGAATTCGCGCCAAAATTTAGAAATGCGTTTTTATGGGTTTTTTAATATGAGTCTTATAAATTTTATGTTTCTATTCGATTTTAAAGCTTATTTGGAATATTCTACTTTTTAAATTTCGAAATTTCATGGTTTGGATTCATTTTTATGGCAATTTTTGTCATTTTTGACCATTTTTTGACCAAAAAAGTCGATTTTTCATATTTGATTACCAAATGAGCTGAAAATTTGCATACAGGGGTTTTTCGACCTCCTGAATCCGAATTTCAATTCAGATTTTAAATTTGAAAATTTGAATTCGCGCCAAAATGATAAACTGCGTTTTCGCTGGTTAAGATTGTAAATTTTGCGATTCTATTCAATTTTAAGGCATATTTAGAGTCTTTCGGCTTTTAAATGCCTAAATTTCCAATTTTAGATTCATTTTTATCCCGATTTTTGTTATTTTTCACCTTTTTTAGCAAAAAAGTCGATTTTTTTATTTAGATTACCAAAAGAGCTGAAAATTTGCATACAGGGATTTTTTGACCTCCTGAATGCGAATTTCAATTCACATTTGAAATTTGGAATTTGAATTCGCGCCAAAATTTAGAAATGCGTTTTTATGGGTTTTCGGAGGTAAAACTTTATAGTTTTGTGATTCTATAAGTAAATTAAGTTTTTGCATAACTTTCTACTTTTTATATTTCAATGTGCGATTTAAAAGTGCTATTTTTACATAAATATATTACGAAGTGCTAATTTGCTAATCAGTATATTTTTTGGTTTCCATTGTCGTTGTTGTTTTACTCTCTTTTTCACAGACGTAGTTATCTTTGTCATATCGTCCTGAGTTTGGATTAAAAAGATGATTCATACTATTTCCAGCGCCTTACTTAATTTTCATTTCAAATTTGCATAAAGGGTTTTCGACCTCCTGAATCCGAGCGTCAATTCAGATTTCAAATTTGTAAAAAACGTTAAAATGCGTTATTGGGGGTTTTAAGGGTTATACTTATAAGTTTTATGGTTTTAATGGCTATTTTAGCTTATTTAGAGTCTTTTGGCTTTTAAATGCCTAAATTTCCAATTTTAGATTCATTTTTATCCCGATTTTTGTTATTTTTCACCTTTTTTAGCAAAAAAGTCGATTTTTTTATTTAGATTACCAAAAGAGCTGAAAATTGCATACAGGGATTTTTTGACCTCCTGAATGCGAATTTCAATTCACATTTGAAATTTGGAATTTGAATTCGCGCCAATTTAGAAATGCGTTTTTATGGGTTTCGGAGGTAAAACTTTATAGTTTTGTGATTCTATAAGTAAATTAAGTTTTTGCATAACTTTCTACTTTTTATATTTCAATGTGCGATTAAAGTGCTATTTTTACATAAATATATTACGAAGTGCTAATTTGCTAATCAGTATATTTTTGTTTCCATTGTCGTTGTTGTTTTACTCTCTTTTCACAGACGTAGTTATCTTTGTCATATCGTCCTGAGTTTGGATTAAAAAGAGATTCATACTATTTCCAGCGCCTTACTTATTTTCATTCAAATTTGCATAAAGGGTTTTGATTTCCGAGCGTCAATTCAGATTTCAAATTTGTAAATTTGAATTCCCGCCAAAACTTTAAAATGCGTTTTGGGGGTTTTAAGGGTTATACTTATAAGTTTTATGGTTTTAATGGCTATTTTAGCTTATTTAGAGTCTTTTGGCTTTTAAATCTAAATTTCCAAAGTCTTTCGATTTTTTTTTCATTTGCAAAAAATCGATTACCAAAAGAGCTGAAAATTTGCATACAGGGATTTTTTGACCTCCTGAATGCGAATTTCAATTCACATTTGAAATTTGGAATTTGAATTCGCGCCAAAATTTAGAAATGCGTTTTTATGGGTTTTCGGAGGTAAAACTTTATAGTTTTGTGATTCTATAAGTAAATTAAGTTTTTGCATAACTTTCTACTTTTTATATTTCAATGTGCGATTTAAAAGTGCTATTTTTACATAAATATATTACGAAGTGCTAATTTGCTAATCAGTATATTTTTTGGTTTCCATTGTCGTTGTTGTTTTACTCTCTTTTTCACAGACGTAGTTATCTTTGTCATATCGTCCTGAGTTTGGATTAAAAAGATGATTCATACTATTTCCAGCGCCTTACTTAATTTTCATTTCAAATTTGCATAAAGGGTTTTCGACCTCCTGAATCCGAGCGTCAATTCAGATTTCAAATTTGTAAATTTGAATTCGCGCCAAAACGTTAAAATGCGTTATTGGGGGTTTTAAGGGTTATACTTATAAGTTTTATGGTTTTAATGGCTATTTTAGCTTATTTAGAGTCTTTTGGCTTTTAAATTTCTAAATTTCCATTTTTGGATTCATTCTTATGCCACTTTTTTTCATTTTTTCCATTTGTCGATCAAAAAGTCGATTATATAGCGCTTTATGTATGATATTTGTACTTAGGACATTAGTACGTAGGATTAGTACGCCGGACATTTGTACGTCGGACATTTGTATGTAGGACATTTGTATGTAGGACATTAGTACTTATTAGACTTAGTCTTAGGCATAAGCTCCCGCACAACCCTTATAAGGGCTGCGGGACTTTTGGTTCAAGCCAGTCGACAGTCGCTGTTCCAATTGGCTTTCGCCCATTGTACCCTTCAATTTGTGTCGGACGTTTGTACTTCGGACATTTGTACGTTGGACATTTGTACGTGAGATATTTGTAAGTCGGGATATTTGAACGTCTGAGATTTGTACGTGGGACCTATGTACCAGGGGTGGGCTTCAGGACGATTTTGAAATCCCGAATGCCGAATTGAGATTTTAAAATCCCGAAGGCCGAATCCCGAATTGAGATTTTAAAATCCCGAAGGCCGAATCCCGAATGGCCAAAAGTACCGAATTTTCCCGAATTTACCGAATCCGAATCCCGAATCCGAATCAAATCTCAAAAATCAACTTTTTTTCAAATTTTTGCCTGTTATCTATATTTTTTTACAATTTTTGGTGCATTTATATTTTCAATTATTGTTTCAATTAACGTATACGTCATTTGTTATCAAGTTCCATTGATATTATCCACGAAAAAACGGTTTTTGGGCATTTTTTAACTTTTTTAGCCATTTTGTCATATTTTTACTTATTATATTACAATTATCACAAAATATTGACCAATTTTCGCGAAATTTTGGCAATAATTGTAGACCAAAAATTAAAATTCTTGATGCGATACGGAAAAAATAATTGCAGATTCGTAATCAGCGCATCGAATACCCTAAAAGCACCTTTACAAAAAAAATTGTGAAAAAATCTCGGCGCTATCGAAGGTAGCGGGTTAAAAATTGACTAAAATAAATCAATGAAATAAATTATAACATTGAAATTTTTACTCATTTATTGAAAATTTAACAAATTTTCAGCCAAAAATTTTGGAAAACAATGAGACATACTACAAAACTAAGAAGAAAAGAGCGCCGTAGAGAGGGAAAAGAGAGAAATCAGCGTAATTTTTCGAAAAATTTCGCCTGCGGCGCTAATTTTCTTTCTTCACCAATGGTCCTAAGCTCAAGAATAAGAGATTAATTTTATATGCTAATAGTGCTTAACGAGACAAAAGTTGTCTAAAACAAGTTTTATGTTGTTTAGAAACAAAATGTTGTTTAAAACAAAAAAAAAACAAGCATAATAATAAGGAAATTATCTAATAAGAAGAATTCTAAAAAATAGCGCCGCAGGCGAAAATTTTGAAGTTTGGAGTCACCTGACAATGAAAATTTTCACTATTTACCCAAAATTTTTAAAAAATTTTGCCCGACCGCGCCCTGTCGGGCGCGGTCGGGCGAGGTCATTTTATCCTGTGCTTATTCGGGAAAATGCGGGAAAATTTGACAAATTCCTGAATACCGAATCCCGAATCCCGAATTGAGATTTTAAAATCCCGAAGGCCGAATCCCGAATGGCCAAAAGTACCGAATTTTCCCGAATCCGAAGCCCACCCCTGCTATGTACGTAGGACATTAGTATGTGGGGGAGAATACCAGTTTGGGGACATCACCCCAGTTGGGGGGGGGGAATCACAGTTGGGGGGAGATAGGTGGGGGGGGATCCAGTTAGGGGGGGATAGTTGGGGGGGAATCGATGTCCCCCCAAGTGGATGCCCCCCCAAGTGGATGTCCCCCCAACTGGATGTCCCCCCAAATGGATGTCCCCCAACTGGGTTTACCCCCCAAGTGTCCTTTTTTTTAAAAAACGTTTTTTTACCCTAAAATGCATTTTTTTGCCCCAAAAATGCGTTTTTTGCCCTGAATATGCTCCTAGGCTAATTTCTGGCTCTGTATTCGATGTTTGCTGCTTTTTTTCCAGTTATTTGAGGCTTTATTTGGTTTTTCGCCATTTTTTAGGGTTGTTCGGGAGCTTAAGCCTAAGACTAAGTCCGATTGGGGCGTGCCATTTTTTTCGCTGAATTCGTATTTGTTGGGTTGTTCAGCCTAAGACTGCACAGCAGCCTAAGCCCCAAGCCTAAGACTAAGTCCGATTGTGCGTGCCCAGCGGGGCCCCCAAGCCTAATGGCTTGTTTGGCGCCTTATAAGGGTTGTTTAGCCTAACGTAAGGATTGTTCGGGAGCTTAAGCCTAATCCGATTTAACGTGAAATACGAATTCAGGTACTTCGTTATGCCCTTATAAGGGTTGTTTAACCTAAAGCAAATTCCTATGGTTACCTTGGAACCATTAGAAGATGAAAATTTGAGGATGAATCAGCGGAAAGTGCAATTTTTACATGAAAAAGTCATGTAACTTGTTCGCAACATTATATTCTTGAACGAAAAGGAACGAAAACATCGAATACAGAGCCTAAAATGGGCCTAAAATGCATTTTTGGGGCAAAAAAATGCATTTTAGGGTAAAAAAACGTTTTTAAAAAAAAAGGACACTTGGGGGTTAAACCCAGTTGGGGGGACATCCATTTGGGGGGACATCCAGTTGGGGGGACATCCACTTGGGGGGACATCGATTCCCCCCAACTATCCCCCCCTAACTGGATGTCCCCCCAACTATCTCCCCCCAACTGGGATTCCTCCCCAACTGGGCGGTAACCCAGTTTGGGGAGGTGCAGATTGGGGATACCAGTTTGGGTGTACAAATTTGGGGGTGTACCAAGATGGGGAGTGCAAATTGAGTGCAACTTGCAAAGGCTAATGTGGTGTGGTACGCAGGAAATTTGCTTCACGAAATTGTATTTTTCTCTAACACTCTCTTATCTCGCATTTTAGGCATTAGGCTGCTGTACAGACTCAACCAAACTTAGGCTTGGGGCTTAGGCTGCTGGGCAGGCGGGGGAAGGACTTAGTCTTAGGCTTGGGGCTTAGGCTGCTGTACAGACTCAACCAAACTTAGGCTTAACGCTCCCGAACGACCCTTACACGGGCTGCGCGAGAGTATCCATTTGTAAGTCGGGATATTTGAACGTCTGAGATTTGTGTGTTGGAGATTTGTAAGTAGGACATTTGTACGTTGGACATACGGAGCCAACGCTTCAGACTTTAGAACCCAATGCTTTAGTCTTTGCTGTGTAACCTTTAGTTACAGCTTATTTTTGACAGTTTCAATTATTCAATTTTGTTGTAGCAGAAAATATTTTATTACATATTTCTAACCTTAAAAATTTTCAATCCATAGACGCGCGCGGGCCGTGCCCGCGCGCCTGATTATAAACCTAGTTACTAATTTTATTTTCTTTAAGGAAAACGCATGGTACGTGTGTGATGAGGCCATTCAACTCCATGGTAAGTAAATATGAAAAATAAAATAACATTTATCTTTTTGCAATAAGTTTAAAATAAATGTTTCCGGGATTGTACGTTTTAATTTTAAATTCTAGGTGGAATGGGTTTTATGCGTGAATGTGGGTTGGAACGCGTTCTCCGTGACCTCCGCATCTTCAGAATTTTCGAAGGAGCTAACGATGTCATGCGTTTATTCGTTGCGCTGACTGGTATGCAACATGCTGGAAAGCACTTGCAACAGTTAGCCAAGGATATCAAATCCGGAAGTGTTGGGGCACTTTTCGGAGAAATCAAACGTCGTACAATTGGGTAATTTTCCTTATTCACTTTCTTGTTCTAAAATAACTTATTTGCCAGGGATATCGGCGGTGATGTGACGAAAGCAGTGGATCCTGCATTGAAAGAAAGCGCAGCTCTGTTAAATGAAGCTATCAAAGAATTTGGTACCACAGTTCAAACACTTCTTAGTCGTCACCGACGCGAAATAATAGGTAAAACTGAAAGTTCTGTTAGTTCCATTAATCTTACCATGCGTCTTTAAACAGGTTTTTATTTTTTTCGATTAATTAAGGAATTTATAGACACTATTTGTTGATCACATTTATGTCGTCTGAAATGAATTTAATTTATTTTCACGAAATGTTTTTTAGTGAGGAATTAATTTTAGAACGGCAATATGAACTCATCCGTGTTGCGAACGCGGCGATTGATATATACAGCATGGTGGCAGTTTTGTCTCGTGCGTCATATGTTATTGCAAAGAGCGGATTAGAGCAATCCACCCATGATCAACAGATTGCACAGGTAAAACGCAGTGAAAAACCTTGCATTTGTGTTTATGTTAACGCAGACTTAAGGAAATTGGGTGTAAAAATCGTGTAATAATGTAAGAAACTTTTTTGGAATTAATTTTAGAAACACTAATTTTGAAAAAAAGGTGTGATATTTACTTCAAAATATTAGTGGAAATTTATTCAATGTATTTCTATTGCAATATTTGCAGCTTTTCGTACGCCAGGCTTCCAAGCGTGCTATGGCCAACTTGAAAGAAGCCGCAACACCGAGTGTGACTGGAACTCGTCTAATTGGAGAAATTGCCAAATCAGTGTGCGACAATGGGGCGATGATCCAGAAGCATCCTCTCTCTATCTAGGCTTTTATTTTTAGATAAAATAATTATGCCATTTCTTCCCAAAGAATCTTGTGTAATAATATGTAATTATAGCGGGTAAAAATTAAATAAATGATTATATTTATCTGAAATTTTGTCACTTGTAGTCTTATATATTATTACGCTTAGGTGTATGGACGGATCACATGCGCTGCAAATGGCTCATTTCGACAGGCCGTAGACACCACCCCACCGATGAAGGTTTAATTTCGCGCGGGTGAAATCGTTTTTTGCACCCGGGAGTTTTAAGAGGTCCTGAATCCAGAAAAAATATAATTTTTGACGTAGAGGTACCCCCGGTCAACTAAATTTTTCAAAATTATTTTTCTAGAGTAGTGCCGTTTCTGATGCTGATTTTTTTTCACCCGGGGATTTTGGGCGCTGAGTCCAAATCAGGTATCAAAAATATTCCAAGGGTATTAAATTTTTCAAATTTTGCTTAAGCGCCCGAACAACCCTTAGACAACCCTATTTAGGTTTAGGCACTCGACCAACTCTTAGGCACCCCTTATTTGGCTCAAGCGCCCAAACATGCCTTTGGCGCCATTTTCCGGTGCCGTAGGCACCAGATACAGCTATTATTTTATATAGTACACGTATATAACAAATGTATTTGCACTGAGTAGCGTACAGAAGAAAAAATTTTGTTCCTGGCAATTAAGGATCAATATTCCAATTATTTTCCGCTTCGAAATGAATGCTTGCTATGTTTTAATTACCTGAATATATGGTCCTTGTTTTAACTGTGATTGCGCTATTTTCGGTTCAATATTTGAACGGCGAATCATTTCGAAATTATAATTATAATACTTCGTGATATATGCACAGCTCTTCAACGAACATGAATAGTATGTTCCAACCAAATAAAGGTGGAATGAATTTTTCCACACTCTAATGTTTGTAGTCTGCGGTTCTTTCTTATCTCTGAAAACCATATTTGTTATTGAGCAGCACTTTCATTCATATTTATTGACATTTGGTATTTTGGAGTTAAAATGGAGCCAGAAAAAGCCAAAAATTTCAGGTACAGTAAGTTCGGGATTTTGTTCAATATTTAGTTTTTGTTTTCAGGCCGCCTTCTCAAATCTACCACTATACTTCACGTGACACGATAATCTATGCACTAGGAAGTTTGTATTCTAATACAGCCTTGAATTTTAAAAATGTGACCAATAATTTAGTTGGCGCAAAAACTGAAACGGATTTGCACTTCCTCTACGAGAACCATGAAAACTTTCAGGTATTTTTTGCTTTGCCCGAGTTGTAGATTAACACGGCCGTTTTTATCCAGGTTTTCCCGACTTTTGTTGTTGCACCAGGCTTACTGGCTAATTCTCTCAGCGATTGGCCAGGTAAATTTTTAAACGAACGTTTCTATTTGTGGTTTTAAATTTAGGAATCGCATTTGATTTAACAAAAATTTTGCATGGAGAACAATATATCGAGCTGTTGGAGCCTCTTCCTGCCGGTGAAGGAGAACTCCGATCGGAAACACGAGTTCTTGACGTCTTAGACAAAGGGTCTGGTGCGTTAATACTTACCGAAGGTATACTTATATCTTAAGTTTTACTATTATCCACACGAATTTATCAACACCGTTTGAATTGGCGCTATGGACATAGCATCATTTGCCTTTGCCATACAAAGGGGCTATTCCAATGGTGCCAATTCAAACAAAGTTGATAAATTCGTGTGGATAATAGTATTGTCATACAAATTAGATTTGCAAATTATTCAACAAATTAGTTTTTAAGTCACCACGTATGACAATCGTAACGACCGAAAACTTTCCATTCAACAGTTTTCCGTTTTCCAAGTTGGAGGCGGCAATTTTGGTGGGAGTAGGACATCCGGCGCCGAACGAAAGGCCCCAAATGTGCCGACAACGAGTCCAACAAAAGTGGTTGAGGAAAAGGTCAATGAAGATCAGGTATATAGTAATATCTAAGCGAATTGTTTCAAAATGACCATTGATAATTTAGGCCACACTCTATCGTCTTGGCGGCGGAGATTGTATGACAAAAATTTTGATGATAAATGGTTATTTTTGGTTTTAGTGAATCCGCTTCACATTGATAACGAGTTTGCACGTGTTTCTGGATTCAAGAAGCCGATTTTGCAGTAATTATTAGATTTGGCAACTTTAGAAAATACTTTACTATTGTTTAAGCGGATTGTGCTCTTTGGGCTTCTCCGCTCGCGCAGTCCTCCGCGAATTTGGTGGAAATGATGCATCAAATTTTCATGCAATGAAGGTACTTTGGTTTCAATACTTGAAAAATCTTACAGAAAATATATTTTAACCACCATTCTAAACAGTAATTAATGTCAGGTACGCTTCTCTTCGCCAGTAATTCCAGGCCAGACTTTGATCACTGAAATGTGGAAAGATGGACGCAGAATTCACTTTCAGGCAAATTTTTATAACGTTTTTGAATATGGTAAAAGACATAGGGATATTTAATTATAAGGAAACCATTGACTAAAATTATTGTTATCACATCTTAATCCCAGAATTACAGGCCAAAGTAAAGGAAACCGATAAAGTTGTCCTTTCTAATGGATATGTTGACTTACACGTTGATCGACCAGCCGCCGTGACAGATTCGGTAAAGTTTACACTAAGAGTCAAGCTAAAGTAATTGATTCAGCCAACGCAAACGACTAATATAAAATCGAAAGAAGTTTTCGATATTATAAGCGCAGAGTTGCCCAATAATAAGGAAGCGGTTGAAAAAGTCAATACTCTCGTGCTTTATGACATTACAAAGGATGGAAAATACGCTGATTCATACAGTAATTTTACGTCAGCAGAAATAAACAATAAATAAAACACAACTTATTTTTTAGCGTTGGACCTGAGAAAAGGTCATGGTACCGTTTATCAAGGTAAACCAAAAGACGGTGCAAAGCCTTCGGTTACTGTCACTGTCGATGATGAGGACTTTGTGAAATTAGCCACCGGCAAACTTGAAGGAATTAAGGTATAATTTTCACTTATATTATTTTTGTTTTAAACAGAAATTGGAATAAGATCCATTTTAATGCGATGCTTTTTCGCAAATTGGCCAAAATTCAGTTTGAAAATTTTATGCTGGTTTATTAAATAGCCAAACAACTCGATTTTACGTCCTTGGGTGTCAGTATTTGAATGTTGTCCCTGCTTCGGCCTCAATATCGGGCTTTATATGTTTTTGTACCATCTAAGAAAACGTGTTTTATTATTGTTATCACTAAAATTTTACTTGTGCTTCTTAAAACAAAGCTAGTCTAATCTTTTATAATAATTATTAACAATAAAGCTTATAATTAACCCAACTAACAAATTTCTAACCAATTTAATTTCAAGTGTTCGTCCGATTGTCATCCAAATTCCTGTGAACATTTGTGCAATTGGTTGGTCCCAATCACTTTGGGAAAGAATGAATTTGCGGCTCCCCAGAAAAATAATTGTCGTTTAATGTAGAACGGTATTGCTTATAGAATATTAATTGTTAGGCATTCATGAGCGGAAAGCTGAAGATTAGAGGTAATCCACTGATTCTCCAAAAGCTCCAGTCTATCATGGCAAAGGCGAAACGTAGCAAACTTTGATAGTTATTCTATTTTTTATTTATTGTGATTTGTATGGTATTTTTATTCGGATGTAGAATAAAAATAAGTAAGAATTTCAGTATAGCCTATAATTGTTCTCTAGGGCTATTTTTCCTTTGATTGGATGTTTATTCGAACCGCTTAGGAAAAAATTAATAATCTTAAGGAAATAAATAATGACGAAATTCTGTTCTAGATTATGTTCATGCCTTCATAAATTTGTACATTAAATTAATGTAGCATTAAATTAATTCAGCGACCTAGAGTGTACAATTTACATAAAACGGAAAAGGACAATACGCCAGTAAATAGTACTACCTCTTACACGGCTTCAGAGTCGTGCACAATCAAAACGTTTTACGACGTGCTATTTCGTTTGCCGTTTATTCAAAAAGACACATCTCCCCTTATCTCTCATTTTAAGTCGACGTAAAACGGCGCATTGTGCGCTTAGCATAGGGGTCAAACTTTTTGGCTAATGTTTGTCTTTGTAATAACACCATTGTTGTCTTTCTTCTGTAATAACATATCCGCATGGTGGGGAAATTCGGCTAATTCAAAGGAAGGCTTTGCAGAAATTTATTGCAGACCGATCCGCTTGGGACTACCGATTATTTGAAATTTTTGGAAAAAAATTGAAAAGGTAGGCTTACGTTTCAGCGATGGCGTTCGTTCTTATACCTTCTATGCGGGCAGATTCAATCATAAGTTGGAGTGCTGCCAGAGATAGAAAGAGATGAAGCGAGGCAGTGGGAAATAGCCTTGCGCTCATTCCACTGTGCTTGGTTCTTTCCCACTGCCTCGCACTCCAACTTATGATTGAATCTGCCCGCATAGAAGGTATAAGAACGAACGCCATCGCTGAAACGTAAGCCTACCTTTTCAATTTTTTTCCAAAAATTTCAAATAATCGGTAGTCCCAAGCGGATCGGTCTGCAATAAATTTCTGCAAAGCTTCTGCAAAGCCTTCCTTTGAATTAGCCGAATTTCCCCACCATGACTGTTAAGCATATTTCGTTATGAGGATATTTTAATCGACTTTCCTTTCACCATTTTACCAAATGGCCATATGGTTTTGATTGAGAGAGTGAGAGCTGACAGCTCCGATGATCGGAGAAAGTCCCGCGTTTGTATGCAGCCTGATTGGCCCACGCTCTAGACCGATAAATATTCGCCGAAATTGGTCCAATAAATCTCTTTGGAAACAATTGAAATGTTCTCATTTGCTATTATTGCAATAAATCCTAATGCTCGCATCAAACTCCTCCTCAAACCGACGTCGAAATCGCGAAGTGTGATTGTTCGCTTATAATCGCTTGGCCACCGGCTCTCTTTTCCGGCCCCACCGCTATCGTCAATTGCCAACATCTGCTTTGAGGATTTATTTTTGTGTGCGAATCAACTTTTTTTTTACTCGCTTTTATCGGGAACAGACAGGAATTTGGGGTTCTTTCACCATAAATAACGCCATAAAATGCTCGTCAATGTCGAACTTTCACGGCATTCCAATCGAAACGGGATCACTTTGGTGCAAGTGCACTGAAATCATAGGATTTTGATCAATTTTTGTTCAATATATATTCGCGTTCAAGCATTAATTTATGCGACAATCAGATTTTTAATATTTAGACGTCCTATAGGTACACAGAAAGTTTGGTGTCGACTTTTTGGTGTCGGAAAGTTTGGTGTCAGAAAGTTTGGTGTCGGAAAGTTTGGTGTCGACTTTTTGGTGTCGGAAAGTTTGGTGTCAGTTTAAAATTTTGATGTTTTAACGGTAAAAGTGCCTTATATGTGTACCAGGGCTGCAACCGGTCGGACAAAAAGCCGGGCCGGATACCGGATAGTGTGAAAAAGCCGGGCCGGATACCGGGTAGTGCAAAAACACCGGATAACCGGATACCGATTAACCGGATACCGGATATTAACTTTTTTCAATTTTTGGCGCCAAATTTGAAAATTTTTTCCGATTTTGGCGCTAATTTGCAAAAAGTTTACCTAAACGGGTGCTTTTTGTTTCCTTTTTATTATAAATGTGAAAGATTAGAATAAATGTTGTAAAAATACAAGTATTTAAACAACTTTTAGCGACTTTTTTGGCTATTTTTTGCAATATATGAGCAATTTAAACCAAATTTTCCACTATTTGTTAACTAACTTTAACGACTTCATTGGGGTTCCAATATAAGAATTATAACATTTCAGTAGTCAAAGTTATACAGAGCTAGGTTATGATGATTAAAAGGGCAGTAACAGCCCGTGCACGTTTTTTGGCAAAAATTAAAAAAATTTTTTGTGTATGTTCAAGTTAGAATTTTCTGTTTTTGCATAACTGTGCAGAATGTCACGCCGGTTGTAACTGCACAATTGGTTTATTTGGAAAGGCACTTTTTGCCACAAAATGCTCGATTATTTGACGAAAAATGCTTTTAACCAATAATTTTGGCCAAAAATTGGCATTTTACAAATCAAAATTTGGAAC
Source organism: Ditylenchus destructor (assembly GCA_022814885.1). NCBI lineage: Eukaryota > Metazoa > Nematoda > Chromadorea > Rhabditida > Anguinidae > Ditylenchus > Ditylenchus destructor. The sequence continues at coordinate 465,615 of JAKKPZ010000006.1, forward strand.
ATTTTTTCCGAACAAGTCTTATCTAAAAAAATACGTATACCCTACTTTTTTGTGCTCTTGCAATTGCGCTAGACAAAAAATCGACATCGTTTCGAAAAAAATCATTTCCCAGTACCCTTTTGGACATACACTAAAAAATTTAATACTCTCAAGGAAGCAAATAATGACGAAAAATAATATCTGTTCTAGATTATGTTCATGCCTTTATAAATTTTATTTTAACTAGGAAACCAACGATTAGAGAATTAACTTTCGAAAAAACACTCCGATTCTTGAGTGACTTACAAATGGTTTTTTCAAGCAAAAAAAATTCTTTATTATAATGTATTGAACGATTGGAAATTTGGCGCCGTATAATCAAAAATAAAACATAAAATAACACACCAATACACATATACAGCGCACCCGGGGTGGAATTACCTGGGGCCCGGCTTTAAAAATTTGTGAAATTTTCATAAATTTTTCAAAAATTTCAATGTGATACAATGTTTATTTCAATGATAGATTTTAGGGGCAATTTTTAGGAGGAAAAACCAATTTAAAAATTTTCGCTCATTTTTGGAATTTCCAAGATTCTTAAGATCTTTAAGGAAAATTTTACGGGCAAAAAATGCGCCGCAAATTTTAGAAGAATTGGGTCTTTTACTGTTTTTAAATTACTAAAATTCTATCATTGAAATAAGTATAACATCAAATTTTGAATATTTATTGAAAATTTCACAAATTTGTCGGCCAAAATTTTGCAGCGAAGGTCATGAAATGGTTTAAAAACAAACAAACACCCATATTAAATAAATTATTTTTAACAAGAAACAATTTCCGTACATTGGCCAACTATTGCCGGCCAAAATATGGCCGGCCAAAGTGCGTAAATACACTTTTCCGAATCTGCCGCCAAAGCTCGAATTTCGCACATCCGCGAAAATTGGCAATGTGCGAAATTACGCACTTGCCGGCCAATATGATATTGGCCATTTCGAAACATTGGCCCTAAATACTACATATACAAAATTTCACATAACAGCGCACCGGGTGAATGCCTACGGGCGGGATGGGGTCTCGACAATCCTCGCTCGCCCCGACAACCTATAAAACGTTCAGCCCCACAGTATCAATCTTGACATGATATAAGTTCAAACTTATGCCACAGGTAAATTATAACTACGCATGTAATTTAATTGATCTCGCTTCTTTTAGGAAATTACTCCCGCCTTTATGGTATGTGAACATTTCCATTCAACTCTTAGGCTGTTGATTTCAGTGTGTTTCGTCTTTGCCCGCGCGTCAGGCTTCTGTTTCCTGCAGCTGATTATTCCTTCAACCGCAGTAGTCATTACATCCTGGGTAGCACTTTGGATGGAAAGTGAGACTGAGTTCCAAGATATGATTTCCATTATTTTGGTACTTCTTTATCGGCATATATTTTAAGAATCGTTAGCAGTATGGTTTTAGGCGATAACATTCCTTATATTCTCCTACAACGAAATGATGCCTCGTGTTAGCTATCTGAAAGTATGTTTTGATATTGCCAACTTTACGCACTTTTATCAATATTTCAGGCACTGGATATTTGGTTGGCCGTGTGTTTTATGATTGTATTCCTATCCTTAATTAAACTGGCAATGGTGAAATACATGCGCCAAAGGCTCAAAATGGAGAGAAGGTATGCCTTGTAAGACACGATTCCCTTCATATAATGCTTAATGCGAAATTATTAGTTTTACAAAGAAAATAATTCGCTAATACATTCAGCACTGTTCTATGAACGTATTTTCCAAAAAAAACTACGGCCTTTATCCACCAATGACTTTGTCGGAGTCAAAAACTGCCATTTATAGGGACTCACCAATGATGGCTGAACTGGTACCTGTGATCTGCACGCCCACCGTTGAAATGGAGGATGTGGAGGAAGAAGCAACACACCCGACCACACTTTGTAATGGGCAGGTGGAAAGCGGAGGGCTTAAATTACCTCGAACTTGCACCGCGACATCGCTTCGGATGAATGGCGTGCGCGGGAATGGCTCCGCAATTCGTGTGCCCGCCTCCGACATTCCTATGTTTTTTTTTTTTTTTTTTTTTTTTTTTTTTTTTGTTCCGGCAGAAAAATACCCGTTTCAGGCCTTTAAAATCCAAAAAATTTTGATTTGGTACAGGTGACGGACGGTTCGCTAGATTAATCGTCAGTAATTTGGCAGACGTGACCGTCGCGCTTGGAAGTTTTGAAAATGGTTATATTGACAAAAAACGATGCCCTTTGAAGCAGACAGGTTTAAAAGCGGTGGCTCTCAAGAAACCCGAAATTTTAACTATCCCAAGAACGGAGTGAGGACTCATTTTTGATGTCTATCATTGAGATCCCGCAAACAAGACCCTTTCATTGATTTCCATTTATATTTGCGTTTTTTTCATTTAAAAGCTTTTATTCGTATTTTTCCGAGCAAAAATGTATCTGAGTTTGCAAACAGTAATCGCCTTTGATTAATAGTATACCTTTTAAGTTAGTGTTATGTCTTAATTTTTTTGCAAAGAATATTTCAAAAAATTATACCATTGAATTTTGTCTCACTGAGTATTTAAAAATTTTCTTTGAAATATCTTCTAATCAAATTGTTAAATTACAATTTCTATAACAAATATGAGAATATTTTAATGCATAGAAAATTTTGATTGATATCCCGCATAATGTAAGACCCTTATTTAGATGATATTCTTCTTTGGATTCGTCATATTCGCTCTGTTCTACTTCCTCATATATCCAAACCTGCATTTAACGTCTGTGGATCCCGCATGTTTGAAGGAAAATGCGGAATGGTTCGCCCAGATTACATGACAATTTCTTCGAATACAATGTTTTTATGTATAAAGTGCCTGAAAAGTGCGTGGGTGATACGCAAATACTGAGATCTCATCTATGGGTCAAATAAAGCTTTATTTGTAGTAAATAATTTCATTGAATACAGCATCGTTAAAGCATTCGAAACAATAAAATATTCACGAAACAAGTTTTGTCGTCCCGTTTTGCATTGACACGTCGATTGTCCCATTCGCTTTTTGAGAAGAAATTTGAGTATCAATACATTCTGGATGCTTGAATATATGCCATATATTATAGCCAATAAGAACGTAAATTACATTAATCAGAATAAATTCGAACCAAGACAGCATTTCACGGAAGCGGAGGCAAATTTGAATATTTTTAAGGGTTAATACTGGAAAACCTCGGAAATTCCAATTCATTCATGAATCATTGAATCGGAAGAAGGGAAAACTAAATAGTGGAACGATCCCTAATCGCCGCTCCACCATAGTTGTTCCAAAACAAATACAGGAAATTTCGAAAGGAAAGAGCAAAACAGCTGTGTACTTTATGCGGCAACATTACTTAAATGCAGAACTCGCAAACAATAGAACAGAAACAAAATTCATTTTAAAAATATTTAAAAGATTTTCCGATATTTTATGAGGTTCTCCTAGAATATTTTATAACAATTATAAAACATTAGTTATGGCAACATTGGTTTTAACAGTTTAAAATAATTTAGCTTCGACTTTTTCGGCACTGACTTTCTGACTGGAGAGAACATCGGCATAGAGGCGGTGCTCTTCAACGACGAGGTCTCTGAAATTTTCTCTGATGTTTCCGAAATGTTCCGCGGAGTGGAGAAATGTGGTGATTGAAGACTAGTGCGTGACGGTCCGGCCATCGCCGCGTCTAGTAAAGAATAACGACCGCGATTTACGAACGATAATCTTAGAGAAGCTTCGGATTCAGCGAATGTGTCAGATTTCGGTGCTGTGCTTGGTCCTGGCTGATTTTCGTCATTTTCTGGAGCCTTGAATTCAGTTTTTGATGTGCTGTTTTTGCTAAAGACCGAGAATGAACCGCTCTTTGTTGACGTTTTTCGAGGTTTTGCCACTATGCTTCGCTCTGTATGATTCGCGTTCGGTGCCACAAGGTCTTCTCTTCGAGAGTTCGTCTTGTCAATACTCCAACTTGAAGAATCATTTGTTGCGTTTAAATTGTCGATTGGCTGTGGATCTGACTTATTAGCGCTCATCCCCGTGAGATAGTGATCTTCACCGATCTGTTCAACTATTAACTCGAAATCATCCAATTCGTCAAACTAAAAAACATATAAATAGGCTGAAACAAGATTTCTATAACTAATGAATGTTTCATTATTCTAAAAAGCTAAGACGAATATTCCTATGTTCTCGATAATTTTTCTCATCTTCTGGGATTTTCCGAAATTTTATGAGGTTCCGCGAAAATATTTTATTACAGTTACAAAACATTATCTGTGGCAACAATGGTTTTAGCAGTATGAAATAATCTTTTACAAAAATCCCAACAGATTCCAACTAGCAATTAACTGAAAATTCTTACGTATTGATTCAACTGTTTAGCCTCCTCATCAATTTTGGGTTTGACAAGAGGAAATCTTCGAGGAAATCTTTTCGTCTTCCATTGGCGACGTTTTTTCGATGGCATTGTTATTGTTTGTATATAAGTGCAAATCTAAACCATTTGCTGTCAGATGCGTAAGTTTTTATTGTATACAACTGTCGTCAGTTATTAAAGACACCTCAACGTTTGAATAAAGGTGTAGTGCACCTCATTAGTTTTCGGCTGATTATATCGTTAGGAGTTGGAATAGACATCCATTTATGGAGGGAAATAAGGTCAAAACTAGGTAAGAAGATAAGTGATATTTGGCTGATCTTATGAAGCTTTTGTGCATCGTAAAAAAGCTCACAAATATTTGAAGCAAATTGCATGCTGCACACGTAAATCCCCTACTTAGTATTTCCCTGGATGCAGAATTCCAGTTAGGCACTTTGCCCGCTCGCTACGGGGGTGTGTAATAGCTCAAAACAAGAGTAAAAGTGGCGCTTCGCGCCACATTTTACTCTTGTACGCGGCTAGCGTGCACAGCGGGAGATTGGGTTCGTCATCGCTTCGCGCACCGCCATCAGTATGCCCTCGGCTGTTGTTCGGGAGTAAGGGTTGTTCGGGAGTAGAGCAGCATGAGAGTATTTCGGGCCTTCTTCCCTCAAGCAGCTGTTGTTTGAGCTTTGAGAGCAAAAAAAAATTTTTCAAAAAAAATTTTTTCGTACCCCGGGGTACCCCGGACATTTTTCTGACCCCGGATTCGGACTCAGCACCCCAAAAAACCCCCGGGTGCAAAAAATTAGCTTCGGAAACACACTGAAATCAAAAACGTATTCCAGTGGGTTAGAGAAAAGAGAAATAGTGTGCAAAACTGTGATGACTCATAACCCGAGATCGCCGCAGAAAATTTTTTATCAGTCCTTGCTTCTCATGCCAGGAGGAGCATTTTGACATATCACACGCCCCTGTATGAGGAAGGCAAGGTACCTAACTGGCGCGGACAAACAGACAGACATACAGTGGGCACTTGCGAATTAGGGTGATTGGATGTTCGTCTAAATGTGAAAAGTGGGAATTCGAAAAAAAATTTTGGCGCATTTCACAAATGTTTCAAATTTTGGGCCAAAAAGTGGCTTTTTTGGCCAAAAATTGGCATTTTTGAATTTTATTTTCGATGCTGTCGTTAGAATTGGCTGATTTTGGTACCAATCGAAAGCTAAGCTCATAGGAAAACGATTGGCACCAAATTCAGCCGAAACCAAAATACAAATCGAGAGTTATTGACTCTCGAAGTTGAATTGAGCCAAACTGAGGGCGTACTGAGTTCTGTGGTTGGGCGCGGAGCGCCCGACCTTCCCCCTTGGAATGTGAGGGAACTTGGAACAGTCCCGAAGGGACTGGCACGCCCCTCCCCCAGTTTCTTAATAATCTAGCGTTAATAATCAATAGCCTCTATCAATAAAACTCCCGTATATTCTTCAGTTCAGACAACTTTTAAATATGAGTTATATTTACACTTTACAAAAAAGTATAAAATATAGTCGGCGCCATGCTTATGCAGCACAATTGGACGAATGTCTATTCTGCAGAACATGGTTGCAAAAATTGGTAGTGCAATGGATCGAAGACGATTCAACCTCATAGCATATGCTAATCGTGTTGTCTAAGATTGAAGATGAAGCAGCACGAATATTTTATCTTTCTTATAAATCAATCTTTCATTTTTCTCAATGTTCGTTTAAATGCTTCTTTAATGTTTCTAATTCTTCAAAAAATCGATTTTGATACGAACAACTGAATTTCCCAAACCCATTAGTTTTATCGTAATTAATTTTCCTAGGAACGCCAACTTTTCATAAATTTTAGGAAACTAAATTTCTCCTCAAAATAACCTCTCTACAAAATAATATTTTTCGAGATTGTTATATTCTTGAAAACATGTTGATATTAACTTTTTCGTAAACTATTGTGGGGAAACCCCAATATATTTTGAGTTGTCTACTTTTAACGGCGTGTATTCAGAGATAAGCAATTCGTTTCATTTCGTCGAAAATGTCCTCAAAATTAGAGACTTTGATCGCATATGTGGAGTGATTTTAAACCTTTTTATCTTCTTTTCTCATAAATAGAAAAAACGCTGTTCCCTGAGACCCTCAATTATACTATCCATCACAGAAGTTTAAACATTACGAAGTAATTTTTGTCCTAACACGAATGCATTCGAATGCGCTTACGATACCTCTCTAGAGAAGACACACATCTTGGCCAATGAATTGTTGATCCGAAAGATAACATTCAATTATGATCCTACGCCTTTGATTTGTGTATGTATTATGCAATAAATTACTATAAAGGTTTTACATACTCGTTTCTATAAAATATTTGGTAATATCATAAATATCATTGTAATTTCCATATATTTCATGTGGGGTTTTCTTTTTATATAATTACATGCATTTTTCCAGAGAAAAGCTCTAAGATGACAACTTCGGCTGCTGTTGAAGGTCTTGCTATTGGATTGGACAAGGGCCACAAGGTGACCAAGAATGTCCGAAAACAGCGCCAATCTCGCCACAAGGGCCGTTGTTCGAAAAAGTCTCGTGTGGTTCGAGAATTGGTCAGGGAAGTGACTGGTTACGCGCCCTATGAACGTCGCGTTATGGAATTGCTTCGTATCAGGTTATCATTCACGTATATGTTGTGGTCACAATGAAATTGATTGATTTTTTGGCCAGAGCTTAGCTTAGACCGGGTTAAAATTATGCAATGCATAATTTACTATATTCATTTTCATTCAATTTATTATATTCATTTTTACGTACATTTCATTTCATTTTCGAATAACCACAGAAAATCACGATGGAATTATGTCTTCGGACATTGTAAATTGGTATTCTGTTAAGGTATTTTATTAACTATTTTATCAACCGAAAGTATTAATATTCTAAGACTCATTAAAATCTCCACAAATAACCTAACCAGTTTAGCTTGTTTTTATTGAGGTTATTTTTAGATTTGTGATTCTATAAGTGTATACATAATTTTATAATAATATGATAGCTTACAAACATAATCACCTCGATGGACATGATACTCATTTTTTAAATTTCCAGCAAAGATAAGAAGGCGCTCAAATTCTTAAAGAGGCGAATCGGTCAACATGGTCGTGCCAAGAGAAAGCGTGACGAAATCCAGCAAATCCTCACCAACATGCGCAAACACCACAAGTGAGAATCGCGATTATATATCATTGCGTTATTGTTGAACTGATTTGCTTTATTGTTTTAAATAAAATTTGTTGCTAAAAGTTGTGTTTTATTAATGACGTCGGATCGTCTTAATAGTTTTGGAGATCATTTTTGAATTTGTTCTATCTCAGTGCTTTTATAGGCCTTGTTTAAATAATGCTTCGCAGATTTTGCCGTTGTGCGGTGGACATGAGGCAAGTGTACCAATTCCAGAAACCATTTTCGACATCATCGTCCTTTTTCGGAAAAATTACTGAATTTGGAACGAAAGAACCTCCTAAACAACTCACATTCAAAGACGTATGTGTATTTCTAACATCTTGCTCATTGAAATCAAATCAATTGTGTCTTTATCCACATATCATCTTCATGGTGTTGTCCGACCTGTAGGTCCACGGTTCACATATTTGAAGAGCACCCTGTTTTAATCCGTTTGTACACTTCCGGGCGCTAGATTTTGAGCATACTTGTACACGAACGGTTCAAGTTTAGCACTTGTACTTTCTAACAGAAACTGATCAGTGTTTCAAACTATCCAAGAAAAGTATACATACTTTGAAAAGAATAGCATACTTTTCATTTTTTGTGATATTTTTCTACAAGTATAGAATAGTTTTCAAATTTTGTCTGGTTTTAATTTTTCGTACCCAATATTAAAACCTAAAAATTAAAACCCCTCTGAATTGGGTACCAAAATTTAGAGGGGTTTTTAATAATTTTTACTAATTTTAAAGCACGCTGAACAACTGTAAATTTGAAAAGATTCTAACATGTATTTGAATATTCAAAAATAAAATTGCAAGAATAAAAATATTCTTGTTCATGTATAGAGTTCTTTTAACGAAACTAAAATTCTCATTTCCCTTCGGTACTAAACTATAATGGCTGAGATATTTTGCGAATATTTGTATCAAATCGCATTTCTTCATTGAACCCTATTTCAGTAAACACTATAATAGTGGTGGTAAACAACTCCTACAAAGCCAGAAATTGGCTTGATCGTGCCAAGTCCTTTTTATATCCCCCAAATCAGCCTTATTGAAAACTTGTGAATGTTTTCATAATGAGGCATTTTTTCTATTTAGGCTGAACAACGAGTTCTAACCGCAGTGAAGAACTGGGACCGTTTCCCGCAGGATAGGGCAGACAAACTCGCTTTAGATGCTCGCTTCATTGAAGATCTCGGACTCGATTCTCTTGATCATGTAGAAGTTGTGATGTCATTGGAAGACGAATTTAAAATGGAGGTGCCCGACACAGTCGCAGAAAAGTTCAAGACACCGCGAGACATGGTCAAATATGTTTGTGAGGAGCAGGATGTATATGAATAATTTGTACTGTTATATAGTTTTTGTTTGTTGTTAGGTGTAGAATATGAAATGTATTTGATAAATGGTTGGAAATTATAGACGTTTTTCTATTTCAAGCTATAATTTGAATTTTTGTTATAATGGTATAATTTTAAAACTAACTTAACCCTTCATTGCCTAGTGTATCCGAATAGATACGCTTTTGGTGACCCCCATTGGTGCCTGGTGTATCCGAATAGATACGCTAACTTTGGAGCAATTTTTGGCCAGTTTTTTGGCTTCCTAGCTAAAATCTGATATTACTCTTATACAGTCAACTTTTTGTCCTGAATAAGAATATCTAATTAGTTTTTGTTTTTTAGCTCTAAAAATTTTTTAGAGCGCTCTAAAAAAGGTACACTTTTGAAAAATTTCGAAACCATAGGGGGGTATCATGGATTTTCGGAACGAAAATTTACGAAAGTTTGTTGAAAATTTCAAAACCATAGGGGGGGGTATCATGGATTTTCGGAAAAATCCCGACTTTTGACCCCCCAAAAATTGGAATTTTTGGGGGTTTTTGAAAAAAAGAAAAAATACGCGTCTAATAGAATCTCGAGTTCTACCCGTATACCAAAAATCAGCAAAATCTAACGCTTCGGCATAGGAGGGTCTCCCACGGCTCGGCAATGAAGGGTTAATGACAAAATTAAGAAACCAATAATATCTTACATAATATAACCATGATTATTTCATGTGTACCCCATGAAATTTTAGGAAATAGCATACCAGAAGTCTAGCTGACAGATTACGTTTTATGTAACTTACATGGTGCTGTAAATAAAGATAGACAATTTCACTTATGTTCACATTTTATCTCAAATATATGCATTTATTATTCACTGAGCCCATCGAGAAGTTTCATAGAAGGATTTAAAATAAGAAATAACGAAGGATAATCTTTATGATACCCTAAAGAATTACTAGTGTCGCGAGCGACTCGAAAATCATTCAATTCACCATATTTTGTAGCCATTGAATAAATTTGGAATGTGCCGTTTTCTTGATCACAATTTTATATAACATTTCCCTTTTAACTGACACAGATGGTCGGGTCTTCATTTTCAATGGGGGCCAAAATATCTCCTTATCCCCGCCCGGGCCTGGCGTCGCGGACTGGGCCGACTGTCTCAATTGAGGAGACGGGTCCTTTCCAGCGCTATAAAAGGGCCAAATTTACGGGCTAAAATCATCACTTCTCATTCTTGTGTCCACTTTCTTGAATCGCGATTTTGACTCCCCATTTTTGATCGCTTTCTTGGTCGCTCCCCAGACAAAACCACTGTGTCAGACTTTGATTGAAAGTTAGCTTTCAGTCCTATTTCCCCAAATTCGCTTTTGATCAAGATTACTTCATATTTCTTGTGCTGATTTTCCCTAAATAAATTTCCTACTTTCCAATCGTTTTCTTATAAACGGGCTTTTACTTACTCACTAAGGGTCGAGGTAAGCCCACCTCAATCTCATAAGCTACATTACACACATTTATTGACCAAACTTCTAAAGTTTGGTATTATTTCTTCACTCGTGAATTTGCGCTTCAACTTGTCTTCGACCTAAGGTCACTTTGCTCTCCTATTATTGATTTGTGTTTATCGGCGGCACTACCCAGTCGTTATTCCCTATTGTTTCGGTACTTTGAAGGACTTCCCTGTGTAGTTCCTTCCTAAGTACATTTCGGGTTCAATTTCCCTATTGATCCCACATCGTAATCGTTTGCCATCCCGGCTTACGACATCCCCCGCATGGGATCCTCGACCTTCTGATTACCTTGAAGTATTCCGCTTAATTTACCTGTGATTTGAACTTCCCTATTTACACCACAACTGACCTTATTTTGTCTTCTATTTTCCAAGTTCGTTATCAAGCATATTCCTTGCTTAATTTCCAACCTTTTAAAAATCCTATTCCAAAATGTCTGGCCCTTATTCAGCTGCTATCGACATAGCTAACAAAAAGGCCAAGGAACTTCTGAGTGACAAAATTTCGACCGAAATTCCCGATGGAATGATCGATGTCAGCGATATCAAATCCCTTCGCCGAAAGGTCATTAAAACAATCGAGAATGCCACATTCCTTATTGATGAAATTCAAGATAATCGACAACATTGGCAGACGGTCCAACACTCCATGCTCGGCAGCGAAAGATCAACGGACGCGAAAAGCCAGCAAACTTTCATAGATTCCAGCCAATATCCTGAGACTTTATTCCAATTGAAGTCCTACACTCGGGAATTGAAATTTTTCCGAGGAGAACTCGATGTAACTGTGACGCCTTCTCCCAATGTGATTCCTACTCGACCCCGAAGGCTTCCTATGCTTCAACTTCCCGCCATAGCACTTCCCGAATTTGATGGTAAGCTATCCGAATGGCCATCATTTTGGCAAAAATATAAGACGATGATCCATGATGTGGATACCTATGACATGCCCACCGTTCATAAATTACACTTTCTCAAAGAATGCCTCAAAGGACGAGCTGCCAATGCAATTTCCGATTTAGAGGAAGTCGAAGCTAACTATCAACCCGCTATTAACAAATTGGAGGCTGAATTCGGAAACCCCCTTGCTATAAAACAATCGCTATACCATTCCCTTCAAATTCTTAAGCCAACCACGGGTAAAAGGGATGACTTGAGGCGTTTTGCGGATGAGTTGGATAAAATATGTTCCCACTTAATACGTATGGGCGAAGATCTTGAGTCTCTCATGATTCAAGAACACATCCAAGATAAGCTCCCACCATATCTCGTTAAAATTATGATTTCCTCTCGAAATTCCCTTTCTGCCGGTGAAGTTTGGACGACTGCGAAAATCCGTCAAAAACTCAGAACCACACTCAATGAGCAGGAAGAGGTATTCCGAGCCCAACAGAGGATCCGTGATTTAAAAATTGATGACAATGCTAGCAAAAATACAATTTCCCACAATTCCAAAAATAATTCCAACAACTTTTACTCTAGCCAAGAAGAACCTTCCAATTATAAACCCACCATGTCATTTATGGCAACTAATAATGTATATTCCCAAAATAATCAGTCACATTCCCATTCTAACTTACCTCGGTCACCGCGGCCTAATCTTCCTTGTCTTTTCTGTGATTCGCTAGAACATTACGGAGATCAATGCCGCATGGATCTGGAAACTCGCCGTCAAAAGTTACGGGAATCCGGGCGATGCTTCCGATGTATCCACACTGGCCATACCGGAAATTACTGCCCTAATCCAGTTCAGTGCAAATATTGTCTGAAATCGAATCACCATCCATATTTATGCTATAAAAATCCTACTGCAACTGCTATGCAAACCCTGAAGCAAAAGACAGCAAAAAACGGAATTCCCAACGCAAATGACATTCCATTGGGCCAATACAATCCTTTTGCCAAAACCCGAACTGCGTCTACTCCTGAGATTCAAAAAAGCTCAAAACACGTACGTTTTGCGGACGAAAATGAAGTGACTGAGAATTTCCCAAGCTCCAATTCCGGAATGATCAATACGGGACTTACAGCATTTGCAGTTCCTGATAAACGCTTAGCTGTTTTGAAATGTTCCAAATTCCCTGTCTATACTTTGCATAATTCACAAAACAAGTCAACTGCCACCTTGTTTCTTGATGACGGCAGCACTCATTCCTATATTACAAAGAAATTTTCCCAAAAAATTGGCGCGATACTTGGAAGTCATTGTTCACTCAACCTTCAAGCAATGACTAATTCTTTCCCTGTAAATGTTCAAGAAACTAAAGTATGTTTGGATTTACGTACCTATGGCCAATGTGAATTCCAAATGTTGGCGGTTGAGAAAATAGCGGATGCTATTCCCTATATTATTCCTCCGTCTAATCCTGACGAGGTAACTGAATCAGGCTGTGTGTATCAATATTCAGAACCCGACATTTTAATCGGCAATGATTATTACTATGACATAAACCCAATTCCCATCCGCAAGCTTCCAAACGGATACGTTTTGCTTGATTCCAAAATTGGAATTCTTATTGGAGGTAAAGGCATTCCCTCAAATTATTTGTCGATGACTTCTCAGCTCTGTATTCCCACGTTTGATCCATTTTCTTTGAACATTTCCTGTAATTCTGCCAGACCATTGAATCAAATAGTACCCTACTCGGCCGCTCCTTTGAGAATTTTGGCACAATCAAATCTGACCAATAATGAGTGCGTTCCACCTGGATTCGAAAACGTACAAAAAGTGGTCTCTCTGTCTATTCCATTATCTTCCCACAGAAATTCTAAAGAGAGTGATATCTTTTCCAAAATGGCGTCCTTAATAAAATCGCACCCCGATAAGGATTTCTCTCCAAGTTTGGAAACGGACATTCCCAATAATTGTCATGAATATAAAAACTTGACTAAATGTGAAGACAAATTGACAAAAGAAGATGCAACAAATACTCTCCAAGAAAATTTGTACATTGCGAAAAGTAACAAAGAAATGTTGCTCTCATCTGGCAGTTGGAAAAAATCATCGCTTTCTAAACATCCTGTCCTACCTCCTTCCCATCCTGAAAAAAGCGGCTATTTTCCAACTCGTCAAAATTTGTCACACGTTCCTACCAAAGTTGTATTTCCTAGGGGTAATGATCGTACGAAGGTTTTCCCGCACACTTCAGATCCTCCAAACAACGCTTCACTTTGTTGTATTTCATCAAATTTTTACCAGGATGAAATGCGTCTAGGTCACAAAATGGATACTTCTCAGATGGCACATTCCAACATCCGACCTCCTAGAAAGCCACCATGTGAAAATAGAACTTCCAGTAGAAGTAAAATTCTCTCTTCAAAATTCCTATAGTTCCCATTCTTCATTTGTCAAAAATTGTAGAGGGTGGAGGAGCTGACGCTACGATTTCTTATATTCCCCTATGCCTTAAATAAACCATTCCCTAAACTCTTCCTACTATGTTCCCATCGCTTAGAGAAACAGCGCCAGCACAACTCAAAATACAAAAATTTTTCAAAATTTTCCATTCTTAAATTCCCATTCTCGTCCAAATCATATCCCCTATTCCCAGGATTCCTGTTACCAGAACTTCCTATCCAGCACAATTTTCGAGTACGCGAATCAGTTCTTCTCTCATGTGCCTTGCAATCACCTCGAGCCAACGTCAGACAGAACAAGAATTTTTTCCTCATAACTTTGGAACGCGCAACCTCATCTCGTTTCATGTTTCGCGTGTCGTGCAATTCTCTCGCTCGATCTCTCTCTCCGACCTCTCGCGGAAATGCCAACTTACAATGTCCGAATGAACTCTCCGCAAGAATAAATAAATAAAACATACTGAGGGGAATGTCGCGAGCGACTCGAAAATCATTCAATTCACCATATTTTGTAGCCATTGAATAAATTTGGAATGTGCCGTTTTCTTGATCACAATTTTATATAACATTTCCCTTTTAACTGATGAAATTTGCTATTTTCGAAGCAACGAAATACTGGCTCCTGATTAATAAAGAATGTGGTCTGAGTTCATTATTTCGTCAAAAAACTATATTTTCATAGCATTTACAACAGCTGTCATATGCATTCTAGATACTAAGTATATCTAACATCTAAAAAACCAATGTATATGTCAAATCATACCAACAGTCAATAGTGGTCGGGTTTAGTGTACGTGAATTTTTTAATGGAATTTTATGTCCAATTGCTGGAGAATAAAAAGCATAGCATTGTCATATACATCAGAATAACTGCAATTCCGACGTAATCTGTAATCAAATTCAGTCGGATCGTTTTTATGAAACGAAATGCGTTGAGTGAACATTTTTTTCTTTTGCTATAAAGCCAGTTGGCCCAAACTCCGATACGAAACGATGCTCTATCTGATACTTTCACAAATTTGACGTTATGAACTTAACCGTATTTGTCTTTTTTTCTCAGCACGCATTAAGCTTTTAAAATTCTCAGTACATCGAGAAAGTAGAAGGGCACAAGTTCAAAACGATTAAATTATTCTGCGAAAAAATTAAACCTCGATTTTCAATCATTACTCAGGACAAACACTAATTTTATGTTAACTGGTGAATGTTTGAACAGTAAACAACTACACTTCGAGTTTTTACAGAATGTTTACTGTTTGTAAGAGAGATATTCATAGTTTGGATATTAAATTACGATTATTTCAACTAATGTTTATGTATAATTACAACGGTCTAGATGCAATCCTTTCTGATATCCGGTTATTTCGATATTTTATTTCTTGCACTATGCATAATGTTGTCATAGTTCCTGTCTCGGATATCGCGCGTGACAGAGAAAAACAATATTCGATTTCGTTTAGTTTAATGTGTTAATTGGCATTGTGTCACGAGGGATGTTTTCGAAAATTCTCACGATTTGCAACTTTTATCATGCATTCCGTTTGCTAGAGTCTAAATTCGTTTGTACTAAGCAACCGCTTTAGGTAATAAACACCACACAAAAAGCAACCATGGCTTCAACGGAGCTCACCAAAGCTGATCGCGAAATGAAAGCTCAAATAAAGATAGGGTTGGTTATTGATAATAACGGGCATATTAGAGTACAGTGGAATATAATATTGCTTAATTTTTATTTGTTTCACCTTAATTCCAACCTTAATGAATTAGATGCTTTTAAATGAATTAGAATGTCAAATTGAAGATACGAACTCAGTTTCGCATTACTTTACAAAAATTTTGTTTCTGCTTTGAATAGAAACTGTTTTATGAACGAAAAACTTTAGTTTTAAAGCTATTACATATAACTCAATAGCGATCGCAAAATATTTTTCTGCGACCAATTATCAGCAATTGATATGTATGTTTCAGGCATTATGTGTTGCGTGATACCCTCGGAGTTGGTACATTTGGAAAGGTTAAAGGTATTTTACTAGTTTCGTATTCATAATACCCCATGTGAAACATATCAAACCATTTCAGTCGGAATTCATGAAGCAACAGGCTACAAAGTGGCGGTGAAGATACTCAATCGACAGAAAATAAAAACTCTGGATGTGGTGGGAAAAATTCGCCGCGAGATACAAAATTTATCTCTTTTCCGACATCCTCACATAATAAAACTGTAAGTTGAAGGATACATTATGTATGCCACGTATTTTAACTTTTTTTGCTAAATAATGATTACTTCAATTAACTATCTAGGTACCAAGTGATCAGCACCCCGACTGACATTTTTATGATAATGGAGTACGTTGCTGGCGGCGAGCTTTTTGATTACATTGTAAAAAATGGAAGGGTACGTTGCTTTTTAAACACAACTATAATTTTGGAAAGAAGCAATGAAAAATGATAAGGGAAAATGACATAAGTTATGCGGTATACATTATGCAGCATTTATCAATGATGGATTTCAAACGAAGTTAAACATCCCGCGAATAATTCATAAGTCTTTTCGTAACTCTAAAGTATACACATAGATTATTAATATGCTAACAGAAAAAGTTTAGCTGAAAACTGGCGAAGCGCGTCGTTTCTTCCAACAAATAATTTCCGGTGTGGATTACTGTCATCGACACATGGTGGTTCATCGAGACTTAAAACCAGGTATGTTTCATAACAAATTTGTTATGATATTTTTGAATCAATTCAGAAAATTTGCTCCTGGATGAGAGAAACAATGTAAAAATTGCGGACTTCGGTTAGTTTTGATGATCTAAAACATATCACTTGTTTTTATATACTATTTGTTAAGGACTTTCTAATATTATGACCGACGGTGATTTCTTGAGAACTTCTTGCGGATCTCCGAATTATGCAGCTCCGGTAAGATTTCTATTTACTGATTATCTGTATTACATTTTGTTTCAGGAGGTCATATCTGGAAAGTATGAATGCTTATTTTTTCTAGATAACCGAATTTCAAATCAAACGTTTATAGATTATACGCTGGTCCTGAGGTTGACGTATGGTAGGGCATCTCATCGTAATCGAATGCTTATTAGTTCTTAATTAACTTTGTTCAGGTCATGCGGTGTGATTTTATACGCATTACTGTGCGGAACACTGCCTTTTGATGATGAGCATGTACCCACGCTCTTTCGAAAGATTAAATGTGAATGATTTATCTTATAATTCAAAAGTATATACCGTAATCCCTGTAATTGCTCCCCCCTAAAATTACTCCCCCTATATTTACTCCCCGCCCTCGGGGGGGGGGGGTGGTTGAAAAATTACTCCCTCCCTAAAATTACTCCCCCCTAGAATTACTCTCCCCCAGAAAAATTCCTTTTTTCCAATTTTTTGCTCTTTTTTGCTAGTATTTCGTATGCCTAATATAAATAGACAAAATTTAGACAAAATATAGTCTATTTTTAGCTATTTTTTAAAGATAAAAAAAACCAATTTTTTGGATAAAAAACCATAGGGGGGGGGACCCTATTGATTTTTTTTCGACAGATTTTTCAGAAAAATGATTTTTCATACCATAGGGTCCCCCTATGGTTTTTTTTGTAAAAAATTTTCTAAAAATAATTTTTTGCACAAAAATTCATAGGGGGGACCCTATGGTATGAAAAATCATTTTTCTGAAAAATCTGTCAAAAAATCAATAGGGTCCCCCCTATGGTTTTTTATGAAAAAAATTATTTTTAGCAAAGTTTTTTGCAAAAAAACCATAGGGGGGACCCTATTGATTTTTTCGACAAATTTTTCAGAAAAATAATTTACAAAAATTTACAAAAGTTTGGAGAAAAATGGCCAAAAATCCCAACAATTTTGAAAAAAAGTCCAAACATTTTCGCGGCCCGCCTTCGGCGGGCCGCGAAAATTTTTCAAACCTCGCCGTGCCTTCGGCACGGCGAGGTTTGAAAAATTACTCCCCTCCCTAAAATTACTCCCCTATATTTACTCCCCCCCTCGGGGGGTAGTTGAAAAATTACTCCCCCGGGGGAGTAATTACAGGGATTACGGTAATACAATTGGACGTAAAAGTTAACGTAAATATCTCGAATAGCTTTCATCTGTTACAACAATAACTAATAGGAAAATTTTCAAAAATTTCACAAATAAATCTTCCTTCAGAAAAACCGTTTTGTCATCTAATCTGGCACTTAGCTAAATTATTATCCGAATTTTTTGCAATATTCCTTCACACTTTATAGAAAACACTGCCGTATATAAATTGTTAACATCTTTCATCACACTATATTTAGCTGGAATTTTCCCAATACCAGATTACTTAGAGAAATCAGTAGTCAACCTTCTTCTGCACATGCTTCAGTAAGACAAGTTTCACTCTATAGTAGGTCAGAAACGTTGTCTAATTTTAGGGTTGATCCAATGAAAAGAGCTACTATCAAAGATGTTATGTGAGTTTGGGCACTTTGAGAGAATGCCGTTATAACGTTATGTTTCAGAAATCACGATTGGTTCCGTATCGATTTGCCAGCCTACTTATTTCCACCAATTAATGAAAGCGAAGCGTCTATAGTAGACATAGACGCGGTCCGCGAAGTTTGTTATGTAAGTTATATTTTTGAAAAAAGTTTTTAGAGAACTTTGTAAGCACTTTTAGCGATACAACGTTGCTGAAAATGACGTAACTTCGGCTCTTCTTTCCGACGATCCACATCATCATCTCAGCATAGCATATAACCTCATTGTCGACAATAAAAGAATTGCTGACGAAAGTTAGTTTCTCTGTCATCACATATTTTGCTCAATTTCTACCAATACTTATACTGTACTTTCAGCTGCAAAATGCGCTATGGAAGAATTTTACACTATGACTCCCGTTGGTCGTTTGCAACAATCCGATCAAGTGCACCGCAGTCATCCTGAACGAATGACAGGTTGATCTATGAAATCACAGATATATTTGATTGACAAAACGAATTCTAATTAAAATATAATTTTTTAACATGGAGAATTTTTTGTGGATAAAAATTAAAGAGGGATTTCATTGTTTAGCGCGTAATCTGAGACAGTGAAACTATTTTTTATAACCATAGATCCGTGCTCATCAGTGAGATGACCCTATTCGAATTTTTGCGCTAATTAATAAATTTTTTAGTGTTCTCTTTGAAAGAAGAGAGAACATAGAAAAATGAATAAAATGTGTGTAATATATAAACTACTGAACAGAGAGATTTCTATTTTATTATTTTTAGGATCCAACAAAATCACTTCCACACTTGAGCATACGCACATTTCTGGTACGGGGAGTGTGGAAGGTAGCGAAAATTCAGCGGCAACTACCCCCGCTGCTCCCAAGTCACCACACATAAAACGAGCCAAGTGGCACCTTGGGATACGCTCACAAAGTCGTCCAGGTAAACATTTCATGACTATAGTTCCAAAATAATATTTCAATTGAGTAATTTTCTGTTTCCGATCGAGCATCTCATAATTATTCGAAATATTAGAAAGCTTTATAATTCTCTGCCTACGCTTTGAATATTAATAAGTCTCCCTGGTTGTGATTTTCTGTAAATACGATGCCACTTTCTATACAGCCGGCATGAAATGCAAAAAATTTGTTAAATACTTAAATCTATTGCCGACGTTATATCGTTTGTCTTACAAAGTATATAGAGGAACGTACCGCAATAAGCTCCTAATATTTTCTGGTATCCTGTCCTGTTTCAGAAGACATTATGTACGAAGTTTTCCGCGCAATGAAGTTCCTGGATTTTGAATGGAAATTGCTCAACGCCTATCACGTTGTGGTTCGTCGAAGGCCGAAAGAGCCTGATAGCAATGATGTTGTATGTCATAGTATAATTGATTAATTAATATATAATTAATTTTTAAAATAATTTAGCCCAAAATGAGCCTCCAGTTATACCAAGTCGATCAAAGGAGCTATCTGCTGGACTTCAAAAACTTAGTTGATGATGATGGAAGTAAGTTAAATATACCCATTATTACGGCACAAGTTATTTAAAATTTAGCCACACTGACCGATGGTAGCACGTGTTCTTCTCGACACGCATCAGTCAGTATGCCAGTCAGACCTTTCATGAGAAGCAGTCGTGCGCAATCACTTCCAATGCCAATCGAGGTAAGAAGAAAATTTGCTGACACAAACATGAAAGTTATATTCTTGGAACATGAAACGTAATGAAAACATACAAAATGCACAACGACGCAACACAATTTTTTGTGAGAAATAAAAAAGGGGTTTCTTTGCATAACTTTTTTAGCGTAGGTCAATAAATATTTCAGTTTTAAGACTAATTTGAAACTACAAGTAGCAAAAAAATTTACTCTTTATTTAGACTACGATATTATATTTTCTTCAGCCGTAATTTAAAAACGCTTTTTGTGGTTGTTACAACAACAAACAAAGGATAATTGACAAGAAAATAAATACTATTCTCATTAGAATATGTACAAATAAATTCAATTCAAATTATTTTCAGGTCGAGCGGGCCGCTTCGGCAAACTCTTCCTCGGAAAAACAGTCACAGACGATGCAATTTTTCGAAATGTGTGCTGCATTGATCGGCGCCTTAGCACGATGATGGCTGCAAACTAGGATGCATTCATATATGAAATAAATAATATTTTTACAGAAATTATTAACTTCGAACTTTGTAGTCCGGAATCTGCTTATTTTGTAAATTTTCCTCATTTATTGTAAATAAAGACATTAATGATTATGTTTAATAAGTTATGTTTACTGTAGAAGTGATTTCACGCATGAAAATTATTCAAACGAAAAATTATATTTCCAACGCTCTTTTTAGTAGTCATATTAGTAATATACTTACACTCTATACTCTGAGCAAAAAGGGCTTGAAAAAATTTAATGAAAAATTAACAACTCAATAAAATAATGTTTCCATACAATGCGCTCATGATTTTGCCTTAAATCTTCAGCTTATGATTATGTCCGTATATCCACTCTAACCTATTTCGTAGGATGGAGGCGCTAGGGGACCAAATGTTCCCGAAAATTTTTTTCTCGGATTGGGCTGAAACTTTGTCCCTCCATAGTAATTCGACCCCGCGGGACAGAATTTACCTTGGAACCTTCTAGAATGTTATAGAAGGCTCCAATATCCCGAGATTCCCACATTTCGCGCACCTGCAACTTTCTTAGCCCCGCACATACCTGGTCGAGTAATACCTGAATCGCGGCGATGGCCGCGGGTTTTCCCTTCTTGTTTTACCTATATGTTTATTCCTAAAAGGCTTTATAGGAATAAATTTTCGCTTATAAAGAGATTTTGGTTAAGGTTTACGACCTCATTTTTAATGGTAATGAATACTTACCTTCCACCTACTCGTCTCTACAGCTCATGGGGAAGTCCAAGTCGTAAAGTTTGATTAAAGGAGACATCAGTAAACGGATACTCGCCGCCAATTCTCCCAAGAGGAAAAATATCAATTTGGATCCAATAAACAAAATAGGAATGGCAACAAACATGACGAGTAGTACGCACAAAAATGTGGGTGAGAATTCTGTCGAGCCTGTATTAAACATCGTTTCTCCGCATACTTTACCTTATACATATACCTTTTACATGATATTGTACATGCTTTTATATTTACGAGTTCTTATGGCGCACTGAAATAGAGCGCATTTTCGAAAATGTATTTATAAGAATGTGTCCTTTGAGGTAAAGAAAAGGTGAATGTGACAAACGGAAATTATTTTCATGAGATGATTCATTGGCTTCGATCGATTATTTTGGGCGAACCAAGGATAAAAATGGACCTGTCAGCTGCAACGGATGACGTGCTTATCGAAATTCTGCTGAGGCTAAACAATAAAGACCTTATCCGTAATTGTACTCAGGTAAGTCCTTTACATTATAGAGCGATACAGAAGATTTGAAGCCCATATGAAATCTTATTTTGTATATCAAACACAAACTATTCCACTCTAACATATTTATCAAACTAAATAACGTTTATTTGGCTACGGTGCGATATCTGTCCCCACCGGAATCAGTTCGAAACCGGTATCAGCCGTCTTCCCCGGGCCTGAAAGTACCGAAAACATAACCTCGGATTAACGTCTTTGTTTTGTTTGACAGGAATGTCCTGTTTTACATTACTATTTTTCGTCATGTTTTACTGCACTCTCCTGTTTTACAGTATAATCCCCAAATAAGAAAATGACAATCCCTAACTGGTCAAATTTTCAGCTGGAGCATTGATTTCGAGCTGATTCCGGTGGGGACAGATATAAACTGAACCCATTATTTTGTATGCTATTTTTGGTATATTTTCCCATAATTATTAATAAGTTATTATGGTATAACTGTTACAGTCAATTTTGAAAATTCCAAAATTGACTGAATTTGTCAGTTATTTCCAGAATTGACTGACAAATTTAGTTAATTTTGAAATTTAGAAAAAATTCCATAGGACCACCCAGCGGCTTCGCCGCATGGCGGCGCCCACCGTCATCCAGGATTTTCCGGATTTCCGGGAGCCATAAATCCCGGTACTCGCAAATGTTGCCAGCGAGACCGGTACCATTAGACTCAGCTCCTCGAGACGAAGCGATTGACGTATCACACGCCCGGATCCGAGCCCCGACGCGTGATCTGTGACCTGGCCAAATCCAGGATTTTCCGGATTTCCGGAAGCCATATCTTCCGGAAATCGCAAATGTTGCCAGCGAGACCGGTACCAATCGTCTTGTCTCGCCGAGACGAAGCGATTGACGTATCACACGCCCGGATCCGAGCCCCGACGCGAAACTTGCCCTTTTACGTGACACACGTAAGTCACGTTTCACGTATGTCAACCTCAAATCTGACATTGATAACCCCCCCCCCTAAAATCATGGGTTTTGGGGGGGTACTCGCGAGTTTGGGGTCCGGGACCCCCAAAAAGTGGGAGATTCTATTCGTGGTCCTCGGACACCTATCAACTTAGAGGGACCCGATATATATATAATTTTTCTATATATAATTTCTCATAGATAATTATTAGATTATGGCGGGCATTCAAACGCGTCAATTATTACATTAGCGATATACGCTATTATGCCTATTTATTCTGAATAATATTTGGTTAGTTATTTGAGCTTATTTATTTAGGTGTGTCACCAATGGAATTCAATTCTCAGTCAGAAGCAATTTTGGATACAGAAATGTAAAAAAGAGGGATATGTCTTCTACATGACTCCCCTGAATAGCTTGGACCCCATCGTCTGGAAGAAAATTGCATACAAAAAACCATTAAACAGAAATTTCATAAGGGACAAGTGGAATCCAAATGGAAGATTCAAGAAAGACGATCGGTGGGTATGGGATTCTAATCCTTACAACACGGGGTAAATAGTTATAAAAGCTCATTTTATAGTCCAAAATTTTCTTATACGAAAACTGTGTTGATTCATAAATTTCCTTTAAACGCTTATTATAAATAAAAATCAATCATATTATAACAAAATAAACCCATTTTAGATTCGTGGTTGAATATCCACCGATTTTTCTGCAACCCCCAGAATCGGAATATGATGTTCCAGGATGTCTATCAACGAGCCATTATTGGGGAAAGAAGCATATTCGAATCGATTTGGTTGCAGAAGGACTGGATGTGAGTTGAATCGAAATTACACTTCATCTTTATATAACTTGAACAACTCTAGAGGAATATTAGAAGATATATAATATTTCATGAGTGTAGTTAGCCTAAACTATGTTTTAGTTAGTGTACATCCAATAAAATCCAATACCAAAACTCCTTAAATTCGAAATCGAGTGTCGAAAACCTATACCGGATACAAAGTTTTACCCGGTTTCATTCAAGTTTCGCGAAATATAAAATGTTTGTAAATATATTATCAGCATATATATCCATTTATGTATTTTACTATATCTAATTAAGCCCAACGTTCTGGATGCACTTTGTCCCACCATATCAGTGTCTGAATTGGTATCGAACCGAAAGGATTGCGCTGCAATTTATAAGATGAAGTGCCATCTGCGCGATGAAAATGACGTACCGATTGCGACAGAAAGTTGTGATTTCAGCACGGAAGTTTCATGGGATCAATGGGCAGGTGATCATTATATAATTTTTATTACATTTTGTAGCTTTAACATGATTTACAGAAGAAGGATGGCGCAAAGTCGAGCATGAGTTCAAGGATTATCCAGCAGGAGTCCGTTATCTTTTCTTGGAGGTACACAGGAATTTAAAGCTGACGTTTACGAATATATTTCAAAAGCAAGAAGTTTCGAAATATGCTTTATACTCAACTCAAAAAAATTGTAGCCTCAACAATTTGGATACGATTGACATAGGGCAACTGAAAAAATGTTTGAGTATCCATAGCAAAATAGGAGCCTAATGGTATAACTACCGTATACCCTGTATTTAAAGCCCTCGTCACCACGTAATATCTATAGAAACTATTATGCTTAATTGCGCAAAACAGAATCTCGCTTTGAATGTTGGGAATACGGAATTTTAGACGGTTTTTATTTGCACCAACTATACAAAATTTCGTGTTTTACAGTGCCGCGGGAAAGATCGCCAATTCTGGGCTGGCCAATATGGCGCAAAAATGGCAAATTGTTCGGTTATGGTTCGCTCCGAATTCAATCGCCAGACGTGAAATAATGCTTGTAACAAATGACTAATTTTGTGATAAACTATCACTTATTGTACTTAATTTCTAATAAACTATATTTAAATTTTAGATTTTTACATTTACAGTTACATATTGAACATCAGACACTAGCGTATTCTATGTATTTTATCTTGAAGAATAAGTATTCCTTCATTGAATCAGATATAACAATCACCCCTAAATTCAAAGCGGCAGCGTTGAGTTTGGCTTCGGCAGTAAATGTTCGACACCTTTCCACCGTCAGATCGGGCCAAGCGAGGTGCGTTGGAAAGACCTTAGGCTGTAGGTCCCGACAAAATTTTCAGACCTGAAGTTTGAAATTTTGAATTGGCGCTAAACACAAAAACGTGTTTTAAGGGTTTTAGCCATATAAAGTGGTTGTTTTTATGTTCCCAGTCAATTCCCCGGGCCATTATGGACAACTGCATTTTACACTTTTGAATTTGGCGCATTTTTGGAAATGTTATGGAAAAAGCCATTTTTTATCTAAAATTACATTTTTGAAACTAAAGCATCTACGGGACTCATTTTTTACACCAATGGGTTTTCGGACGCGCTGAATCCGAATCTAACGTCAAATCCATGATTCATTCTCGCCAGGTTGTGTTATTCTCACAATGTCAGGTTTTTCCCGGGTGGGATTTTACCTACTAGCGGGATGTTTCTTGGTTCAAAGCAGTTTTTCCAGACCTAATTAGGCCCTATGTGGGGTGCTGCGAAGCAGCAGGCGCTTCTGTGCGTATATCGAGTCCCTCCAAGGCGCATAAATTATACAGGGTGGTCCAGAATAAAAGCAACATCGTATGGGAAAGAAACTTTTTGATAAATCGCCATTTTTTCGAGGCTTCTGACACTTATTTTCACGAGTGGGGGGTTTTTTGATGCGGGGGATCCGAATTTGAACTCAGATTTTGGCGCGAGTTGGAAGTTTTTGGAAAGGGGTTCAAAATACGCGATTTGGGCACAATGCCAAGAAAACGCCAAAAACTTCAAACTCGCGCCAAAATCTGAGCTCAAATTCGGATTCCCCGCATCAAAAAAACCCCCACTCGCGAAAATAAGTGTCAGAAGCATTGAAAAAATGGCGATTTATCAAAAAGTTGCTTTCCCATACGATGTTGCTTTTATTCTGGACCACCCTGTACTAATTCATATGAGAAATTAATAAATAGTTTGCTTGATTTGTTTTTCTCCCATTTATTATAATCGTACATTCAAACCTACTTCACCGAGAGTAATAAAATAAATATCAATGAATTTGTTACGACGGTAAACAATGAATTTCAACTCTATCATACTTACTAGTGGAGCGTGCGCCGCCTGTCGGCGGCGCCGAGGAAGTCTGAATCAGTGGCCCCTGCGCCGCGTCCCCCTCTCCATTAAACACGCTGTTTATGTAAACATGTTTACAAAAGAGAGAGGCGAGGTTGTTTACGATTACGCAATCACAGGGCCAAAAAATCAATGAAGGGGGTATCATGGTTCTGGAGAATGCCCTCAGGGCCCGTAACTCAGAATAGAAGCGACCTAACTCAGATGAGTTTTTGTTTGCGTCATATAAGTCGACCCTAATAAGCAACTTCCCCAAGTTACTTTGGTTGTGAGTGGGAAAAAAAAATTGCTGACGGACGGACACTGGCGCTATTATAGAAGGGCATACATCAGGACATTTTTTCATTCTCAAACAATTCAGAAAATGTACAATCGCAAAAAAACTGAAAATGACATTTCTTCCTGTTTTTTGTCTGATGCCCTATCGGTTAGAAATAACAGCCTTTTTTGCTTGGTCCTCAGTGATGCGCCTGGACAACGCAAATCTACATACAGGTGTGTTGAGCTGAGGGCAAGGTGGGAGGAAGGAAAGAAGGATAGCCGAGCATCCATCGCGCTGCTGTTGACAATGAACTCCGGCAGCGGGGGCGGGCGGTGCTACATTGCCAGCTCTGTCCACTCCCTGCCCGCACTCTCCCTCGCACCCCACAGACTCCGCCAAGGTGGCCGAGGGCGCATTGAAGGGTTATTGTTGTTATGGCCGTGCGGGTGAGCGAGGAAAGTTAGTGGCGTGCAAATTTCTTCGCTTGACTGCTGCTTTGCTGCAGAGACGCGCTTTCGGCTGCGGTGTGATCCTAATTTTGATTGCATAGTATGGCTGCACCCACGTACTAAGGAATTCCACACAGTGCCGATTGATCGGTGCTTGAATTGATAGTGCCCAGATTTATTATTCCTCCAATTGTCCCCAAAATTTTGCATCAATAATCCTCGCCTGTGCAAACATTGCGTGTCTACTACTGTTTTAGTGTCGCGACTTTAATCACCTCCATTTCATGTCAAATGGTGATGGAACGCGATGGGAGAAGTTAACACAAATCTCCAACTGATCCCCGATGTCCTTCGTTCTGTGTCGCGGTTACTGTTTTAGGTGCCCACTGTGATTAATCCGTGCCCTTTCTGTGATTGCTGACCAGTTAACACAGAAGAGAACACTTGAGTTGTCCCGCGAAAAATCACGTTCAAAACAGTAATGTTATTTCATTGCGTTATCAATGAATTTGCATAATTGAATACAGGTAACTTTTGAGAGGTGACTTTCCTTTTCACATAATATTCTTTATTATTTTATTTCTTTGCTTTATACTCTTTTAATTGAACATTTTCGCTTTTTTATTTGGAACAGAATTTTAAATAAAATTTTCTACATTTCAAAATTTTCAAGATCGTCTTTTTCGACAGGCGGAACTTGAGCATTGGATGACTTTAAGCGCATTTTACTGTTGTGAAAAAAATAAATCATGCATTTTTTGTATAAGCTAACTATGGTTTCTAACTATGGAGCTTTCTTAAAAGATGTTCTTCTACGCTTACCAGTAACGCACCCAGGGGGGTACCGGGGGTACGTACCCCCCCCCCAAAAATGGGAAAATTTGAAAAAATGAGTGTAAATCAGTGCAAATTTGGGCAAAAATTTGGTCCGGTACCCCCCCCCCCCCAAAATCCAAAAGTCGGTCGCCCCCCCCCAAAATGGCCATTTCCACTGAAACGTACCCCCCCCCAAAAAAAAAAAATCCTGGGTGCGTCCCTGACGCTTACTTTGTACTTCTTTTCCATTGTGCGTTATCTCATTATTTTCTTCGCATGTAATTTTACAGCGGCCCTTTTGTAATTATTACGCTTTCCTTGTTCATAATTGTGCGATAATATTATTTATCTCCTTTCAGATGGTTATTTCTTCCTAATGTAGCTTGCTTGTTATTTATTGTTGCCGCCTCAACTGTTTTTTGCTGTAAATCGATGTGCCTTTCCTCAGATGGCCATGCCAGTGCCGCGAGTTCGTCACAGCGATGGTTAATCATATTGCTTACGTTTTGGTTGCTACTTACTATTGGCCGTCAAGCATTTGATTTGATTGGAAAACTGTGGATACCGGTAGCTTTTAATCTTTTACAGGTTGGTAATATTTTCTATTAATATTTCGTATAAAAATTTAACGTTACGTTTTCATTATCCCGAATATTGTATTGAGTAGAACCACGTTCCTACACAAAATAATACTTGTACTGTATCATTCTACCGCTATATAATTATTCTATGTTTATCCATAGAAAATCCATCATAGTCTGTGGATTAAGGCCGTTACAATAATTCAATGCCATTCTTTTGCATTCCCACAGCGCTGCCCTTCTATATAGGGTCACTATGTTCCACTCAGTTGCTGTCCGAGCCCCTGCAGATAAAGCTTCTCTATCGATTTATTCGTATCTTTTGGTCATTTTTCTTTTCTTAGCAGTCTTCTCTAAGTGTGTTCTCTCCCTTTAATACCTATGTTCTCGGTTTATTTGCTCTGAACTACCGCGAAAGCTCATTTAATAAGCAGAGAGCTAGCACCAGTGAGCAGGTTAGGTGGACAACCATCACCGAGGTCACCCCATACTGGCCGCTTTGAGAGTGGGGGACAAGCCTGCATTAAATACAACAAAAGTAAACCTGTGAAATTATGAATACTTTTATGATAAGCTCCCAAATTCGCATTAAAATTACAAATAATATGTTTAAGGCACTGATACATAAATAAGAATATTTGAGCAAATAATGCAATGTTCAAAAATATTGCTTTCACTTTTCGCTAACTTCCATATTTTGTAGTGCATAATTTTGTTACATGCATATTTTACTTTTGTATATCACCAAACATTTTTAGAAATATTAATCACAAAAATGAATAGTAACATTCCAGTTATTTTCCAAATTCCAAATGAATTGCTTCGATTTTTGTATTAGTAGGAGCGGCTTCAATTGAGCATATGCCACACCGAAATATTTACGTGTTTCCCTTTTTTGGCCGATTTATCCAATTTCGCGCGACCTTCAACCGATGATGCATAAATCAAATTGAGCAGATTGGACAGCCGGGCTGCTAATACAACCCACAAAACATATGCGCCGCACACCACCAAGTTTTATGGGGTGACTTTGGGATTATCGCATCTCATATGTAATATTAATCCTTTGTGCGCCCACTTTGTCGCTACGGCGATCCACGCTCTGCTTGGCGCTGCGGTGGTCGTGGAAAATCAGCTCGTCGTAATATGCAGCAGTCGGAATAACACAGAGACACGACCCAAATTTACCGAAAATTGACGGCCCATCTTTTCTTTCTTGCGTCCTCCTTCTTTATTTCCGCTCTCACGATTCGTTTGATTTATGGGCAATCAAAAACAAATTGTTTAAACATCCTCTTTGATGGATTTGGCTAGTGGAATTATATGCATTCATATTTTGTCTTTTCAAATTTTTCATTCATTCTATAAATTTGTACAATTGAAATGTTTTAACATGGAACTGTATAGTAAGATACTTGAGAGCCAAATATGGTTATAGGCAAATGTGTTCCTATTCAAATATTTGTTTAACAATTCCTCCGTATTGCGAAAGGAATGTTACAAGCGAAGATTCCAGGATGGAAATAAGAATTGCAACGACGTAATAAAAGACTGTAAAGGAGAATAAAGCACATGAAATGTTTCAAGAATAGGTGACATTTGGAAGTAAAAATCATGGGTCATAGCAAGGTCCGTGAAAGGAACGTGACTTAAAATGAACAAACATAAAAGAAAGTTAAATTGAATCGAATAAATTGCTTTCTTTTAAATTTTTTAAAAGGAGCATTTCGTGAAAAGTATGAAATAAAAAAGAAGGCAAAAGAACCTTTAAAAAGATGTAACCGTTAAGATGTATCGCTAAAACGCACAAAATATTCCTTTTCTTTCATATTTTTAAAAATAATAATTTTAGGTGAGAAAAAATTACAGGAAACAAGAAATGACAACAGAATTTATGAAAATTAGATATACAGTAAAATAATAATTTAATTTCAATAATTTAAATCCAAAATTTTTGAAATATCAACATGGATTACATTTCAAAAATGAAAATGTATACTCCTAATCCATATCTTTCCAGGTGCTCTCCTGCATTTCGGGTCTGTTCGCAGCTTGGCAATGTCGAAGAGGTCTCCTGATTGCCCTCTGTGTATGCACAGTCATCTCAATGGCCTACAACGTGGCTCTCATGCTTTGGTACGGAAATTGGCTTGGTAATACTCGACAAAGTGCGTGGCTTTCCGCCGGTTTACCATTCGGACACAGCTTTTTCCTGAGGTACACGCCATTTTGTGGAGCTCATTTCAACTTGACTGCTTCTCAATGGGAACAAAACTCTAATTGCATTTTACCTTATTGGTATCTCGAGGGAGTCCAAGCTGTGTTTCACATTTTATTGGCGATATCCACCTTTGTATTAACGATATTTACCTTGGTGGATCTCTGTCGAGGGCGTCTCGGATCCAGTTGCAACAAGTATGCAGCTTACGGCCGCAGGAATGGCTCATCTTCAACAGAAACAACTCAGCGTTCGAGTCAGGGGTCAAAAAAGGAAGCGGTTAGAACAGGCCAAGTCACAACAGCGGTGGCTCTAAATGGTGGGCCGAGGAATGGTAACATGAGGAAGGCTAATCTTCCTCCAAAGGCACCGGACTCAGTAAATGATTTAAGGTAGGGAACTTAAACGAATCATTGTCGCATTTTAAATAATTTCTGTAAAATTTCAGCAGCGGCTATATGAATTCATCTTATGAAAGTCCGGTTGAGGGCGGAACAGCAGGCATGTCGAAGAAGCAGTATGCGTCTAACAATAATTTTTTAACCAAGTCACAAAGACGAATTTATGGGCAGCAGAATTCTCAGAGGCATAAGAAAATAATCTCTAATCTCGCGGAGGTAAGGAAAATTCAAATTAAATGAAAAACTATTTCAAAAAGTTGAAAGAAAAGGCCGTGTTGATTTATTGAAAATCCGTTGAACATTAGAAAGCGCACATTTCGCTAATATTCATTTATAAAATATTTTCTAGCGAGATGCACACGCACATCAGATTGGACATGAGCAGTTTCAGCCATCCAAATTGGACATTGAGAGTGAGCATCACTCGGACTCCTCCACAGATACCCGATCAGCGCCTTTGCCGCCGCCTCCACCCGACTGTATGCCTTTACCTCCCACTTCACCTTGTCCACCTCCATTCCCAGCCGACCCAGTCAACAACTATGTATCCACTCGAATATACGCTCGTAATGGTCAAGCATCAGGTTCTAGCCGATATAAACAACAAGCCCCGAATGGGCATATCCACAGACCACACTCCTCCGTGGATTATTATGCTGGCTCGGATGTTGGGCAATATTCGAGCGAATATTTATCGCCTTACCAAATTAACGGTGTGGATCATAACCAAAATGTGAAACTAAGAGCCATCTCGCCGTCACCTTATTATTCACAGCCGAAGCACAAAATTCAAAATGAGAAAACTGCCGGGGGCTCTCTTCGTATTTACAGCACTGGTCGACAAAAGGTGAGATCTTTTTAATCTACAGCTACCTTGATAAGAATTTTCATACCCTTTCATAAAAGGGCCATTCTCCTCGGTCTGTATGTACGGAACGCTCAGATCTCGCGATCTAGCCGTTACCCAGACGCGAGTGATAGCTCAATCGATAGGTCTCGAAAAGTTAGGACCGGGTCGACAAAAAAATCCAGAATTTGAATATTTGAATTCGCGCCAAAACACAAAAACGTGTTTTTAAGGGTTTTGGCTAGGGAAAGTGGTTTTTTAGGTTCCCAATCGATTTCTGAGGCGATTCTGTACAACTTTGCTTTTTACACTTTTAGGTTTGGCGCATTTTTGAAAAAAAGCCACTTTTTGGACAAAAAATCGGGTTTTTTGATGCAAGCTGTCTACGGGTCTGATTTTTGGCACCCGGGGGTTTTCGGGTACGCTGATCACGAATCTGATGTCAGAATTGGAATTTGAATT
Source organism: Ditylenchus destructor (assembly GCA_022814885.1). Lineage (NCBI taxonomy): Eukaryota > Metazoa > Nematoda > Chromadorea > Rhabditida > Anguinidae > Ditylenchus > Ditylenchus destructor. The sequence continues at coordinate 497,513 of JAKKPZ010000006.1, forward strand.
CGCGCCAAAACGCTAAAATACGTTTTTTAGGGTTTTGGCCATTGGCTCCAAACAACCCTTAATTTACCCGAACTTTCTCGGGATTGGGTTTCATCGATGTACTTTGTACGCGGCGCGGAGATCTTCACGGCCGAGATCTTCACGAACCCAACCCAGTACTGATTCTCACGTCTGGGTCGTAGCGAGCGAAGCGAGCGGAGACCTAGCATGACTCACGCTATGTTAAGGAGCGCTACAAATAAGTGTGGATTTGTGGGTCGTTTTGGGGCCCGAGCGGCGCGAAGCGCCGCTCGGACCCCAAAACGACCCACAAATCCACACTTATTTGTAGCGTTCCCACCTACAATAAGTAGGTAAGTCACGCTTAGGAACAACCCAATCTGACCGCTGATGGCGGTGCGCGAAGCGATGAAGAACCCAATCTCCCGCTGTGCACACTCCCGCTTCCGAGTGACGGAGCGCGCCGAAGGCGCGGACCGTCACTCGTTTTGTTTAAAATTTATGTCATTTATACGAACATCCACTTCTCTGTAGGTATTAGGCTCGTAAAAAGTTATTAATAAGAAGATATTCTCCGGTACATTCTAAATGGTTTGAATGTCTTTTATGAGAATGTTCAGTTTTCCAGAGCGATGGCTTTGTTAGCCTAAAGATATTAGATTCTATTAATATTTCTTGCATTTCAGAACTCTGAATATAGTGGGCAGACGAACAGCCGAGGTGGCAGTGAGCGTCGCGGTTCAGCTACAAATCTCACGTCACTTATAAGCTTCGACCCAAAAAGTACTACTTTAATTCGAGTACGAAAGCACCAAAACGAATCCTCCTTTGAAGATGATGAAATGAGGGATGCGCCAAGAGATGAGGACTCTGATGCATACGTTCACTCTAATATACTTCAAAAATTCCCAACAACGGAACCGCATGCTGTAAATAATTCAAGACTCTCTTTGCATGATCCTGGACAACTGGAAAATAGTCAACAGGAATCGTTGCGTGCGCTTGGCCTGAGTGGAAGTCAGGTAGAATATTTTTCACTAATATTCCCTGGCACGTTTTCATAGTTTATTTCCAGGATTCTGTACCTTCAATGAGGGCTCCTGCTCCGCCGTCATATCCAGCGAACATACAGCCTATTCGCCAGAGGATGATCCCGTCTTCGTCAAGTCAAACGAACCTAAGCTCAGTCAAAATGGAAAATATGGATACCAAAGACACTTCTGGAGAGATATCGCCTGATTGGTCACAAGTAGGCATCCAACATCCCAAACAAGCTCCCGGATACGGTCAGTAGATTATTAAACTAATAAATGACGAAGCATATTGGGGTCAATTGTTTGCATTGCCTGCCTGAACATAAGCATAAAACTGAAATATTTCTGAAATTTGAAAGAGTCATTTGGAACCTTTTTTTGTTTTACTCAAACATTTTTCAATGAATATTAAATTTAAAGGCCTCAGAATAATTTCTTTAAAAGGTTTGCTAAAACGCCGTTCTGTTTAGAAAAAAGCAACGCTCTAATCGGGAAGATACAGTGCAATCCAACCAATGCCAATGCCTCAATTTATGAGTGTATTGGAAATCGGCCAATGCCGTCAACAGCATTCCCAGCCGTGAGCCAAGTCAGCTGCAGCCAACCCGTTCAGCCACGCAGTGTAACTGGCGTTAGCGTGGCGAGCGCCATATCTCTGTCCAGGGACTACGGCTACTTCAGAGACTTTCCGCAACAGTCAACCCATATGCCCGCCGATTCCAGACTTTGGCCTGTGCAAAATTTTGTGCATTCCAGTGACGTCCAACAAGTACCATCTTCTTCTACATTCCTTGGAATGTCCCATCTAAAAGAAGTTTCAACATTCGATGACCACGTTGGCATTCGCTCAACGCATTTTGATGCTTTTGGTGGAGGGCAACAGATATCTAATGGTGCAAATCCACCGTATTTCAACAATAGGTTTGCCGGAACGCGTACAAATCCTCGAGAGCACCCTCCGGCCTCTTCCCTATTCCCGACGAATGATGACAATAATGGGTTATTAGTTTGAACGTCTCGTTATATTCTGTATGGTCTTTGTGAAATTCAAATGCCCGTAGAGTAGCTATTTCAGGATGTTTACAGCAAGCAAAAAATTTAAAATCCTCAAAACGATCATTCATTATATTTTGCGATAAAACAGTTTTTCTTCCAACATAGTCGGTCTTTTAAGCACCACAAATTAGGATTGTGAATATGTCTATTGTCTTAGACTAGAGCAATCCTAGGCTAGGCTTAAGCGGCCCCTAATTGTTGTATAAATATGTGCAAATATGGTCCAAAAAATTGAATAATGCAAGGAAACTGCCTTGCCATTTTTGTATAATAATTATGTTTTCAATGTTTCAGAATCCATGTATTTAAAAAGTTTGTGAACACGTACAATTTCTTAAAGGAAAACAGGGGGATGTATTCCTAGACGTTTGAATTTTGCAATGGCCTTCCTTGCTTTGTTTTTGATGCCATACTCGTTGATTTATTGCTCAATATAAAATTATTTACCAAATTCATACTATGAACAAATAAAGCTATAATAATATTTGAAGTGAACAACGGAAAATGAGGCACTAACAAATTTTACCTATTTTGCCTATGCAACCAACTCTCGATAATATGGATTTATCCATTCCGGCCAAAATTGTCTATTATATATAAAGAATCAGCAGTATAAAATTTCCTTGAAATTAAATTTTTGGTCAACATTTTATAAAAATAAAATCGTCGTAAAATTCGACGACAAGGAAAATAACTAAGTTTAAGGAAATAAGTCTTTTAAACAGATTTTAAGCAGTCGATTTAAAGCACTTTTTACGAAACATTTTATAATTTGTGAAAAGTTACAAAAGCAAAAACCACTGTAGTTTCAGACATCGCGAAAAAGTAGTCAATTTTATCGAGTTTTGAATGTAAAAAATCAGTACTAGCCAGCTGGTTCATATTATCGAGAGTTGACTGCATTATTACATACTATAACGTTAACGTGTCCCACTCAAAAGGGTTTTCTTCTCGCTGTGGTGAATTCCTTTCGAATTCCTCGTCTGTCCATAAGGTATGTCTTCTGTTTTGCTGCCGTGTTGCTTTCCGGGTGGTCACTATAAGGACAGTTCATTAACAAAAACTAAGAAGCAAAATTTACCGTTTTGGGGAGGGCTGCCACGCCGTAAATTGAATCGGTAACCCATATCCAGATAAATATTGCTAGGACAGCTAGTAGTCGATGACGTCCGGCTCTGAAACATGCATACATTATAAATATCAGCACTTAAGATTAATACTAATGTAAAGCCTGCATGTGATCCTTAATATCATTACACAAAATGTTTACCTTATATTTGACGTTAATATTTGTTCGTAGCAACCGTCCATTTGTGGGCTTGACAGGACGATAGTTTTGTGCCATATAAAGAGGATTGTTTGCAGCGCCTATGCTTGCAGCGTGTTTTTCGTCCAATTGCTGGAGTTTATTCCATACTGCGAGCTAAAACATTAACAAGTGACATATTTACGTGATTACGAGAAAGGTTACGTCTTCAAGCGTGATGTAAATTGGTTTATTCATCACAATCCAGGTGACTGTCTCATGGCATCCCGGAAAAGTGAGCGATCCCTCATAAGTCACGTAGTGGTCTGTTTTTGGCAGTAAATTGGCCGGATGGAACTTTTTTAGTCTTGTTTCGCGCTCTAGAAATAAACATTCATTATTTAAATCGAACGGCAACAATAAAACACGATGACCGGAATGAGGAGCTGTAAAAGGTTGAGGAAAATAGCTTTATTTTATTGTATTTATAATTTACAGTGGCGTCAAAATTTCCGATGTTATAATATAAAAAACTACCTTTATATGTAATTGTTTGAGAAGCTACTGTCATTCGCCGCAATTCTATATTTGAAGCTTCTCCAATCTAAAATGCATTTGGTTCTACTTTATCTTGGCTCTTTATTTTAGACAAAATTTAATATCATAAAAATATAATACATCGACTATGACGGAAATAGCCAAGATTCCGCGCGGTCTTTCAACAGCAACACTAAATTGTATAAATTATTTGGCATTTCTGCGACATATACAAACCTGAAATTGTCATATAGGTCCGAGTTGAAAGCGAAGAGCTGGACCTTAAAATTATAAGTCAACAACTTTCAACCGAAAAAATTTAACATAATAAAATTTGTATTAAAAGAATATGTGTTCCATTTCTGGCATATCATGGTATCTTTCCGATTATTTTAATGTGCTTACCTCGGCAGGAAACCTGATCCTATCGACTGTGTGCTCTGAGCCCCCAATTGGCACTTCTCCGTGAGTCGACCTGCTTAACCCGAAGTGAAATACCACTTGATGGAGTTGGTAATTGTAAGGGAAAGCCGGTCCACCGCTGATGTTTACAACGGATTGCAAGATGGGTTCTTTGGGCGGTTGGTAAGGAGGTGAGGAAGTGCTTTGTGCTTGCGAGTTTGAGTGATTGGCTTCGGCATTTATAGTGACCACAGGGAGTTGGCCAGTGTTGCGAAAGCTCGCCTCTACCTAAAATTACGAGGATCACATATTTGGATAGAAACTTTGTGAATACCGGATGCCGAGCAATAGAAAGTGGAGATAAGTGTGGGTCAAACAGGAGCAATGCCGGATCGATGTTGATTGGACTGGAAAGAGTTTCTTCACTTATATCTCTAAAAATACGCTAAACAGTTTACCTCTGTAATTGACCCACACGACACATTCGCCATTCCTTATTGACTAATCCCCAGAAATCTGGACCTGAAAAGAGACAGTTGCGTATAATAATTTATGCTAAGCTGTATTGTTTGGACTATACGAAAATTGTCCTAGTACGATCTTTCGTTCATTTATTTTACAATTGTTGTACATAGTTACATTTAGGGATTAGAGAGAATATGTAAAAATAAATGGTATTTGTTTTCATTTCTGTGCATTAAAGTGCCATTTCTGGATTGTTTTTGGATATTTTGCAAAAAATGCACACATGAGAGAAAATTGTGTTAAAAGGCAAAAGGACACACCCATGATGCAAGACGGATAAAGACATGCCGCGCTCATTAGCAGCCATGATAGCATTCTTAGCTTTTCGTTAGGCATTCATTTACTTCGGCAGGTGAAAATTAATATAGTAACAGTAAAATATTTAAGAAAAGTGACGAGCCGAACACTAAAACTATAGGAGAAGCTTAATTTGGGCAATAAGTATAGCTCTGAGGCAAAGGCTAATTTTCGAAATGCATTAGCGAGGCTTCGTTAATATTCCGCCGGAAGAAGAAAGGGATTCGGAACCCCCACAGAGGAAATTCAAAACTAAAATTGGCAAAATTTGCATTAGTTCAAGGACAAAAGGATTATAAATCTTGTGAAAGACTTTACTTTCACGAGGAACTCTATACATATAGCCTCGAGAGGAAATTGCGAGAAAAAGGAGTTCGTTCGAAGCTTTTTTATTCCTGAGAAAATTGAATAAGCGCGAAGGTAAAATTTCACACAGCTCGACGATGATTGCATAAATTATTTGCTGAGGAAGAAGCTCAATTTTTTCTGGCGAACAATGTATAGACGATTATAATGTGAGAATGGGTCGTTGTTTATAGCGTTCTGATCACTGAGATATTTTACAGTTTACTCTTTGTAAGCATTATTTAAATTAAATGTGATGTGACATGATTAATTTGGCTCGTAGTAATCCACGCTGAGATTATTTAATAGTGTCGAGGAGCAAAAAAGTGTTTGATCTGCGTAAAAGTAATAAAAATAAAGTGAATAAATTGCGAAAAAGTTATTCTTACAATACACTGCAAGAAAAATTGCACATAATTCGCTTTTACGCTGCTTCTTATTATAAAAAAGCTTACCTCCGAAGAGGTCGTTATCGAATGTCCAAGGATAAGGAGGCTCACCGCTCTTGTCGGACAGACTTCCGCTTATAGGTTGTGCACATTGTAACAAGAAAACAATAAAAATAACAGATACGGCGAGCAGCCTCAAAATTATCGCTCTTATGTGTTTGACCACATGAAACATCCTAAACACAAATTTTCGTTATTATGATATACGTGATACAAAATGGGAAAATGACGCGTGTAACAATTTTTAAAAGTAACTGATACAATAGTCTATTATAGAAATTATTGCGTGTTATTTCCTTAACAAAATATAGCTTATGCTCACTATTGCACGCACCAGGCTAACTTTTTGAGATGCACCATTCAGTCCATATATGGTAATTGCAAATTTTAAGTCTCTCTAAAATTTCTGTCTCTGAAAAAAGACTCTTTAGAAACTTGATTCCTTATTTTTATTTCTGGATAAGACACCATTCTAGATTAGTCTTATCCGCAAATAATTTCGCAGCTAATGGTTACTAAAATGGGTAGATTGCCAGGTTTGCCCAAACAAAAATTAAAAATAAATTTTGTTGTTCATGTGTTTGAATGGCTCTATTTCGCTGAAATTAACATTTTTCGCAAACAAAATTTATATTGACATGACTAATATCAAAATTTTACAATCAAATTAGGATGGCATTTTTGAACGAAGTGTCCCTTCGGTTTTTAGTATATTAGCTTTTTGCTTATTTTATTTCCAGTTGCCTCCCATAAGCTAAAGAATGTCATTAGCACGCTTCGGGCCCACAATTCAGTTAGCATTTGTTTATAATTATACAAGTAACAGTGAACACACTTCACGGATGACAAGAACTTCAGTTTTATGTTCCATTTTTTATTTAATTAGTAAAATGCTAGTGTTAAAATTTTAAATATTACTAAATAATTGAAGGCATGAGTTTCTAATAATTTTTAATCTTGTAAAAGTTTTTTTGTAAAACCCTTCGTATAATTATAAAATATTTCTAAACATATAACTGCAACTCGGAAAAGCGATTTGCTTGGCTGTATAAAGACGAGGATCCGGAGTTAGGGTGAGCGACCCTTGCAAAACCTTTCTTTCAAGGCCTTAATTTTTACGAAAATTTAAAGTGAAAATTTTGTTTTTGTTACAAGATTGGACAGTCACAGGGGTCATAATTTTCTTATAGGAAAAAGTTGTATTAGTTTAAGACTTATCCCATAGGATAGTACAAACCAATCCCAACCCACATTAACGCAAATTTTTGAAAGCGAAATATTGCACTTGTATGGTCTTGAATAACAAAGCAACTACGACTCAAATACCGGTACTTTACTGTAACCTGAAAGTCGGTTCGAAGAAACGAGAAGAACAAAATATTATGAATTATGATAAATTACGATCCATAAATAATAACTGTGATGTATGTGTGTAATTTCCAGACAATATAAATCAGCATGGAAATGCGAAATAGAAATCTGTAAATATTTTGTACAGAACATAAAAGGCAGCCATTTGGCTCTAAAATTGGGAAAGAATATATACGCAATTATAGTTAGCTGCTGCAGTTGCGTCTTTCATTGTTCGCCTGAAGAATGGGTGGGGGTAATAATTTCGAGGCCCACCTTGTGGAAGGCGGCATTTAATGGAAGAATTTCGAAAAATAAATAAGAGAGGGCCAAAGGGGCTGCCAGAAAGCAAAGCTTGGCTCCTCAATTCATATCCAAGTAGTCCCATGAATCCTGCAAAGCCGCGCCCGTGCTTACTTTTGCTGCACTATACTTTGTTTTTGGACGAAATAAAAAGTGTGGGATGGGAAATTGATTAATTCCTTACTCTTCCTCCCCTCCTGTGGGCAGTCCGGAAACCCTAATCCCCCTTTGAAATAATAAATTAAAATTAAAGTGACACTCCAAAAGAGCATGTCTGAAACACCGCGACGACACTCTTCAGCACTTCCCAAAGATAGGCCCATAAAAGGACTAAGTGGGACATCAGAGTTCGTCAAACTCAAAGTGCATTGGATCAAATGTTGCATTTTGAAGCTCATCAATGTGGAAAGGTTGTGAAGAGAAATTGCGACATATAATGAAGCATTTATGTAGGAGATCAAAATTTAAAAATTATGAATTTATTGTTCATTTTTAAAAATGATTGTTTTAATAAATTCACTAAAAGTCGAGATTCTCAACCTTGCAAAATGTAATGTCAACAAATAAAGTGCGAAATAATGTTACAAGAAAAGATGGTACATTACTGCACTGATTGAATCTCTATTTATTTAGAACTTTAAGTATACAAAATGGATAACGGTTTCAATGATGGTTTCAAAAACCGGAATCGTTTACATTCTACAAGTCGATATACGAGCAGTGTCGCAACGACTCCGACTCCGGAGTCGTGGAGTCGACTCCTACTCCGGAGTCGGAGTCGGAGTCACTCCCAAAATCTAGCCGGAGTCGACTCCGGAGTCGACTCCGGCCTCTGGAGGGTCGGGAGAAAAAAAAGCATAGGGGGTACCACATGAATTTTTTTCCGGCGCCGCCATTGGCGGCGCCGGAGAAAATTTTGAAGGTTTTTTCCTAATTTTTCCAAATTTTCTTTAATTTTGCTCCAAATTTTCAAAAATTCGTCCCCGAATTTTTGGAATATTTGGATATACCAAATATTTTTTCTTAAGAGAAAAATTATCATTTTGGAAATATTTTGTCTTTTTTCCAGGAAAACAGGTATGAAACACTAACTTTTGGCAATTTTGAGATGAAAATTTGTGAGCTTTTCAATAAATATTCAAAAATTTCAATCTTTAAATTTATTTCAATGATAAATTATAGTCAATTTTTTTAAGGGAAAGCCAATTTTTTCTAAAAATTTTGCCTGCGGCGCTTTTGTGTAGTGAATTTTTCTATATTTCTGGAAAAATATACTAATACAGGCACAATTTATACACACAAACTTGCGATGAAAAAGCGCCCCAGGCAAATTTTTTTGAAAAAATTCGAAGAATTTTTGAAAATTTGGAGCGAAATTAAAGAAAATTTTCAAAAATTTGGGAAAAACCTTCAAAATTGACCATTTTTGACGCGTTCCGTTAAAAAAAATTGCAGATTCATGACCAGCGCATCAAAAAACCCTTAAAAACACGTTTTGTTGAAAATCCGAAAAAATTTGCTTTTTGTCATTTTCTGACCATAGGGGGGAGTACATGGTTTTGGAAAAAACCGATTTTTTAAAAGTTTGGAAAATTTTTATGTAAAAATTTAGGTAAAATAGCGTAATATTGATGAAAAAGTGTATAAAAATGGTAAAATAGCAAAAAACACAAAAAAATGAGCAAAAATTGGAAAATTTGGTCAATTTTCAATTTCCCCGGAGTCGACTCAGGGGCTGTCGGAGTCGACTCCGGAGTTGGAGTCGACCTCCGACAAAATGCCCGGAGTCGGAGTCGACTTTTGAAAAAGTTGCGACACTGTATACGAGCTTCTTTTGAAATTGGGACAATTACAGTCATGTATTCGTGTACTTTTGTAATGGAATGTGAAGACCTTGTGAGAAATTACCACAAAATCTGTGTAAAAGAGTAAATGCCTTAATAAATCTGTTGATTTTTTTAAATTTTCTAAATTTGTAATCGAATTTTTGCCCATTCAAAATTATTGGGAGTATCAATTCCACAACAGCCAAACAATTAGGAAGACAGAGCATAAGTAAACAAGAAACGCCTGGGGCATTCCAATTGCTTTCTAGAACTGATTCCATGCTTCAAACCGCCGGGCGTATGAGATTCCGAGAGTACTCATAAATCCAAAATTCCTAAGGCCATGAGGCCAACAAAGGGGGAAATCGACCTGGCATGGCCAAGGAAATAGGGATTATAATGCGCGCGGGCAATTCCTGGGAAAGGGCCATTTTTCCACGATGATCCCTTTTATGCCATGACCGCTAAGGAATGGACCTCCTCTTCAAAATTTCTAAGAAGAGAAAATATTGGGAAAATACGCTGCGTCTTAATTCCTTTAGATTTTAAACCATTTCTCCTTAATCCATATCGCTTTGCAGTTAAAATATGAGAGGATTATTGCGGTAATGTAGCTAAGGCAAATTAATTGAACGGCACAAAACGGGAAAGAGGTGCGCTGCAGAAATCAGTCCTTATGAATTTCTAAAGTCAAATGACGAATAGAAAAACATATCTTTGAAAATAATGTCATCAAGAATCCTCACATTTTAAAAAGTGATAATGTTTTGGAAACCGAAACGGTTCACAAAATGCTGCTTTAAAACGCGAAACAAAATGACTCAAAATGTTTGGTCTTCATGAGATATATGGAAGCAAAAAAATCAGTTACAACAATGATTTTATTATTAAATTATAAAATGTACACATAAAATACCAACTGTAGCTCTTAGATTACTTATAGCTTGCACTCCTAAATTTTCCCATTTCCCTACATTTTTAATATCCTGTAATTTTAGTTAGCTAAATGATGAAGTGCATAAATTCACAAGAATTTTGATATGGCCGGGATTTTGTACCTTTACAGGTTTTCGACCTCGTTTAATCCCAATTTTACATTATTTTTTAACCTTGGATCAACCCTAAGAGTCAAAATAGGCACCCTTAATTTTTTGAAAAATCCATGTGATCAGAAAACTTTAAAAAATCTATTTATTGCGGGGTTCCATTTGTTCTTATTTATAAGATTTGTTCTTATTTTGAGGGTCCAAATCTTAGAAAAATAAAATGTTCTTATTTGTAAGATTTGTTCTTATTTTTGGCCAATGTTCTTATTTTGTTCTTATTTTCACGAAATATCCCTTTCCAAATGGGAATTTTTGAAATACAAGCAACTTTTCCTACAAATTTTCGCCTGCGGCGCTATTTGGATGCCATTTTTTCTCCAAGTATTTTTAAAAATAGTACAAATTTTTATGAATATCGCCTAAAATTGAAAAATTTTCGCCTGCGGCGCTGTTTTACTTTCATTGATTGTTAATTTAATATTATTATCATGCGGATTTCGTTTCATAGTAACAGTTTTCTCGTTTCAGTTACCGAAATATGGCACCAAAGCGCGTTTGAATATGCGAGAATTTTTGAAATACAAGCAACTTTTCCTACAAATTTTCGCCTGCGGCGCTATTTGGATGCCATTTTTTCTCCAAGTATTTTTAAAAATAGTACAAATTTTTATGAATATCGCTTAAAATTGAAAAATTTTCGCCTGCGGCGCTATTTTTTCATTCATACAGAATAAAATATTGGCATTATAGTTTCGGCGCGAATTTGAAAAATTTGAAAAATGCACCCTAAGAATGCACTTGGAAAAAATTTATGCTAAAAAACCATAGGGGGGACCCTATGGTTTGAAAAATTATAAAATGTTCTTATTTTTGACCCCGAAATCTTACTTTTTGGGGCAAATGTTCTTATTTTTGGACCCGACCCGATGGAACCCCTGATTTATTGAAAATGTGTCAAAACGTTTTGCAATGAGTAGTTCTAGGGGAAATTCGATGCGCTGATTAAGAATCTGCAATTATTTTTCACGTATTACGTCAAAAAAGAACGTTTTTGGGCCATTTTGTTTACCAAAAAGGGTAGTCATTTCCCCACTTAGGGTCGATCCTAGGTATAAAATAATGTCAAATTCGGACTCAGCAGGGTCGAAAACCTATAAAAATTACAAAATCCCGGCTGAAAATAGCCAGGAAAAGGTCGAAATAAATTAGAGCCAAAATTAAGTTATGCCCATTTTCAAGTCACTTTAGTGCAAAAAATTTTTGTCGCTCCAATATGTGATCGCTTTAAGGAATCAGAGACATTTTTTAAAGAATGTTACGAAAGCCATTCTAGCATTTTTAGTAAAAGCGGAAATGAGATGGACTCACTAAAGAAATACTCGTTTTAGAAGAACGGAAATGATTGAGGAATTTTTGTTTAACATACAATAATTGGGATTCGTATTCCGAAGGCTCTAACAAATTGTGAGCTGCTTAAGCCAAAGTTAGAGTGAAACGCAGACTCATTAAAATACAGTTTGGAATTTTATAGTAATCCCGAAACCGATATTTGAAATAGTCCACGAACAATGGAGTTAATTAAGCGAATGACGTACTAACAGAACAACTTACAAGAAGTTTGTAATGAGTGGTCTCGACGGTTTCCATGTGATTGTTGGCTTTTGTCTAATTGTTCTATATTTTCAAACTTTTATCTGTAATAATAATCACTGTTTTTGTGTTATAGAAGTCAAAGACGACGTGCAAAAAAGACAGCCCATAATTGTGTTGTAACAATTCAGCAAGACCAAATGTCTGTCCTCAGCGATTGGCAACAAATTCAAAGGCAATGGATGTGCCGGTGTGTAAACTTCTTGTCAGCTGTTCTTATAATTCTTCAATTTGTTTGCCTCGTTCAAAGAATTAGTTAATGGTGCGAAATACCCTGGAACAAATTCAAGTTCAGAATGTTTTAAAATAATTGTTAATTTTTAAATAAATTATCTTTTGTAACATTTCTTTGAACCGTAAATAGCGAAGTGAATTAATATTCCTATATATGGTTTCTTGCGGCTACGTTTGCTTAAAATTATGGAGCTAATTAATACTTTCAAGTGCTTCCTGTCTTCTCATTTTAAAATTGAAGACTGAGAAGCTAGCGGGAATTTTAATTGTTTATATGCAAATCTTTGGCTAGCTAGCCGGGATCCAGCACCGTTGTGCCGTATGCAAAGAATTGTTTATTTCGGCAGTGCAACACATTTTGCCGCATTCTGCTGCAGGGCGACAAAGTAGTAATTCTATCAGTATTGAAGCGATCTCATTTCAAAGCACCTCCTCAGTGCATTGCTTTATAGTGTTGCTGCTCTCATTGATCCTGGTTATAGATCAGTAGCAATGATTTATGGGCTAGCTCGCACTTATCCATCATAATAAGCCAATAGATCTTTCGTGCTGTGTCCTTTTAACATTACTTGATAATTCAGTACCGGAAATATTTTCCGGTTTTCATTTGCTCTTGAAATTGTGATTTTTTTCAATGTTGTTGTGATTTTTCTATATTATCTTCTTAGCCACACCTACGCCATTTAATATGACACCGAACCTGCAGTATTTAATATGTCTTTCATTAAATTTTTGTTTTTTTGTTGAAATCTTCAACTTAAATTGTCAGCTACGGCATGAACCATCTGAACCTCTGTCACAGACATTCGTAATGTCGGTTGCGGTTTTAATCCGCACATTCCTAAATTATTATTTTATGGGTTATTTATTGGGTATCTTGCAAATTTGAAATTATAAAAAGTGATACTGGCATATAAAATAAATATTTAATAGGTTCAGTTGATCTACGAAATTTTCTTTCTCATGAATTTTTAAATTGACCCTTTAAATTAATTAATAGTGCCAAAAGTGAGCTAGATATATAAGAAAAAATATATTTTGGGAAAATGCAAAAGTAGTATTTTGCTGTGCAATGTTTTATTTTTACCTTGAAATAAACCTCAAAATCCTTTAGCGGATTAAGCGCCGTTTTAATGGATTTCGCTGGCGCTATTTTTCCACGCCACCGGTTTTGGAGGACTTTTCTAAATGCTTTTGTCCACTTCCTTCCTTAGTTTTCCAAAGTTCCTCACATTGTATGCCGTTCCTACCTTACTGCAATAATATTATTACTTAGGCTTCGCTGCCTTTAATCAGGGTCCTTTATTTTCAAGGATGCTCATTTAGAGTAATTATTTCTTACTGTCAAATACTTTTCCAGAAACGTATTGTAAAATTATTATTTCGTTTCAGTCGAACGTTTCTACTATGACAACAACCGAAGAACATCTGAAAAGTGCTACGTACTTTAATCCACCGCTTTATTCGTGAGATGCATTCCAATGGATCATTGAAGATACCGAATGGACGGACCGTTGCGTAGTGCGCGGATATTGCTCATATTTTGCCTATTCCTAATATTAGTCATACTCCTCCAAATTCTTTCCATACAGAAAAATTTTATTTTGTCGCCAACGCATATTCTCATGATTCACCTCAAATCTATACCGTTCGCTACCAATAAAAATGTAATCAGCAGCGATCCCGGTGCTGCTACCTTAAGGTAGTGTCGAATTTGTTTTTAATTTTCTGCAGGAATTTACAAAATTCTGGTCTAGTTTTCGATATTTGACAGAGTAATACTCTTCACAAAAATTTAGCGAGACTCAAGCAAATGGTCTAATAAATGAGCGCCAAGTAACGGATGCCAAGTTATCCGCAACAAGACAACGACCACCTGACTGTTTAATCATCGGAGTGCGGAAGGGCGGAACGCGTGCCCTTCTCGACTCTTTGGCCCTTCATCCACAAATCGCTGTGGCGAGAAAAGAGGTGCACTTTTTCGACCGGAATGAGAATTTTAATCGGGGAAAGAGTTGGTATAAAAGTCAGATGCCTGATTCTCGTCCAGATCAGGTAAGAAATTCAAGTGATTAAGATGGCGCATTGTGCATTTGTTGAGGTGCAATAAATCGTAAAACGCTCTGAACAATTTTTAAAGCTTTGCTTATCAAAACGAGTGCATTGAGCTCAATAAGTGCAATGACATCTCTTCAACAATTTTTTGGTTATTTTTGGAACCATTGGCCGAAAACCACAAATTTTCCATAAACTGAATTTTTTGAGTACGAGTTTTTGTTAACGAATTTGTAAAAGACTTTAGATTGATTTGCGAATATGGCTTCTACCATATGATACTTATTCTTGCCAATTGTTATTAACAATTACGACGTCAATTTCCGGGTGTTATTTTTGGATTTTCAGGTGGTTGTGGAGAAGACACCTGCATATTTTACTAATTCTCAAGTGCCACGCCGTGTTTTGGATTTTGATCCAACGCTCAAAATAATAATAATCGTGCGCGATCCGCTCTTGCGTCTTATCTCAGATTTTACTCAGGTTCGATTATTCTATAACTCAGTCATTAACTATATGTATGGCATATCGGGTCCCTCTAAGTTGATTGGTGAAGCTCCGTCCATCTCCCCCAATAGAAATTTTCTAATAGCCGCTCGGATCCGGGCGTGTGATACGTCAATCGCTTCGTCTCGGCGAGACAAGACGATTGGTACCGGTCTTGCCGACAAAGATCGATTCTGCCGGGATTTATGGCTTCCGGAAAATCCTGGATTTGGCCATGGGCGCCGCCATGCGGCGAAGCCGTTGGGTGGTCCTATGGAATCCACTCTAACCTAAAGCGCAGGGGAAGACTCACCATCCCCCAGTATAGAAGGGTTTTTCGTCGTCTTTTCCCTAACCGCGGTTTTAGACTCCCCTGAACCCCAGGCTCGCGGGTACCCTGGGGCTCGCGGGAGTCGAATGGCGCTAAAATTTTTAACGTGTTGTCACGTGAAACGTGACATACGTGTGTCACGTAAAAGGGCAATATGGCCCTGCGCCACCGTGTTCCAGACGTGTAATAGCTCATTTTGTAGCTCTGACCGAGCTGAGTCGAACGCCTCCGGTTTCAGCCCCCATACGGTGGGGCTACCTGAGATACAGGTGTCGAGAGTCTCGACCTTAGCCGATTTTCCCACGGTCAGAACTGGCCCTGCGCCACCGTGTTCCAGGCGTGTGATAGCTCATTTTGTAGCTCTGACCGAGCTGAGTCGAACGCCCCCGGTTTCAGCCCCCATACGGTGGGGCTACCTGAGATACAGGTGTCGAGAGTCTCGACCTTAGCCGAATTTCCCACGGTCAGAACTGGCCCTGCGCCACCGTGTTCCAGCCGTGTGATAGCTCATTTTGTAGGTCTGGCCGAGCTGAGTCGAACGCCCCCGGTTTCAGCTCCCAGACGGTGGGGTTTCAGCCCCCAGGTGCAGATGCCCCAGGTGCAGATGCCCCAGGTGCAGATGCCCCAGGTGCAGATGCCCCAGGTGCAGATGCCCCAGGTGCAGATGCCCCAGGTGCAGATGCCCCAGGTGCAGATGCCCCAGGTGCAGATGCCCCAGGTGCAGATGCCCCAGATGTCATTGACAAAGGCGGTGTAACTGACAAGGTTTTTATACTAACGAAGATGCTAGAAGCAGCTTAATGCGCGTTCAAATGCGCATTCAAATACAGAAACGCTTATCACACGTAACCATAAACAAAGACTCCACCAAAAATTTAAAAATTTATTTTTTTACTAGTGTAAGAGAGTAGTGATTTAGCCGAGATTAAAAAGCCTTTTCCCCGGGTGGCTGTGTAGTGTAGCTGGTTAGCACATTGCTCCGGATAAGCAAAGGCGCTGGTTCGAGTCCAGCCACCGCCATTTTTACTCTAGCACCGAAGGTGCTAGTAATCGAGCAGAAAAGGCGTAAATAAGCCTTTTTCGCGAATCACGTTCCCGGACCTCAGGCTCGCGGGTACCCCCTCCCCGCTAAATCGGCCACGCTGAGTCGAATGGCGTCAAAATTTTTCACGTGAGCACACGTGAAATGTGAGTTACGTGAGTCACGTGGGTCACGTAAAAGGGCAAGTATACCCGTTCTGGGCGTATGATACGTCAATCGCTTCCTCTCGACGAGCTTAGACGATTGGTGCCGGTCTCAGTTCCGGCAAATCAGCGGATCCCGAGATATGGCTTTCGGAAATCCGGAAAATCCTGGAATTGGCCAGGCCACAGATCCGCCGTCGGGCCTCCGGTACTTGTTTCGATTGGTACCGGTCTCAGTTCCGGAAAATCAGCCGATCCGCAGATATGGCTTCCGGGAATTCGCCAAAATCGACACATCTATACAAAATCGCCGCGGCGAGGGCCAAACAACCCAACTCTGACCGCTGATGGCGGTGCGCGAAGCGCCGCGGATGCACGCTAACCGCGTACAAGAGTAAAAACTGCCGCGAAGCGGCAAGTTTTACTCTTGTGTTATTCTATATAAGGTCAGTTTCAGGTGTATTATACGAAAATGGAGAACAACAAAACACAAATAGCGTTGGAAGAGGCAATTTTCAGGCCGAATTCAACAGAGCTGAAAACATCGTACAAACCTGTGCGCAATTCTCTCTATTCGATCCATATGAGGAGATGGCTGGAGTATTTCCCATTAGAAAGTTTTATGATTGTGGATGGAGACCGTTTTATTCAAAATCCAATCGGACAGGTAATTTTTCTAGAATATAACTCCTAGTTATTGGTGAAAAACATCATTTGGCATTAACATTAGTCGAGCAAAATTTTTAGTTGCGACTGGTAGAGAAGTTCCTCGGGTTGCCGGCTTCGATACAACAGGATCAACTTGTTTTCAACCGCGGCAAAGGTTTTTATTGTTTCCGAAATCAAAGACAAAGAAAGCCACGTTGTTTGGGAAAATCAAAAGGAAGAAAGCAGATTGCAGTGAATGCGACGGTCCGAAAATATTTAAGGCAGAAGTTGTTACCTTATACTCAGGAATTTTTTGCTCAAATTCGCACTAATTTTTCATCGTGGTTGTCTCTTGATTAGGAAGTGTATTACTTTATGTCATATCATATCCCCCAAGTAAGCGATGTGATATATTTTAATGTTGTTAGGGAGTTAATAGTAACTTCGATATGATAGAGGGGATGGGTTTTGACTTTCTTGTAGTAGTTCCTAGAGTATTCAATATGATATATATTATCTATACAGTTCTTCAAGCTATGCCATTGTACTTATTGGTCCTTTAGGGTTAAAGTTCTTTTATGACTGAATTGTTCTGCCCCATATTTCGATTTACTAAGAAGCCAGTGTCCGTGCGTCCGATGTCAGTGAGTGGGGTGACGTTTAGACCCCTTCCGGGGCTCATTTCCGGGCAAGTGATAGCTTAAAATGTTCGTACGGATGTGGTGATACAGAATTTCAAAATATTTAGACAAAATATAGACAAAATTTTTTAGACAAAAATTTTTTTTGAAAAATGGGGCATACTGACGGCGGGGGGGGGGACGCCGCGAGAGCGGCGGCGTAGGACAGCTAGTAATACTTTACTAAGAAGCCAGTGTCCGTCTGAAATGCGTGTCTGGACTGTCGTTTAGACCCCTTCCACTGCTCATTTCGGGGCAAGTGATAGCTTAAAATGTTCGTACGGATGTGCTGATACAGATTTTCAAAAAATTTAGACAAAATATAGACAAAATTTTTTAGACCATTTTTTAGACAAAAACTTTTTTTCGTCGCGAAACGCCGCGATAGCGGCGGTGCTTTTGCTAGCTAATAGGCTTCCCCATTTACACACTTTTACAAGCGCCGTAGGCGCTTGTATCTTTGAACTATTTCACATAGTTAACTATAGACAGTTACTTTAGACCTATTCCATCTTTCTCCTTACAATTAAACGGCTTTACTAACTAAACGGGTTCTGTCTCTATTGAATTTACTATACAACTGTGTACCAATAAAATGTTTTTAGAATGCTTATAAACTTATTATTCAGTTACATTATTCGTGTCCTAGTTTCTTTTTTCTAGGCTAAACATTGGCATTTGAATATTACCCAAACGGGTTTGGGTTTAGGCTTAAGCAACCCCTTCAGGGGAGCTATATCCATAATTATTGTTTGATTTTGGGAATTTTTCAACGACTAGTACTTACACATTTTATTATTCCTAAAGGCAAATTTTTAATATATGGACAATATAATAAGTAAAGATCAACCAAAATTTAAGTAAATGCGAAAACTGGTAAATAATCAAATGTACAAAATTAATCCAACTCGATGGGATTCTGTATATGGTAGTCATACGTTTGAGGCGTGTAGACGCGAAAAACTGGCAACACAGTCGTATGGGTACCGACATCAGAATTGCAGTAGTGAAAGACTTTGATGTAAAACTCCGGCTTGTTCTTCACTCCCGGGATCCAATCCACGTCTAAATGAGGAAACAATATTCGTATTATTTGAGTAGCAAAATTACCGGAAGCACAACCCTCGACCATAAACAAACCAGTGTCATCTTCGACCACCTATAAACGACACACGAATTTAACGAGCAATTAAATATTACTCTTCTGAATAATAACTGTTCAATTTATGAGCAAAATCTGCCATGCTTACGGAGCCGGGCTCCAATTTTAAATCCAGCCCGCCTCGAACAAATTGGCCTGGACCAGACAAAACTGAGCTGGAGTTTCAATTTTAATTGGAATCAGTATAACCACTGTTTATACAAATTTTATTGAACGATAAGGAAATAAAGTGCAATTTTACCTACCGCGAAACCGACTTTATCATCTGAAAAGTATGTAATGGTAAAAATGTAACCGCGATGGATATTTTACCTGGATCAACTGGGTTCTTGATATCCGAATTCTGTGGGCTGTCCAAATCATAAACCTAAAACCATTTTACATAGCGAAAATCACAACTCAATTCCACAATCGTACCTCAACCACGGATCCTATAAAACTAAATTAAACGCAAGTCATATTTTTTTCAAAATTACCGACTACTCGAGACTGATTTCTGTTGCATACGACTCTTCCCGTGGCCCAAACGCACTCATTGCTTCCGGAGGCATAATAGAAACAGAACGATAGCAAGAAGGCCGAACCTAGAGACAGAGCAAATATTTTGTTCATTTGTTTAATATTTAACACCAATGGATGTTTGTGAAGAAAGATCCGAATAATAAAGAACTGAAGAAATCGATCAATACATATCCGCTCTACAATCGACCATCATCTGACTATTCACCCTTCAACTTTCCCTGTGAATTAATCGCTAATCCGCGATTAAAGCGATGCATCGATCATTGCAAACGATGACTCATGAGGAAGTTTATAGAAAACAGACGAATTATCACAATTTATTCCATTTTAGACAACAAAACAACGTATAACATACGGGAATAGTTTATCATAATAAGTTATAAATTCTGCTTCCACAATCTTCGGTGTCTTTACTCGATAATGTTTCCAATCATTTGGCTGTAAGAACACAAATTAGTGACACTATGATATGTGTCTATTGATAGGAGCTAGGATAACTCGAAATTTGCTTAAATATTAAGTATTTTCACTCAAAAGATGTTAAATTTCCGGAATCTAGAGGGCGAATTTTCGAGATTTCTTTCTTCGTGTAAAGACAAAATATTAGAACTAACCTGACTGATTGATCGGTAGACCTAAAAATTGAGGTAATCAAATGTTATGGAAGAAATTATCACAAAATTATACCTGACAATTATATTCATTGTAACAGTTTGATCGCCAGGATCCAACGCTAGACGAACACGAGCCAAGATTTCTGCGCCATCTCTAAAGGTTCCGGAAAGCAGCAGAGTGTGCGCCGATTTTCCCTCTGGGATTTTCTCTGATCGCTCACACGGGCCGAGCCCAACGTAGTTCAAGAGATTATTCACGGCGTCTTAAGAAGATCAAATGATTTAGAAAAATATAAAAATAGTACCAACCCTCTAGAGAATTAACTGTGGACAGAGCGTAGGTCTCATCGACTTCGTTCTCATTCGTCAACTGCTCCCATCCAGTGTTGAAAGAACCTTTTGGTGGAGTTGGGAGGATATAATCTGCCACTCCAAGGTCTATTGATTCGAGCTAAAACTTGCTTTACGAGCTTAAATTTTACTTCAATTTTTCCAAGCTATTATTTGAACTAATAATCACTCATAGGATACAAATTAAAATCGAACTAACCACATATACGTCGTCATAATGATCATCTGACTCTGGCTCGCCTGTCGTAGGATCAACGTCTCGTACTTGGAATTTCAAAGTGGCGTTAAAAGATCCAGTTATTTGTCCATCATCAGGGATTTCCATTAGGACATAGGTTGTTCCAGGATGCGAGTAAGGTAATGATGGAAGTGGTAATACTTTTGAGACCTTCCATGGTCCTTCATCTGTGGGCTCAACAACCACTGACACGTTTTCCAAAAGTTGATCGTTTAGGGTATTCCGGCAATCAAACTGAAAATGGATGAACAAAATTAAACGGAAAACCGAAATAAAAATCAAACCTGTAACAGGACGTGGTCGCTGAAAACATGCTTGATGCACGATACATTATATTCCGTCACAGATTCAGTTAATTCCGTGGCCTTCGAAGACTTGAATAGAGGACCTAATTGCGCAAATTCCGGGATGGCGGAAATTTGTTCTAAAAGCACATATTTCTACATGTTTATCTAATAAATAAATCTAAAAGCCATCTTTTGCAAATGCTTGTCTCTTTCTATTGTTGCAATTCTAGTAAATAAATCAGTTTAACTTGACGCAAAATAGTGTTCCGGCCAAAACTCAGCCAACACATATATGAACTATAAAATATACAAAATATGTATACAAAATATGAGAGTGTAAGGTAAAAAATGGTAACATTTGCCGAAAGGTTGCTTTTTTAGAGTAAAACATAATACCTTTGTTATGATGTAATCAAGTATTTGTACTTACCCGCATAAATTTCCTGGCGTGAGGCTTTAGCCTTTTCTTCCTTTTTGACGGGAGCTTCCGTTGATAAAGCCGATTTCTTTGGTTCGGTAGTCGTGATTGGTTGTGTAGAAAGTGGTACTTGCTTGATATCAAACATTTTTTCAAAATTTCCGGCTGAGATATATTGCTCCAAAGAACGTTCGAGTCCAATAACCGATACCTGGAAAATGCAATTTCTAAATAATAATGAAGTAACCATATCTTCATAAAGTTCATTTTCATACTAACAATAGTATATCACATTAAGCCATAAGGGCTTTATCAACAATAAGCATTATGTACCTTTAGCGTATCAAGAATATATTTTGATATCAGAGCAGCGTCGCCAGTACACAATACTTTCCAGTAGAACGTGGCTCGATCACGCACCTCGTCATCAGTATCCAGTAAACAACGTTTCAGCAAAACCAGAATACTTTGACGCAGCTGAGTACATTCAGCTCCGAACTTAGCCAAAGCAGTCACAGCGGCAGCGCGGACCTAAATCAAATATTTCTCAAAAGTGTACAGTAGCATTCAAAGCAAATTTTTTAAAAATTTATTTATTAATATATACAATATGTCTCAGTAACGCTTCAAGCTACTCACAAAAGATCATAGGCCTTTTGATGTCATCATTGACATTGCAAAGTTTACGCAGAGGACCATACTTAACGTAGAGTTGAATCAAATTTACCTGTGTTGTTTCCAAAATCACACGATTATAGATGAAGCGAATGTACCGCGCCGGATTTTGAGTCGTTGGACCTTCGCGGCCAAGAAGGTGCAATACACGAGTAGCCAAAGCAGGATGTTCGCAATCCTCGATGAACTCGCACAAATGAGAAAGACCTAAAAGTATTGACCTCAATATGAATCATAGAGAATATAAACATACCTAAATCCTTGGCAGCTGGATTTTCGTCAACAATTGTGATAATAGTGTCAACAATTGCTTTCTTGTACTCAAATCCGCCTTCATCGCGTAGCATTGATGCCAAAAAGTTCATCATAGTTGCATGTTTTCGAGGATAACGACCGCACAGCGAACGAATGGCTTCAATGACGACAATCTGAAAATATTTGGTACAATAAAATTTAAAAAATAGTCGAGTTTTTATAACATTTTTCAATCATTTTTGTTTGCTTGCATAATTTTTCAAAGTGCTAGACCACTAGATATAATAAACAAATACCTTGAATTCATCACTAATTTCGCTAACAAAAGTGCCAATTTGTTTCATCAATCGTTCCACAGAAGCCTCGGCGCCGGTTTTCAGAAGTGTTGTGATCGCCAGAGTAGCTATTGACCGATTCTGATCAGTTATGAGTTGCTCCAAATCTACATTGCATGAAATAACAGCCTGTGGGTAATTCATCGAGATTTTATTTAGGGTCCTGACAGCTGCAAAGCGCAACGCTGGTTTGGGCGAAGAGCAGAAAAGTTGGAGGACACTGACTGCTGAGGCGAGTTCACCACTAAAATTATTGGTTCCAAAATATAAAAGATTAATTATTCTATACCTTGATATGCGCGGTAGCTTAACGATGGCCGACGCCGCCTCATATATGACCATTTCGCTTTTGTGTCGCAAGCATGATTCAATGAAGGCAAAAGGCGCTCGGTCGGAACTAGAAGAAAAGCATAAATGATCATGTGAAACACAGAAAATTACACTATAATTTATCACAGCAAAAACGACTTTAATCATCATTACAACACTTAAGAATTAGAGCAAAGATAGAATTACAGAAATGTTTAGCGTAAAATTTTGTAGGAAATTCTAAAAATTTGCATGCAAATTCATCTGTAAACAAAGACATAAGGAATGTCTTGAAGAACAAAAGTCGAAAATTTACCCTGTTTCATCCTCTTCAATAAGTTTCGACGCAATGCGAATCAAATAGCAGAGTGCTAAAGGAGAGCGTAAACCAGACTTGCTAAATTTCTGAACCAATTTGGAGATTGCTAGGCGGTCACTGCTTCGAATGCAATACAGCAATCCCAAAGCATGGTATTGCACCATATGGTTATCAGAAGAAACAGCTTCCTGTACTTCATTCACCCAGCGGCGAATCACATCGGGACTTTTCTTCATCAAATGGAGCGACGAAACCAAAGCAGCTGACGACACTGAGGGAACTTTGTCCACAATAGCCTAAAAATATAATGGCATTTAAAGGAATTGAGAGCAAAGTAACGAAATTGCTGAATGAACATATTTATACAAAAGCAAAATTTTGCGTTATGCAAACACGTGTATATAAATGTTTATATAATGGAATATATAATAACCTGTTTCATGTATCGCTCAATAGCTTGAAGCATTCCAGTGTCTGTGATTCGGCAAAGCGCTCGTATTGCAGATGGTCTGTAAACATCCTCCCGGCCTGTCATATCCTTCGTCAAGCTAAATGCAACAAAATTTAGCACCAAGTCACTGCAATTTTAATAATTGAACCGACCTGCTGGTAACAATGATTACATCGCTGGATATTGTGCTCAATTCTTTGAGCGCCAAGTAGACTAAAAGTCTCAGAGTCACATCTTTGGCTTGCCATAGTTTGGTTATAGCAAAGAAAGTGTCGGTAGCTTCGGTTTTACCAATGGTCTCTCCATGTTGAAGCAGGTAGAGCAATTTGCACAATACCGGAGCACACTTCCTAGCATTCACGGGCGTATCATTGAAAATTCGAGTCTTAAAATTGAATGAATGCAAGTCAAAATACAAGAAAAATAAATTACCTCTTGTACGACAGTGCTTTTGTCGAGCCCGGCAAATGGATTTGATGCTGCAGCTTCGTCGTCTTTCTTATCCTTGCGCATAATTCACGAATTGACTTCTGAAATGTGTTGAGGTTAGTTTAAAACAATGGACAGCATATTTTCATAATAAAAACGACAATAAAGTCATAGGATTGTGGTCCGTTATTACCATGTTTTGAAGCAAACTGTCTGGGGAACTATTTCTATGATAAAGATATCCATAGTTCCATAAAACCCAGTAAAACAGATTGGAAGGTTCATTGAACCCCTCTACTTACAAGAGTAAAAGACGTGAGGATGTGAGGACGTGTCACAGAACAATTATGCACTGTGCTGAACAGAGAACAAAATGCAATTCAATTTAAGACACCCGCGAATTCAAATTGAATTATTCCAAATTATAATCAGCGAAATTAATTCTCACCTCCATTCGCTTACTAATAATAATTTGCTTCCACAATTGGATAAAAATTCATAAATGTTGCTTTATATTATTTTATTAATTTTTGTGCTCATCGTTCTATTAAAATGGATACTGGATATTGACAGTGTTGATATGTTGAAACAAATATTCCACGGACTTTCAAATCGGAATATAATTTCGTCGCTTTTTCGGGTAAGAATTTGTAATCCATATTCTTGCTTTCGTTTGTAAGTAAATTTACACAGGTCGATGAAAACTCCACCCGACACGGCGGTGAACTTGTGGCTTCTGTGTTAGCATCGCACGGTGTTCAGGAAATATTCACATTATGTGGCGGGCATATATCTCCTATATTGGCATCAGCAAGCGAATCATTTGGCATAAAAGTGATCGACACTCGCCATGAAGTAACAGCCGTATTTGCCGCGGATGCAGTCGCAAGACTAAGGCAGTCATTCGGTGTCGCGGCAGTCACAGCTGGACCTGGTAAATGACAATGATGATAATCGATAAAAGCATGATTTCTCAGGTATTACAAATGCAGTGACCGCTTTGAAAAACGCTCAAATGGCCGAGTCACCTGTGATTTTGTTGGGAGGTGCTGCGCCTACTTTGTTAAAGAATAGAGGAGCTCTTCAGGTATGTGGATACCTTATAAACTAATATCAAATATAGATTTCCGCCACCTTGTAAAGTAACGTTTGTCTAAAAATGAATACGTTTACAGGACATAAATCAAATGGCATTACTTCGTCCTCTGTGCAAATTTACCGCAAGAGTTACTCGGCTAAAAAATATTATTCCTACGTTGAGAAAAGGTGAAGCCTTCTTATAATATTTCTTTACTTATGTATTTTAGCCATACAAATTGCCCAATCAGGCGTTCCGGGACCGGTAAATTATAAATTATATTCGACTTTGTAATGTTTGGATTTGAGGTATTCGTGGAGCTTCCAATCGATGTTCTATATCCATATCACATGGTCGTTAAGGAAGCCGGGTTTTCAAAAAATCCGAGAGGCATCAAGGTATATTATTTTACAAAAGAGATTCCTTTTAAAAAAGAAAAATAAATTTTCAGAAAATAATTGAATGGTTCCTTTTCGTCTACATTTCTCGTCAATTCAGTGATGCATGGAAACATCAGGATGTTTCTCCTCTTCCAGTAAATCATCCTAAGCCAGTGCATTCTCAAATATCTCAGATAGCTGATCTAATTATGAACGCGCAGCGTCCTCTCATGATACTGGGAAGCCAAGCTGTTTTGCCACCTATTAAATCGGAACATTTAGCAGAAATTGTGAAGGTAAGTCTCTCTACGTTACCCGTTACTGAACTCATGGCTTTCATATAAAAAGTATCGGTGGGCTGAAATTATTTTTCGATTAGTTATTAGGAACAAATATGTTTTTTGATAATGTAAGAAATTTATTTTCTTCTTTGTAAGTTTTATTCATTTAATTTCAGAAAATGCGAATTCCAGTGTATCTCGGAGGAATGTGTCGCGGATTGCTCGGTAGGATCCTATTTTGTTTGAACAAAATAACAATTACGGATATTTAGGTCCCAAATCTGATGTACAAATGAGGCAGAACAGAAAGGATGCTTTAAAAGATGCTGACGTCGTTATACTTGCTGGTATAAAAAATGTTCGTGACTTACAATAAATAAATTGTTTTAGGGAGCGTACCTGATTTTCGCCTTAGCTATGGGAAAGGCCTTTCTACGAAATCCAAAGTCATATCGATCAACAGAAGTAGCTCACAGCTATATAAGGTTCTTTATTCTTGGACTTTATTCTAATTTTATGGTTCACAAATTTACCTATATTGAAATATCTGAAAAGAAATGTATTTCGTTCGGTTAGTTAGGCAAAATATTGCACTCGAAGTTAATTTTTACACTTATACCTAAAGGCTTATTGTACGATAACTTTCACACTTTTGTAACAACTTGATATTAATAATTCAGAATCACAATATCTTCTGGAAAGGTACAGCTTTTCTACAAGCCGATGTGGGCCTAACATTAGAGGCCCTTGATAACTGTCTGCAAGCTAAAGGCTGGAAAGGAGCGTCAGTGCAATGGATTGACGAACTCCGCACACGTGATAACGAGAAAGAATTATCCAATGAGACAAAAATGTCTGAGAGAACGCCAGATGGATTCTTAAACCCACTAGCGATTTTGTCAAACCTTGATAAGGTGCGCATGATTTTAATTCTAAATTATTAGCACCACATTTTAAGAGTCTTCCCGACGACGCAATTCTGGTCGCTGATGGAGGCGATTTTGTCGGAAGTGCAGCTTATATTGTGAGACCACGAGGACCACTTCAATGGCTTGGTAATTTTATACAATGAATTTTCTTGCAAAGTTGTCTTTTAACGTGACAAAATAATAGATCCTGGAGCCTTTGGAACTCTTGGCGTGGGTGGCGGCTTTGCTCTTGGCGCTAAAGGTAACTTCATTTTAAGGGAACGAATTTAGAATGCAAATTTTAGCTGTATATCCTGATAGACCTGTTATAATTATCTATGGCGATGGCGCATGCGGGTACATTTTTCGTTTCATACGCGAAGCTCGAGTAATTGAAATATATTTTTAGTTTTTCGCTAATGGAATTTGACACATTTGTTCGTCACAAGTATAACCCATTTTGGAATATGTCTAAAGCCAACAAATTGCATATCAGCACATTTTCAGGTTGCCGGTGATAGCCGTCATCGGAAATGACGCATGTTGGTCTCAAATCGGTAATGCTAATGTTCAGTCGTCTTTAAGCTCCTTTTGTAATATTAAAATTTAGCTCGCGATCAAGTTCCATGGTTTAAAACTGCCGTTGCTTGCCAGCTCGCGGTATGCCGAATATGCTAAAATCTTACGTTCATTTCAAATTTTCAGCATACGGGTTATGAAGTAGTCGGTAATGGGTTGGGCGCAAAAGGTTACTTGATTGATAAGAGTGATGACATTAATACATTCCGAACCGTTCTTTCCAACGCTATCGATGCGTCTCGCGCGGGTGACTCATCCGTCATCAACGTAATAATTGGGAAATCAGATTTCCGACAGGGCAGCATTAGCGTTTAATTTATAACTTTTGAATTTCACAGCCATAAATTATGAGTATACACAATATATGAAATCACTATTCTTCTACGCTAACTGTAATTACTTAATAACAATTAATGCGAAATGACATAAGTATTTTAATATTTGTGCCTTCAGAATTTGATAAATAAATTGATATCAGTATGTGAGCAATCATACAGCGGTTTTCAAAGGAATTATGGCACATTATTTGGTAGAAGAAAACATTTACGTACAATTTGGTATTTAATAAAAGTAATTAGTCATCGAAACATTTACTTTATATATTGAGCAAATTGAAAACGCTATCGGTATAATGCATTTTTTGCAATATTCTGTGCACGAGTATAAGAAAATTATTCCGGTATAGTACAAAAGGCAGTTTCGAAATTAATAGCCATTCAGGGATAATGTTTACAGTGATTGCATTATTAATACATAAACACAAATTAATAAATACTTGTTTCCACCCACATCCATCAGCTGTTTTCTGCGACGAAGCCCGAACTGCCTGCCAGCCGTCTTGGGCACGCCTGCCTGATTGTCTGAGAAATAAAGGGCCGGTAAATGGCAAAGCTGGAAGCAGTTACAAAGACAGCAACATCGTGATAAAGTGAAGACAATATCGCGAAGGGCCCAGACAAAGGAGCCAAAAGTAAGCCGAGTGGACCAATTTGCGAAGCAATTTGTGGGGACTAGAAGGTGGGGCGAGGGAGGCTCAAGGATTGCCGATCAGTCGAAAAGAGAACAATGGGCCCGAGGTGATAAATCGCCAGCAGTCGGCTCCTCAACATACACCCCTTTTACCTCGCGAGCGGCTTGAGGAGTATGGCTGTTTTTGTTGGAGGTGTTAATAATTTCCATATTGTTTAATGATTGGAAAACACACTTTTTGTTTATATTTCGCTCGATCGAGTCACTCATTTATTACAACGCATTTCTTATTTTCTGAGCCTTTGAGTGAAAGACTGTTTTTCGCTGCACGGATTATCCGCTCTCTTTCGCGCCACTTGATCCCGTAACTCCTGAGCTCAAAATCGTAACTCCCGAATCTCTCATTTAGATCGGTAAACAAAAGGCGAATGGGTAGAAGTTTGCGCATTAGAACAGCCTTACGTACTTTCTTACACTTTTCCGAAAATATCCTTACGGTTCTAACCTGAGATTATATAATATATAATAATATAATTAATCTTTGGTACGCAATCCGTTTCATTTGGGACTGATATGCCTCGCTCTTGACTTTAGGCAATTAGCCGCTAAAATGTTTCATGTTTTGTTTCATTTATATACTCTCTTCAGATTAATCAATTAACGTGTAGTGACACGTGTCTTTTTCATTACAATGTAACCCCTCTTTTTTCGTAACGAAGTATTTTTTGCAGTCTTCTTCTTTCATGCTATAAAATCTTTATCATTAAAATGAAGTAAAAATACTACAGATTTAAATTCCTCCAATACTTTACTGCACCAATTTATCTTTAAACCAAAAGTTAAATATAATGAAATTTAATTTAAAAATTACTTCCTTCCTATGAAATACAATCCGCAATAGGATGCACCACACCTTCTGATTATTTTCGAGAACTTTCTTGACGCTGTAGTACTTTAAAAAATCTATTTATCAGAAGATTTTAACTTTATATTGTGGTAAACTTTTGTGTTTTACAAGTCTCAGATTTCGTCGGATCATTGATAGAAGAAAGAAATGTGTTCTTGTCTTAGCTTGTGACTTCGAAATTTAAACTAAGATTATTTACTCGGTCATTTTTCTGTCATTCACAGTTAACTTCATTCATTTTCTGTTTAATTTTTGGTGTATGATTTTCGAATTTAATTTACTGATACGTAAAACAAATTTTAGCATTACATTACTCTAATTGACTTCAAATCAAATTCTCCTGCGGATAAGACATGTCCCTAACAAACCCAGAACCTAGCACCTCAAGCGGAGCCTCCATAGAAGGGCAGGAAAATGTACCGTTCGGAGACAAAAACCGGAAAAGTATAAAGGTAAGAAAGATATCCAAATAGTATTAAATCATGTATAGTATTTTATATGCTCAGGATTTAAACCGAATTGGTTTATTCTAATCAGGGTGAAGACATAAACCTGATGATGATGGACTTTTCCGGTGATCTTTTACATTAGGGCAATATATTGTAAGCTTCTCTCATAAACTCAATATACAGTATGATCAGTTTCATTTTGTTTCGAACTTTTTCTACTATATATTGGTAAAAAAGTTCGTTGCAAAATGTGGATAAATATCATAAAAAATGGAAAACGCTGGATATGAAATAAAAGATCACAGTGTAATAATCGAACCATCTAACTGTTAAATAAAAGTTGATAAACCAGTACACTACGTACATAAAACAATACAAATTTGCAACTAATTAATTTCCATTTATATTTCAGCGAACAAATAGTCGCGCTAGTTCTGCGCCAACAAGGAAAAGCCGTGGTCGTGCCACGTCGATTCGGGATGTGTTAACGTTACGTAATGGTTCGATATTCAATCCTAACGATGGAAAAAAGCGCTCCAGAGATCGGGGGCAACCTGGCCTCCGAGCCATGCTCTACGGCTTGACAATGAAAATGTAATATAATCATTAAAATGTGTTACTTTCAATTTGTTAAAAATTATCCCCGGAACAATTCACAGTAATAACTTAGCTAACACTTAAGCTTAAGCTATGAGTGATAGCTTAAAATGTTCCTAGGCCCTAGGCGAACATCTTAGGCTTAAGTTCGAACAGCTTCGGCCTTTGCTCAAGCTTAGGCTTATTTTTAGTCTTAAGCATGGTTTTATGCATAAGCTTAAGTTCGAACAATTAGGCTAAGGCTCAAGGTTTTAGAAGACTCTAGAGTTCATTTTAAGCTATACTTGCCTTCGATAACGTTCTAGAAACCTTTTTTACATACGGGAACAAACTGTTGCGTACCCTATTTTTTACACTTATTTTGGCGTTAGTTCTCAGAAACGTATAACGATATACAGATTTAAATTTGGTATACTTCAGGGAACGGGAGGAAGCCAACTTCAAGAAAATGCAGATAAAAAGATTGGGTGAGTACTTTATTCATTGAACACAAATGAGCATGCCCTATTTATGAACATGCCCTAAATTTCACACAAAACATTAGAAAAGTTGCAATTTATTTTATGCGATTCAATATCACTATATCAGATCTTCAGAATCCGGCATCACTCTTACTTTTGTTAATCCATACAACTCGTTATTTCACACGATTTATTTTATTGATGTTTCTCTGAATTTTCGCTAAGCACTTTTATTTCGTAAGTATCTTCGCGATTCCTTTTCACAGATTCCAACGTTATACTGCGTTATTATTCCTTTTCCATTGCATTACCCAAATGTCTTGGACGATAATTGTTAGCTTTTAAATATTCACGTTACTCATGTTTTCAAGCATTTTAAAGTGCGATATGACGCAAAATAACCATGACATCTTGAGAATTCCACGAAATCTTGCTGACGCTCTTCTTTTCGTCTCAGTCATTTATAAATTTAATTGCGCCATTGTCCGCAATTCTTGAGTGGTTCCCAATAATTAATAACCTCCTTCCTCATTATTGCTATAATTAAAAATGATGGCACCTCTCCAAAAGAATTTAACTTTTCATTGTTATTTGGTGACAACTTTGAAATTTAGCAACCCCATTTATTATTCACCTCCTTGTGTTCAGCAACATATTGCAGCATATAAGGACCATAAATCATAAACAATACTGTGTCTCTTGCCGAAACTCTTTGTCTCATACGCACTTGCCGACCTTTGAAATATTCTATGCACAATTTTCGGCATTGGTCCTCCTGAGTGTGTGCCTTGGGGACCTCCTTTTATGGCAGCAGGGAGCATTGACTTCGGATAATAGCACCCCTTGACGTCGTAGTAGTCCTAGCGCCACCACACCCAAACTATGGATATTAGCAGTGGAAGCAGAAACATATTTGGGTGGGTCTCGCCGGCGACATTGGACATCCCTAAGTCGTCTCTTCGCGACAAATCCGCTCCTCGAAACTGCCACGGCGGCATTTCCAAGTCTATTGTTCTTTCGCTCCCCACACCCTTTGTAGCGTCTGAAGCCGTCACCAGCGTTGAGTGATGCCCTCCCTGCTGATTTTTGACGGCTCACTGGTCTCTTTTTGGAAGATTTTCGTTGCAATTTTAATTCCTGACGCACGACCCTTTGATTTGTGATTCCATTCAGCTAGGCAAATCTTACAGAGGCACACTTTTTTGAATCTATTTCAGGCCAGACAAAAATTTTGCTTCCGCAACTCAAAATATTCCCGAACACCGCATAATTACACATAAATTTGTAATTTTACGCAAGGACTTTAGTCAGAACCGAGCGGTGGCGCGTGTCATTCATTACTCTCACAAACTCAGCCCCCGGTCATTCGTTCTCAATTCCTTATTGAGATTTTCTCGTGAGTATTGGAGTCTCAGTATTTCCAAGAAGGTACTATCGCTGGACGGCTACCTGTGTTTGTTTTCCTTACTCATTGCCCTTACCCTCATTCTCCAGTTAAATT
Organism: Ditylenchus destructor; assembly: GCA_022814885.1. NCBI lineage: Eukaryota > Metazoa > Nematoda > Chromadorea > Rhabditida > Anguinidae > Ditylenchus > Ditylenchus destructor. The sequence continues at coordinate 529,673 of JAKKPZ010000006.1, forward strand.
TTTGGCTTCTTCTATTTAATTTCGAATATATTATATAAATTTTCGAATTTAGAATATTTAAGTATTTCATATTTTAGTGCGTAACATTACAGAAATTTCCAGACAACTGGCAATAATAAGATTGTCACGGACTTGTTTGGCAATTTTTTCATAGAAATAATTAACTTTAATGCTGTAATGTTCTTTTGGCACGATATGTTACCCAATCTTTCTCTCTTTGTATTCCATTTTTGTTTCACGAAAGTTCTTTGATTCCTTTTCGTGAGAAGGAATCCTTTTACTGGAACGATGTATTATCCCACTTTTGCACACCGGTAGAATTTCCGATATTGTTAATGTGAGGCCCTAATTTTGGGGCGTTGATTATGAATCCGAAGTTAGTTTTTCGTTTTTAAGCTAATAACACGATTTCAAACCAGTCACGTTTATTGGATTTATCGAGTTTAATTTGCCTATCCATGTTTTATATATCCTCAAGAAGTTCCAAAATACATAAGTTATGAGTATTTTAAAAATTAAATAATTAAGATTTTGAAAATTTTAACTTTTTCATTCTATTTTTGGGGATGGCCATTTTTGGATCAAAATTGCAAATTGAGTGATCAAACAAATATATATTTTGATTCAGGACAAAAAATAATTAATTAATTAACAAGAGCAATATCAGATTTGAGCTAGGAGGTGAGACAATGGGCCAAAAATAAAGCTATTTCCTTTTTAAAGATCCTGTGCAAAAATGCATAAAAATATACATTTCTAGAGCCAGCGTTTATTTTCTATCTGAATTATTTTAGTAATATTATTATCAGTGGATGAGGCAATATGTAATATGTTGTATTGTAACAGATATATGCTTTCACTTTAAAATATGCGCAGTTGCAAATTATTTTGGAAATTCTTCTAATTCAAGAATTTGTATTTTGAACCCGGAAAGGTTCCTTTTTTCGATGACGTCCTTATGCTAAAAGTTAATGTATTAGGAGAAAAAGAACATGCTCAGACGTATTCACTGCAACACGTTAATTTCATTTGTAATACTTCTAAATATTTTCTGTTTGAGCCGACGTAGTAATTCAACAAACAGCCTATGATTATTATGTTCCTTCCAAATTTTCTCTTTTACATTTTTCGAATATTTGAACTTTATTATAATCATAGTAACAGTTATAACTCTATTATGATCATCATCTATGCAATTTGTGTCATTTCTCAAGGAACTCCCTTTTTTGTGCCACATTAGTATTGCACTTCCCAATCACCCAGTTTGACCTTAGTAACACATTCAAGAGCTAATAAAAGAAACAATTGGATATGAACACTTTTGATCTGAAAATCTTCTTCGACCTGCCGAAGGTGAATCTTCTTTCTCACTGACATAGTTTAGAACATTTCAATATAGATAGTGTAAGAACTAATTAGACATTAGAGTTTTTGTTAAAATTATTATTCATTTAAACCAAGCTACAATTCAATGTTTCTAAGTCTATACATCAGGCTAAATAAAGCATTGATGAGTGTTCAATGGCTGAGCCCGAATTAGTGTTCCCTCCTGTTTATACCCAAAATAGAAAATCTAACTGAGAGATACTTTTGAATTTTGTATTAGCTTTCACAGCAACTTCTTAAAAGAACATTGTCCGGAGCTCCTCAAACACTTCTATACTTTTCATATATGTCATTCATACCTGTTTGAGGCAAATACATTTGCCTTTTTCATTATTTTTCCCCAATTTATTGGCTGGAAATAAAAGGATAAAACTTCATTTTCAAAAATATTTTATTTTTGTAGCCGTTATCGTCGAAACGAATATTTCGCATTTTCTTCGAATTTTTGAAATCCATATTATTCATGATTAGAAGGACTTTTTATTATTTTGAAATTTAAACATAACACATATAAATGTATTGAACTATTGCCATAGAATTATTGCAAGAGGATGTAGCAATCTCGTTGATTTGATAATCCATCCTGTTTTCGCTTATTCTGATGTTTTATAGTGCGCTATAATAATCCGACACAGGAAATGCTGTCATTCTTGCCCAAAAGATATTCAGGCGTGTGTTCTAAAAAGCGTATCGCTTTTAAGCATATCATTTCGACTGTCCATACAATATTAGCTATTTGTTATCACACTTTACTGTTATCCGTTCTTTGTTACTTATTCCTCCAACATATCTTAAAATATAATTTGTTCCTATACAACACCCAAGCACCTTTTCAATATCATCCCAGCTATGGCGTCATATCATATGCCATTATTCAATCCTTTGACTTTTGAAATTTGGGTTGACATAGTTTTGATTCTGACATTGAATAACAAATGTCACAACATAACATTTTACTGTACACATCAACTTTACTCGGCGATAAAATTACCGTGAATAAATTTAACACGTGTGTTTCTTTCTATAACATGCTAATGGTTTTCTTTAGACAATCTGTGTGCCAACAAAATGTTTATTCGTTAACTCATAAAACTAATTATTCGCCAAGATGCCGTTGATTATACACCACTCTGTGTCTTCCAGTCTGGCACTGCCAAAATCCGGCACCGACAACTCACAACGTGCCTCCACATCGAGCAGCGGGTTACGCAGCCGGTCGCCTGCTTCTTCCTTGTATTCCTCAATAGGAAAAAGCTCAAAAGCAAAGAGCAGAAAATCCGCAATTCGTTTCATGGGTTCCTCTGCAGGAAATATGGACGATGGCCTACTACCACCGTCAGGAGGTAGCAGCTTAACTCAGGAGCCGCCCTTCAGATCTGCATCGAAGAGCGTATCCTTTCACGATCTGGTCACTTCTGCTAGTATCGCAATACGATCTATTAGTCCAAAGAGGATTTTGGCGGCATCATCAAGTACCTTAGGCATTGTCGGGTTAGCCGGTTCAGATACTAGAGGTGGAGATCTGTGCCGATTGGTGTCCGCAGTTGGAAGTGAGTGCGGGAGTAGCGGTAGCGGAAACAGCAGTGTGTGCCGGACTTCTATGGACCTCTCGCGCCGATGCAAAACAGCTCTCAGTCAAGAAGAACTTTGCACCGAGGAAGAACCTTCAGGGCTGCGAAAATCGCTGAGTAATTACTTGATTGGATGTGAGTGTTTTTATAGTTTAAACATATCTAAATTTAACGACTAATAACAATTTTATTAATTTTGGGGTACCACTATCACTGATACTATATATAATTTCAATGAATAGAATATAAATTTTTATATGCTTATTAAATTATGTGATTCTACTCCGCAACTGTTTCAAAGAAATTATAAAATATATTTCGACTAATTTTATCCCATATTAATGTTAATTTTACCATAAAATATTATTGAGATATATTTTCAAATGTAACGTTACAGTCTTCTAGCGTTACAGTTACTAAATTCTTATTTCTTCTTACTTCTTCTCTCTACTAAAGCCTTATTTCTTATTCAAAATTTTTTGGATGTTTCCTTTATGGATTAATGAATGCCTCAAATTACTGTTTGTTTTTCCTCCGGATAACTTCTTCTCTTCATTTCAACTTCGTATATTTGTCGTAGATATGTCCGCTACCTTCAAGGCATAAATTTATTGAAGAATATTCAATGAACCTTTTTACGCACTCCAAAAATTGTTGACACCAAACTGTAATTATTTCGCATTTCCTGTTGCTCCTAAATACTAATTACTACTCTTTTTTGCGTATTTCGTCCTCATTCTTCGCTCTGTAATGCGTGGTTGCCTCCCCTTTTTCCGTTCGAATAGCAAAGGTTAGCCATTTTATACCAGTAGCATTCAAATATTTTTCCTTACATTGTTTTAGTATTCAATACTTATAAGAATTATAGCATGTTCCCCCGGAAAATGCGCCATGCTCATGATTCACGGACATTTTTCATCCCGGTCCTTTCTAAGAAATATATGCTTTTAATTTCATCCAGAGATCCAACATTTCCAAAACAACAATCTTTCACGATCTTTATGGGCAAAATGGTGTGGCCCTCTTCATAGTGACATTAAAAACACATGTTTTGATCCGGGATGTTTCGTTATTGTGTATAGTGGGCCCTTGGTCCCCAAGCTTGAAATTTAGACTAAACATCATAGCGGATCAAGTTGTCACTTGGTTATAGCATCAGTATCATATTCTGATGAATAAAAATATCCATGTTCACAAGTTGTTTTGGCCATCCCACTCGATTATAATAAAAGTGCTGTTGGCTCAGCCGTGGGCATCAATCCAGTCGCTGAATCAATAACAGTGGCAAAATTCATCACTTTCATCACTCGCCCAACTGGCTGGCCCCTACCTCTTCAATTTCTCATAAAACAACTGGGTCCACCTGCCTGGATCAGATTCCCTTTCCCTCGGGGCCAAATGGAAGCCAATCCATTTCCCTTTGGGAGGGGCTGTTGTCTGCCGATCATACCACAAGTGGTTTGTTCTCTGCCACTAATCGAAAGCCGATGGGTCCTGAACTCGCGGGCGTCAAGAGCAGACTTTCCGGTGATCCACTCCTTCCTCCTTTATTTGAGTCCTGTTCACAACTTTTATTCCTGGCGGCAGTGGCTAGTAGTTCTGAGCGTCGAGAAATAGATTTGTCATGTTATTTTTTGCCATCTCAAATCAATAATATTCCTTGGCTCCTGCTGAAACATATTATTTGCAACTATCCGCTTCATAATTTACGACGAGTTATCTCTACTTGTTAACATTATATTACCTTCCCCTGATGTTACCTACTTGCCCGCCGCTTTGATTTACTCCCACATTCTGCTGCCAAATGTAAAGGTCCGCTTTAGGCGGACGCTAAGTGCAATTCCCGCGGTTTAAAGCTACTGAGTATTTTAACCGCGAGGTTTGACCGGAGGATAGTTTTCAACGATTTTTGGTGTTTTCATGAACATCGAGCCCGCCAAGCCAAACACACCAAAACCACAACGGAATCACCACAGTAGCAATCGTAAGATAACGGCAAATGTGGGCTCTGCTGCGGCCGTTGCGGGCTTGGCGGCAGTGTTGGCGACAACCGCGGGCGGTTCTGCCGCTCCTCAACCTCAGCATCATTCCACAGAAGATGAGCCACCTCATTCACCCAATCTGCCACCGAAAGCTCGCGGCTCAATCTCTAGGCCAAATGCCCAAAAACAGATGGGTAATTCCATCTCTATCGGAAACCACGCCAATATCCACCGCAAACAAAGTGGAATGGTCGTCGGCAATTCGGTGGGATTGGGTCTTTCACAGCCCAATGCCACAGGAGGTAGGCGCCTCAGCCCTAATAATAAGCTCTTCCTGGACGTGCCCACGCCTTCATACTACCAACAGTCAAATTCTACGGAGAGAGTTAGTCTTACGGCTCCAGTCTCCCCGGTCTCAACCCCAAGCCCACGACCCAGCCCTACTCATCCCACCTCCTCGTCACCACTTTCGTCTTTGTCGCGAGAACTGAAACAGTTCCGCAAGCGCAGTCTTTCCGAGATTAGCCTTATTTTGGAGATTATTCGCGGAGCGACGGCCGCGGCTACCGCACCGAACGACGTCGAAGATGAAGAAGGTTCACCTAGGCGGCAGCGCCGAATCCGCACTGCAAGCCCGCGGCCCTCCACCTCCGCCTCATTACAAGAAGAAGACAAGACTGAGGAGAAAATAATAAGACGGATATCTCTCAGTGCCGGCAACTTGAGTCCTGATGCGCATCATGGCTCGCATTCAACTGAAGGGCGCCCAAGCGGGTCGGTTGGTAAAGGTCAATCTCCGACGGCGACTCTTTCGCGCATCTCGTCTTTTCTAAGAGAACACAGGAAGGCGGCCAGGAGAATACGCTGGGAACGACTTTCTCCGCAGCATATCCAGAAACAAATGGATAGAGGTGAGAAAAATGAGTGAAAATATAACGGGAACGAGAACAACTCACGGCTTTTATTAGAAGAATCAATAGAAAAATGTAGGACTCCTTCCCACCTGGGACAATACAATAGAGAAGTATAAAGTTTCAATTGGCTGATGATCGGACAATTCAAATCCTTTCTATTTCTATCCCGCCATTTCAATTTTATTATCAAATCATTTTTACATTCTCGATTGATCGGTCATATTCTAATAAGTTTTCCTACTTTTATTCCAAAAATGCCGAATATTTTGAACTTTCGTATTCATCGGCATGAGGCGCGTCGGAAAAAGGGGAGTCGAATGTCCGCAGCCAGTCAGACTCCTTCGGGTCGCGTGCGCTTCCGGTCATATTCTTATGCAACATCACACCCCTCCATGAGAAAAAGTGCAGTCACAGCAATTAAGAATCAAACTAGCAATTACTATATTCTGCGAAGTCGGGCCATGACATATAGGGTCGAACCGCTAGACAAATCTCTATACTTTACTTTGTGCATAAAACGGCAAAAATCACAAATGGCCGAGTATATGGAAAGTAAGTAAAATGAATATGCGTTTTACTCACCATATTTTTTGCCAAAAATCCGCAACAAATACATTAACGGTATTGTCTCGACGTTCTGACGCCTATAGCTTCTGGGAGCGGATATAGATTCATCATCTGACAGATTTATTATCACTTTTAATTACTTGAGGTTCTTTTTGCTTTGATCGCATAAAATAAAATGTGGGACATAAAATATTCCAGGGATGAAATAACGTAAGCTTTTCAAATGCTAAACACGTGGGCTATAGGAATGAATTCGGTTTGTTTAGTGCAAGAGGAAAAAGCGATGCAAATGGCCCCAACGGCACCGATTGATGCCTCGAGATTCGTAGCATACGTTCAGGAACGCAGGAAAAAGAGGATATTGTTCAAAGGAGAATACCTGGTTAGTTTATTTTTACATTTTAGTTAATTTTGAAACGCTTTATTTATCGATTGTATTATTTATTTTTAATCAAAATTTATTCGTAAGTGATTTTCGTCTGAAAATTCAAAATATATTTTATGGAAAATAATTGGCAACTCCCTTCATGTTGATCAACCGCCTATCATTACCTGCTCCAAAATGACCCAAATTTAATTTTGGGCCAGTTGTTGAATAAGTACAGAGCTTAATTGGCATCTTTAGATGGTACTTCGTTCTATCGACCCTCAGAAGTGCACCACAGAGGTTGGAATTCGAATGGGTGACAAAAATCAGTACAGTGACACTCTCCCTTATGACTATAACAGAGTCATTCTCGAGCCTAGAGGAAGCTATGAAGATACGCATGGAATCAGGTGGGATGGTTTATTTTGTGGATTTATTAAAGTTTCTCAGTTTAAGTGATTATATCAACGCAAGCTACGTTCAAAGTTGGCTGAAGGAGAAAGCGTACGTTGTCACGCAGGCAGTCAAAACTAAACAAGCTAGCAACGACTTTTGGCGGTGTATATGGGAGCTCCGCGCGAACTGCATTGTGATGCTTACCAAAGTTTTCGACTTTATGCGGGTTTGTATTTTCACTAATACTAGAGTTGATTACGATGAACAACAACAAACTGGAATTTCGAAAATATTTTTGAATAAATAATTATTTTACGTCTGCCAAAACGTATAAATTCATGTATTGTAAAAGTTGTAAGTGAGCATTTTAAATAAGATCGGAGGTATTTTTACCACAGGCTATCTCAATTTAAAAACCACTGTGGTTTGTTGATTTTTGGGGCCATCTAACGGCAATTGCATTCATTTTACTTTCAAAATTGCACACATTATAATAAAACAATTCCAGGTGATGTGTCTTCAATACTGGCCAATTGGCAGGTTTCAATTCGGAGAAATCGATGTGGAAACACTTGAAACAAAAACCTATGGGCATTTTGTATGTTAACGTTTTCTGGTTATTATACCTCATCTTATTTATTTAGGTGATACGGACATTTCGCTTAAAACGGATCGCAGGTGGCGCACCGGGAGAAACGGAAGAGACTCGAATAGTCAAACACTTTCACTTCACGGAATGGGAATTAAATTCCTTTCCTTACATCAGTGCCTTCATCGAACTTCGAAGAAGAGTTCGACAGTGGACTGATGGGAATCCGGGTGGTTTGGATGGGCCAGTCGTTGTACATTGCAGGTTGGATATAAAATTTTTATTTAGAACTGAGCAATATAAGAACCAAGTTAAAAATCGTAGAATAAAAAAGATAAAGATTATGACAATATGAGTGTCCCTGAAATGAAAGACTGTTAAAGGTATATGACTGACAATGAAATGGTTTGTGGAAGACTTGCACCGGGGAGAGTGAATCAATTGATAGAAGAATTACAAATTAAACTCTTCCTTGAGACGATTGCAGGATAACCACGGAATCAGTACAGTTTTTGGCTGCAAAGTGATCACAGTAAAGGCGAGAGCATGAAGAGGGTATTATTTGAGATATTGATTGCTGCATATTTTTGGCCATGTCTTTAATCCAGGTTGATACCTGTAAAATTATTGAGACCAAAAGTTAAATGAAAGTGAAGATATGCAAAAGCAATACCTGTGCGCGGGAGTAGTCGATAAGAAATTGAGTTGCCCTTGTGCCTGCACTTCGACCACAGTTTGCCAAAAGCACACCTTGAATACAGCCCAGATCACATAGCAAATGTCGACATCGCTGACCAAAGCCGACCAATGAGATCTCTAATTCTGCGTAGGGCCCACATCGTTTTACACCACAGTGCCGTTTGAGCTGAGCTGCAGATTTTTCGTAACATGGCAAATTGGCTACCATCTAAATTCTCATTTTTAATATTTGAAAGTTTTGGGAAAGCATATTTGGTACAACGAACAAAACAAAATTTCTCTTAGTTTAAGTCGGTAGCTGCTTACCTCTTCGTAGCGATCTCGACAAACATAGTCTCTCATATTGAATTGGATTTCATAGCCACAGTCTCTTAGACAGCGATCATGAGCTGCATCTAATCTGCAGAACATCTGTAAGTCGAGCTGGTCCATCACTGATGGGACTCCCACACTTCCAAATGCCGAATGCGCCTCAATTCATAATCGAATTAGCGAAAACTATATACCGTATTTTCTCTAATTAAGCCCCCGGGGGCTTAATTATTTCAATCCCCCAAATTCGGGCAAAATTTTTCTCTAACCTCTCACTTTTACACGCTATTTCTCTTTCTCTAGGGGGGGCTCAATTATAGGGGGGCTCAATTATAGAGGGGGGCTCAATTAGAGAAAATACGGTATTACAAGCGCTTTGTTATTAACTTGCTGCCAATTTCAATTCTATCATATTTTTCGCAAATTTGACGAAGTTGCAAATGAGAAAAATCTTTGGTGGCATTATTAAGATTTTGCAGAATATGCAATAAACCAAAAAACCTCTAACCTTAACCATATCGAGACCACTGCGTAGACGATCGTTGCACCTTTTCTGGCATCTTTCATCATTGAGAGCCTCATCGCGTCTTGATAATTGCCGGCTTGCTGAAAACGTCATAACTTTAAATAAGTAAAAGTCGAGGGTGGCTTTGCATGGCTCAGTAAAATTTAAAAAAAAATATTTTTCTCGGGTGAAGCTAGGGATTTTTTGGCGAAGGTTAATTTGAATCAAGATTATATGCTTTGCGTTAACGTTTTGACAGATATATATTCAATTTCTAACACAAAGAACTAACGTTGTGACCTTCCGGAAATTCCTGTACGTGAATTTTCTTCAGTCAATTCCAAATCAGTCTCGATCCTCAAGAGATCGAATGCCCTCTCGCGTTTCCACCTGTGGTGGTCTGTGGTTGCTCTTGATGGAAGCACTCCAGAGAATTGGCTAGCTAAGTATGTGGTGACATTTTGTGACTGTATCGAAATTAATAATTTTGTTACCTTGGCCGTTCATCGTGGAACTAACCGCATTTGTGACGGTGGAAACAAAGAATGTCAAAGACATAAAGATCCATACTGACCAAGCCTGACATAACGCACCTTCGAAAATTCCGAACACAAGCATAAATTTAGCGGCATTCAGTACATCGAATGACCTGAAGAGAGGAATCAATGCAGCGCTTGGGGGTTGGACCAGCGTGAGAGTCGAGAATTAGCCCATATAGAGACACCTTGTGGGGTCCATTGTTTGGTTGACACAAAAGAGCAAAAGGGCATTACAAAAAGCAAGGCAACAACTTTCTTCTCCTGTAAGATGGTGGAACCATCGCCACCGCATAACAATGGCGGCGATGGACAATTACAGCATTTTTTCAATAGGAGTTAGGACGAGAGAGCGGGAAATGTGGGCGAGGCCTAGTTTCTCGCCCCAATTTTGCAGCAATTTATTAGTTGCGAGATCATTGTGAATTGATCATCGGGAATGTATGTATTGGAATAGTAGACATAAAATTCTTCGTTACATTAATATATGCATGCTACAATATGTTGCATACTAAAAAAGTTGCAGTTTTAATTGCAACAAAACAAATTCCTTGTTCCATCATTCCGGGTTTACATATCACTTCAAATTTCATTTCTATTTAAGTCTAGTCTTTTTCGAGAAAATAACTTCCAGTAAAATGAATTTTGAGAGGAGGTTCATTTTTGTGATATGAATAAGGAGAAATTCTAATGATCATAGAACAACAATAAGTTAAACCATATAATTGTGGTGTGAAATTATTTGTTTTTCTACATAGGTTTCCGGATAATTAGCAGGGTTACAGAAAAGAAAGGAAGACAATAAAAATTCACTCTTTTCTGGCGCATTCTGGTACAACAGCGAAGGATGTGAAGGACAAAAGAACAAATTTGAGCGAAAGCGATCAATTGGTCGTCGATTATACAATCGTTTGTTTCCTTTCCTGAAGCACTTCCCCACTGAACTTTCTCCAACCGATTTTTTAGCAAAATCGATGGATTCTTTTGTCCTTTGTTGTTTGAAGAGTTCAATCAATCGGTTAGGTTACCTGGCTGCAAAGCCCGCTGCCTTCCGCTCGAAACAGGAAAAGTTTTTACGGTCTTTTATCAGACAAAGTGGCTGCAAAAGAGAGCAAACGTGTGTCCACTCATAACTTGTCTGTGATTAATAATCTTTGGATTGAACTGAGATATGACGATAGCAACCTGCCCTAATGGGTCAATTACCACATATAAAGTGTAGCTAGAAGAAATTACAGAAACACATAACTGAAAGTTATATTAGAAACATGTATAGTAAATATGCCATGATGCAGAAGAAATATTCAAAAATGATCCACTTGACTTTTGACGTTAAAAATAAGAACTCAAGCAAGAAATTTGTTTATATAATTATAAAATTACCTTGTATGAACAACGTTTTCATTAATTCATAAATTGACATACATAATACAAATTTTAAATAAATTATTTTGGAATTTAGCAATGGCGGCGGAAGGAGTGGTGCTTTTCTCGCACTGGACGCCAATCTTGAATTAATGCAGAGAACTGGCCAAATCGATGTCTATGAGTATGCAAAAACTTTGGTCAATTCTCGGCAACACCTAATTGAGTCTGTGGATCAATACACTTTCTTGTACGATGCACTTTGTGAGGCTGTTATGTGCAACCTACAACCAATTGAGATGCATCAGTTGAAAGAAAGAAGTACTATGTATAAATCCAAGAAAGACCGTGAATTGATGGAACTGCAAATTTCACATGAAAATAAGGTATGCATCTATTTTTGTGATAACCTCGAAACGTTCAGAAACAATACATTAAGAGTGAACATAAACGAAAATTTAGTGTGGCCAGTTCAAGGTCTTATAAGTAAATTTCTAAAATGTTTACTTTAGCTGCTGCTTATGCTTTCGTCCCCTCTCCGGATTGGTGACTGCGCAGGTGGACATCGATTAGAAAATCGTGGGAAAAACCGAGATGTTATGGTTGTGCCTCGTAGGTTTCATTTATCCTTTTTCTATAACGAAATGATGTAAATTGTAGTATGCAGTGTTTTGCAGCACTAATATTTGGTATTCAGGAAAACTATTTTTGCACCCAAAATATGACCATAACCTTTTAGCTCTTAGATATCACTTACATATTTGACGTTACTACATTTTTTCTTTTAGCGGATCACGCTCGACCATATCTTCAAACTCTTCATGGTGAAAGCAAAGATTATACTTACATCAATGCAGTGGAAGTTGACGGCTTTACTCGCAAAAGCGAATTCATTGTGACGGAGTGGCCAAAGGCGCAAACACTGGACAGTTTCTGGACGCTGGTGTTTGACCACAGCGTTCACACAGTCATCAATTTGACCAACTTCTCTAATAATAAAGTTGGCGGATTCATCAGTTCTTGTTCTTTATGCAATATGTTTAGCTTTATCCTCCATTCATTCACAACAAAGGGAAAAAGAACTATGGACCCTTCACAGTGGAAATCATGAACATTCAGCAATATCCTGGACTGACATCGTATATGGCCAAAATTACCAAAAGGGTTAGTGAATTCAAGAAAGCGCTTTCGAATACTTTATCATATTAATCCGTTAAAAGGCATTTTTCAATCCTATAGACCTTTGCTCTGATATTTATGATTCATGAATAATTATATCACAAAATTAGTTGTCAAGAATATCACTTTCCTTTCTCTTTGTAATATTTTTAAATTCCAAGACAATGGAAGATATGCAAAAGCGGAAGCCGTCTGCTATCGCGCATTTTTCGGAGCTATTTGGCCGAAAATGGAAAAAGGACAAAATGGTACGGCGACCAACTCTCAAACACTTCCTAGCTGATTGCAATCGAAGGCGCTCGAGAATTCCTATGATTGGTGAAGAAAAAAACTTTGATACATATATGGCTAGTCAAAGCTTCCGCCTACAGCAGAAATATTGGGGTCGCGTTCGATCTACAAGTCTTACTGATCCCGAGAAAGGCCAAAAGGGACCGCAAGATCGGCGACGGCCACGATCTATGGACGCCCTTTTGGCCGGTGATGACGAAGCTGATAACAAGGAACTCACTCGCCGACAAAGTCGTAAAAGGACAAAGAAGCCGAATGCGAATGAAGCGCCTAAGGGTAAAAACGAGGATAAGAATGCTGAGTCACAATCAGACGAAGATGAGTCCGACGAAGAGTCTGAAATGATGTGGCCGCACTCTCTGAGAAGGGCCCGAGCCTTCAGTCAGCCTAATTTGACTACTCTGGAACGGTTCGAAAAGGTCTCTTTGAAATATTTTTGATCTCCCCTTGTAGGAAATAAAATGGGTTTGAAGGTCCTTTGTTGCTGCTGGTCACATCAGTAAAGTGATTTGGTAGGTAAAATAGACGAAAGTGTTTAAATTATACAGACCATAAGTCCTCTAATACATCCAAGAGTGTTCTAATTTATTTTTATGCTTCAGCAAACAAAAACAAACAGTTTTTCAAAAAATAAAGCTTTCAAATGCGAATAACATTAGAGGACTTACGGTACTCGTTATCACTGTCAGTATAATAATTTCACCAATAAAACACAATGGTATGTTTTCGTTGGAGCTTTCACGTGTGCTTTCAGTCCTAAGTTAAAAGTGTGGCTGTTGATGTGGCTAGTCGGCAAGAGGAGGGCTTTTACTGTCAATCCCAGAATTTATATGACCTTTCCCTACCGTTCCAGAGAATTCATTCCTACCCTTATCACAGTAATGATTTATTGGTTATGTGAATTTCGATGAGTCTTCCGCTCTACTTGAAATATTACATTGAATATGTTCAAGCATTATTCCTAAATTCTGTGATTCAAAAATTATCAGAAAAATTTAGCTTTTCAAAAAATGAATAACTTTTAGCGAAAGGTAAAGTAATTAAGATTTCAGTCAAATAATGATATTAACTATAGACTTTTTTGAAATTCTAAAATGACAAATGCATGGATTTGATTTTGAATTTCAAAAACCATCTTTGAACAATTCATCACATCTCTAAAGCACGACGTGTAATAAAATACTGTAATTACCATGCATGGCATTATTTTCTACACTTTACCAAAACTCGTATTTCCTCAAGTAACATATCAAGGAGTATTTGTAATAATATAAAAGTCGGATTCCCAGTGTCCCATATTTTTGGAATTTTAAATGAAATCCGAAAATTAATGCCCATTTTCAACATAAATACGAACCCGGAATCCAACTTTTTAATATTTTCTCTATAACTGTATAGTATAATTTTTATATGAAAATCTGAAGAAATGAGTCATATCAGTTTCTTTGCACCCTCAATTGTGAATTATTTGTATTATTTCATGCACATATATTTACATTTGCTATATAGTGCAAAGTGGAGTAGCAGTATTCGATTATCACTTATTTTTAGCCCACTGAGCCCGTTCCGGTTCAAAAACCCGATCCAGACAAAGCACCCAAGAGTGGACAAGTCAGTAAACTAGTAAGTAAGCTATAAACCACTATGACAACTCAAAGGGAAGCCCACCGAAGGCCCTCCTCTTGCACTTTGTAACTGTGTTGTCCAAGGGTAGATTTGGTGAAATCAAATTGTAAAATGCATCAAAATTGACTACTTTATTCGCTTAGACTTCGGTAATTTTGATGTTTACTTTCTATCGTTAAAGTAATTAGCCAAACACTGGAAAGATTTATTACGATTTTTTACGAATTCTGTTTTTTTGCTTCATCAATAAATGAAAATATTCTGTTTTAAGGAGTATTGTTTTGGATTTCATTTTGATTTCGCACCCTATCCAATGTCTGATCGGTCATAACATGGTCTATTGTCATAAATGTACTTTATGTAAGCTTATTTTGTTTGTTTGTAAATGTTCGCTTTTTATTGTCCTCCCGTGATGTATCTTTGTCGCTTGTGTGTTTTGCGCCTACTGAGTTAAAATATTGTGCGCTTACGCTTGAATCTTTTTGTGTTTTCAGCGTGGTGATGATGAGATTCGCCAACTTTTGAATGTTAAACGAAATGTGCCGGCTCGGCGGGATCTTGCAGAACAAATGGAAAAATTGGTTTGTTATATGAAAATTTTTGACCATTCTAACCAACATTTATTCAGCATTTTTTGCACAGCAAGGCTGTTTATTTTGACTTAATTCCATCCTTTATAACATCAGCTTAATCTAACGGTTACTTTATGTTTTCATTTTAACCTTTCACACATTCTTACAATGCTTCTCTTACTGTTACAATTAAGTATTTGAAGTTACTTACTAGAGTTAACCTAAAATTTAATAAAGACTGAACTACAAATAAGACTCTAAATTACCTTCTAACCTACTTTTGTCATCTCATATTAATTTGTGTGCAGAATGAACTCCGAAGATAATATCACTGTTTTTTGTAAACTCCGTCTGTTATTTACAATTTTGAGTATTTTATAAAGTACTGGCTTATACAACACTGGACTGCATTTTAGTTCTCAGTACTCAATTATTTAAGTTATTAGGATCCGCATCTTCCCATGGGAAAATGGTTTCTCCGGGCATGCTCTAACTATTACTTTTAGACCTTCATGATATCAGAAATTATGGCTACAGGCGCAAGTCAACAGCAATTGGAAGCCGAAGTCCGACTTTGCTGCGTAATACAAGTAAAGATGTGGCCTATTGAGAATAAAGTACCATGCTCCACTTCTGCTTTGATCGATTTGATAAAGATGACCCGTTCCTGGCGAAAGCGAGCACCAGATCGACCTGAGAGCAAACCGACCATTGTAATGTCTCAGTACGTTTTGCGTATTGCGACAGTTGACCTTTTTGTTCTCTTGATTTTTTAAACAATGACAAATGAAATTTCGTGTTTGAAATTTTTTTGGCGTCATAACAACCAAAAACGTATCATACAAACTCCAGCATTCACAAAAATATGCAATAACGATTGTAAATTTTAATTTCAAACAATAAATATTAAAGAGCCTGATTCGATATTTTCTTTGTTTCAGCAATGGTGTGAGTCGGTGCGGTATTTTCATCGGAGCAAACATTTGCATTGACCAAATGGTAATCCTAGTGTTACAAAACAAATGCGTAACAGCTATATAATACTTTTAGGATATGGATCATGAAGTAGACGTTTTCCATGCCGTCAAAATGACTCGTATCAATAGACCACAATTGCTTCAAACAAAAGTACATTTCATAGCTTTCGAAATAATGTTTCTCAAATTTATAATTTTTAGGACGAGTACAAATATTTATACGACTTTCTCCTACATTGGTATATGACAAATCCCGACTACCGAGTTTTTGAGCCACCAGAGCCTGACATGCCACTAAATCTGGAAGATGATATTGAGGAAGAGCCGGAAGAACTGCCTGACACCGGGCTTGCAGGCTTCGTGGGAGCCATTACAGGTGGTTTGACACGAAGTAGAAGTGGAAGCCGGAGAACTCGTCAATCTATGCGGTCGCGGCAATCACCTCCGGCAACGGCGACCACCTCAGTCATGCCAAACAATTGCGTGGCCAAAATATCGTCAACATCGACTCCGAAAAAGGAAACCATATATTTGAATTAAAGTCAAAAGTAACAATACGAAAGCATTTTGTTACGCTGTCTGTCTTAACCCTTCATTGCCGGAGCCATAGACAAAAGGCAGAATGTCTGCATTACCATTAGCTTTCCCTTTGGTGAGCTGTCTTTATCAAAATCATCATATCTGCCATTGCTTATTTCTCTTTTCTATGCGCTCTATTTACGGACACACTCTTCGTATGAATAATGAACACTCATTCGTTTCTTTCTTTTTGTGAAATCTTTAGCAAATCAAAAGCATATCCGATCGGATACACCCGGCAATGAAGGGTTAAACTATTCCCAAAATAATTTTCCTCATCAAAGACATATCCTGTGAAAAGATCTTCAAGAACAAAACTGTACACAGTTAATAAGTGATGAAGACAGAGAATTGGACATATTGTTGTATTTTAATGCCTTTTACATTGCAAATACTTTCATGTTCGGTGCTATTTCACTTTATTGTTCTAACAAATAATACCGTCCCTGCTACTTCATTTATTTGTTACATATATATTTTGCGAAGTTCTATTACCGTATGCGCTCTCTGTTAGAGATGCGTAATAAAGTCTATTCAAAACATGACTTCAATTGCGTTTTCGGGCATTGGTTCGTTATTTGTCGGCGACACGAATCCTTACAAGGATAGGATGATATCCGAATCTGAAGCCATGAGTAGTTAGTAGCATTTTCGAATTGGTTTTCTGCTATTAACTCAAAGTTGCTCAAAACAGGTGTACTCTCCCTCAGAAGGAAAAGTTTCCGCTTTCATCATTTTCACGTCGTGGTGAGTTCCAGCGCCTGCGTCAATGGCCCCTGTAAAAAGTGAGTGACCATTCACACGCATAGTCAACCACAAGTACATAATAACAGCGCATTCCTTTGCAATTCACCTCCTTCGCGTGTTGTTCGCAGGTGGACAACAAATAGGTGATTTGTTGGGAAAGTATCTGAAATACTGGAGTCCTTTGAAGTATTGCACAAATAGGTAGCGAAGTATCATTGGTGGTGGAACATTTTGCGGGTACATCCTGTTTTGGAACATCCACTCTGTAATTAAGTTCTTTGAATCGACTTGTTAAGGATGACTAATTTCATCACAGGCATAAGTTTGCATCCTTTTAATGCATTCCTTTGTTGATCCAACGTAGCTTTAACCCATTATTGCCTAGTGTATGCAAAAACGATACGCAAATGGTGACCCCATTCGTTCCTAATGTATCGTTTTCGATACGCATCGAATTTTGCGCGCGCCCGGCGCGCACATGAGGCGCGCGCCTCGCGCGAGCGTGCGAGGCGCAAGCCAGGGTGGCGCCCGAGGCCCACGCGCCTCGGGCGCCCCGCCGGCGCGCACGGCGCGCGCCCGGCGCGCGCGCAAAGTTGGTACACTCTGACTGCCTTGAAGCAAACCGCCCGGGGCGCGCGCCTCGTACGCGCGCCCGGCGCGCAAAACGCGCCTTGGGCACCCCCTAGGCACTCCTTAGCCACGCGCCAGGCGCGCGCGCTGCGCGCGCGCCTGGCGCGCGTACGGGGCGCGCAAAGTTCACTCGAGGCACGCGCGCTTCGAGCGCCCCGCGCAGGCGCGCGTCGCGCGCATGACGCGCGCCGCGCGCGCAGGACTCTTGCCAGAGACATACCCAAGGCGCGCGCGCACCTTGCGCGCCCGGATTATGCGCGCGCGCGCTCATACGGGGGCGCGCGTCGGGCATACCCCAAAAACGAAAAATCGCTTTGGCAGAGGAGGGTCCCCGCGCGCGCCTCAGCCGCGCGCGCGGCGCGCAAAACGCGCCTGGGGTACCCCCTAGGCACCCCCTAGCCACGCACACTTCGCGCGCGCGCCCGGCGCGCGCCTTGCGCGCGTGCGGGACGCTCGAAGTGCACCCACTGTTTTTTGGGGCACGCGCGCTTCGAGCGCCCTGCGCGCGCGCGAGGCGCGCGCCTGACGCGCGCCGCGTGCGCAAGACTTTAGCCAGAGACCTGCCGAACGCGCGCGCGCATCTCGCGCGCCCGGATTATGCGCGCGCGCGCACATACGGCGGCGCGCGCGCATACCCCAAAAAACCCCAAAAACGAAAAATCGCTTCGGCATAGGAGGGTCTCACACGGCTCGGCAATGATGGGTTAATACATCTTTTTGATAAATCAACGGTAGCAAGTAATTATGAAAATTCCGCATAATTGTGAGGAATTTTCATGTGATTTTACAATCAAAAATGTTAAATCTGTATTATAATTGTTGTAGTATTTCGAATGTAAAACACAATTTTGTACGATATTGTGCGAAACCAGCTCAAAATGAGATCTTCGGTGCTACCATTCCAGCTGTCCTTCATTTTTTACCTCACCAGTCTTTTTATTCCCTAATATTGGTTTTAATTGGCCGGCCAAAACCAAATATCCCATTAGGAAAAGTGAAATAACAGAAATAGTAGCAATTAGTGCAAAAAAGACGCAGGGAAATCGCGCACCGAAATGTAAGTGAGTGAGTCCTCGAAAACATTTATTGCCTTCCCTTCATCAATCTAAAGCCAATGTCGGTCCAAACCCAAAGAGAATAATTCATTCTACAAACACGAAAAAGCAACCTTGTCCAGTCCGCACAAAAAGAATGGTTTAATTGTTGGTTGGATAATATTCCCATGTGTGATACGTCCCAGCGACAGCGGGAAGTGCAATTTACCTTTTCAAATCAAATATGAGATATTTGCATGAAATGTAATGGCATTGCCAGATGATATGTCATATTTCAATACTAACGTGATATACACTTAATGTTCCCCTTGCATGGTTCATTATTTTATTGTCACTTTACAAATCAACCAAATAAGATATGTGAAAGAAGAGATCACCTAAAACCTCAGAGCCCATCCTTTTATTCGGTACACTTTATACAGTGGCAATTTGTAAAGTTTCAAGTAAAGGATCGTGTTATGAATCATCAATTCCCGATTGAGTTCATGAAAATGTGAATGTACTTTGAAATTTGATGTTGCGATCCATCATAATTTGACTTCTCGATTTACATGTCATCGTTTTCAGTTGTAAAACAATAATGCATACGTATTTTCAAATTCACGATTTTTCTCAAGCGTTTTCGGTTGAATTGCTCCGACCTCAGCGATAACCGAAATTAGTTCTTCTCTTCGAGACGGCTGCGCGTGAGTTGTGTGTTTTATTACGCCCCAGCAAACACAATTATGTTACCCTATCAATGGCTTTCCTTTCACTTTCGCCGAAAACAACTCACATTTAAACAATGAATTTGAAATATTCGCTTGTCATCGATGGAATTCCGCTTTGACTCTAAACATTAATTTGATTGCTATTCCTGAATGACCCAAAGTCTTGAGTAAATCGTACTTTTATATCCTGATGGGACAATTTTGAAAACTCAAAAATAGTACTTTCGGTATGTCAAATCTACGTTAGTTCGCGCATTGAATCAGTTGACGTCTGGTGGATTCTAAATAAATGATTGATGTTCCTCCAAACCAGCTGTGAGTGATTCCAGGTAACATTCTGGGTTAGACGCCACAGGGCATCAATGTCAACCTTCGACTAACAAAATTCCCATTGCTAATTCGATCAGCAAACAAACATGCAGCGTCTGCACGGTATCAAGGTGTTCCGCAAAAATAGGGATGCCTAGGGCTAGCCCAACTTTACCTTAACCACGGGGAAGAATCACAATTTTCAGATGTGCGTTTATTCTTTTGGCGTTTTTGTGTCATCTTTAGGATAATTTGGTTTTTTATTTAATATACAAGTACTTGAAGATACCAAATTTTAAAAATCTGATGCAAAACAGCATTTAAGAAAAATATTTGTGTGGTCTTAAATAAGTCGTTTGAAGATGTCTCGAATTTAAGAATGAAACGACGAAGTAAGGAAGTAGCACCCTTTTCTTCCCCTTTATTCTTAACAAGGATTTCTTGCTAAATCCTACTCGGTTGCTCTAAAATTAGAGTTATATTCATCTTCGAGTAATTATTATGAATGATGAAAATAGCAGAAAATGTAATTTTCCTTGAAAATAAAAAACATTTTGTCCGGATATTGCCTATTGATCATATTTCATCCGAAATTGAAAGCTGTGGCATTGTCCAAATTCCTGAAGAGATCCTTATCACTAATTAGATCTGTCATCCGATCCTGTACACTATTTATGGATTTCATTCAGTGTTTCCCATGTCCATTAGAAAGGATGAAGACGGATGCCGTCCAACTGGTGGCAACATCAAGCAGGCGGCTTTGAAGAGCGTGACTTGCAACCACCAACTGCGATCTTAATCTTCTTCATCCTGTCATCCCTCAGCTGTTGCCATCACCGAATTCCTCTCGGGTTGTGGAATGCGCAGTGTTTCGCCAGTCAAATTCCAAAATTTAAAGGTATGCACACAAAAAGAATGAAGATGAGTATCACGCCAAGTCCATTTGTCCGTCCATTGTGGATATTCCTCACTCGGATTTACTAATCCTTCTTATAGGTTCCTTTCTTTTCCGTTTAACAGTGCCAGAGAGAGCGAATATGCAAATTGGAACCGGCCCTAAACTTGGATCAAAGTGCCAGTCTCACACTGAGCACAATAGCCCAATCGGGGAGGCTGGAGATTGTTGGCGGTAATAATGCTGCCAGATCGCACTTTTAATCCACTTAAGCGTGACCCTGGCAAATTCTGTTTTGTATTGATCGATTTATTACTATCGGCGCTATAAGATTTATATGAGTTTTTGTCAATGGAGATGTATAACTGTGTGAATATCTTATGACATCTCATTTTTATCATCAATTACAGCGATCGGACTAAAGGCTAGTATTTATTCTAAGGTTTAAGATATAAATTTTAATTACTACAAAATTCTCAATTTTTTTATTTCAAGGAATCTCGCGCAAATGTTCTCCCCGTCCAATTTTTGCAGATTTTCGACCCCAAAGCCAACAACCAGCTTCCAATATGGGCTGTTTATGAAACCTCTTGACAACAAATATGGTAAACTTAAGTATTTATGGGAAGTCTGTGGAAGACTTTCCTGTTTTATATTCCGAGACTCATGCGAAATGACGGATGTTATGAAGAAGAGGGGCTTCCGCAGTCTATTCATCCGTCCTCACTATTTATGAAATTTAGAAGAGAGAGGAAGGAAGCGATGAGAAGTGCTTTATTTCTCCTGAATGTGGAAGTCTTCTCACCATACACACCTTTCCACTAATATTTATGTTATAAGGAAGTAACGCTGGCCCGGATTATTTTGTTTATTTACAGAAACTCAATATACTGTCCGCCTCTCCTGAGGGTAGGTCCACTCTTCAGTGGAAATCCACTACCCACTTCAGAATGGTGCTATTATTTATTTGCAAAGGTATTTCCCACCACCAGCTCAAAATTTCATGTGCGCAGCTCGCATGTTATCCATTTGCGTGAGAAATAAAATACTCGAGAGTGCAGTTTCGGTCAAAATTAGCTCAGAAGGATTATCTCCATTGACCCTTGAGTCTCGTACAGTTTTCGAGACTTATCGTTCTTCGATCCATATATATGGTGAAGCATCTATTAAAAATAAGTGAGATTGTTTGCATGAGAAGTGTACTATAACTTTTACTTATTATTTATGCTACTTATTTATAAAATTACATACCAGCAGAATGCCATTACAATCATCCTGTGTACCTTGCTTTATGATTTAATGATAGCAGAGGCGCTTTCCCGATGTTATTATGGGAAGCTGACTGTACATTTGTACATAGTAGGTACCTTACATCACCTACTACTTATAAGTACCTTTGTACTTCTACTTTCAGTTTATTTACTTAACTCGGTATACTGTTATTTATCACTTATTAAAACTTAAAAAATCCTCGGTATTTTTGTGATATAGTTTAAAATACTTGAAATAAACCTACCCACTATTACATTGTATAAATGAATATTTTTCGTTGAAAAATCCATATATTAACATTTGCATTGATGTAATTCCATTTTTTCTCGCTTTTGTCTTGGCCTATTGTAAAACCAGAATGGCTCATTAGCTATTCCACTGTCTCGGTCGCCGCTGTCTTGGAAAGAAGCAGCAGACGGCACGAATGGCGCCGTTTTATGGCTGCTGGGCGCTTCTGATTTCCCCTACCTTGGATCATAGGGCACATCTGTCCCTCCCAGCAAAAGGAATAACGTTCTTTGCCCTCCAGCCGGCCCTCACCCCTATTTATGAATGGGTGGTCATTTTGGTGGATAGAGCAGTCAGTCATTTACAATAATTCTGCAAAGCCTGCATTACCCATCCGGGGTTTTCCCACTCCACTCTCTGCTCTTCCATGATGGATCTAACCAGCCCTATCCCCAAATTGGCCCTCACTCATCAATATCGAAGAGAAACGACGAGCTGGTGACCAAACACAGCTGTCCCCACCCTAAAAAGGAAACTATAGTCCACTAAAGCAGAAATCCATTTGTGGCCAGTTCGCTCCATTACGATTCTCGATCCGATTTCGGACATTACATACATTTTAGCGGAAATATTTTCTTTGTTTTGTGCTGAAAGGTATGAAACCTTTATGACTGTAGGACTTCACCGTCTATAATAAAGTGAAATTTTAAAGTTTAGTAGTAAGCAAAATTTCACCAGTTTGGCAAATATTTTTTTACAACACCGTAGAGATTTATAATAAAGTAACTATTTCCCTTTCTTCGTCCTCACCATAGTAGTAATTAACTTGCTAAATTATATCCATACAAAGGTAATAGATCATAGCAATATTCTATACTTCTTTATCTCTATTAGCAAAAATACTAGGGGAAGGATTTCAAAATCGTTGATTTTAAAATGCAGCTCAGAATGTAGCCCCAAAGATATTTATAAAATCTGCTTCCCTTTAGACTAGCAAAACTCTTGAGATCGATTATTCTGGAACCAGAAGGGATAATACTTATTAGATAGTATAATAATAGACTTCTGTCAGAAGTCCTTAAGTATCATATTTCCCTTATGCTTTGGAGAAATCTACTTATATTTAAAGGTTTCATTTTTACCCAGATTTCTATACTATATAAGGAGTAAAGCCAAGGAGCGAAACTCCCGCTGGTTGCCCAACCGTTGACCAGTGCCTGCCTTCGTTTTGACCCATTAATGCTCCCTGCGGCTTTATTTGCTTTAACGTCGAGTAGCTGGGCTCTTTAACGGTGTTGGCGGCCAATTCATTTGTCGAGAGTCAAATCTGTTTATTTATTTGCGCCGAACCGCGGCAGCAACCGTGCCGGGCATTGCATAATTACATTGGCCTAAAGTGTAATGGAGCAAAGTTTGCCTTGGGATAATGTAGTCGTACTTTTGCATTCGACTTTGATCTCTTCCGGGAGCCAAGCCAACAAATTGACATACTGATTTCCCAAAAATCCACACCGCTAATAGAAATCCTTGGAAGGGGGAGTGGGCAGGCTCTTTATTGGGACTCTCGACCTAATTCCTCTCAAATCCAGTTGTTGGCTCATTTCCTCATCCTCGCAAGAATGTGGGATTGGATTTCTTCCTTTTCCTCACCAAGAAAAGGTCTTGGTTTGGTTATGATTGCTCTCTTGGCAATCCAATCAAGAATCCCAAAGTCATTCCGATGGTCAACCCTGGGCTGATCAACTTGCACTCTTCTCCCGATTGACACCCTGATCGGACTATAGCCCATGAGTTCTTCATGCGAGAACCGATGGGATCAAGCTTGTCTCCAGTTACTGTCCCTTTCTTGCCTCTCTTCATCAGCATTAAACAGCTTTCAAGTTATGATGTACAAGTGGCCGCAGTTTTTCTGGGAACAGCCTTAGAAAACATGCGGAGATATTTCCTTTCCCTTTTTCATGTTAAAAATTATCGACTGAAAAGCTTTCTATTGGAGCACCAAAATTTTTCCTTTCCAAAATATCGTTTCCCTCTGAAGCAGGCCCGGGTCGTATTTTTTCTCTCCTCTCAATCAACCTCAGTTTTACATCGGTGACGCATTTTAGGGAATAGGATAAACTGATTTAAATTATATTTAAATCTTGAAATTTTCGGAAAAATACGTAACCTAACCGATCACTAATAATAAAATTACTTCCTACTGATAATTATGTTCCAAAAAGTGGTGCATTTTATGAATAACGGAAAATTGAGTATTTTTCTGCAATTTCTCAATGCTTTGCTGTGAACTCTGCAGGCAACGCCTCTGCTTGGCAATATTCCATTTCTCAGCAATTCCCATTTTAGCAATTATTCCTGAACCTAAGGATTGTAACCGGATTTCTTCTTCACAGCTACTAACCGTTGTTGCAGTTTTGCGCTTTTTTGACGCAATTAATCCTCTCGGCGTTTCCCCTCTAGCGGCTGCCATCGCCTATTGTGCGACCACCGCAATCCTCCCGCACCCAATTGTCCATCACCTTGACTTTGCTGTTTGTGTGACGATGATTCTTTTCTTGGATTTGTGGAGAGGCGATTCTTCCTTCCCGTTTTTCTTTTCTGTTCTTCAACAGTTAATAAATGGGCAGAGGATTAACCAACATTTTTGTTGGAGTCTTATTTTCCTTACACAATCTTCCCTCCAGAGCGCCGATCCGCAAAGTTTCATTGTTACCTCTTGATCAAACATTCCCCAATCCGATCATATTATTGACTGTATTGGCAAAACTTTACGCGTTCCTATTACGACAGTCAGCCAGTTGCGAAGTATCTCTTAGTATCCCTCTATCTAACTCAATATTATTGGAGTGAAATTTCCATCGATATCACGCTAAAAGATCATTAAAGATTTTTGACAATTTAAACTACGAATTTATTGCGTTGAAAAATCTTGCGAGGGAAAATGAAGAATTTGTCAGCTTTAAAGGATATTTAAAATTATTTTCTTACCTTTACGTGAAGAAGGATTTTATTAAATTGAAAGCAATGATAAGTTTCAGCGATAAATTTTATGATCCCATCTTAAAAGTCCCACAGCGATAATTGTGTTTGAACATATTTGACATTTTTCTGAAATAGGATCAGAGCCGATTGCCGCCGACGATTTTTCTAATCAATTGATCCAGTTTTCTGCTCATTTTTCCTTCATTACTCAAAAATCTGTTAGGAATGTGTCTGTGATAACAAATGAGGTAATGATTATGGGAGGATGAAAGGTGGCGGGGATCGACTTGTTGATTGGATTATTATTGCGGGCACCCGCTTTTCGCTTCTGCGGTCCATTATGTGGTGTGGAGGGCGGCGATGGCCTGCGGCTATTCCCAGACCCCTTTTTTGTTCACTGCGGGGGACAAATCAGTTGGCATATCCCCGCCGCCGCACACACTTTTGACTCCATGGCGATGGATGAGCGAATGAAAAGGCGCTTTCCCCTTTTGCCAGAAGCCCCCACTTTCGCCCCAAAATCACTCTCTCTTTTCGTAGAGTTGTATGCCTTTAAGCACCGCAAACTGGTTAGCCCTCTCTTTCCACTCATTACTATTAAATCATTATTATTGAATTAATTTGGAGTGCGCAGGGAATTTCGATTATTTTGCATTGTAACAATAGCGAGTGAACATTGCTGAGAGTTGCTATTCTTCTTGCAACTATTGCATCTTTCGTAGTTTTAACTTTCGTTGCCGCACTTCACCTCACGAGGAAGTCCTTATAAGGATATAAGTGATTTTTTGAAGACATCAGCACAGACTAGAATATTTTGCGTGAACACGGTCAAGTGGGTTTTCGAATCCTTTTTTTTCTTGTATTCTACTGTCAAGAATTACCGAAATTTTTGAGGTTAGAACTGTATGAAATGTATTTTGAACGGGAAATTTTAAACATCTAGCTAGTGTCATTGAAAAACTGATACTGTTTTCCGAGAAACAATGTTCCTTTATGGTATGAGAAACAGAAGTCAGGTGTGCTAATGTACTTAAGACTCTACTTTGCTAATCCACATTTCCGCTGACAAATTTCGGGAAAACAATTTCATTGTTTTGCTTTTCATTAGAATGACAAAAGTGATGGCTTGATAAGAAAAGGGCAAACTATATGGACCCGACCCCAAAATGCCCCACGCACATTCCTTTCAGACATTATAATTGCTAATTATCTGCAAAAGAAGGGTAGTTCCTTATTTTCTTTCCTCCATTGGCTTTATACTAAATAAAAATCCTCATGAATAGGAAAATTTAAGAAGAGGAGCAAAAATTTTTCGGATTCTTAGAGTCGTGCCTTTTAGTCCTTTATTTTAAACATTTGTAGAACATGTTGGCTGTACTTTAGGTTGATTTTAACACTTGCAAAAGCTGGAATGATAGCTCAAATAAAACTGTTTTGGCAATGTTTTTTACTAGCGTGTTCCCTTATGACGTAATAGTAATTCATCAATTTCATTTCTTTAGCAATTTGTTTATTAAAGCAGTTTTTGAATTCCATTTGAAGCGCATTCAAGAAAAAAATGTGTTCGTTAAACAAAAGTTAAACAAATACAGATTATCCGTTATGCCCTCTGTCTAATCGGTGCTTGGCCTCTCCTTTTTCGGAATTACAGGTTTTTAGCATGTAAAATCAGGCAAGAATGAATGTTGCCAAAGAATATGTTCTATTTGTTTTGGAATTACGCAGTCATGTGTTGAATCGCTTTTTTCTTTAGGAACGCTCATGTAAAAGCCAAAATGGTTTGTGTCCGTTTTCAACATTTGAGAGAGAAAAGAAACTTTAAGTGAATATATCAAAGGACTACGAGCCCATGACATTTGCTGTGTTTTAATAGGTGATTCTTATAACACCAACCTTATCATTTGCCATTGTGAATGTTTTATTGTCTCCGTGATTCGTTTTTGCCTATTTTTAGTACTCGATAATGATGCCGGATCTCTATTTATATAAATTTTAAGTGTATGCAACTTTCATTATGGAGCTTGTTAAAACTTTGGAACAAATCCCTGAAGTCATTAATAGAAAATAGTAAAACAACATACCTTACTTTCTCTTCATGTTACCAAGATATGTATAGTCGTACATTCTCCCTTTCCTGGCAAATAATATACAGTAAAACATGATTTTGCCTGAATTTCAAAAATCAACTTTGACTCTAACAAATTTACGTTAGAGAAAATTTACAAAATTTCCTCCTTGTATTTCTGATATATTTTTCAAAATAGCATCGAAAGCTGTAAAAGAGTTCATAAATGTGATTGCGTGTTTCCAAGCTAATACGAATATGTTTTGTTTCTGCAAGAATTGTGCATTAATTCTCTTTAATTTAGATAAGCAACATGTTATTGGCGTCTTCTCACGCGCCCTCTCCATCATCTGCAAAGTCGCCTCCTCTACGTCTACATCTATTTTCGAAAGGAAAAAGGTCGCAAAGTCCGCCCGGAATTGTCACCAAAACCGTATCATCGCTACCATTTCTAACTACGGATACCCCAACCGTTTCTGAGTCACAATCTCTATCACAGCCAGATCAATCCACACATCACGTTCCGAACTTTGTGCGTCGCCGACATTATAACAGAACTAGCAAAATCAACAATTGCGAATCGCAAGAGCCACCAGAAGACGACGGATTTGCCGCATATCGACAGCTTTGCGAAACGCGGATGCGCCGGCTGGAAAGGTATAAAAAGACCAAGTCACTATGTGCTCTCAACAATGAAGGCTGCTCGAATGATCCACGATTTTATGCCAATTTGAACAATTTGTCGAGATCGGGTCGAACATCCTCGGCCAACTACCTCCACCACTATTCTCAAAGTGGTGGTCAATCCCGACTAACTGCATCTTGCAGTCACTCTAATCTCCATTTTTACTGTTCAGGAGACCGCTCTGCTTTGACTCGGCCGACCTCTTCCATTCTTGTTGGAGAAGCCGGCCAAGCCGATTACTCAGTTCTGGTAGATAGCGAAACACCTCCACTATCCGCGGCGATCCCTGAAGAATTTCTTACCAGTATGACATGTCAGGAATCTCCTTCAAGGCATTGTGAGGAAACGAGTTCAAACAGCTCTGCTGATCATGCAAGTTGCCGTAACCATGCAGAAAAACCCACAAATCTTCAATTCGAAGTTCTTCGCGAAAAAATGGTTGGTTCCTCTTTTAATTATCGCGAAAAAAATCATGGAAATTGGAAAGGTGTTTGCTAATTGGCTTATCAGTCGTCAGTTTGAGCCATTCAACCATGACAAATTCTTTGTATTTTGCAAACATTCTATTTTATAGTTTCTTATGCAGGAAAGTTTTCTAGAACCATTGGAACATCAATTTTTCAGAAGAAGGGTATACTATTTTTGCGTCCTCAACATTAAAAAGGATAATTAAATTCATAAATTTAATTACATATTTACGCATTGCGCTAATGACAGTCGTGAGAGAGATAAATGTTATGACAACCGCAACAATAACAATGACAATACAATAGCAAAAGTTGAATAGCCGCAGCATCAGACTGGGAACGCAAACAGCGGACTGTAACAAAGAGTGGACGTCCGAAAACAGAGAAATGGATAAACAATTATTGGATGATCAAATGGGGAACACTGAAATCTCGATATAGACTGACTCCAAATTGTGGTGGCAAAATTTCCCATGCCACATAATTCGAAATTTTATTACTGATGATTTGGAAAGCATAGACGAAAATAGCTTTAGAATCGAAAATAAATATACTTTATTCTCTTTAATTCAAACATCCTCCAAATTAACTCCTCCCCTTAGTGGCTTTGAAAAATTAACACCCATAAATGTACAAAAATAACATCAATTACAGAAAAAACGATATTGGTTTTAGATGTGGTCTGATATTACAGTCTTTTTTCTTTTTAGATTTCACTAATGGAGAACGACGTGCAACTCCTTCAGAAACTTTTGACTCTAGGAGAAACAATACATCAACTTCGTCGAAACAATCAAAATCATAGTCACAATAATTCCGCTCCAAACCGCCTGCGGCACTCGGCGCGCATCCGGCTGCAGAAAGCATGCAGCGAGTCATCGCTGTCTTCGCCCGCAGAAGACGACAATCCAACCGATTATGATGGACAAACAAGTGAAGATTTGGAAAGCGAATTAAAAGTAAGTTTACTTAATGAGCGCGATTTTAAAGTCTCGGCTTGGTTCAATTTTATTTCAGTTTTTAGTCCAAAGTCGAATATTACATAAATTTACGCTATGACCATATCAAGAAATATAATTATGCAAACCTCTACGTTATTCTAAAAAAATAAATTGAAATAAAGGGTAACTATTTATAAGTATTTAACATTTAGGATGAATGGCGCCCATTGGAAAGTGGACAGCCTTCTGTGTTTAGTCAATCGATGTCTGCCATAACTAATTTGTATGTGGGAGAAACCGATGAAGATGACTTGAAACCGAATGTGCAATACTTTTCGAGGAAAAATTCTGTACTAAGAATCCCAATCCCGCCGCGAGCTAGCAATCGAATGTGTGGAAAGAAAATGGTATGTCACAATTTCAAGTTATACTATATTTACTTTATTAAAAGTGTATAATTAAAATGAGTCTAACGACGTAACGGTTTATATTTTAGCTCCGACGACCGTCTGAATTCCTGCGTCATGGCCGGAATTCTGTTCAACCAGTGAGCCCATCCTCGAAAGTCCCGTCCTCTATAACAAATGAGGACAGTGGCCATTCTTCCCATACATCCAATACTCCTTCGTCACAATGTTCCCCTACTAATGTTCCAATGACCGAAGATGCACTTCGCCATGACTCTGAAACGTGCGACAGTGCTTTGCCAGCAACCGGGACGTGTGATTCTGGACGTGGCTGCTCTTCTACAGACGGAGGTAGCAGCAGCCGATTCAGCACTTTCAGCTCAATTTCGTCAGCGTCGTCGGTAGCTAATCAGTCGAAATCTTGTCATGCCTCTATCGATCACACAAACGATGCATCCCAGGAAGTTGCCATCGACAAACACCTAGTCTCCGATGTTGAACGAGACCGAATAGAAAAACACATCACTGCAACCTCAGGCGAACCGCATTGGTCGAGTGTCATGCATAGCACCAAACGATGAAAAGAAATCAGCAAAAACGATTACGCATAGTTTTGTGCTGTTGTTAATTAAATTAGCTTGATCTTAATATATTTAATAATTATTTCGTAATATTAATGCTCCATGAGTACATTTTGAATTTTCTCTTATGATACGGGAACCTGTTGTTGTATGTATAAACATATTATTTCATTGGCTCGGGATATTGACACACTAAAATTAAATATTATGGAAGGCGTGTACTTATTGTACACAATAAAAAAAATATGAGAAAGTTCTTCAGCCATTACACAAAGAAGACGAGGATGTGATACAGGTAATATTTAAATGTTTTGAGCACAACGCCAAAATGGCATTTATGAAAAAGCAAATCTTGGAAGAGTGAGATTCCGAAAAGTTAAAAACTGACATGAAATTGAATCAGCTGCTATTTTTATCATAGATAACACAGTCAACGGTTTTTGATACCACACTAGCATGAGTGATTTTTTCCGCCAAAAATTTTAAGCCATCCTGCCTTTCTAGTATTGGGTCGTTCATGTATAAATGTATCATTTGAAAGCTCAGAGTCTCATCGTTTTTGAGCCATTACCATGGTGGGGAAATTCGGCAAAATCAAAGGAAGGCTTTGATTTTGACTCAAAGGAAGGCCGCTAGGGACCAACCTCTGTTTAAACAACATTTTACAAATACCAGGATTTTAACGAAAAGCGAAAAAATCTCATTGTACCAATGGATAGAGCTTAAAAAGTTGGTATATAGTGGCATGATCAGATTTTGCATTTAGGTGGGAAAATTTCGAGAAATATTGAAGTTAAAATTTGCAACTAGTTTTACTATGCAAATATTCTTCTCAATATTTCTCGAAATTTGAATGAACGATGAATAGTTCAGAATATTCTATAGGGCAATTTGGTAGAATCGGAACTTTAACTCGGCATCGTGCTAAACCCTGTGTTTATTGTAAGTAGAATAACAGAACAACACAGCTACGCTGGAATGGGTGCAAGTTCAAAATTTAATCTGCATAGAAATTTGATTTTCCACACCGATTTATTTACTTGCGGAACCGTCATAAAACAGGAAAATAATTGCTGTGTATTAGCATCAGCAAAAACAAGAGACCCCACCGATTCTCGGCGGATTACCGCCTCGAATCGGCGGGGTCTCTTGTTTTTTTTCGCGGTTAGCGTGCATCCGCGGCCCCCTGGGGGTAAAGGGGGCCACAGGGGGCCGTGCCCCCCTTGAAAATGGTGCCAAACGTCTTGTCTCGTCGAGAGGAAGCGATTGACGTATCACACGCCCAAATCCGAGTGGGGCGTGAAAAGTTTCCTTTTGGGGGCCCCAGGGGGTAAAGGGGGTCGTGGAGGGCCACAGGGGGCCGCGCCCCCCTTGAAACCGGTACCAATCGTCTTGTCTCGTCGAGAGGAAGCGATTGACGTATCACACGCCCAAATCCGAGTGGGGCGTGAAAAGTTTCCTTTTGGGGGCCCCAGGGGGTAAAGGGGGTCGTGGGGGGCCACAGGGGGCCGCGCCCCCCTTGAAACCGGTACCAATCGTCTTGTCTCGTCGAGAGGAAGCGATTGACGTATCACACGCCCAAATCCGAGTGGGGCGTGAAAAGTTTCCTTTTGGGGGCCCCAGGGGGTAAAGGGGGTCGTGGGGGGCCACAGGGGGCCGCGCCCCCCTTGAAACCGGTACCAATCGTCTTGTCTCGTCGAGAGGAAGCGATTGACGTATCACACGCCCAAATCCGAGTGGGGCGTGAAAAGTTTCCTTTTGGGGGCCCCAGGGGTAAAGGGGGTCGTGGGGGGCCACAGGGGGCCGCGCCCCCCTTGAAACCGGTACCAATCGTCTTGTCTCGTCGAGAGGAAGCGATTGACGTATCACACGCCCAAATCCGAGTGGGGCGTGAAAAGTTTCCTTTTGGGGGCCCCAGGGGTAAAGGGGGTCGTGGGGGGCCACAGGGGGCCGCGCCCCCCCTTGAAACCGGTACCAATCGTCTTGTCTCGTCGAGAGGAAGCGATTGACGTATCACACGCCCAAATCCGAGTGGGGCGTGAAAAGTTGCCCTTTTACGTGACCCACGTGACTCACGTAAGTCACGTTTCACGTGTGCCCACGTGAAAAATTTTGGCGCCATTCGACTCAGCGTGGCCGATTTAGGGGGGATACCCGCGAGCCTGAGGTCCGGGAACGTGATTCCAGAAAAAGGCTTATTTTGGCCTTTTCTGCTCGGGGCTGAGTCTTCCCCTGCGCTTTAGGTTAGAGTGGATATGTCTAAAATGCACATTATGTAATGGCAGAAAATATTTCAATACCCCGTTATTGGTCAGTAATCCTATCGGTAAGTACGAAATAAAAGGTAAATCCATTTTTGATTCCATTAATTGTATTTCTTGCATTGTAATTCTTGCATCCTTTGAGTAATGTTCTTAGCATATTTACAAAATACAATATTGTCAGATCTTTTAATTTCACACGTTTTTTTAAATAAAACAGCTAGCAGTTTACAAATTTTAACAGAAACAACAAAATCATATGAAATTTATTTTTACTTTTTTTGCAATTCGTTCGATAGAACTAGCACATGAGGTAGAAACTTAAATAATAGTGCATGTTTTCCTTTTATTTTCCTTGGATTTCTCCGCTTCTTCATTTGCAACGCTCAGTGTTAATTGCCGTTTCTTTTCTAGCGCAAGTAAGTTTTGGAATAACCTGAACTAATAAAATAATAATTTTTATGAACGCCGCAAATACTTTAAACGACTTTGATATCATCAACTAAAATATATTTTCAAGTACAAAGCAACATACTCCGTGATATTTTCGTTTGTTTTTGCAGAAGTCTCTATGAAACCACATCCCCATCTTTCTGCTAACTTTTGTCCAGTTTCAATCGATACTTCTCGTTTCTAAAATCATAAATAGCTATTTATAAATGCAAATCTATACTGTAAATTAAATCGCCAAGTATAAATCGAGAATCGCCTGGTATGCTTGGGTTCTGATTAAGAATATCGCTTATGAATTAATATTAGCAATTATACATAAAAAATTTGTGATAGCATTAATCACGGACATTATCATCATATCCGACAAAATTATAGTATCAAATATTCGAGGTCCAAGGATAAATAAAGAGAACATCATATGAATATATGTTGACATTACCTGAGATTCATCTTTCTTGTTGCCGACCAGCATTATAGGCACTTCTACAATTTGCTCCCCTTTTACTTCCTTCAGTGTCAATATGATTGGACCCAGCTCCTCGAGGCTCTACAATATTTTGATATAATAACATTATTCAAATGGTTTCAATTAAAAAATGGTATCAAGAATAATTCTAAGCATGTGAGTGGCTCAGTGGTTAGCTTTCTGCCCAGCACGACCGGCTTTGATGACAACTACGGTCCGTGTGTACAGTCTACC
This sequence comes from Ditylenchus destructor, assembly GCA_022814885.1. Lineage (NCBI taxonomy): Eukaryota > Metazoa > Nematoda > Chromadorea > Rhabditida > Anguinidae > Ditylenchus > Ditylenchus destructor. Next base: position 563,474 of record JAKKPZ010000006.1, read on the forward strand.
TAGCTGAGAATGCCTCGTCTGAACTTAGGAGCGAAGGGTCGGCTAAGATGGGTTCTAGCCAAATCGTGGGAGGATTCTAACATTTAATGGTGGTTTGCGGAGCCACCTACTACTAAGGGTTTCCGCGCTTGATAATTACCGGTGAATCCCCTCGGCACTCAATACCCCCTTTTGGGGATATACAGAGAATTAGTACTCGCTCACCAATGGCTGATGCCATATTAGTGTTGTATACCGGTTTGTTAACAGAAACTTTTATAAATGCATCAAGACATATTTTTTAAAGATCCTAAAAATTCTGAGATAAATTATCGAATAAAGAATTTCGTGGTGAATGCTTTCTTCATTCCTCTGGACTAATACCTACTATTTACCTGCCTCGATGTGACCGAATATACAATAACGAAGGCGTGTCCTTTGGAGATGGAAAGCCTTTGCATCGCAGGGAACTGATGACTACCCGTAGTACTGAATGTAATGCTTTGTAGTATAATAACGTCATTATTATGTCATGTAACTTACTCAATGACATGGAGTGTACATACGTTCTTCTGGTTACAAGTTATCACCTGAAATTAAATTGAAGTGATTGATCACCTGAAGTTTAATCACCCGAAAAATTACGTGACATTACGGTAACAAAATGTCGACATATTTTATACAATGTTTCTTGAAAAGTAAAACATGAACCATTTGTAAAACATTTGTAAACCATGAACAATTTCGAGCTACTTCTCTCTTAATTACCCTACAATCCAAAGAAGGTATACATTGGAAATTTAGCGTTAGAGATTTGAGGCAATCACATGTATCAAGATCGAAAATCATGAATAATTTTGGTATTAAAAAGTCTGAAAACGAAAAAAATTAATATTACCGTAAATCCTCTAATAAGTCCCTCCCCTCAATTAAGTCCCTCCCCTCAAATAAGTCCCCCCTCAAACAGAATGCCAAACGTACTTGCGAGCTCGCCCGACCAAAATTAAGTGCATATTCGTGTAGATCTCGTCGAGTTATGTAAGAAAAACCCCAATGCCAAAACTTTGTCATTGAAAATATCGGAGAAAATTGACTTTGAAATTTGAAAATTTTTTTGAAAACCCTTACGAAACAATAAGTCCCCGGGGGACTTATTAGAGGATTTACGGTAAGTTGTTCACAAAGTTTTGACATACGAGGCAGGGTTTTTTACCGGAAAATCGAGGGTCCGGAAATTTTGCCGATTTCACCAATCTAGGGATTTTTTGATGCGGGGAATCCGAATTCGAGGTTATTTTTCGAGGGTAATGCTTAGGCCATTTTTGGAACCGTGGATTTTTTTCACCAGGGGGGTTTTCGGGTACGCTGATTCCAAATTTGAGGTCAGTTTTGGCATTTGGCATACTGTAGTACCAGTTTCTGGCGTTCTGCCCACTTTTCGTGTCAGGACCGAATTTGTCGTTCTTTTATTTTCGTTTAAAAATTATAGGTAAACATACTTTTGGGGGTTTTCGAGTGCGCTGAGTTTAAATTTGTAAGTAGTTTTTTCTTGGTCCTGCCAGGAAAACATGTATTTTTGAATCTAAAGGCATTTTATGCCACAAAAAATCACTTTTGTGACAAAAATGGTCATTTTTGTGCATAATAACTGTCATAACAACTGTCATTAGGATTTTGTGGAACAAAATTTTGTAAACTGTTAGCAAAACTTGACCATTTTGGGCGTAAATATGACCATTTTCGGCACAAAAATGACCATTTCTGACACGTAAATGACCATTTTTGGCACAAAAGTGATTTTTTTTGGCATAAAATGCCTTTAGATTCAAAATCCATGTTTTCGTGGCAGGACCAAGAAAAAACTAATTACAAATTTAAACTCAGAGCACTCGAAAACCCCCCAAAAGTATGTTTACCTATAATTTTTAAACGAAAATAAAAGGACGACAAATTCGGTCCTGACGCGAAAAGTGGGTACCAAAAAGTGGTACCTCAGTACTCCAAATGCCAAAACTGACCTCAAAATCAGGTTCAGCGCACCCGAAAACCCCCTGGTGCAAAAAATCACGGCCCAAAATGGCCAAAAATCAGAAATGGGCAGAACGCCAGAAACTGGTACAACAGTATGCCAAATGTCAAAACTGACTTCAGATTCGTGATCAGCGTACCCGAAAACCCCCGAGTGCCAAAAATCTCGGCTGAAAATGGCTTGAAATGGCCGAAACGAGCGTAAAATGCGCAATACCGTTATGGGGGCCCTTATTAGGGGATTTACCCCCTGTGGGGGTAACCCCACGTCAAAAATAATCTCAAATTCGGATTCCCCGCATCGAAAAACCCCTATATAGGTGAAATCGGCAAAATTTCCGGACCCTCAATTTTCCGGTAAAAACCCTGCCTCGAGTGTCAAAACTTTGTGAACAACCTAATATTTTTATATACTGCATTGCATCAAAAACCAATTCCCAAATGTATAAATATCTTTATAAAAGGCTACAATGATATTTATAAGCGAAGTCTGTTAACAGAGCTGATAGAAATTAAGTGTGTAGTGTGTTTAATGTGAATGAGATTAATTAACGCAACTTTTCGCTATTGATTTACCTGAGTATACGTATCCTCCACCGTGGGAACATAGCTTTCGCTGAAGGTATTTTTGATAAAGCGGAGCACAATGGATGACTTCCCGACACCGCCGGCTCCGAAAACAGCCACTCGATAATCGGCTCCGGCATCCGCACCTCCTCCTGTGCCAGAAGTAGAACCTGGCGCAGGTGATGCGGGCGGCGGAGTAGGGGTGCTGCCAGGTGCTGGCGTCCGTTTACGCTTATTACTGCCGCCGACAGGACCGTCGCCCGTAGGCGTATCGGATCGCCCTGCCGCAGAGGTCGAAGCAATTGATGCCGTAGTGATAGCCGTGACCAAAGATCCTTACTATTTCAGGATTTTATGATTCTGCCAACCTTCCTATAGAAAGGCTTTCGATCACTCTCTACCTAAAAGAGGAATATGTAATATGGTACATATATTTATTACATTTAAAATGGTTAAGCTTGTATATTGATCTACCAAGTAAAAGTTCACTTCAAGACACCAGAAGTATTTCGACTCTATATTAGTTAAAAATGAAATAGTACCAAGAAAAGGAAACATAAAGGGCAGATCTGATCTAGACTTGAAGTTGTAAAACGATGACAAATGAAAAAGTGACGCGCGCGCGAATTCAAATGGACGTTTTGGATTGATTTTTTCGCTATATATCGCCAGGATCGTCTCAGACACCCATGGTACTTTTGTAAAAGGTGTTCAGCTCATCGAGCTGTACACGATAGTATACTTTTTACAGGGTGTACCCTATGTGTGTTAACCCCCCAAAATTTCCATTTGAATTCGCGCGCGAATTTTATGACGCCTCTTTTTGACGCAACTCCTATTTTGCTGTCGCAACTTCAAGTCTAGCTCAGATCTGTCCTTTAGTCATCATTCATGCATGGGATTAGGCGAAATTCAAAATTGTTTCGTTATTTTCGAGCTAATAGGAGAGCATTGTATTGTTTGTTGCATTCGAAACTTGTTCGAAATCAAATTAACGAGGTCGACGGCTTTTTACGGATATCTGTGTTGTGTTCGGCCTTCACAAATGAACCAATGGCTCCTGATGGGAAAAATTAATATTCCCATGCATGGCCAAAAGGGAACAATAATAGGGCAAGAGTAATATTTTGGACGCAAAAAGTAGGGAATGGAGGGCCTAAGGCGCTCACACCGGAGAAGACCATGGGGATTAACCCGGTGAAGGCTTTTGCACGTCTCCCCTAGCCCCAGACCAGGACACCATCACAAAGGAGGCCAATGGCAAAGGCCAAGAAAATAAAAATTGTTTTTCAATAAATTCCGCCTCCAGAAAATAATGGGCGAGTAGTGGCGGTGTTGGGGGCAGTGGGGCAAAAAGTTTGGCCGAACAAGGCCAGAACCCACAGACACTGCTTTAGGCTGGAAGGGATTGCTCTCTGGTGTGTCTCCTGCCCTCTTCTGTCGCCAAAATCCCATTAAAATAAAAGGAATAATAAATGGGCCAGGTTCCGCCGTCGGCAACAAAAAGACAAGCTCTGACGCGGCAAAGTTATGTCATCTCACAATAGGACAAAAGCCGGAATGGAGTTTAGTTAGGTACAAAAGTTGCCATTATCCTGAAGCATTTTCTAGGATTAGAGTGATTTCGGACGTTTTGGTAACTGGAGTGAAAATAACTGCGAAAATCTATTTTCATAACTTTTTTTTCTTAATGGTTCATATGAAATAATGATAGTATGTCATCCGTTCTTCTCAACTATGGCGCTAAACAGACAAACGATGCTCATTTGGGAATTCAGAACGAAGTATCTAAATTTATGCAAATGAACATTTTTATGTCAATCAAAGAAACAAGAACTCCCACATATCCTGCACAGAATAGTATGATTTCACATGATATAATTTAAAAAATGTTAAGCAAATGATTTATAAAAACAAAAAATTATCCCTTAAAGGGGCGCTATTCTCCCAGCCGTTTTGAACACGTTTTTCAGTGTCTTGTGAAGTTTTTACTGTTTTTGTGAAATTTCGCCCAGATGGTGTCAAAAGGTGTAAAACAAAATTGTCTATCCCTATTACCCAACGAAATTACCTGAATGTTTCCGGGTTTTTGCAATATGAACATTTTTTGTTAATTTTCCCAAGTAAAAAAACGTGTTCAAAACGCAAACAATCGCTTCGGGACCCAGTCCTGCTGTGTTTTTCAGTATTTTCAACTTTTTGCATGCAATTTTTCTGAGCTTGCATGAACTTTTCTTTTTAAGAATTATTAGTCTTTTTTAACAAAAGGTATATAAAATGAAACTAGAATGAATAAACGACTCATATCTTTTCCTTCAATTACAAATTTTTAACTTTAACCGTTTTAGGGTATCAGCCAATTTTTATTAGAAGTATGGCAAGCAAAATCCTTGCACTATTTTCGGAATTTTTCTTACTTAAACGAAGCAGAGATACAAATAAGAAACATATTTTGGAGTTTATCCAACTCTGCAGCCGCCAAAATTCAACAAATGATATTGCTAGCCAGCGGCATATTTGTGGAAGGATTTGGTGCCAAGATTAGCCCCCTTTGCGAGTGAATTTGGGCCAGTCTTCCAAATGAAGGAGGAGCATCGACGCTGCGGGTGTAAGTCATCAGTCAGGCGTGCTAAAATCGAGCGGCTTTCGGGTCCGAAAAGGCGATAAGCAAAAAGAAATGCCCATGAGAATGACAAAAATATAATTGTTGACATTCATGGAAAATGACAAAAAACAGATAATTAAATATAGAAATTGAATTTGAATCGCATGAGCTACAAAAAAGAGCACAGGTGAAACAGGTACCCGGAATGGTGACGATAGTACATAAATAAAGTTGACGTTAAACGAGTCTTTCGTACATATGTTTTGCTACAAATCGAATAAAGAATAATAAATGTTAATATCGAAGGAAATCTAATATCAACTGTTATGTATACGTGTGAAAGTTCGAGACTGACCTTAAGCATATATTTGTCAAATGTCAAGCTGTTTTCATAAAGTCACTTTTTGACTTTTCGGGAAACTCAAAAATGTTTTAAGGATTCCATTTCCAAAATAAATAATGTCATTTTATTTAGTGTAAATAAAACTGTGGTTTTCAAAAAATAAACGACTTCGATACGTAAATTTTTGTAATTTATTTCTGAGCAGCTTTTGGTAGAATGATTCACAAAAAATGCAGCAGGGCTTACGTGACCTAATAAACTTAGCTCAACAAAGATCAAAGTTCGACAGAAATGAGCTGAATATTTATGACGATGAAACATTAATTCTAGTATTCAGTGTTTCTGTTCCATTACCTTTTTAACACATTTTCCCGAATTAGACACCCGTAATTAAAAAGTGCTATAACCATCTCAGCTAATTGGCACCTAGAAAAAGCAAACCATATGGTGGTAAAGTTGTTGAAAGTTTGGAGATATATAATAAAAACGCAACAAAAAGAACCGCAAGGGCAATTCATTTACGTTGCAGTCAAGAGGTGAAGTCGAGGAAACAAATGCCAACTTATCTTTGCAATCATCGAGAAGCTAATTTAACACCGCGATACTTAATTATGCCACTCTCCTATGTGCCGCTTGCCAGGCGGCAAATGGCGGCAGCGGTGCCCGGAAAAAAAGGGTGACACTATGAATGGAACTGGTCACCGCCGTCAATGCCACCTTCTCAATTACCCAACACCCGCCGCAATTTGACGACAAACTCGAGCTTTTTACAACAAAATTCACACCATTCACAAAAGAAAATACTAATTGATTGTACATTGTTTATAATTTCCAGCACAATATTCTTGCAAGCAAAGTCATGAATAATTTTCAAAGGGTAATTTATATTGCTCTAAATATCAGGTAGAATAGAATGAATAATAGGTAATTATTCATATATGCGTCACTAACTTGCACTAAAACTGTGCCAACAAATTCATCCTGACAACAATCAGATTATCGACTTAGATCAGAGAATAACTGATCAGCAGAGTCAGCCGGTAGCGGCAGTCGGCTGCAGACTGGCTGAAAATTTGCTGGCGCACTTTTAGTTCACAATTTTTTTTCGTATTTTCAATGTAAATATGATTTTTCAAGCTTTGTATTGATAATTGTTATAAATTGCTGCGATATTTTTGCTAAACATTTATGTTTATTTAAGCTCGAATATTTTGATTTTTTAATTAAGGCTTTTTGAACTACAATGTATTATACTACATAATAAAAATTACTGCATATATGGCGTCCTACAATAACTGACCCTTGTTCTCCTTATGACGCTATGTTTATTTTTGTCTTTCTTGACGCCAAATTCAAATGTGCTGAAAGAAAGTTATATACCAAATCAAAGCAGGGAATGGAAGTTTTGATTTGGTATATCTTTCTTTCAGCACATTTGAATTTGGTGTGAAAAGACAAAAATAAACATAGCGTCATTAGGAGATCAAGCGTCAGTTATTGTGGGACACACTGTATTATTTTCTAGCTATAAGTCTTGAATATCGCCGAAAAGGTTATGTAAAAGAGAATAACGTAAATAAACCAAAACGATAAATGAGAGGCGAATGCAATGGCTGCAGCGGTATTTAGAACACAAGGCTTCCCTGCACGTCGACACATCTGGAGCCAGTCTAATTCAATTATTTTGCAGCAATCTCGGAGGAAGTAATTTTAGAACAGCAAAATAAAGGCTTAATCTCGTTGGCGTATGTGAAAACGGAGAAGCTTGCATAAAGATCAAATATTACGATTACAAGAAACGAGCAATGAAGTCCAACAATTAAATAATAATTTTGAGAAAAATTGAACTTTTTGTTATATCAATATTCCATAAATCAATTCTTCGTCATGTTCTAATCTTTTTGTCATACACGTATTTTCAAGTTTACATTATTCAAATACATGGATACATTTTAAATGAATTGACATAACCGTTAATTTACTTTTACTTGCATGTTTCCATGTTTGCAAATAATGCAATTTTGTTCCCATTCACATTACGAATTTCTTTGCATTTTACCTTACCCGCTGATTAATGAGTGAATGTTTATTTCGAAACATAATCGGTGGCATGACTCATCGACTAAGTGAGTGGGCATGTGCTTTATTTTAGCTGTCGATATATTTTCACCTCGGAAAATATTGCCGAAACAGAACACAATTCAACGCAAGTGTTCCTTCCCTTTGGCAAAAAAGGTCTGAATGAACTCGCTCTAATGCCGACAGGTTGTTTGGAAGGAGATGATGGATTAGAATGGGAACCGCCATAAAGCATCCGACCAGCTGACTCGTGATTTTCTCACAAAATCAAAGCAAATGGCTTGAACTTGGCCTATATCAAGTTTGCACTAAACGTCACTTCCTGAGTTCCAAGGGATGGGTCTGAAACAAGACGACGCGCTGAAAGGAAGCGTTTGATCGAAGATGCGGAAAATGGATAGCACCTACTTTCCAAGGTTGAGGAGGCGGAACAGGTGATGAAACTTTTCGGCTTTATCTTTTCTTGTTCGAACACTTGTTTCGTTTGGGTTTTGAGAAAAGTGCATTCCTCAAATCGATTCACATTTGTTCCCATTTGGCTCCAACTCGATATCTCGCAATTTTTATAACTGATGATTTTCACGTTTCAGAATATTTGATAGTACAAGGACCTACAATATTCTAAGTTGAATCTGAAAGCAATCTGAAGTAAAATGAGTGAAAGCGTTGAACCAAGCTCAGTGGTTGTAGTCACTCAGAACGGAGTTGCTGGTAAGTATTGCTATTGCAGTTTTAACATATTTATGCTTAAGTACAAGCTCATACGTGATATCCTGACACTTTGCTAATGTTGTTTGCGTAACCTTTGCCACAAATTATATTGTTGAATACAATTTTCAACATTCAAAAGTCATCGAAGTTTAGGTGGAGCAATAATTGATACTAAAGTTGGTGAAATTCAAGAGAACAATTTGGGACTGGATGCATTGAAATGTGCGATTGAAGCGATTGGAGATGCTATGGCTGAGCTTGGTCAGTTTAGATTTCTGCCAATTTCCACATTAGCTTTTTAACCTTCTTATCTAAAAATAAATATTTTAGCAGAGACCTCTGCAGCAGGAAGCGACGTCAATACCACAAATGAGAATGCAGGTACATAAAGATAGTATAATTTATTTTTATCGACATTTTACAGGAGTAAATAATGAGGAGATTCCGGAAACCACTACAGTTCAGCCATCAGAATCAATCACAGTAATATCACAGGAAGTCAATGTCGAGACAAATGAATCTAAATCAGAAGGTATGCACGTGTAGAATTTATTTAGCTGATCATATAAGTGATGATTTTAGAAACTCCTCAAGCAGATCAAACTGATGAAAGTTCAAAGTCTGATGGTCCCGTTTCAGTGGAGCCAACAACGACAGATGCAAAACCTGAGGGAACGCCAAATGTAGAAGAAGTCACAAATGAGACTGCGGAAATAGCGGAACCACAAGATTCAGTTGCAATTCAGAGTACCACCGAAGAAACGCATGTCGTCGCAACCGAGACACCCAAGGAAGAGGACGAAAATGTCGAACAACCACAGACCGTTAATACTGCTGAAGCTGTGCCAACAGAAACGAATGAGCAGAGTGAAACGAAATTTGGAGATGTGACATGTGAAACAGGATTTGAAACTACCCGTTGTGAAGGTTATTTATTGAAATGTTAGGATATTATAGGATACTGTTAGTAATATCTTTGAACTGTTAAATACAAAATAGATCATTAGATAGCTTTTGTCTCTTAGACAAATAATTTTTGTGTAATTAATATTTTAATTTTAATGACGTAAAAATTACACAAGAAAATTTTAGCGAGCATGAATAAACAAGAGGAAGATTCTGCAACTCAAACTTCCGAGGCAGATTTAGTCGCCATTAAAATTGAAGAAAATAATGAAGCGGTTCCTCTGGCTCAATCTGAGCCAGAACAAGCTGGTGATATACATTCGATGGACGCGGATTACGAAGAGGTACTTATCAGCTATCGGGGAGCAGGACAACTCTTCCCTCGGACACTTCGTACCCAGAGACAGTTCGTCCCCCGTATATAAAACTTAGCTCACACTTAAGCTTTGAGTGATAGCTTAAAATGTTCCTATGCTTTAGGCGAACAACGTAGGTTTAGGCTTAGGTTTAAGCTTTGTCTTAGGCTTAGGGGGACGAACTGTCCCCGGGGACGAATTGTCCGAGGGAAGAACTGTTGCGTACCCCAGCTATCGACTTCCTTGGGGGTACGGTCATTACCCCCCGGTCATTACCCCCCCGGACGTTACCCCCCCCCGGTCAATACCCCCCCGGTCAATACCCCCCGGTCAATACCCCCATGATTTTCGGAAAAGGACCCGAAAATGCCCAATTTTTTCTAGAATTGTATTAGAGTTCAAATAAATGATTATTCGCACCTGCGCGTGATCTCGAACTGCGAAAAAGGGCAAAAATGCCATATTTGCCGAAAGTCGTTTTTCAGACTTCATATTGAAAGTGGACTTTTTGAAACTTTCAATCGCCTCCATTTGATGAAAGAAGTCCGAAAAACACAAAATTAGGATGTAGAAACGCAACTAGAACTTTTTTTGCCCTGGGGCAATTCTCGAAATCCATGATACCCCTATGGTTCCAAAACATTTTTTTAACAATTTTGCATGAAAACGTCTAATTAGGGGTTTTCGACCATGCTGAACACGAATCCGAAGGAATTTTCAAGATCCGATCTCACCATTTCGAGATATCGCCTCAGGGCTTAATCTCACTTTTCGCGTATTCAGGCTAAAAAAACCCTTATAAGGCGCCAAACATGCCATTAGGCTTGGGGCCCCGCTGTATGGGCCATAAGGGACTTAATCTTAGGCTTAAGCTCCCGAACAACCCTTACATTAGGCTTGGGGCTCCGCTGTGCAGCCCCAATACTGACTTAATCTTAGGCTTATGCTCCCGAACAACCCTTATAAGGCGCCAAACAAGCCATTAGGCTTAACGCTAAACCATATTAGAAAATACCAAAAACCCGTGGTTACTTAGTAAAAGTTTCTCGGGGAACCATAAAGATCCCGAAAAACACGTTTTTAGCGAAAAAAAAATTTTTGACCATTTTTTGACACCAAAGGGTACCCCCTTTGGCCCAAAATGGGTAACTTTGTCCATCAAAAAAACCAAATTTTTTCAAACTCGGAGTTAAAAATAATATTTTTTTCGGATTCTGCATCAAAAAGTACCCCTAAAACAGTGTTTCCACAGATATATCGAGATTGACACTTTTTATGAAAATTATGGGAGGTATTGACCGGGGGGTAATGACCGTGGGGGGTATTGACGGGGGGGGTAACGTCCGGGGGGTAATGACCGTGCGCCCTTCCTTGTAGTTAGCACTCCTTCGTTTCTCTAAAAACCCATCCTTTACTACACAAAGTCATTTTTCTTCGCACTGTGGCATTAATTACAAGGAATTCGAAAATAGTTTTGGCGATGAAAATTAGGATTGTTAAATATATTTAACGTAATTTATGGAAAGTAACATCAATAACGGATGATCGGTCAAATGGACTTGATAAACATTTATGGCAAGAAAATTTCCAGATCGAGATAGAGGAAGAAATCGAAGTTGAAGAAGATGGCAGCATTAATTCCGAATCTCAACCGCGCGAAGGAGATGAACAAAAGCCAAAGAAAAAAAAGAAACTTAGAATAATTAAAAAGATAAAGAGGGGTACAAAAGCAGTCGGCTATGGCGCAATGTTCGGTCAGAATTTTATTTAATGAATCAACTGAGGAGTATTTTCTGTTTTCAGGGGTCGGAGCACTCATTGGTGGCTCTATCGTTGGAGGCCAAGGTAGCATAACGCATTTTTAGTGTTCACTATATCGTGCAAAATAAATGTGATTTAGCTGCCGGGCATGGAGTGAAAGCTGGAGCTGTCGGTGTTGTTGACGGTACAAAAGCCGGCGCGAAAGCAATCGCTAATACCACCGGAAAAGTCGTGGATGGTACCAAAGGACTGGCTCACAGTGCAGCTAATTCAGTCAAAGAAGGAGCGAAGGCTGGAGGTGAATTCGTGGTGGAAACTAGTGAGAAAATCGGTAAGGAAATTTTTTTCATTTCAAAGTGCATTTGAGATTATGTTCCTAAGATGGGCATTTCACATAGCGGGCATGACTAGATTTAGTAAATATCTAAAATCTTTTTACGTTTATTCGATATTTGTGTTATGTTGCTAAAATAGATTTGGATTCTCGATAATTTAATATATTTTGTGGATTGTGCTTCACAGCAGTTCGTCGTCGTTTTGCACATCAATTACTACAACTAAAATTAATACCGCTGTTCATTTTAGCGGAAGGTAGCAAAGCTGCTGCAGTAGGAGCCGCACATGGAGCTCTGTATGGTGTAGGCGCGGTTATAGGCGGCACCAAAGCTGGTGTTGGTATGATCGCTGATGGAACGGTAAAAATCGGTAAGTGTGTAAAAATGACTAAAGAAATGTATATTTTTGACAAAATTATTTTTTAGGCAATTTTATAGTATGTGTTATGGAATAGACAAATTAGGGTTTATTATATTACATTGCAATTATCTTGCCGGAGTTCAATACATTTCATATTACTTTAAAGAATATTATCATGTTTATCTTTTAGCGGAAGGCACCAAAGACACTGCGACAAGTTTTGTGAAGGCAGGCGCCGGTGCAGTTGGAGACATTGTGGATGCTACCAAGAGTGGTGCCGGAGCTGTGGTTGACGGAACAAAATCCGGTGCCAAATTTGTCGTGAACACAACGGGAAAGGCTGTGGATAAAGTCGAAGAGGAATTGCGCCAAATGGCCATAGCTGCCGTTTCTGCTGCCAATGACGGTGCCCAATACGCAGGTTATGGAAAGCAGCCAGGTGTGTTATATTGTTTGTGAAAATACAAACATATATGTTGTATTTTGGCACATATATTTTGTGTTCGAATGTCTCATGCCTAGAATTTAATCTTTGTTTACATAGTAATTCTGACTTATTTCTTAAAACAAACATATCTAAAGAATATTGATTGATAAATTGGGTATCATGTTAAGGAAGTAAAATTGTGCATGATACTTTATTACAAAACGGCAAAATCGACTAACTTTAATATTTGCATTTTCAGGCCAGAAAGCCATCGAGTTACCTCGCAGTGAAGAAGAGAAGCCGAAGAATTAGCACGATCAAAAATCCAAGCTATACATGCGTTTTATTTTTATCCTCATATACAGTGCTCTTTTGCATATTTTGTAATCATATTTTTGTCGATCTATTCACCGGAAATTATTCATAATAGTATTGAATACTACATTTGCATTATGGAGCGTAACCACAACAATAATACAGACCAAGCAATCAGGACCATGAACTGTTTCATTATTCACTCAAAATATATTTGTTTGTTTTCGCGACTTTTGAAAGCTGTTAAAAGTGTGCGCTATATTGGCTTTGCTATGAAACAATCCCAATGTCGGCCCAAAACACGTTATTAAATGCAGAAAATACACTCGCAAAAAATGACACTCCATTTCCCACATACCTTTCTGTAGTTTTGGTTAAAAGTGTGGCAGTAGGGCTAAATAACAGACCAAGGTTCAACCGAGGGGCGGCCGCAGTCTGAAGCAAACAGCGAGTCACAGCCCAACGAAAGGGGTGGCATTTAATGCATTATTTTTGTTTATGGTTGCAAATGCGTATTTTTGTTCAGCGATCGGCTCTGGCCCAGCTGGCATAGGCGCCTCAGTAGTCCTCTGCTTGATCTTTCTAGATGTACGCATTCTATTCATTTTCAGTTTTAGGTCAGTTTATTGGATGTGAGAATTATTTGCAATAAGATACTCCGCTACTTAACAGTGCCTTATTAATCGAGCATCGCTATACACATTTTGTACTTGTCTATGGTCAACTTAGAAGAGGAAATGGTCGTGGCTCAAAGAATTGATGAAGGAAACAACCGCGAAAGCGGCGACGGTCTTACCTTACTTGTCCAGCATCCCGTCAAATCATGTGACAATTCAGGTTGGTTCGCTCTATAATTAATCAATATTTGGTTCTATTTTAAGTCTTTGCGCCGTGTAACACTTTTTTGTGAATCGTTAGACATTTTGCCCGTTTTGTATAGTCAAGCACCAGATGTTCTATTTTTTGCATATTTTTTCAAGGTAGGCCGTGCCATTTTATTACAGTAACTAATTTTGTGACATAAAACTGTAGCTTATACGTTCAGTTTAATTTGCAATAGTTTATACTTTGTGACTTATTACTGTCATATCCGTATTGCTTATCTCTTGGTCATATTTAACACATCAAACTGTCCTTTTCTGTCAAAATTTTCTTTCAATGAACATATCCCAAGATGTCTAATGAAAAAGATAAGTAAATATTTTTGTTGCCTTTATGAGTGTAAGCAGAAATGATTTTCTAGGGGCAATGCAATGAGTAATCACCGTTTGGCCTAAGAGTAAATCAACAAACCATGCGGCTGTTTCTTGTTGAGAAATGTCTGTTATGCTCAATGAACTTTTGGCCAAATTCCTAATGGAAGATCAAGGCTTGGTTTTTGAATCATAGATGTCCCTATAAAATTTTGGCCTGCATTCTTGCTACTGCGGATAATAGGGCAAGAATAGTACGTTGTTCTCTGATCACTATCATTCTCATGATCAGAGACCATTTGTTTGCTTTTGTCTGCTGACCATTCCCCTTTCCCGTGTTGTTCTGATCTAGACTACTATTTTACTCAAAAGTCGTAGTTTAGTTTTTAACAGGGACTAATTACAGAAAAAATATTGATCAAATTCCAGTACTGTGCTGACAGGTAGATGATATCCAATGGACTGAACAAGTTTTTGTCATAAGATTTTTACTTTAATTTTACTTCCATACATTGCAAACACTCCTTAGGTAAGCATTAAAGAATATTTTTTGGCATTGGAAATGTAAACATCCAAGAATGTAAACAGTAAAGCTTATTGTTTCTAGCTGGATGGCATTGTGGTTGATTTTTAAAACATAATTTTGGTCAAATACATTAAGTCGTACCCGGGCTAATGTACAAATTATCTTTTTATTACCGAAATATAGTTCTTTAACTAAATGGCTTTGGGACTTTAACTCCCTTTTTTTATAAGTAAGCTTAGTGATAGGATATAATTGTGCTCGTAGAAAGTAATAGTCCAAAGCTAGCATTTAGTAAGCAAAAAATTAAAGAAGCAGAGTTATATCTGTTACTTCGAATGATTTCACTCAAAAATAAAATAGATTCGATCACTGTAGTAAACAAATAACAAATATATCTAAAGCAAATTTGTAGCAGGACTAAATGGTATCACTGCGTAAGTGAGGGAGGGATTACACCGTCATCTAGGGAGAATATCTCGAGAAGACTGTATTTATTGCTGTAAGAGTGTAGGAAATAAGTAATGAACTCCCGTTTTGGAACATCTTATTTTTAAAGCGATAATTTATCATCTAAAACGAGACTTTCAACCTTTGTCTCGCAGTATGTTTTGGCGCCATAATACATATAACATTTCCTGCCCATATTAGTTTTACGGTCATGATCGTCTATCGAAATCGCCCATTCCCACTCAATTCATTCTCACTGACCGTCAGTCAATCCAGACCCACTCCACTTTTGTGCATTAAACAGAAAATGGAAGGGCGCTGAGAAAGAGAAATTGGATGAGATATTAAAGGGAAAGATGAGGAAGGGACGCCATGCGGTGGCGGCAGCAATGTCGCCGCTCTTCCCCAAACGAATCGATTGATTTCCTCACAATTGATGATTTTATGTATAAAAAATGATTCGAATTATGCAAAGGAAGGGAGTGCTTTGCACTTTGATTGCAACCTTTTGAGCCTTTTTCTACATTAGAATTCATATATTATTATATTATATATTCATTACAATTCGATATAAGATAGCAAAGTCCGAAATCGGGACTGTCATTTTCACAAGTTTATGTCCGTTATCCAATATCATATTTTCGTGTTCCTTTCTTATTACACATTACTACACATTTTTTGTAATGTTTTCCGCAAAGAAAGCTGAGCTAAATCATTCTGACCTATTTCTATTTTTGCGCCCTGTCTTGACGACGGACTCTGCCTTTCGCGAATCTCTGCCGGCCACCGCAATAGGGTTTGGCAGAAACTTCTCCTTTATTCTTGCTTCCTTCTTTGTGTACCCACCGGGTCGTCCATATGACGGAAGAGGCGACATGCGACCGCAGAGTCCTCTCTCCGTCACAGCCGCCGATTATTCGCATTTCAAAACACATTTGTTTATTGTTGGCCGTGCTTGCTGAAAATTTTACACGAAAGTTTGGAAACATTTCAGTGCATGGTGTTCTATGGTTTTTATTCACCGATTAATCTTTGAACATTTCTTTGAGCTGCTTTAGTTTAATTCGATACCATCTGCTCGGATCTTTCAGATAATCATGGGTCATTAAAACCGAAATATTGCTACAGGCGATTCTTGAATTATTTTTAAACATTTTGGATAATAAAATTTCTCTGGTAAAACTTTTTCGCAAGTGACAAACGGTATGCACTTTTCTTGATATTTTACATCGGTTCCCGGTAAAAATTTTCGTGGGAAACATCCGAGTAATTTGACGTGTTTTTGTATTTGTGAGAAAAAATGGTCAATTCCCATAAGCAACTAAAAAAATTCACTCATTACATATTGTGGAATAAATTCCGAGACCGTTTTCTTACTACGCACCGATTTCTACGAATGCTCGTTTCATTGATTTTTCTGATCACAATGACTTCGAAATGCTTGAAATATTTTCATCCGCTATATTATCAAGACTAAACTTTACCATTTCTAATTTCATCTCAGTTTTTCAGAGGGAAAGATGTCCTCTTCCTCGGATGACAGAACCCCGGAAATTTCGTCTGCCATAGCGCGACTCACAGTCAGATACCCTGAAATTCCGAGGAAGGAACTCCGTGTAGGGGTAAGTATTTGTATACAGTGAATTAATATTTTATCTAGATGTATATTTTAGGAACAGCTTGGAGCTGGAAGCTTCGGTTCTGTTTACAAGGGGGTATGGACTACTTCTTCTGGACAAACCTTGATTGTGGCTCTGAAGAAAGTGTTTATGCTGGAAAAAGAAGTCGACATTCTTTCTCAAATTCGACACAGGAATATTATTCAATTCTTCGGAGTGTCTCATGCAAATCCAGATTTCTACATAGTTACAGGTTAGTAAAAGTTAAATACTTTTAAATATTTCGCTTGCACATGGACTAAAGTTCCACCAATCCTTCATTTCATATAACCTCTGGTTCCAATTTTACAACAAACTTACAGAAAACTAAGAAATGAAAATAATATTAAATTCTCTCTTTTCCATGAATTTCATGAACAATGTTGAATTTTTGCCATAAAATCCTTTATTAAGACACAATAAATATTGAGCAAGGAAAATTAATACATTTTTTTCAGAATTCGCTGAAAATGGCTCCTTATATGAGTACGTTAAACTTTATTTATATGCTCTTGTGCTGAAATGCGTAAATTGTTTATTTAGATATTTGCACAATGCATCAGCAGAAATGTCTATAGAACGAATCTTAAAATGGGCAACACAGGTAATAAAAAATGCGTTGGAAAATATAATACAGGACTAAATTTTTCAGATCGCTCACGGCGTGTGCTACTTACACTACGGTATTATTCTTGTCATATTTTGTACTGTTGCAATAACAAATACATAGAACTCAATTTTAGAAGCACCTACAACTATTATTCATCGTGATCTCAAGTCTAAGAACGTTGTTATCGGGCATAAAATGACTTGCAAACTTTGTGACTTTGGTACCTCTAAGGATCTTACACATTCGCGGACAGCGCCAACGTGGGGAGGAACTGCAGCGTGGATGAGGTAATTTAGCCGTACATGTAAACTTTTAATGTCTAAGCAAAATATTTTCTTGAAAATTAAGTTTCCGTTTGGAAAATTATTTACAATTTTAATTCTCAGTTTTTATTATTATTTATATTCGTGAAATTATAGCCCTGAAATCATCAGTCAAAAAGAGGGTATTACTACAGCTACTGATGTCTGGAGTTACGCCGTATTATTGTAAGCATTTTTTGAGGTATAAATATGTTAACTTAAAATTATTTTAGGTGGGAAATGTTCACTCGTGAAATTCCTTACAATGGTCTAACAGAGTTCAAAATCTACTCAATAATATCCCAGCACGGTGTCCGCCTCGTAATTCCTGAAAGTTGCCCTTCTCAACTTGCAGAGTAAGAAAAGCCGAAGGATTTAGATTCGAGCGTTATAAATTATTTTAGTTTGCTCCGAAAATGTTGGCAACTTGCACCTAAGGATCGCCCAGGCATGCGCGAGGTGGTTTCATGTTTGGAACACATGAAAGGAGATAAAGACGTGCAGAGGGAATGCGCCCATTTTGTCGAAAACAAAGAAGAATGGCTTTGTAAAATCAACGACCAACTCAAAGAGCTCGATGTAAGAATATTGTTTTGTAAAATCCACACAATTGTTGTGTGAAATATGCCCTCTACTAAGTGTTTCTAAGCCTGAATATTTTAGGAGCTGAAACTAGACCTGGCTAGGAGAATGGAGGAGCTGGATCAACGTGAGAAAGCTCTCCGGAAACGAGAGAATAGCCAGCGAAATTTCTGGAATATGATTGATATTGGTTCAGTGGGAAATCCAACGGAATGGGACTTTGATATGGTTTGTAGCTGGGTTGAGCAATTAGCCGCCGAAGCCGATGCAGTTGGTAAGTCTTTATAGTTCCCTAAAAAAAGAAGAGTGGATAAAAATAGGCGTTACTGTTTCAACTATGAATGTTATTATTCTAGCAGAATTAACTTGAATTATTTTAAAAGATAATATAATGTAATAATATAATGTATGTGCAACACTAACAAACACATTTATGTTTTAGGAATAGCTGACATAAAACCGGAAACAATTGACAAAATTATTTGTGCCGTAGTGCAATACGAGATCAGTGGCTCGCGGCTTCTCAAAGTTGGAGAAACTGATTTGGAACGCCTGGGAATTGAAAATGTTGCAGTGCGAAGATTCATTGTCAGCAAAATTGACGAACTTCGAGCAAGGTGTGAAATCACATCAGACTTCCCATCTCTCGAAACTGCCGCATTGATTGATGCGCGGAATGTAAGTTTATATTTAATATTTTTCCACCTTACGGAATTTTCTGTTAATTTTACCATCGTAAAAGAATTTATGCACGTTTCATTTTTTTGGGATCATTTAATCGCTTGTTTTAAATCGCAAAAAATCCAATGACCATTTTCTTTTTATCGTAATTTCATTCTTTATTATATTAACCCCTTTTAATTCTCCATGTCCCAACTAAAATATCTGGCAACTTTACATATCGATCAATGTTTAATTTTAGAAGCAGGATAAAAGTAAAACGCCTTTCGACTACTCAATAATACTTCACGTGGGATTGTACAATCGGATGATGGACAGCTCAGGCAAATCCTCTTATCGATTCAAAGTATTTATGGACAGTGACTGGCAGGAAAGGAAACCGGTAGGTTTATGTTATTGGATTACAAGTGCAGATGAGTGGAAACAGAAATTATTTTACAATATTCAGTGGCAAATAAACATTATTCCTTTTAAATTAAAAAATTTAATTAAGCTAATTACTAAATTAAGATCATCCGAAAGAAAATATCGGAGACATAATCGGTAACATAACCTGAGCTTTTGGCAGGGATTCAGTAACCAAAAATCGACAGCAATATTGTAATGTTGTGAAATTTTATGAGGTATTTTCTTCAGACTGATTCTGTGCCGATCGAAATTCATGATGCAGCCACTGTAATAAAAGATGTGTGCATTTCTATGACAACTTCGAATAAAAGCGTACTTCTCGAGACTGTGCGATGTATTTGCCCACCTTTCGGCTATTTGGAATGGGTTGACGTAGACGAAGAGTCGCTGCCAGTGAATGTCACCCTGGCTGTGACTTATACTGATCAAGTCATTCAACCTCGCAATACGAGAATTAATCTGCGAATCGAGGACCCATCTCACCCGCAAACTCTGTGCACCAAAGCCATCTCACTGAAAATTCGACCGGTAGCAACCGACACAAGTTTATCAAGGATTAGCTCGTCTCTGTTCAATAACAGTGTTGACAAGGTAAAAAATTGGTGTGAAAAAGAGTTTCAAAATATCATTAGATATTCGGAATTTCTTATAAAATGAGCATGTTTATCCTCTCCCATTAAGCTTAAGAGAACTTAGAGAATATAGGCATACATGTAGACAAAAATTTTAATCAGACTCCCATAGGGAGTCCCAAGCCGCTAGTACGTTAATCTGACAAATATAACACTTAAAATATTTATTTTTATTGTATGTTAATATTTTCTCTCTAACATGCAAATTTGTCCATTGCATAATGTGCAGGCAAAAGTTATACAAATCAGACCTATTTGTGATCTTTACAATATTGCATTTCAGTCACCTCCGCCGACCAACCTTCAAGGCGTATGGAGAAGTCGCAGAAGATCATTTGGAGCATCAGAACAGAGCTTATTTCTAAGTATGTTAAATATCTGCAATATTAAATTACGAACAAAAACTATTTTTAACTCCACAAAACCATAGCTGATTCGTATACTTATGCGGCAAATATATTATTACATTTAGGATCGCCACAAGTTTGGCCCGATTTCGCATCAGCAATCCGAAAAACATCCCAGAACTTAGAGCAGCAATCCAAGTCGGCTGATCCTCAAACTGTTCGCAGAATAACGAAGTTAATAGCTCCAAACCTAACAAAACGCTCTACTTCGTATATCCCGACTGTTGCGAGAAGCCCACCTGCTGCGCGAAGCCCACCTGTTGCCAATAACACTGCTATTCAGCGTTCGCCATTATCGCTGCAAAGCCGTAATTTATCGGTGAGCAACGAATTTTATCTAATAAACATTCATCAACCGCGTTTGATATTCAGGACCTGAAGCAGGTGATGTCGCCCCTTCAATTGCAGAAAAAGCCACCGTTACCACAAAATAAAAGAAGAAGCAGAACAAAGTCGGAGGTGAGCAAAATAAAGTGTACACTCGATTCGATTATACATAGCCCCAGCTCGAGTGGAATGTTTGCCTTAAGCACGAGTTTTGTATAAGCGGTGTAATCATTTTTCTAGAGAATTCAGGCCATGTGTGAAATTTGTTTGATACATTACCCCTTAAGCAACTTAGACAGAACAATTAATCAAAGTAGATCAGATAAGTGTAGCTCAGCTTATGACATTTTGTTTACCATAATAATTTTGTTAAGAGCCTCTTTTTCGCTATTTTACAGTATAATGTGGATGCTTACAGGCTGACTCTGAACAGCAAAACGGACATGAAAGTGAATCAAACTTCTACCTGGACTCTAAGTCACCATCTCCGACCCCAAGCCAAAATGGGACACCTGACTTTAAAGCAACGTCTCCTGTACAAAAGAATAAGACATCGAAGCAAAAGAAGACACCAACAAAGCAACTTAGCTGGTGTGGCGAGAGGAAAAAACAAAATAGTGCTGGGGATCATGTTCACGAGGACACCCCCGTTTGTTCTACAGATATCGCCAAGGATCCGCCAAATCGATGTTGTGAAAATAACTGTCGAAATCGGAAGAAAATACCTTTACCAAAGGAGGAAGTGGAACTCTGCTTAGAGCGAAGCAAACGTGAAATCAACGATGACGGTGAATGGTGTAGAAATGGAACAGATCCAGACAAGAAGCCTAAGTTAGTTTGAAATTTATTTCTTTCATATGTTTAATATGTTCTATCTACTTCTCGATATTAAATTATTTAAAAAACGAATATAATATAATTAGTTTTTGAACAAATTATCACTTTTTGCAAGATAATTTAATTGAGTACATTTAGGAAGAAAAAGAACAAAAAACCCACTCCAAAGCCTGAAGACACGATAAAAGAAGAGCGAGCATTGAATAATTCACCCAAAACTGTTGGAGGACAGCCACCGGAAAATCAGTTTTGTCCGTCAGATCCTTACGCTGTAAGTAATCTTTTGTTCAGTAAAACGAATATTTTTCACAATATACAAAAAATTTTCCAAAGTTGTTTATTAAAATTTTAAAGGAAAATAAAAGTTTCCGAGGCTCTTAATTGTTTTTCAGTGATAATAAAATACTTTGTCGATGTGATTCCTTGCTTACTAAATATATTTATTTCAGTTAAAACGAGTGTGCAGTCAAAAATTCTATGGAGGATTTGACAAACTACGTTGGAAAAGGTAAATGTATATTTATGTGTCCTGCATGATATTGTTGTACTTTTGATAGGATTTGTGGTAAAATGTCTATATTAGGAACTGCCTGGTTGTTAATAATCTGTCTGTTTATAATATATATGAAGGTTCTAATTAATAATGAAATGTTACTCTTCAATCGTGTTTTCTATCATTTGGAATCGCTAGAAATTTATTTTTGATTTCATGCAATAATTTCTAACATTTTGTACAAAATTTCATTTTTAGCCTGTTTTTATAATATATTTTCGTCTTTCACTTAAGGCCAATTTTTCAACAAAACATGTTTACATTAAAATGCACGTAAAATTGTTGTACCCATAAAATTATGTTGACCAGCGAGCTGCCAAATTTTACAGAAAACTGGTTTTGAGGCATTATAGTTCTTATCGCAGATTAAAATCTACAATTTTATGGTAATAACACATGAATTGTATCATCAATTATTGCCTTATGTTTCAAGTACTTTGTATTTTTTTCTGAAAGTCTGCTCTGATATCCTCAGTCATCGCTCAATTTCGTTTATATTGTTACAATTCTACGAGTCTCGAAAATACTTCAGATTCTCTGAGTCCAATGTCTGTAAAAAGGGTTATGCAATAATTTCTCTTCTACTTTATTTCATTTACTTTATTTCGCAGATGCCTTCATATTATTCTTGCGCACGGTAACTCACTTAATTATTTCCTTAGTTCAAATTGTCTTATTTATTTAAGAAAGTCACTAGATTCCATTTGTTATTTGGCAAATAACCAGTAAATTTGCATACTTTTGTATAAAATGTCGCAATTACGGGTATTCCATGATAATAAAATTTTATTCATAAATGGTTGACTGATGCAAGAAAATACAGTTACTGTATTCTGTAGTATAATACAGATTGGCACAAAATTAAAGAAGGTCAACGAATTTTGCTCTGATAGTCAGGAATTTGAAATCACATAATGCTCATTAAATGCTACCAAATTCTAAAACATAATGCCGATGACCTTCCTGGTTTTCTTACCTAAATCATCTGTCACATTAAAATTCTTCCGAATCATCCAGCACCAAAAAACAAAGAGGGCATCCCACTTGAATTAATGCGAACATTTGCGGTTAAACCCTGCTGGCGTGTTCCTTTTCATACCTAATATGGTCACCGCCCTTTTGCAATGAACCAAAAAAGAGAAGAATTGAGTGAAAATAACGCCTTTATAAGCGATGATCGCATTCTTGAGGTGGTCAGTTTCATTAATCTCCAGCAACCATTTCTTTCTTGTCGTCTCGCCAACATTTTGATTTGTTAGCATTAGATTCTCGTATAAGATGGATAAAATTGAAGCAACTGCGGTTTACTTAAAGCCACAGGCGAAGTAATTTCGAATGAAATTCATAAGAAAATGATCCCAAATAAATTTTGATTCCATTTTCTTGCAAGCCCCGGTCTTTCGTTCAGCGGTGCATGAAGTCTAATTTTGAGTTGATGTTAAAAATATCCTTTTTCTAACCATTTGCATTCCCCACTGAAATCGCTACAAAACACAAACCAAAGTGCATCATTAGAGAGTTTCGGAGCGCTAAAAATATTTTTCCTATTTCAAACGCGCCTCCCTCTTTCAAATCCAGAGGGCCGTGATCGTAATTACAGATTTTCCTTTTCAAAATCAAATACTTTACCAAAACATGTTTTCTTATTCAAAGTGAGAGACAGAAAAAAGAGACGTTCTGTGATCGGAAGGTGGTTGCCTATAAAAGAGACACTTCCAATGGTGCATCAACACACGGTGCCATTTATGGTCTTTACTCTGAACAAAACTGTGTTAATCATTTTTTACGTGATTATTTAATGCAGTTCTTGAATTCCATAATTTTTTGAAGCGTTATTATCAAGAATAAATCTAATGTTGGCTGTGCAAATTATACTTCCTGCCACATTTTTAGAACTATTACATTTCTATACCGCCAGCTTTGGAACTGTCCGATTTCTGTAGGCATTGGGGGAACCCACCAAATAATTCACAACTTTTTGATACATTCGCAATTTTTAATAAAGTTCGAAGCGAATTGCTGAAAATTACGTTTTTGATGAAACATAATAATTTTCTTTCCGAGTATGAGCTAAATTGAGCCGTTATTGCTTCAGTTCGACAAAACTTTAATGCATTTCCCACGCAACTTGCATGAAACGGAGATGTAGCTGCTGTATCTGTTCTGTATTTATTACTTAAACAATGTAATAGACAATAAAAAAAGCATATCGTTTTTGTTCTAAGAGCCATTTTTTATATTTGTTATTGTTTCACAGGTTTAAAGGAATGTCGCGAAAAATAATAGTTCCAAAATCAATTCTGTGTCCGACGTCTCCTTCAAACTCCAAACGAATGTATCATTCATAGTCTTTGTCCACCCTCCTAATAGAGTTCAAAACATTGTTTAGGTTAGTCACAAATTCTTTGACGTTTTTTAACTGTTCTATCTAACTTATCATACTGATCAAGTTCTATTCTCTTTAACGGGAAGTTTTGACGTGCGTTTAAATCAGGGATTGGGCATTCCATTGATTCCAAAATAACAACAAGAGAGGTCGAGTTGGGCGAAGGCGGCGTCTGGGGGACAGCGCCGAAGGCGGCACCTCCTCCTTCACCTGTTTGTGTTATTAATGTCAAGTCATGTGCTATTCACTCTTAGACATATCATGAACAGTTCCTTCTCCGCTTTGTTGCCTGATCTATAAAAGGAAACATGAAACTGATCATCTTCATACTTTCAGAGTGACCTGCGATCTTCAACCAGTACCATGTTTACACGGTTATTTGTTTTTATTTCCTTAGTATTGGTGGTGAAATGCTTGCCTATCGAAGTCAAAGCACCGGATCATCCAGCAAATGAGCAACAAGAGACTCCAGGTTTGTTTCATGTCATTTGATTGTTGTTTTTTATATGCTCCAACCTTGTGATATTTCAGAAGAAACTTTTCAACGCTCTGATCTCAATGGCGATAAGAAATTGAGCTTTGACGAATTTCTTCACACAGACCAGGTAAAATATTAACAAGTGTTTTATATGGTAATCAGTGAATGTGCCTAACTATTACAACAACATCACTTCTAAAATTAATAATTTTTACCCAATAGACCACACGACGACGAATTTATATTGTTTAATATTAATGATACCGAACTTTAAAAACATTTTATTGCTAATATTTTTTCCAAAAATGATTTTTTATTGTTAACTTTACAAAACAATTATTTGGGGTTAAACGAGAGAAACTGTGCATAAATCACAGGCCAGGAATGTTGATTGTAATCATTTGCTGAAATAAATGACCGAAATAATATTTTAGCTCTTTGAACAATTGAAACGCGAGGAATTCAGCGGTCTTGATGCCAATCGTAGGTTTATTTTGACTTATAAAATCCATGTAATTAGTTTTTTAACTTAAACGGTCACACATATTTTGGTTTTTAAACTAGAAAATAAATAAACTTTTAATATGTTTCAAATAACAAAAACACAGAAGATCTTCTTTCAAATACCTCATGTAAAGGATACAGGCAAAGGCACACATATATTTGAAATATAATATTTCAATTCATTTTTTAGATGATGGCGTTGTCTCAAAAGGGGAATACGATTCGCACTTTCAGAAAGAGAAGGAATCAAACGATGACGCAAAGGCGGAATATTTCGGGCAAATCTTTGACGTAAACATTTTATATTCTTCAAATAAAATTTAATTGACTTGTTTTAGGAGTTTGACGAAAACTTTGATCTCAAACTGAGTCAAGCAGAACTTCAAAAGGTACTTGAGAAAAGATTCTTGCTCAAACCGCGCGCCAATTTTCCCCAAATTTTTAAAAGTTTCGACGAGAATAACGACGGAGTGCTCTCCCTGGACGAATATGTAAAACTAGACGCTGATTTGCCATTCCAGGAATTTGACCCCATCCAGAAGCCAGGAACGCCGGTAGCGCAAACACCCGTCGTGAACGACAGCAATGACCAATCACCAATTTTGGCGTTCAAGACAGAGAAATTACCGTTGGCGAAAAATAAGTTCTCTGAAAAGTTTTGGTAGATAAATATCCTTTGTAAATTATTTCTAACGTTCTCTTGTCCATAGCTTTGATTGTACATAATATTTACGTTTGCAATTTATTCGAATTTGTACAAAGCCATTCAATTAGCAATAAATATGATCAAATAATAAAACGTGCATGTATGGATTTTATATTTCACAAAGTATCGACTGGAAAACAAAGCCTTGGCTTCATTTTCCTAAATACATTTCAATAGGTGAGATTAAACATCTTATATTTTTCCTAAATACATTTCAATAGGTGAGATTAAACATCTTATATCGATAAAGGAACTTATGTGACATAAATACAGAACTATTACGGGTAGTTCTAAAAATATTATGATATATAACTAAAACCATTATAAACATACTCCAGAATTCCAATTCACGGTACATTAAGTAAGTATTTGTAATGAATAAAATGAGAATTAAAAGAACACAAAATTGCAATTTATGCTATTTATTTCATGTGAACGGTAAAATATCTGCTATTGAACAGGTATACCAAAGTTTCATACATTTACATTCCTTTTTTACTGTTTTCTGTTTAATTTTCCTTTAATATCCCAACATTTACGAGCTGCGAGGTCAGTGTTCAGCATTATAATGTGTATAATGCAGAGCAAAGACATAGCAAAAGTCTTTCTTCTTCAACAAAGAAGCTGGTCACTTGTTGTTTACTTCTTTCCGTTTGGAATTCAATGCTAAATCCCTTTGGAAAGTAAATCGGAAGTAGGGCCGGGCTCTCCGTGGCGGTTTATTATTTTCTCTATTGTCCAACAGGTTAATAGGCTTGTCAAATATTTTGGCTTCTCCCGCCACCTAAACTTACTGTTTTGTTTGCTTTTATAATAAGCTGTCGGACAATTTTGTTACGGGCCTTATCGCATGCAGTTGGGATTTGTAGTCAGGTCCACTGACTCGGTAGCAACAAAATCCTGCACTTTTGGTTGACCTGGTTGCTGCGCCTCCCGCGCGCTAATTGCCCTCCACTAGCTTATTTGCCGATAATATTTAGGGAAAACTGGGCAAATGAATTTGAAAGCAAGGTAAATCTCGGTGGAATTATAGATGGTTGTTCTAAGCTGCGGACCATAATAATTAGAGATTGCTGCTTAAATCTTTGCGCTTCTTCGGATCTCTTTTTCGGTCATTAGAATGAGCTGGAAATTATTCTGTCAGTTTCATTTTTGTGAGAAAACTTTGTCAATATTAGTTAAATTCAAATGTATGAAATGTGTTTTTCACTCTAACATAAAGCGCAGGAAAGGACTGATGTCTGTCGCATCAGACCCATAATGTGCTAATGTTAAGTTAAAACTATGAACTTGGAGTTGTCCTGTATTTCGCGACAATTGTCTAGAAGTATGTTGAATAAATTCCCCGCGAGAAAAACCGCACCTAAAGTTGTGTTTTCCTGATTTTTAAACAGTAATAAACAAAATTCGCGGTAAACGTTCAATTTACACGGCGATTTACACATTTAACGGACACTGCATGAAAAGTTGTGCTTCATTCGCAGAAAACAACTAACGGCATAGAAATTAAGAATATAGGACTTTACAGGTATCATAAGTAAAATTAATCATTCACCTGCTTGGTCGTAGCTACTTTGTTTGTAGTTTTTATGTTGACACGCGATAGACTATTGTTGTTTAATAGTTTTACCATTTTAAGTATTATGGCATAACTATATCGCACAGATTTTTTCAGCTAGCGTGCCTCCAGACTATTTATTTCTTGAAATTTACAAGTTTTTGGTTCAATCTACGGATGCGACAAGTTGCGAAATATTTAGCAAGCTTTACAGTTTTTCAAAGATTAATTTACGGTCCAATCAAAAAAATTGTAGGAAAACTAGCTGTGCTGCGCCGCCGCTCTCGCGGCGTCCCCCCCCCCCCGCCGTCAGTATGCCCCATTTTTCAAAAAAAAATTTTTGTCTAAAAAATTTTGTCTATATTTTGTCTAAATTTTTTGAAAATCTGTATCAGCACATCCGTACGAACATTTTAAGCTATCACTTGCCCGGAAACGATCGGCGAAAGTGGTCTAAACGTGAGTGGACAGACATCAGACGGACACTGGCTTCTTAGTAAAGTAACATATAGAAAGAATAGAGAAAAGAGTAGGAAGAATTTTGCGGATTTTGTTTTTGCCAAATTTTCCTACTAACTAAAAATATAGATTTACTCCTTTTTGTAGTAATCTAGTGTGTTATATATCAATTAGTTATGCCGGAATCATAAGGATTTGTTACTCTAACCTATTAGAAATCGATTGCGGTTTAGCAGAAAGGGACAGTTGGGCGCCCAATTTGCCTTCCCTCCGTTCATTTCGGATCAGAAAATCCCTAAGTATCAATGTCAGGCATTATTATTACTATTCTTATAATTGCCTACCAGCATTGAGTTGAGCGCCGCTACTATCAGTCATTGCAACCTATCTATCTATGCCTGCCCACTCTCCAGAACTCATTTTTCTGTAGAAGGACACACAATAGTATAAATCTCATAATACAACCCAAATTATTATTACTTTTGTCCTTGAGTTCCCAAATTGGCTAGGAACATCGATGGGTTTGCGAGTGCAATTGATCCAGCAGCATACCTCTGCAATCCTTTGCGCGAAACCTCAATAATTGAGCAGTAATTCTATAAAGTGACATTTGTACACGGCGAATCATTTGAAAATGTTTTAAAGTTTAAATTCCAGCGTAGAATTGTAGAATATATGCTTGAATCCAGTAGGCATGTCCGTAATGGTGGCAATTGTTTCATTTGTCATTATTGATACACTTCTTCAATAAATTAATATTTGAACTTTCGTTCTCTCTTTTCCCACACCAACTTCTCTTTCAGGTGCGACATGCGCTAATTACAGTCACCTCAAACGACGCTAACCACCATGCCCGAGGTCATAGAACAAGTTCTTTGGACAAAATAATTTTACTCATTCAAAATCCGCTAAACTCATAATTGCACTCGAATGTTTTGATATATATTGCGTAGAATCTTGGGCGAACTTTTATTTTGATTAGGACGAAATCCGTTCCAAAGGACTGCACAATATTCCAAATTTCTGCTCTTTGTTCCATTCTGTTATTGTTTTACCCAAACGTGTGAAGAAATTCACCAAGGCGACGATATGGCAGAGTGCAACTTTATCCGATGCATGTCGATTTGATGATTAATTAATCCGCGATGTGAACTGCCTTCTCCGCGATCAGCCCAGTCTACCAGGCAGACAGGTCCAACGAACAATGCTCTGCGCGAAAATCCAGAGCATCACTCCCTCTTCCAACAATGCTGTGATTATTATTGTTCGGATTACCCGAAATAACAGAAAATGGGCGCCATGAGGGAGAAAGCTGCGGATTATTACTGTTTATGTATCGCTTGTGAGGCTACTGTCAGCCTATTCTCACTTCACAGGCCGCTCTAATTGTATAATAGTGGACAGTGGGTGGACACTTGAGTGGCCCAAAGTGGCCTCTTGACTAATCACCAATCATAAATATTGCTGCTGTCATCTGGATTCTATGACCCCAAATGGTGCCCCGGTCGCAGTGACGCGACCTTCAATGTATTAAGATTTAATATTTGTGTCTTTAGGGAATTTGGGAAGGCGATAGGTCTGTGATTGTGTGGCTTTGGTGTTGATGAAAGCTACCCCGATTTCTTTGGTCAGTGGGCCGGGCGTTGACAATGGTGGACAAGTGATGATGACTTTTTTGTTTCCCTTTTGATTTTGTTGAAATGATGAACAAAGGCGAGCGAGAAAGACCGAGACATTGTGCACCGGTCTCATTGCATTATGGATTTGCAACCCCGATCCAGCTTTATACATCCACTGCTTGGAAATGTTACGCAAACATTATCAGTAACTTTTTTCTCACCAAATCAACTTATTAACAAGGTGTATTTTATGGGATAATCTTCTTGGGCGGCAAAATATTTCTTGCGCCATCGCGTTATTGTTTGTAATTGGCAATGTTTGTAATTGGCAATGTTTGTAATTGGCAACTGAATTACGAACGAACGAAATTTAAGCGAAGAGCTAGATGTTGGCGAAAAAATTAGCTATGAACATTTTCAGCCTAAACTTTAAGTGGCCATAACTCTGAAACTTTCTGGGCTCAGAATACAATTTTTTCGTGAGCATTATTTTGGCCTAAGTTTAAGTAAAATCTAAATTGGCGCCAAAGAGGATTTGTCCATATTTAATTTTTAATTATTTGCTTTTGATAAAAGTGCTACAACATAAAGAATTTTCGCTGTTTTTATGTTCTATTGTTTATTTCAAGATTTCAATGTGGGATAGTAATTTGAACTTAGGTGTATCTGGGTAGTAATTTTCATGTTACGATTTCTCCAGAATATTTTATCATATGTAGTTTTATGAAATTCCAAAACTTTGCCATTAAGTCTCTAAGTTCTAATTTGGCATCCACAGCCCGGTTTGTTATTGTTATTTCTGCAGTTATCCATGTAATCACCTAGGCGTGTCGCCGTAGTGTTTTTGTTGCGGTTTTATTGCGGCGATGGGTCATCTCTCGTACTTCAGCCGACGCCTGCTCGGGTCCATAAATCACAGCTGCTCATAGTTTGTGTGGTCTGCCTCTTCGGGATTTCGCACCCAAAATGCAGCGGCGCCTCGTTTTTATGATTAGCTGACGATATGACTACTTGGAAAATGTGACATTTTATAGCTGGAGAGCAATATCTCGCAACTTTCGTTGCTGTTTACGGTCTCCCCTTCAAATTATTAGTTTCGACCAATAACACCTCGATTTGCCGATAGGCCATCCGTTTAAATTTTTGTTTTATCCATAATTGGTCCTTTATATTCAGTTGTAGCTGAATAGCATATGATTATGCTTATGTTATTTTGCAAATGTTTCTTGCATATCAAACTGTCTAGAAAAATGTTCTTTCAATTGAACATTGTTTGATTATCTGTTAACTGCAATGTTTCAATGCCGTAAGATGTTCAATTTAACTATTCGACATATATACAACAGATAGAAAAATTTTCTTTACTTGTTAGCACTTTATGAATTTAAGTTCAATGAGTACTAAAACTGTCTCTAAGCTATTTTGTGGTTAGAAACGCAAATATTATTGTTAGATATTAATTAATTTTATTGTCGCTATGTTTTTATTTAATGCGGAATTTCAGTAACAATCTATTTTCAGCTTTATTTAATGTAATAATCGGAAAATGTCAGTCGATACACTTCCTAACAATATTTCTAACTCTGAATCGACCACTATTCACTTGGAATATAGCGCTGCCCAAAGCCCCATAATTCAAGAAAAGTGCAGCTCACTTTCAAATGAATCTCACCCCGAAACGCAGTATGTGAGCCAAACTGAGCTGCTTTCGCCAGGCTCATCAAACTCACTATTCTTTGATCAATCATCTCCCTTTTCTAAAGCAAATGTGACACAATTGTGCGTTGACGCCAATTCACTTATTTTGCATGAGGATTCTGAACAAGAAGAAGTGATAGAGGATCTTAATTTGGACAATACCATTATGCAAGCTGAGGAACAGAAGCACGATCTCGAAAGCGATGCACGACCTTTTGTGAGCACAGGTATTAATATATTGTCTATATGTACCTGCTCTAAGTTCCCTCACATTCTAAGGTCGCCAAATTCCAATATTTGGTACCATTCTCACGCTAAGGCAACGGTGCATTAGAATCCGGGATTCCGAATCCAGATGCCCAAAATCTGACCCCGAATTCGAATTCCCCGGGTACTAAAAATTTCGGTCTGAAATGGCAAAAAGCCATAAACTACAAATTTTGTAGTTAAAAATTGTCACGAAAAAGACTACAGACAAAATAAGGTACCAAAGATCACAGCTATGATACGACTCACAGCTTTAGCTTACTTGGGGGATGGAAAAGTAAAAATGGATGGTGATAATGCGCTAAAAGTTGGTATTAAAAAGAAATGCACGGTAAAATGAAAAGTGTGACAATTTTTATAGTTCTAAAATATAACTTTAGGTGCCAAAGAAGAAAGCGAAGAAGGAAAGCAACAACATGCGCAAAAAGAATCAGAAGATAATTGTGATGAGACAACAGAAATTCACTATGAAAATGACTTTGATGACAGTAGTATTTGTACTGGCCAAGCACCTTTGGTCGATGGGGAGATGTCACAGGATGATTCAGAGAGCAGAGATCTGGACCACCAAGATAATGTAGAGGATAACATGGTCGATGTTCAACGCAAATGGCTCGACGAGATCTCAACGGGTGCAGAGATGGAAACACTGTCTATTCTTTACGCTAAGTCAATTCTCGATCCGGCAGTGTCAAACGGTCTTGGCACTCGAGTGGCGATAGGGTGGGTAATATTATTGTGAAGAAAATACCGAAATTCTCTAATTAGTCCCCCGAGAGACGTGTTAAATCGTAAGTTTTAAAAAAATCAAATTTCACAACCATTTTCTTCCTATATTTTCAATGAGATAATTTTTTTTATAATAGTAGGGTTTTATTACGTAACACGGCAAGATCTACACGAATATGCACTTAGTTTTAGTCGGGCGGACCCGCAAGTACGTTTGGCATTCTATGTGAGTGGGGGCTTATTTGAGGGCGGATTTGTTAGAGAATCCACAGTAATTAAGCGATTGTTCTAGTGCATTGAAATATGCTGATACTTTTTTGTTTTATAATGTTCTGGCGTTGTTATTCAGTTTATAACAGTAATATTTAAGGACGCAACGTTATTAAATATCGATTACATTATAAAAACAGTAAACTAAACATATTTATTTACCACATTTAATTTAAATTTATGATTTCAGGTGTAATGAGCCAAGTGACGCGAGAGAGTTAGATAAGAATCTATCCAAATCTGTTCAGATGCCTTCTACCAATCGTAAACCCGAAGTAGTTGCTGCAAGTCCACCTGGTGAGCGATTATCTAAAAGTTTGTACTATACACCCAGTACTATTGGGTTGTTCTAAGAGTTCGTTTCGTTTTATGTTTGTCCGCATTTTTCTAACATTTTTGGTATGTATCATTTTCTGATTACACTTTTCCAACCTATCGAATCAGGACATAGGGGTGGGAAAAGTACTTTTTCTGAAACGCCAATTTTTCTGAAACAATGGCATATTTTGTGAAAAAATGGTCATTTAAAAATGTTTAAATGTTATAAAAGCTTTACAATTTTTTCTGTAAATAGGGTTTTATGGATATTTTAATGCGGTGATTCCAAATCTGCAATCAGTCATTTTTTGTATCGCTATCACGTCAAAAAACAATAATGTAACAAATTCGCTAAAATGTACACTTTGTTTGTCAAATAATGGCCTTTTTATGCGATATTAATCATTGTATCTACTCTATTTGAAAAAAGGGTAATATTCTGTGAGAAAAAATGTCACATATAAAAAAATTGATTTTTCCAAAAAGCTATTTTTGGGCAAAAAACGGCGTTTCAGTAAAATAAGACATTTCCTACCCTATTTCTGGATTCTATAGGTTGGAAAAGTGAAAAACGATTACTCGCCAAAAAGTGAGAAGAAGCAAATGAAAATAAAACGGAACGAACAACTTTTGGAACCCTATTATATGTGAATGCTTTTTTCAGCGAAGCCAAGACGCTGTATCGCTCGGTTGATGCCAACTCATAGCCCGAAAAGCACTCATATGGGCAACCCACATTACTCGAGTCTCTCCAGTTCGATGTATGCTTCAATCCCCTCCACAAAATCAAAACTGTCAACGGAGTCAAGAATCAGAGATTGCTCGAGTCTGGCCACAACGTCTGTGATGAGCTCATCGTTGTATCAAAATAACAGTACAATTATTTATTTACCCCCGTCTAAATACAGTTGTCAAAATATAAAAAATGGCGGCAGTTCCAATCCTACGTCGTCTAAAACAGTCGTCATTAAAGCTCCGCGTATAATTGACGAAAACATACGCTCATCAACTTCAAAGCTGCTATTTGCCTCTTCTCTGCCTAACGGTCATGGACTTACAGACAGCCTTACAACTTACAGCCAGGATAGCGAGGAAAGTTATCTCCATTCTCAGGTTTGTTTTTAGGTTGGCAAAAAATTGCAGTAAAATTCTGCTTTTAGGCAGCCTCGTCTACTTCCACAACAGATGGAGAGGTTAATGATTACTCACAGGTGAGCAATGATTATCTTTACATATAGCTAAACAATCAAAGAAGAATTAACCCTTCATTGCCGAGTGTATCCGATCGGATACGTTTTTGATTTGCTAAAGACTTCACAAAAAGAAAGAAACGAATGAGTGTTCATTATTCATACAAAGAATGTGTCTGTAAATAGATCACATAGAAAAGAGAACTAAACAATGTGATTTTGATAAAGACAGCTCACCAAAAGGAAAGCTAATGGTAACGCAGACATTCTGCCTTTTGTCTATGGCTCCGGCAATGAAGGGTTAAGTAATAAAATTTTGGTGTACGAAATAAACCATGAGAATGTTAAAAACAAAATATGGCAAAAATAACTAGTCAAGTTTTAATGTCACAAATGTATAATGTGCTGCCAATCCCAAACGATTTGTTTTTGTCATTACTGGTCCCTTTAGCCTCAAATTTTTGATCATACATGAATTTTAGTCGGAATCACAGAAAAAGGTGATTAATGATCAAAGTGTATATGTATAACGTTAAAATGTTTTAATTGTAGCTTCCCTTGTGCAATGATAGTCAATGGCAGCCATCGAAGCAGTCAAATTCGGCTGTTTACGAACCAAAAATCGAATATCGGACAGATAGAAGGAGTCGAAGCAAAATTCCCCGGATGAGTTGTGTGCCGCCTACATTTCGGCATTCTATTCGAATTAACGATGATGACAACGAGGAAATCCTTATTGCCGGACCGAACAGCAATGGACATAATTGTGGAGAAAGGTATCACCTTACAATTATTTTTGACTATTTTTACTTTTTTAGGCTGTTTGCTTGTTCTCAATCGAAAGAAACAAAACCTGTACCTCGCAAACTCAATTCATCTTCTCCAAAATCCACAGACTCCGTGGGAAGCAGCCAAGATTCAGGACAATGCTCAGGTATATTTAAATTACGTTCAGTTATATTTACTCATTTTGCTATAATATATAACCAATTATACCTAGTTTAGGAGGCCCTGATAATTCTCCGCCGTCCTCAAATTGCCGACCGAGCGAGAAAAGTTTTCTGCCAGGATATGTTCGCATGGCCAGTATGTGACATTTCTTCCTTGAACTATTTTAGTGAATTACTCATGTTCAACATTTCAGGTACAATGGACCACATATTAAGGTGAGTTTTATTATTGTTCTTACTAAGATCGATAATGAAAATGCAGTGTGCAAAATAATGCGTTGGTAATTTCGGCACAGGGAAACTAATTTAGTTTTGTACGGATTTTATCTCTAAACTGTTCTACTAAAATATCTTACCTAGCTAAATATAAGATTGATCACTCTACTATGGGAAAAAGAAAAAGTTCCATGTTGTACTTCTTTTGTTTCCTATCCCAAATCTCAAGTATAAAAAGTCACTTTGAAATCTTCGTAGTGCTTCAGTGATATTTACAAATGAATTAATTGCAGGACAAGCAGCGCAATATTCTCATTACTGAATACAAACCCCCGCGACGAAAGAATTTCCAGAGAATTGCACCATAAAGTCAACCACTATATTCGAATCATTCGGCAATCGCCTTGCGCAAACCAAGCTATTGAATCAGTAAATATATAAACATATTTTATATTTTATCCACTTTATAATTTTAGGATATCGAATTGGTGATATGTGCAATGCGCGATGCGGAAGGCGACGCAAGCATGAAAGGTTGCCCACTGCAACTCTCTGACTATACCGCCATCGTTATACGTAAAATGTTGGAGCAATCTATGATTATATTTGTCAGAGTGAGCATTTTAAACCCACTTTAAAATAACTGTTTACGGAAAAAAGCTTTTTGATATAATTAATGCAAATATATGCTAAAATAGCTCTTAAATGTAGTATGAATAATAGGGTAAACAAGTTTGAAAGTTTAAGTTCAACTTTATTTTAGATAATTTGTAACTATTTATTTGATTGCGTTAACAAAGACCATTTATTGGTAGTTGCTTTGGAACACCTCATCCACCTATTACTGTTTGACGACGAATCTGTGAAATTGGAAGCAATCAAGGTTGGTGTCAGTCTTAATTTCATAGCTTATTCAATCTGCGGTTACATAGCGACCGATTCCAGCAATCGTAACCACCATCTGACAGCCGAAAATTCTTTGCGAGTTGAAAAAATTTCGGTGCCAGGTGCATTATAACAATTCTTACCTCTCCCACAATGGATTGGGCGTGGGATTCAGTGTCGGGGATGTATTGTAACCACTTTTCCCCGGCGTCAATAGTGGACGCTATTGAATCGCAGCTAAAATTTCTTTGATAATTGAATGGTTCTAGGGAAATGCCGTAGATAATATTATCGAATTCTGCCGAATGGCATCTACACCGTCGGGGACTCAGCAGCTACTTCTCAGGAATCTCGCCGTTTTGTGCGGTACATCAAGAGGATGTCTCCAACTTTTATCCGTAATTTTTTATACCTTCGTATCAATGGAATGCTAATAATACTAAATTTTTCTTCGTTGTGACTATTTGACATAATGTTGAGCTATTTCATTTTCCGTTTGTCCATTCTACTTTTCGCCACTCGCCTAAGTTCCGTTGTTTCAGATCGGCGGCTTCGATGTGATCATGCATATTCTTTGCGAATCACGCTCCGAATGCAGCGTGGAGGCCGCAGGCGTCCTAACTCAGCTCACAAATCCTCGTCATTCATTCGTGAAACTGAATAATTCCTTGCGAACATGCTTGCTGCGCCTGCTGGGTTTGGTCGATGAATGTGCCAATTCAGAATCTTTTCTTTTGTGCACCGCTGCCATATCCAATCTCAGCCTCCAAAATTCTAACGCAGCGGTTGACTTGCTTTATCAGCACAATGCAGTATTGCGATTGATACAAACTCTCAACCGGCCCCATTGCGCGAATTTATTCGTCCAGGAGCAAATTGTAACGATTTTCTCTCGGCTTGCCAGTAGAGGATACGAGCAAGCACTCATAGCACAAGGAGCCATTCCTGTATTACTTCAAATGCTGACTGTGGTCGATGCCAATAAGGCTTCACATGGCGAATTTTGTAAGAGGATTCGTTATAAGGCTGCAGTATGTTTGGGCACAATCTCTGCATCAGGAATTGGCCTCAAGGCAATATACGAGAATCGCGGTAAGTTGTGTTCTTATTCAGCTCGTGCATCAAAGCATGGTAAACGTTTGTAGGAACATACTGTTAGCTTCCAGTAACTCTTGGTCTATGTAAGTTACATACATGATGTAACTAGAAGTTAAAACGTACAACCATAAAATTAGGCTTTAGAAAACTTAGTCAAAACTGAATATGCTCGCATTTCCTTTAATGAAATAATGATATCTTCTAATGTTTCATATAATTTTAGGTTATAATGAGCTATGCGAAGTACTCCGCGCAGAAGGATACAAACCATCACCTCTATTGTTAATCTGTTCGAGCATAAAGCAACGACTGGAAACAACATATCAAGTTGAGACCTCGGTTTAAAAATAGTCATCTGATGTAGTTTTTATGAAACTATTGCTATACTAACATTCACTTAAAATATCTGAACCTTATCTCATTAAATGCATTATATAGACTAATATTTGGACATGTTATAGTTTATTCTATAACATGTTAATACAAGCGCCGAATAAACAATAACATAAACATTTTATCTGTAATGATGGACAAATGAGGCAATTAAGGAATCGTCAATTATCACAAAAATTGGCATAAGAATATTCAGCAATGTATTTGGGAATGGCGTTAATGGCATGCTCGTGGATCGCCTCCAGCACGAGCAATAGACTCGATGAGCAAAGTCAATTCATTCGGCAGATTATATTCTTCGGCCAATTGCTTGAGCACTTCAAGACTGTCGTAGCCAGCCATAAAAGCATTTATCTTGGCGGCAAGTACGGAATCCACCACTTCGGCTTCGGATAATTTTAACTAAATTAAATAATCTGAACGACTAAAACGACTAAAACTTACTTGATTAAAAATCGGTCGTTGACAGCGAAGCCAATATTTTTGATGGTAATCTTCAGCCTGGTAGAATATGTCCAACTTTGTCAAATATGTCTGAATCTTCGTGGATCCATATTTTTTCTGAAATAATTTTTATTGTGGCGACGTAATAACGCAAAAAGAAGCAAAAAATAGAGAAATATAACGAAGCGTACTTGTGCTTGTGCACAAGTACAAGCAAGTGCTATTTCATTTAACAAAAATTTGGCAAATATTGGACAAAACGGTTTTTTATTCGAATTTCCTTTTGCGATGTAACTTTTTCCAAAAAGAGAAATATTGCCGCAAACGTCATTTATCCACGGTATAAAGTACCTGCTGTTGGCTCAGCGCGCTTTCTGCTTCACTCTTTTGTTCATCATCAATGTAGAGAATAGCTGATTGATACTGTTTTTTGTGCGGAACTGTGGGGTTATGGTGTGCAAAGAACCAATCCAGCAAGTCCTTGTAAGTGCACTGTTTTTCATCTGAACTCATACAATCACAAAGTACCCATACATATAAAAAATGTTTTTTTACCGTATTGTAGCTCCGTTACTTCTGTGTGGTCGCCAATATTTGCATATGTGGGATTGAGCATTTTTCCACCGGCATATCCCACTCGAGTTTTCTTGACTCCACTCAGCTTCGCAAATGAGGATTCCACTCCCCAGAAGCATTGCATTCCAACATAGGCACGTTTCAAAGGAGAGGCCATCTAAAATGGTTTTGTACATCCTTGATCGATCCAATGGTACTTGTACATGTTTCTTTATAATTTTTTAAATTTTAAGACACATTTTAGAAGTTTTGAAACAAATTTTGATAAAATTGCAAATGTTTATAAACTTATATTACCGTAAATCCTCCAATAAGTCCCCCGGGGGACTTATTGTTTCGTAAGGGTTTTCAAAAAAATTTTTCAAATTTCAAACTCAAATTTCTCCGATATTTTCAATGACAAAGTTTTGGCATTGGGGTTTTTCTTACGTAACTCGACGAGATCTACACGAATATGCACTTAGTTTTTTTCGGGCGAGACCGCAAGTACGTTTGGCATTCTGTTTGAGGGGGGACTTATTTGAGGGGGGGACTTAATTGAGGGGGGGACTTATTGGAGGATTTACGGTATAAATTATTTATATTATAAATTTATAGAAGTGGTTTTCTGCAAGTGAGAAGCATGATTTCCTCGCTATGTTTGCATTTAAGAAGAAAATATGAGATGATTCGAGTATTGCAGCAAATGCATTTTTAAGTAAAAGGACAATTTTCGCAACTATAGGAAATATTTTACGGGCATCCGATATTTTACGAGAAATATTTACAGGTGAATTTGATGACGCAACTTTTATTTATGACGAAACTCAACAAATTATACAAAAAAGTACAAATTTATTCCTTCAGAGAGAAAGTTTGCAGCATTTCCTCCTCCATTGGATGCACTTTTCCAGGTATAATCAAACAATGCAAAGGCGAACCCAAATCCGCTGAGCACATTTGTTCAAGAGTGCAATACACAATCTGAAATTGTTAAATTTAATTTAGAAATCAGAACTGCTACTTCACAGTATCGAGCAAATTTCAAGGAAAATTTCAAATGATGACGAAAAATGATGCTTCCTTAAACTTCTTATATGGAAAAAAATATTTGTTGCATAGGAAATGACGTTGTTTATGGTTATGAAAATGTCCTTATTTTAGTTTATTTACAAAATAAAATATACACTAAGAATATAGAATAGGAACATTGAATAGGGAAATTTTTGTGTCTTCATATCAAATATATGTTCTTGATTGTCCACATAAAATTCTCACCTTTTGATTGTCCCACCCAACTCGAGCCAATCCTACCACCATTGTGTCTTTGGTATAGGCTAAAATTAGTATTTATTCCGGCTGCACTGTTATTTACAGCCAAACCTGTTTCGTCATTTGTCTCATTCCTTCGTTCCCATATTGTAATTAATTGTTTCGCAGCGTCCGAGCAGCTAAAATTATAAAATTTCACGCACAATCCGGTAGTTTTTCGAAAAAATTACCTCATGTAACGCGGAGGTTCATATATTTTACGCCCTCTAAAACACATTGTATGACGTCATCGCAAAATGATAAAGTAAAATTCCTAATAAAACATAGTACAGTCATACCTCGATATACCGCACACACGATAAGCCGCACTTTCGATATTCCGCACAAATCTGGCTGGAACGGATTTTTTCCATACAAAATTATCTCGATATACCGCATTTTGTGCGGTTAAACTCGATATTCCGCACAGATTTTTGCGGAACCAAAGTGAAATTTCCAAGTAAAATTTTTCGTTTATCCGCACAAAGAAAAATGGTTCTGTTTTTGGCGCAAATTTGAATTTTTATACAAAATTTTCCTGTTTTTTATCAAATTTTTCGAAAATTTTTCAAAATTTTTGCCATATTAGGTAAAAATTTTGCAAAAATCGGTCAAAATTTAGTTTAAAAATCAAAATTTTTTGAGCGGGAATTCAAATTTTATTTTTTATTTTCAAAAAATGACATAGAATACAGGAAATTTCGATTATCCGCACAACTTTGCAACGGAAGGATTTTTTCCATACAAAATTCCCACGATATACCGCACACCCGATTAACCGCACTTTCGATATACCGCACAAAATCGCCAGTCCCGATGTGTGCGGTATATCGAGGTATGACTGTAATTCAAAAGAAAACAATATTCCAACAAAATAACCTGATTAAGTTCTCCACAGTCTGCTCTTTTACTTTTATATCTAAAATTATTTTATGCGATACTATGAATAACTTCTTAGAAATGCCCAACCAAGGAGACAGAGAGTGTGAAGCTCATTTCTTCGATTAACCAAGATTTTGTCATAAAAAGAGTCTGGTTCTGAACCGACAGTCTCCCACATCACTATGGACACCGTTTGGCCAAAAGCGTAGAGCTGAAATAAGGTTTATAGTATAATTGGTATTATTTCAACTTTAATATTTAACACTAGGTTCACGCACGTATGGATTCTGTAATGGGTTTCGTATTTTTCTTTTCTCTAGCCTATGTTTTATCACAGCGCTGTAGTCTCTACAGAATGGGTTGCGTTGTAAAGCAGACACGAAACACGTCTTTTCGACAGAGGCATACACAAACCCATTCTCATGTCTGCGCTGTAATGCTCTTTGCAGTGCAGGCAAAGTTATTTTATTCCATTTTGAGTTTAAACAAAGAAGAACAACGATGTCTGTAAAAATCAAATCGATTTGATCGGAGAATGGGCGGCTCTTTGGGTTGCTTTTTGGGTTTGTAGAGAGCACTGAAATACAGAATACAAAGGAGAGACTGTGATTAAACTATAGACTGGGAAGAGAATAATACACAAAACCCATTACAGAATCCATTCTTTGCGTGAACAAAGCATAAGTGATCTCAATCGTCCAGTTCATTATAATTTTAAAACGAAATCCCCAATTATAAGATTCATATGTCAGCATAAAATTCTATTGTATTTTCGGTTATTTTTCCGTTTAAAACATTAGAAAGAAAACTTACTTGAAGACCGCAACACCCGACTGCGTTCATTATGGAGGCATTATGGATACACTTAATTTATTTGGATAAAAATGGAGTTAAAAAATAAAACACTAACCTGGACAGGAATGTTCTCTTGTTTCGCCCTCAGCATTAAATCAGCGTGTGTTGTGGCACCTTAAAATATCATTTTGCATTTTTTTTTTCAAATATTGATGAAAATAAAAAATTTATATTGGGATTAGCGAGACTTTAAAAATTTAAACTTAGTAAACGACACGTTGTTCTCTTTATCATTTTGAACAAATTGCCACCTTTTTTACTATTAACAAAAAATAATTTGGCAACTACATACCGAAAGGATCGCCGACTATCTGTAATAAAATGAATAATTATTTTATCCTTTATAGACTTTAAAGATAACGAACCAAAAGGGCAACGTCGGATGTTTTGGCTTCGTCCAGCATTTCCTCTAAATTCAGAATTTTACTTCAATCATATCTCGAACTTTTCTTACCTGCTCTCTGTTCGACAAATTCTCTGTCTGCCCAAAACAATTCTTTTTCATAGAACTCTTCCAGCTTCTCCTTCTCCAGACCATAACAAAGAATACTCGTGTATGCCTCCAAATACACTTTTGAGCATTTTCTAACTGCGTTCAATCCGCGAACGGTTATATCTTCGTGATTTCCCAAACCCAATCCAATGAGATAAAATACCATGGTGATGCTTCTGAAGAATGTTTTGAAAGTAACGCATTAATTTATGAATCAAAATAATTCGAAATTCTGCAAAATAATTCTTGACGAGAAATAACACTTTAACCCAATAAATCTTGCAGGTAAGTATTCAAAAATTTCAGTGTGAGTTTGTAGTGCTTTTTCCAGGAGTTTTGTTAGGCTCTCTTCATTCACTGAAAGATTTATGGTACTCATTAACCAATTAATACACATAAATGTTAACCAATTTTAATAGTTCATTCACATACGGAAACATTACAAACATTGGCACATGAAAGTATAAATGGTTGAGATCAGAGTACGGAAACACGTGTTCAATGAAAACGTTACTAGTTATTTGATTTTCTTTGATTCGTTGTCGCTCGATTGCACTATTTTTGGTGACGCAGCGCAATAGTTTTGGATAAGTACTCCCGTTATGTAACAATTCGTCGCAAGGAAAACCAGAGAAGCTGTCCAAATCCAAAGCAGCGAGTTCCAGCCTTGGAATTCAAACAAATACGCAGGGAAGAGCCAAAGTCCTTGTCCTGCGAACCATATTGTAGTCAATAGAATTGCTTTGCTAGGTGAGATCTGAAAATTAACAAACATTAAAACCTTTACTTACACAAAAAATAACAATAAAACTTCTGGATAATAGTGAGCAAAACTGAAATGCACTAACCAAAATTCTGTCGTAAATCAAAGGAAGAAAGCACAGGTACCAAATGAAATATTGCGATGTACACACTTTGTTGAGCGAAACAAAAGAAAACGTAGTCAGAAACCAACAGAAAGGAAGATCATTTCGGTATCT
Source organism: Ditylenchus destructor (assembly GCA_022814885.1). Taxonomy (NCBI): domain Eukaryota; kingdom Metazoa; phylum Nematoda; class Chromadorea; order Rhabditida; family Anguinidae; genus Ditylenchus; species Ditylenchus destructor. The sequence goes on from JAKKPZ010000006.1 coordinate 606,654, forward strand.
GAAATTATAGAATACAAATTCTATGCTAATGTTTTATTTAACGCGGGAAAATCTATAAATCTTAAGTGAATTAATGCTATCTTTTTTATACCAAATTTTTATAACAAAGTTATCGTTCTTCAAATTTTTACAAATCAATTGAAATTTCAAGCTAATAGCAATGTCCACTATCTTCAAGAAAAATCACAATAAACATTTCGTGTCTTGACTTACTTTAGTGAAAAGGCCAAGATGCATAACACTTGAGGCAGAAATGCTCCCAAGCTTATGAGTTTAGTGAGAGTGGCGTCGTCTTTGGCCAAGTACAAAGGATAAAAGTATGGCGAAAAATTGTGACGAATATCTTTCCTTCCAATGTGATAGAAGAGAAATTCCTCCAAAAACTTTGCTTCATAAAGCAAGTATCCAATTGCAAGCGTATTGATAAAGAACAGTATGCTGACCTAAAACGAGCGAGGTAAAAATTAACGTTATTGTGAAAGTACAAACCATCACAAAGATTAATCCTCGTTTATTGCTTAAACATCTCCCGACAAATGACATAAGGCCTCCAAAGTTGAGTTGGATGTCATCAATATTCACAAAGTGGAGAAATATTGACGGCAGATAAATAACTGGATAAACTTTTAGATGAACGGCCAGTGCGCCATGAACAAGAGCAGAGGGCATCAACTAAAAAAGCGAATATTTTTACATCAAACATAGAGAACGCCAGTCTATGTGGTAAGATCAAATTAGTTGGAGTAGATATTAACATCAACACGGGATTTAAACGTAGAAACCAAATAAAATTACCTTATGGCTGTTAAGTAGATAAAGAGACAGCAGGACAGCGGCGCAAACAATGGAATCCGCGTTACCTATAACAATTAAGCCGTGAAACAGTAGGCTCTGAAACTTTAAACAGTAAAAATTCTGTAAGAATGGCGATAAAGCCTTTTTTGAAAACAACAAATGCTTATAGACACATACCTCTCGCAGAAATAATGCAAATGAATGGATTGAAAAGCCAGAAGACGCTAATGCCAAGCCACTTTGGTTCGCCTTCGCCGGTGCTCTGTCTCAAATCATTTTCTTTTATTTTGTATAGAAGCCATCCAGTAGCTACATCCACAGCGCAGAATAGTATTTTTCCTGCAATACAATCGTAAAGCGAATATAAAAGATTTCTATAATCACCAAAATCAGGAAAGGCCACATTGGGAAGGAGTAGCCAGGCTATAAGCGGCGTATAGCGATACGTGGGCCTGTCATACGGAGACAGACCGTTCGAAACCAATTCGGCGGCGTCGGAGAACACCTAAGCGATTAAAATGAATCAGAATGATGCACAGATCAATGCAACTTAAATAGTATTAAATTTGATCTGATTTTTGTTATCAATGATCTGCTCAAAAATGATAATACAATGAGTATTCGATAATACTTAGTTTTTGAAACATTAAAACTCACACGATAATCAATATCAGTGAAATTCACCCGAAACAAATGATCATGAATCTTCGCATAAAAAACCAACAAGAGACGGACCGAAAACGAAATCCACAAAACGCGAGTGAATGTCCACGCCTGCGTTTTTTCCATTCATCGACCAATTAATTTAATGTTTAAATCGTATGACACTAATTACTTATGAGGAAAATTTATGGTTTAAATCCAATGCATAAATAACAATGTTATAAAACAGAACGACTGGTTGAGATTATTTATTATAATATTTGTGAAAAATGAATACAAGTTTAGTGTCTAATCGTCGCATATATTTCTGTCGGCGCGACAGTCTGATTTTTCCGCAGCCATGAAAAGTCGTCCATTCTGGCAAATGCATAATTGGCTGAAATTACTTCTCTTGCAAATTTCGTATAAAAAACAAAATTGATAATATATACTTTTGTGCTCGTCCATAACCAGTGCTCCTTTCTAACCCAGACATATAAACATTTCCGGATTCCAAACGTATATCGCCCTGAAATGGTATGTTCAATGAAAAATAGAGGACATTTATGTAGAACAGAATTTAATATGCTGTTGACAAATAGAACGCAATTTTTGCTGAATAATAACAGAGCTATCACGCTAAAGTAGAGGAGCACTATATTAGGGCTCCATGGAGCTGTCCCCGAGTTAGCGTTTCTCAATCAGTTCCGGGCAAGTGATAGCTTAAAATGATCGCCACAAAATTCTAAGAAATATGGCCCGCTCCCCCCGGATTTGAGTTGCGCAAAAAAAAGTTACAGGTGCGCGAAGTTCGGGATTTTGCACACGATTTCGGCGCCTGTGCCTCCATGGCCGAGTGCAATGGGGTGCAGGCGCCAGCACGACGATGAAGGTTCGGTTCCTCGCGAGTGAAACTGTTTTTTGGCAGGGGGGTTTTTGCCCCCCGGGTGTTCTCGGGTGCGGGGAATCCGAATCCGGGGTCAAAAAGATCTGGGAGTACCACCGGGGTGCGAAAAAAATTTTTTTCAATTTTTTTAAAAATCACTACTCCACCATTTTCTAGGCTCCCCGCACCTAACTAGGTGCGTAGCACCTAGTTATTTTTATTACAATACACTCAAACGAAAATTATATAAGTGCTTATTTCAGAATTCTTCACTTTTCAGCACTCCGATAAAAATTTTGATCGAACTTGATTTAAAATATTAGCCGTTCGGTTTCCTAGACGATTTCTTAAATTTTATGTTATAACGACATTTACATTTTGTCAATAGCGAAAATTACTTGTTTCGATTTCAAATTTATGTCCAACAAAGAATTGAATTGTATTTCACCAGCACTGCTGAGAAGTTCAATGTCCTGTCCTGCTTCCACAGTGAGACTTCTTGTCGGAGATTCCAGGCTAAATATACATTTTTAAATCACACAAATTAGATAAATTTGGGATTGTTTAAATCGAAACAATGAAAAATGGTTCAAACAATGATGAATGATTCAAGAAAAAGTGCTTCTAGGTCGTTTTAAGCGCTGGATCCAAACTTAATTCACAGCTTGTAGCCTCTTTTACCAGAAAGTGCTATCTTTCATCAAAAAATTTAAAAATTGTTTAAAAGTAATTCAAATTTTGCGCCAATGTTTTGTGCCGAATCTTTTTTTCAATTAACATATGCGTTTCTCAGCAATAACTCAACACGCCGCCAACGTTTTCCTACACCCATACGGTCGTCTGACACGTCTTGTTCAATAGTTTTTTCACGGCATTTTTCATTGTGTTTTATACCTCAATGGGCTGTCGGGCTCCGGCCGAATCACCGCAGTTTGAATTGCTCCTTCGAAAATACTTCCACCATCATCTAAAAATAAATTTTACCTTGTCTAAATTTATATTTTTAAACACCAACCCAATATCCGAAGATTTTCCAACTTTAGTCCAATTTCCTGACCATCCACGAAGAAAAGTAATCTCCGGTCTGGATTCAGAACTTCGAAGCGTTCACAAATGGCACTAGCTTTTCCATCCGGATTTAAATCCAAGCTTGCAGTAGAATATCCACTAAAGTTGTGGGCATTCAAAGTTACGCCGGTGCTTGAGTCAATTGTTAGGGCTTGGTCCTAAAATTACAATTGATCAGTTATAAGGCTATATATTGAATAGGATACCCCCGCCGATTGGGGGCAGGGGATCGCACCCATAATCGACTATCGATACGCGACTTTACCACTCGCTGTCCTAATACGTTATATTGGCTTAGCGTTTATATTTAAGTTAAAGCTCATAATAACTATAAAATGCAGCAAATTTATTTCGTGAAAATATTTTTACAAATTGATAAGTAAATAATAAGCCGTTTTGAGGAATTATATAACTGTCTTACCTCCGGAGTGGAGAGTCGCGAGAATTGGATCGGCTTTTCAAACTCGGATCTTCCCAACACCTTTATTCCATCTTTCTCGACTTTAAGAGCACCGATCCCATCCTAGAAAACATTTATGCCAATAAATATCTATACAACGAAACAAACCAGGGAGAAATCGAGAACTGACATAATCCATAATGTCAGCGCCAAATTTGTAAATACAATCACTGTCAGGAATAGTATGCTGTAATGAACATAATCGATAACCGTGAAATTTTAATGTGCCACTTACAAAGCATATAAGGCGTTCTTCCGCCATCCATACACACCTACTCTGTAAAACGAATTCTGTATGTTGCATTTTTGATAAAGATTTAGCTGGTCAACAGAATGTACTTTGCGTGCAATAAAAATGCGCCAATTTAAAGTACTATATTTGGAAGAACGAAAAGCACAACAGTTAAATAACTGTAAATGCGAATGTGGACTTGTAATTTTGAAACTGAATCGAGAAAATAAATTTTATGTTATAACTGCATATTCTACTTAAGCTATTTCCGAAATGTAATGCAAATTCTTCTAAAATTTTCAACGATTAAAATTCATGCTTGGCTAAAAATCATATTTTGTCTAAGGAAATTAAAAGTCGGTAAGGAAACTGCAATAACACAGGGAATATATTCTAAATTTTGGTGACATTTGCGATATTTAAAGAAAATGAAACGTATATAGATATCTGCATCCGGCACTGGTTTGATAGCAGAATGAACAATTGTTGTGTGTTGAGGAATATTGGTAGGTGATGGCTGATAGCTCGGCTGATATGCCATAGGACCCATGGTGTTCTGTGGCCTGGCTACTTCATAGCCTCGGGGCTCGGCCCGAGTCCATATTGGATCGTCCTCATAGCCGCCGGCCAAACCATATCTGCTTCCCATAATTTAGTGGGAATCAATTACTTAATTATTTAATATGAATATTCACGTATGCCACAGGTATGATGAGTCGTAGAAAATTAAGCAAGAATCTTGGAAATTATATTGGGACTTGGCATATATTCCCATTGTTCTAGTGGAGTTATTGCAAAGAGGTAAATAGCAGAGAAAGAGGACAATGACAGCTGTTGTGTGTTCAATGAGGTCGATCGAAGCTTTTGCTATCCCGAAGAAATCACCAACAATATAGATACATTGTTGTACTATCTATTGTTGTACCAATTTTCTAAACGGAAAGGTTTTTCGTGTCACAGAAGTGGTTCTTTTTTGTCACAGATTTGGCATGTGGCGCTGTGCAACAACGCTTAAAAGGGCATATTTTAGGCATAGACTTAGGTTTAGGCAAAGGCTTGGCCTCAGGTTTAGAATTGGTTCTTTTGAAAAAACCGAATCTGACCCCCTTATAGGGGTAAAATCCAAAATTATTGTTTGAATTTGGCGGGAATTGTTGTAAATAGGTGATAAAAAAGAACCACTTCTACTACATCGAAAACCCTCACGCTTTTCTATATTACTATGCCATTCGCTTTCTCGTGTTCAATACACTCCATTTTACGAAGATTTCGTGTTTTCGAAACAATTTTCCAACAATCTGCGACGTTCTCATAATTTACATCCCGCAATCAATATATATCAATTTTAACATTGTTGCAATGTTAATGACATATGTTACTTTGTTACTTTAGAATTCAGTTTACTGTATGCTTACTTTGAAGTACATGCTTTCCCATAACTTGATAATATAAACGTTACAAACACATTTTATATTTAAAGCTTATGCAAATTCACCGAGTTTAATAACGAAAAGACGTTTGGTAGTAAACGGGTCGGTTGCGGTTAAAAGCCACTTTGGTTGTTAAATTCGTGGTTGTTATTTCGTCCAAATTGAGAATCAATTGTTTGTCACGTTCTATCCAGTAGAGTCGTTCAGGAACAGTAGCCTCGAGACAATCGACCCAAACTGGAATGGGCCAGCGATTTTTTGCTGGACCAAGTTTTGGTGTCTGGGAAAGCAAAAACTGACTCAAACTCTTGTCATAATCGATAAACACTATCTAAAATTTTTACGCCGTATATCTGTAGTAATTTATTTAACAATATGTAATAACGATAAAAACGATACCGGGTGACTCTCTTGATGTAACCAGAAGTGCAAGAACTCTGCAACTCTATCGATGCGCAAGTCCTAAATTTTCAGTTTGTTTGAAATATACACTTGGTTATTAATGGAAACATTACAATAAATTTCATCTTGCACATTTATATTTGTGTTTTTATTTAACTTGTTGTTATTTACAATCCAGACAAATTTTACTTTGAAACTGATTTTTGAAATTCTGAAATCATACTCAGACTTTTGCAAACCATACCTTTTCCCCTATGCTGGCTTTCAATAGCTGCAAAAATGATTCGGTATTTGCCCATCCAAAAGCGAACACTCTCACATAATCTCTGAAGAAGAAAAAACGGACTTTGTTTCAACAAATTGGAATTACCTGAGGAATTTAGACATTTGCTCAGAGCCGATCATCGACTCAACCATTTCTAGGAGGGTCGCACTCTTAGTGTACACTATGGTCGGTATACGTGTAGCCCATTTTTTGCTGACCAGCGAGTCAACTATAATGAATAAATTTTTTTCATTTTTGGTACAGTAGTCAAAAAATCATTTCACGGACTTCCTAATTTTGTGTATAGGTATATTCTAACCTGTGAGATCATGTGCTGGATCGAAGCTATAATTGTGTATTATATCGTTTGCAATAAAACTGAGCTAACCCATTACAAGATTGGCCGTGCAGAGGAGGTAAATGTTGCAAGTCCTAAATTAGAAAAATGTCAGTCACTTTATGATCCCATAGACAAACTTACCCTCCGCCAGCCAAATGCTGTCCCACCATTCAACGGTCACCAAATTTCCAAACCTGTTCGCTAACAAACCGTTTTTGGTGATCATTGAAACTGATACATTTTTTCATAAGAACGTACCATTGATGTGCCATTTCGTGATACAATGTCTTTGAAAATTTGTAAAAAGAATAATCGTCGTCATATTTTGGCCAAAGCTGTAAATAATTATATTATGTGTAATTGATGAAATGGATCAAGAGACCTTAAAAAGCTTTGCTCTCTGTAAGATTTTTGTAACTTTTTGGAGTGAGTTTCAAAAATACTTACAGCCTCCTTAATGTTCAGAAGTCCATAGTGCTCCATTCCGTTCAATTTCATTGGCACAATAAGAAAATAGAGTCTGGCTATTGGGTCTGATGCGAGCTCTTTTGTCATCCGTGTCTTGAAATTAATTATTTCCGACAATGGAACTAATAAACAAAATTTGATAAAAACAAACTTGATATGAAGCGGCTGCTTTCATTATCTTTTCAGCCATTCTTTCCCAGTCTATGAAATTATGGAAGCGCCAGATACACATTTCTCGATCTGGCAAATATTTCTCGCTACAATGACTGCGAAACTTTCCAATCGCAAAAGAAAACAAGTATATCGGTAGGGGAGGAGTTGCTTCGAATTCCTTAAAAAGCGTGACTTGAGATGCAAATAAGCATATTTTAGTGAACTTTATTTAACTTTTTTGTCGCATCTTTAGTAATCATTTTACGAATATAATAACTCACAAAAATTGTAAGATTTTCGCGCCAGTTTAGCCGATTGCTCCTGGTATTCGAAAGCGCAACAAAGCTATAAATGAATATGGTAACAAATGTTAATGATAACATTTAGATACCTGATATCAGCAAATTCTCCATAGAGCCATAATTTAAGTTTGAAAATTGCACGCCATTTCGGTTCGTCGAAACATGGAAATAGGCGCCGGGCGTACGTTGGTTCGGAAAATGTGTTTATCCAAGTTCCATGTGTCTAAAATGTGCAATTGTTTTAATCTCGTTAATTGTTTTAAACTCGATTAAGCGTTATTTGTCCTACTAAATCTGAATTCCTCGTCAGCCCATGCTCATCGTCGGAATATTTGGCCACAAACCAAATCTTAAAGTTGCTTTCAATAAAAAATAATAATAAAAAAGGACAGAAAAAGTACATACTTTCAGGTAATATACGTATGAAATTTCGAGTGTCATGTTTAAATTAAATTCCAAGATTTCTCGGTTCCAGTCAATGTCAGGTATCCCAGCGTCGATGGAAATATTGGTCAATCTGTTCTCCAAAACGGCATACTAAAACTTAGAAAACATAAGATCTTCTGCAAATCATAATAAAGTTTTACTTGAACTATAAAGAAGATAGTAAATTTCACAATTTTTAGAGTGATTTACTCTTTTGCCGAACACAAAATATAATGAAGACTTCAGGGGAACTTTTTTGTGAACTGATAAGTATTTTTCGTATCAGTCTGATAACCTCTTTCAAAGCATTCACTCATTGCAGTATCGATTTTTTACCTGGACATATAGAAAGAGAGGATCCATGTGCAACTGAATCGAAGATGTTTCTTTTCGGCATTGCATTTCGATTACAACCTGCATTAGCTATCCGATAATATAATAAGAAAATACAAATAAAAACGAGTACCTGTCCCAAAATTTCGTCAGTTTCGCTGTTCAGTGTCAAATTGAGATCATACATCACGGGTTCTAAAGCACCAGACAGACGATGGCATTGTCTACATGGTTTCTTGGCGTCTTCATTATTTAAAGAAGTTGCGCATCCCAAAAGCGAGATGCTTGAAAAGAATATTTGGATCACGCAAAAGATTGAATAAAGCAGCCTTTTATTGGACATAAATGTAAGGAAAATACGATTAATAATAGCGAAATTGACAATGGAATACAGGCGGAATATTTGGTTTAAATAAACATATCGAGAGCTTGCTGAATATTCAATGACGCCTGTGACGCTTAGCAATGACAAATTTTGGAAACAGATAGCGCATAAACAAAGCCAATGTGCTCAATATGCAGCCTGGAAATGAAGTTGAGCTGAAAAGCGAAGCAAGAAACAGTACTAATTTACTACAACAGTGACTGACAATAAAAATTTGTTTTGACAACATCAACTTTTATGTTTATAAACTGGATCATTTTCTGGGTGTAATATATGCATGTGTAATAATGTTTATCAGATATGCTTCGGAGCCGGCCCAATTTTCACGCTCGCTCGGACCCTGGCTCGATGAATTAGCACTCAGCCCAGTGCCACCCTATATCCTGGTCCGATATAAGCACAGTAAAGTTTTAGGATCAACCTTGGGCTTTTATAGATCAAATCCAAAAATGTGTCGGATTTAAGAACAAATATGAATCGCAGTCAAAATCGGTTAAATTACTATTGTCTGAATATATCATACCTGAATATCATCAGCTATGTAAATGTATCACAGAGTTCATGCGCTCAAAAGCTTAATATCTTTGTTGGAAATAAGGACAACTTCGTTTATTCCTCGCAACTCATAAAGCATATTTTCGCTGGGAAAATTTGTGAATATTTGTTCACTTTTAGTGAAAAGTGTCTTTGTAATAACTAGGGTTCGGATTTTCCGGACATGAAAAATGCCATTTTCGGACATATTTCCGGACATGAAAAAAGCCATTTTCGGACACAAAATCGGATATTTCCGGACATTTTCGGACAAGTAAAATTGCTAAATCAATAGGGGGACCCTATTGATTTTTTTGGCTAAAATTTTTTTCCGAAAATGATTTTTCAAACCATAGGGTCCCCCATGGTTTTTTGGCAAAAAATTCTAAAAAAATTTTTTGCTAAAAAAACCATGGGGGAAAATGGTATGAAAAATCATTTTCGGAAAAAGCTTTTGCCAAAAAAATCAATAGGGGGGCCCTATGGTTTGAAAAATCATTTTCGGAAAAAAATTTTTGCCAAAAAAATCAATAGGGTCCCCCTATTGATTTAGCAATTTTACTTGTCCGAAAATGTCCACATGAATTCCACTTGAAAAATTTAAGCGCTACCTCTTTTAGGAATTTTACATCTTTTGATATGTTGATTTTTGTCTTTTCACGGGAAAAATTATTAGTAATAATATTTTACCGAATATATCTTTTTGCATGTATGTAGTAGTGATAACATATTTTTAGTAAAACCAGGTCTTTACTAGTAAGTCATCAGTTTTGCTAATAAAGACCAGTTTTATGTAGTAAAAACATGATTTCCTTAATATTTCCTTAATAAAGCAGTATATACCTTTTTGAATTTGCGCGCTTATATTGACTTGTCCCTTTCGTCCGTGGAAATATTTCTACCAAAATGCTAACTTTCCCATTTATGGAGTTTAATGTTCAGATTCCATATTATTAACCTGAAATTTTAGAATTTTCCAACTAATTTGCTATCATGGGAAAAAAGCGACCAGTTCCAATTGAAGCGCCATCTAGCAGTGATGGAAGCGAAGTTGAGAATGATGTGCCAAGTACAGACGAGGAGGAAATGGAAGTGGAGAAAAAGTCTAAGAAGATTATCGCAAAGAATAAGAAAATCAGGTTTACTTTTTATGGTATATAACACAATTAAAGTGAAGCTGTGTTCTGAAAATCGGAGTAAATCTTCTCAAATACTCTATTCTGATAAGTAGGAAAAATTTTGCACTAAAAAGAGCCTTTAGAAATAAGAACATTGAGTATGGTAGTGGTAAATTTGGTTCAATTTTCTGATTTTTGTCGTTTAGAAAAGAGGCCGATGAAGAGATGCGGTTGAATATAACGAGCGAGAGTGGGAATGGCTATGGATTTCGGTTGCCCGATGAGAAAGAAGTTGAAGAAGAGCTGAAAGATGCACGCAACTTCGAAATGGTAAAGGAAAGAATGCAGAATATTGTACAAGTTCTGAATGATTTCAAAAATCGAAGAGAAGACGGCAAGAAACGTGGCCAATATTTGAATGTGTTCCGAAAGGATCTCTGCACTTACTACGGTTACAACGAATTCTTAATGGAAAAATTCATGGCATTGTTTCCCAATGGGTCTGAGGTTGGTAAACACATATTTTTCATGAAAAATTGCGAATTTTTTACGATACAAACTACGCTGTGTCTTTTTAATATAAATGATTTTTTACTTGATGAATAAGTATCATAAATTTATATGATTTATGGAGGTTAATGTATAATTTAACGGTTACTAGGATAATATAGAATGAAATGATTAGCTCGCCCCTATGAATACACCACCTCACCCAATTATACTGGTTTTCCTGGTTATGACGATAAAATTATTCGTGTTATTGAACAGGTTTCATGTCACTGATTTTCCAACAAATGGCAATGGCACCGAAAAAACTAAAGCTTAGGCCAAGGCGCGGTTTAGGCTTAAGCAACCTCTTAAGGAGGCTATATACATGTTACAGTGAATAAGCGAAATCAGTGATTACGCGTAATCACTAGTGAATAAGCGAAATTCGCTTATTCACTGGATTTGCTAGTGATTATCGATAATTACTGGAAAATTCAGTGAATAAGCGAATTTCGCTTATTCACTAGTGATTACGCGTAATTCCTGGCACGGTCAGTCAATAAGCGAAAATGGTGCGTAATTTCGAAAACACTCTCATTTTTTGGCTTAAAAGTTATTTTTGTTGGGTTTTTCACTATATCCTTATAGTAAGTTACTTTAGGTTAGAGTGGAAAAGCTGTCAGGCGTCCTATGGGATTTTTGGGAGCGATTTTTGGTGTGTTCTTAGGGGTGCTTAATTTTAAACAGGTACCTAATTAATGTAATTTTTAGCGGGGAATCCGAATATGAGGTCAAAATTTAGCTAAAATGTAGACAATTTTAGACAAAAATATAGCTAAAATGGACCAAAATTTGGAAGGGCTAAATTTTTTCGGACTAAAAGTGTGACAATTTGAAGGCATCTACAGTGCTTATCATCTCATCCCATAAACATTACGAGCTACCGCAGGCGGCGAGTCAATCCTGTGGTCGGCCGCGGAGCGCCCGATCTTCTCCCTTGGTATGTGAGGGTATATATGTTACGGTAAGCTGGAAATCGGTAAATGCTAGCATTTACCGCCACGATTGGTAAATGTTAGGGAAATGGTGTTTAAGATAGGATGTAACGTAAAACTTGACGAGATCAGTTTCAGCATATTTTTAACAATTTTTCCAACTTTTTCGGAATTTTCAAATATTTGCTTTTTTCATTCAAGAATGGAAATACCCCCGTTTTATGATGCGATAATGTAATTAATAATTAGAAAGAAAAAGGCAAATATTTGAAAATTCCGAAAAATTATTAAAAACTAGAGAAAAAGTTGAGATAGAGTGAGTAACATCAGAAATATGACAGATATAGTGAAAAACCCAACAAAAATAACTTTTAAGCCAAAAAATGAGAGTGTTTTCGAAATTACGCACCATTTTCGCTTATTGACTGACCGTGCCAGGAATTACGCGTAATCACTAGTGAATAAGCGAAATTCGTTTATTCACTGAATTTTCCAGTAATTATCGATAATCACTAGCAAATCCAGTGAATAAGCGAATTTCGCTTATTTACTAGTGATTACGCGTAATCACTGATTTCGCTTATTCACTGTAACATACATAAATATTGTTAAAATTTGTGGGAAGCACTATATAAATCAGGAACAAAAATGCCTCTTTAGAAACCTTCACATATGTCTACTAAGTGTATTTAGTCGATATTATATTATCGAATAACTAGCGGGGGAGTGAGCCGCTTCGCGGCTCACTCCCCCGCTAGGAAGCGGTTAGCGTGCATCCGCGGCGCTTCGCGCACCGCCATCAGCGGTCAGAGTTGGGTTGTTCGGGAGTAGAGCAGCATGAGACTATTTCGGGCCTTCGGCCCTCAAGCAGCTGTTGTTCGGGAGTAAGGGTTGTTCGGGAGTATATGTTCTAAGTTCCCTCACATTCCAAGGGAGAGGGTCGGGCGCTCCGCTCCCGACCACAGGACTGCAGGGGGTATCAAAAATGTGTATCAAAAATTTCAGTGACAAAAAGGCTACAGACTATTTCTCTGGCCCCTCAAAAAACCGTGACAGAAGGACAAAAATTGGGTCTGGCCCCTCAAAAAACCGTGACAGAAGGACTAAAATTGGGTCTGGCCCCTCAAAAAACCGGGACGGAAGGACAAAGATTGCGTTTGGCCCCTCACATACAAAAACTTCCTGAGTCTGTCTGTCACGTGACAGACTCAGGAAGTATTGCGCTAGCTTACTGGAAGGATACGACATTTGATGGCAATACTTATCATTTAGAAATGTAATTTATCTTTCAGCTGATGGAATTTTTGGATGCTAATCAGCAGCAGCGACCAGTAACAATTCGTTCAAATCCACTGAAAACTCGCCGTGGAGAACTGGCTCGAACATTGATTGGCCGTGGAATGAATGTAGACCCAGCATCTAAATGGACGAAAGTTGGTTTAATCGTGTATGACTCTCAAGTGCCTGTAGGTGAGTGATTTATACAAATCGGTGCACTGGTAACATAATTTTACGGTTTACCATATTAAGGTGCTACACCGGAATACCTGGCTGGTCACTACATGTTACAAGGAATGTCATCGTTTTTACCTGTAATGGCGCTTGCTCCAAAACCAGGAGAAAAGGTTCTGTTCTTGTTTTCCCACTCTCGTTAAACATCCTGTATAATTAATGTCGTTATTATCCTTCAGAAAATGATGAAAAGTTTGCTTGACCTTAACAAATTTTTTAAACATATAGATTTATGGCCTACATATATATTTATAGCCTTTGAAAACATATATCTTTGAGTGAACCAACTTCAGTTTAATTATTTTCAATTTACTCATGTTTTTGTGCAAATAGTGCACAGTACTCCACAAAGTTATGATAGAGCACAGAGAAAATTTTACACGAATAAAAATTTGGTGGGAAATGTGACGAAGAGATTTTAGTATTTTTCAATAATATTTGTCTTATTTAAGGTATTAGACATGTGTGCTGCACCTGGAGGAAAAACGTCACATATTGCTGCTCTCATGAAGAATACGGGAACAATATTTGCAAATGACGCAAATGTTAGTTACATATTTTGGCCTTGTATTCGATGCTGACTTACTCGTTTCAGGCATATCGTTGTAAAGCTGTAATAGGAAACCTTCACAGAATGGGCGTAAATAACGCAATTGTATCCAACGTGGACGCCCAACTGTACGCGAAAATGCAACCCCAAGCTTTTGACAGAATACTCCTGGATGCTCCATGTTCTGGTACTGGCGTTATCTGGAAAGATGAAACAGTGAAGACGTCAAAGGATCATGTCGATATAAAGCGCAAATTTACAATGCAGAGAAGGCTCTTGTTGGCAGCAATCGATGCTTTAGACGCGAGATCAAAGACCGGAGGATTTTTGGTTTATTCAACATGTTCCGTTTTGGTAATGTTTCCCGGTATATAAAAATTCCAAAATACACGTTTTTGGTTAAAACGGTCTTTTTGTTGTAAGACAATGTAGCTTCTATACTCTCATTTGTGAACTTTGTTGCTCTTTAGTGGCAGACTTCAAGCGGAGTGCTCAAATTCAATTTAGATATAAATATCTAAATTTAAAACAATGTAAAAAATTCACTGACAAATTTCGATTACTTAGTTATATGTTGTCATATTTATGAATATTTTGGATATTAAATATGTACATTTGTCTTAAGTTGAGTAAATATGATTTATTTACAAAACCGTTCTTGCATAACTGTTTTAACATTTAGGTTGAAGAAAACGAAGCAGTCGTACAGTATGCATTGGAAAAGCGCGATGTTAAACTCGTTCCTACTGACCTGGAAATTGGTCTCGAAGGATTTTCAAAGTAAATTTACTCTTCAACAATTCTCAAAACCCTTAAAAGCGTTTAGGTTTCGTGAATATCGCTTCCATCCGACTATGAATTTGACCAGACGTTATTATCCTCATGTGCACAACATTGACGGATTCTTCGTGGCTAAATTACAGAAAATGTCCAATGACGGTATTAAGAAGCAGAGAGCAGAGGAAATGAAAGAAGCCGGACAACAGAATAAACAATCAAAAGAAGATGACGATGAAAGTGATGAAGACATCAAAGAAGACGACGACGTTGAGTCTGAAAGTTAGATAATTTTGCATCATTATTCTGGTACTTACCGGTTATCGGGCAGCAAAAGTGAAAATTTCAAAATAGCCTAGTCAGTGCCTTCAAAATGATTGTAAAAGTGATGAGTCATTGCTTTATAGTGGTTGTAATTTGTAAGATAGAGGAATACAAGCACTGACTCATCACTTTTACAATCATTTTGAAGGCACTGACTAGGCTATTTTGAAATTTTCACTTTTGCTGCCCGATAACCGGTAAGTACCATTATTCTAATGTTACGCCAAAACTGTTGTTGTTACTGTTACTGCTTCCCTTGTTACCAGATATGATAAAATTGTTGAAATCGCATAGTGCACTAAATGTCTGCGATAGTATCAGAAAACAAAGGGGAAGCTCATTATTTTATGAGTTCATTAAGCGGCATTACTGTTAATTTTAATAGACTACTCTAGTTAATAAATATTTTGTTTAAATATATTCAAGCAGCATAGTTTTAGGATGTTGCTATATTATTGAGTAGCAAAGAAAGACCATTAAAGTTATAACATATTTTATGTGTTGGAGAATGTAAACGTAATCAAAACCGACTCCAAAATGTACTCTTGAAAAGGAAATAGGAACTGAAGAACTTAAATGAGATGGCGCTCAGTATGGTCCTGTTTTTCGGGTTTGAAAGAAGCGTAAAATTCACTGAACGTATTATGTATGTTTCTAATTTATGAAACGAACAAAAAACATTCTCACAAAATAAAATTTTTGTTACCAAGCAAAGATTGTCCATGTTGAAATGGACTAGTCCATCTTGAAAATGCGCCCCGGGCCCGATTTTTGAACCCTTGGGCCATGTGCAAAAAACCCTTGGTCCCGACACGAAAAGCTGTGGGGTACTGTAGGACCCGGGCCAGGGTTGAATTTACCGGGCTGGGCCCGGTCCGGCCCGAGTTCCCTGGCCCGTGGCGGACTCGGGCCGGAACGTGGTCCGGGCCGCATTTTCAAGATGGACTGATTTTCAAGATGGACTACAACATATATGATTTAAAAACTAAGAAATATGTTTCTGGGAGCAAAATACTAAACTGGTCCAAGCAGGCCGCTCTGAAAGTAAAGCGTATATCGCTCTTTAAACATGGTGAATAAAGATGAACAAAGTACTATAAATAGTCGAAGGGAGCGTGTGTAGTATTGAATGGCGAATTATTATCACTTCAAATCCCAACTACCGTAAATCCTCTAATTAATCCCCCGGGGGAATTATTATTTCGTCAGGTCCTAGAGGGGGGGAATTAAAATTTTGGGACTTTTTGTCAAAATCTTTGGATTTTTGGCAAAATTTGGGAAAATTTTTGAAAATTTAAACCAATTTTGAATTGGCGCCAAAAAAATTTCGCCAAAAATTTGAATTTTTTGGATTTTTAATCGAATTTTCGGCAATTTCTACCAAATTTTTTCAATTTTTTGCCAAAATTTTGTAAAAAATAGTAAAATTTGCAATAAAAATTCAAATTTGCACCAAAAAATTTGAAATTGCGTCTAAAATTTGAAATTTGGAAAAAATTGAAAAATACCCATTTTGGGGGGGGGGGATTTATTTGAGGGGGGATTTATTATTTCGTTGGGGGTCCAGAGGGGGGGATTATTTGAGTGGGGATTAATTAGAGGATTTACGGTAATTCTAAACTTTTGATCTGATTTTGTTGACCGATATCTGACCAACGTTGAGCGTGGTGCGGCTCTCAATTCGTTACTGATTTTTGGCAAAAAATTTTCTATTCCAGGATACGTCAAATTCAACTTGCCATTAGAAACAATTCCTTGTTTGCGGGTTTATTCGTAACTCTTTCCACGATTTAGTACTTGCAAAATGCACTGAAGACGGGAAAACGGCGATCGTTTGGGTCTTCACTTTATACAAAAGCGAATTAGTTCCGCTTTGGCCAAAGAATTGAGTGCCGCTTCTCGTAAGAATCAGATCAATTAGTGACGCGTTGTTCTATTTTTATATGCTTGATTGGTTGCCAATTTATATTGGGGATTTTGGTACACTTTTCAGAATGCAGTTCTAGAATATTGATCTTAGCCAGCCATAGGTACAGGGTGGCGCAAATATTTTTTAAGATTTGAATAGCCTATAAAATCTGAGTTTTGTGGGCATGTTGGATCGATCTTTTTTTAAGAAGTAGTACAGAATGTGGCATTTTATTTGATCACAAAATCAACATGACATGTCAACAATATCATTATCAAATCAACAATTTATTGCAACAATTCATGCAACTTGTCCGTTTCAACCCAACTTTCGTGTTAGGACCATGCCTTTGTCAGGTTTTATTTGCCTCACTAAGTAGCAAATTTTGTCAGGATTCTAGAAAGGTATAACATGCCCTAGGTCAACTATCTTTCCTGGAGAGCTCGAATACTTCAAAAGCAGCTCACTTATACAATTTTTGGCAAAAATTGTGATTTCACTAGGTGATGAACACTACTTTTCTTCACATAGAAAAATGTGTGACCTCGCTATTTTGTTAATTTGATAATTCTATTGTTGACATGTCATGCTGGTTTTGTGCTAAAATAAAATGCCACATTCTGTACTACATTCAGTGCCCGACGGTGAGGAATTTTGAACCCCCGGTACTTTTCAAAAACAAAAGGGGGACCCTTTTGTTTTTTTGTGAATTTATTTTTGAGGCATTCTTAGGGGTGCTTGTTCCAAAAGTTGGACCCCCGGTAATTACCGGATCTACACATATGACGGTCGGGCCCTGACTACATTTAAAAAAAGATCGATCCAACATGCCCACAAACCTTAAATTTTATAGGCGATTCAAATCTTAAAAAATATTTGGGCCACCCGGTATATGTTTTCTTTTATTCGTCCAGGAACGCACTGATATCAATTAGATATAATTCATACTTGTTAAGCATGTTGACCTATGGCATGTTATACCTTTCTAGAATCCTGACAAAATTTGCTACTCAGCTGTGAAAATAAAACCTGAAAAAGTCATGGTCCCGACACGAAAATTGGACTGAAACGGACAAGATGCATAAAAAATGTGTGATCTCACTATTTTGTTAATTTGGTAATGCTGTTGTTGACATGTCATGTTGATTTTGTGCTCAAATAAAATGCCACATTCTGTACTACTTCTTAAAAAAAGATCGATCCAACATGCCCACAAAACTCAGATTTTATAGGCTATTAAAATCTTGAAAAATATTTGCGCCACCCTGTATTTTACGTTTTTGTAGAAAAATAAGCCTTGATTGTGTTTATGTTGCTGGAAACTTTACTGGATTTATTATTTAATGTGGATCTCTAAGTTTTCTAACTACCTCTTTCGAGCATAACTCATACTACACAATGCCTGAAAATCTACAAGGGTTTCCTTGTTCGAGAAATGTAAAATTAATTGAGCCATGCATTAGATATTACAACCGGTCCGTTTCAGTGTGCCCAATCTCTGTCTACTGACCTTTTCTCGGCTAACTACCTTTAATGTAAATTTTCAGCTTGGATATTAGAATATTTCGTCTTAGCGAGTAATTTGTGTTAAATTCCAAAGCAAAGCAGG
Source organism: Ditylenchus destructor (assembly GCA_022814885.1). Taxonomy (NCBI): domain Eukaryota; kingdom Metazoa; phylum Nematoda; class Chromadorea; order Rhabditida; family Anguinidae; genus Ditylenchus; species Ditylenchus destructor. Next base: position 625,058 of record JAKKPZ010000006.1, read on the forward strand.
TGTAAAATTTGCAGACAACAAATTGAAATGTCACCGCTATCTCATATTATTCTCTTTCTTCGACTGCGTAACACATGCGGAAGTGCCTTTCGTGTGCCACTTACTTTCGTTGACAATGTCTTTTATATAAAAAAGATTTCTATTGGGACCACCAAAGGTGTTGGATTTTTCTCGCGTGGATTAAATTAACGCAAGATTTTTTGAACAGAGGAAACCGTAACAAAAGAACAAAGCAAGTTCTCATCGCTCTTGTTGGGTGACTTTTAACGTCCTCTAACCAGAAGGAAAGAACACTTCTCAAAGAACAAAGATTCCCATTTTACACTTTCAAAAAAATGGGGCATGTTTACCGAATCGCATCATTGCTTTTTATGGATTGGGCGGTTCCGCAAAACGGGCAAGACCGATTTTCTCCAAAATGCACTTCCCAGCTGTTTGTATGTTAAAATTTTTTCTAATACGCATAAAGGTTCGTGACAGCGATGGGAACCTTTTCGCATAATTTGACATGGAATTAACAAGAGGTAATCTCTCCGGCACACAGCCCATAATTCAATTAGATTTTAATGAATTTCCTTTTAATGAAACCGACCACACATTAGCGCAGAGGAGAAGACTAACCCCACTAACCATGTAATAATGCTGCTAAGCGAATCAAGGTCATGATTAATTAGAGTGGACGGTCATCAACATCGTTGTTATTGGGTAAGGGATCCCGAATTTTTAGAATCACACATTCCGTACTGGTGAAAACGAATATTTCGTGTTATAATTCAAGGTCATGATTGTGGTGTCTTGGTCCGTTGAGGGATCCATGTCCACAGTGCACTTGGCAAATCAGTCAATCCGCTTAACGCCATTCAATGAAACATGCTGTTTTTGCTTTATAATTGTCTCTCAAATGCATATTAGACAAACCGAACGAGTTTATTACATCCTATACTTTGAGTGAACTTCAGTTTCGAGAATGTGGTTTCAGCAGATGCGCAGTTCAGCAATGGAACATGAGATATTTGACACATATTTCGAATAAATATAAAAGCGGGATGTGTTATAGCGTTGTTTCCAATTTTTAAGAATTCTGCGTTTTCGTTTATGATCCGAAGGATTGAAATTTGAAATAAAAGGCCGAAACTGCATTTTCAAGAAACAATCTGCCTTTAGAAATTACAAAACATCCCAAAAAGCTAGGTGTCGTATGCTTACTTGTAAATTTTCGGCCCAATTAGGTCTTTGAAAATTGCAGTGCCCAAAAGTGAACGAACTTTTGTATCCCCCAGTACGATTTTTTAAACCTTACGTCGGGAGCCTTGCACTATGTACTTTTACCGCAAAATCGCTCGTGAATTCCAACTCGCAGAAAGGCCGAACTGAAAGCGCATTCTGACATTTTCCTTAGCTACTCGTTGGATTCTTGCCCCGCCCAATCAACGCTGTAGGCATAAAGGAAATATTATCACATATTTATTATATAATTTTGAGAACAGTAATTCATTCTTGTATCATATTTTAATTTATTAGGACTTCTGTCAAAATTACGTTTACCCATTTTTGAGACTACTCTGTTTTTAATTGTTTCTTTTTTATAATTTTTTATGGAAAATGCCGACATCAAAATGATATCGCCACCCTTGTGCCGAAAACAAACGCAAGGGATAAATAAAATATCTGATAAAATTTCTGATGACCGTATTTTATCTCTTGCAGAATTATATGTGGGGAAACTCCAACTTCAACATTTTTTCCATTTACCTGGTTAGTATCTCTGTAATTCAAAAAACTGTAGATGACGTCATCTAAGCATCTCGTTTTACTTTCTTCAACCCCATACAATTTTTCCGGTTAAGGACTGAGTTGCAGATTCATTTGAAAGTTTACACTCTTGTCTCTTCAAGCAAGTCCCCTTATTAAAGTATAACTTTCAGAAAAAAAGATGGAATTTATGAAAGGATACTTTCGGAATATGTTGACCAAATTTGTTTTCTGTTTCCAGTAGAACAGTTACAGGAAATACAGCATCCATATTCATTTCTGCTTGCTTTTAAACTGAGCCTTGTAGCCAATTCCTCTCATTTTACAAGAATGGAGTGTCTCTTTTCCGGTAAAATAGCACTTTTCAAAATTATTTCTTTTTGAAAGGCTAACCCCCTAATTTTTGCATGTTATGCTAAAGGTGATACGCGCTTCTAAACTAGATTCCGGAAATGTATGTGTCACACAATATATATTTTATCCCACATTATGGGTCTAATTGCGCATATTCTTAATTGCGAGAGGGAGACATCAGCTGATACCCAAAGTGTCAAATAACTATGGATAGTGTTTTAAATGGAACTTGTTGTCATCCGCCCTCTCATCAGCAAAATTTTTTCTCACGGTAAATGCCAAATCCGTCTATTCCCGATGTATTTGAGCCAAAGAATACCCCTTTCTCCCAGCAAAAAGGAAAGTGATTTAAGACGCTTGTCGCCATTTTTAGCACTATTTTTACTCTTTCATCATGAAACTGTGTATATTATGTTTTCCTCACAGGAAATTACACCACCTAGGAAGCATATATGGACGGCCGCTTACGCCCTCAGGTGTTAATTTTGCTAATAAATACGTGTTTTCGAGGGCGTTCCGTGATTGTCTGACCTTTTTCACCTGCGCCTGTACCTGTTTTGTCCCGAAATATAAACAGCTCATTTCGAGAGTTTGGCTTGACTCAAAGTACTCGCAAACTTTCGGATAACGGCGTCTAGCGGATGTTTGTGTTCCCATATTTATTCTGTAAATTAGTCAAAAGTGGAACCAAATTATGCGCCGGAAGGGTTGCCACCCACAAAGCTCTAACCTAATTAGCTTAGTTTGATACTGTTTGCGCTAAACATATGCAAAATATGCGATATGGAATTCTCTTGGGGTTAGTTATAAGTGCGTCTGATGTTTGTTGGGCGTATTTCCCGAGGAAATTTATAAAAGTTATTTTTTCACTAGGTCGGAAACGAAAAAAGAATAGTGACGCAGTATGGCGGATTAAATTAAAAACAAAATTATATTCCGTCTTTTGCCAATTACTGAAAAGTAATTTAAAGTGCGTCGTTTAGCATAATTTTAAGATTTCTAAAGGAAGTTGGTATAAAAGTGACACTTTTTGAAATGATTTTCATTTTATGGTCGGAAATCCTAAAAAATTGAAGTAAAAGGAAATTACTGTCTACCTATGTTTTCCTAGTATTCGAAATGAAATATTCTTGTGTTATTTTCACTGTACTGAATTGACCGACCATATAAAACATGCTTCTTGCATGTCCTTTTACCTTTTTGGTGAATTGAATTTTTGTGACCATATGAAAAATTATGCCCCTTAATATCAAAATTGAATGACATCAGTTTAAGTCACATCCGTGCTACGTAATTTAATATGCTTCTCGCACCTGCTTTCGAGGGCGGATAAGGACAATATTTGCAGTTTTGGTTCATGATTAGCTCAAAGGTTCGAGAAAACATCTGCTTATTCCACTACAGCTATTAATTCCTCCTTGAAATGCACTATAAATTTCTCCTTTGCACTTTTAAAGGGAACTTTGATTGTGCTTTGGTTGTGTAAAATACTTTTAAAATTCGCTCTTTCATTCATTTTTACAACATGTTGTGAACGTTCTAATGAAATAAGAGGGCATTACAAAGGTAGTCCGTTACCGAAGTTTGATGACGCTTTCACTCGACCAAAATATTTTGAATTTTTTCTCTTTTCTTGGTATCAAATACAGTACTTTTCCGACAAAGACACCTGATCCTGAATAGCAATTAATATATGCATTAAAATATTTGTTGTGATATGTTACGTAATACACCGTTTCCAGAAAATGTTTTGCTTTCGATGGAAAACATATTCTGCAGAATACCATTGCCTGCGGAAAAGGATTGCATTTGTACAGAAAAATATTTCAAACTGGGACAGTGTCAAATATAAACTGAGTCGTATTTTGCACATCCTGCTAGACAATTTTTATAAGTTGTTATTAAGATCCAATCAAGTTTCTAGAAAATGTATAGTTGAACTTTAATCAATCTTACGCCTAATTTTATTCCAAAAATTGCAATTTTCATACATTTATTGGTTTACTGATACAAATGAATGTGGGAACAATTTTAAAGCTCCGTTAGCATATCCACAATTATCTCCTTTCTTATCATATTGCAACATTACACTAAGTAATGAATGTCATTTTACACCATTTTTATGTCAAATTAGCTGGCTGCATAAACTTTTTCCCAGTATTTGTATTTTCTGCCCAAGAATTGACCATGATATTTTATTCATTACCTTCTCATTTAGGGTGGTAATGGGGATAAGGGCGTGGCCACCCACTCCCACCCCTGCACCTATGATATACCACTTTTTGCCTTGCCCGAGGCCCACCCGAAAGGCAGGAACTGCTTCCGACTCATTGCGGTGGCGTGGACGCTTCTCCGAACTCTGCATAAGGGCATTTCCAGGAGGTCTAATCGCATTATTATGTCCCTAATTGTCAAATACTCGAGTAGCATTAATGAAAATGAGTACGTGGAAAAACGGCTCTTTAAGTCGGCATCGTTTTACAAAAAGGCATACGTAAATCAATTGAAGTCAGTTTCGATATTGTTCCGGGCGTATTTTGTGGTATTTGTTTCTTAATTTTGTACTTTCTCAATTTCATATACGAAATTTCCGAGAAATTTACTTATTTCCATTTTATTTGACATTTGCTACGTAGTATGCAACTATTCAACAGTTCGTGTGGCATGAGAAGAAGTCTGAAAAGCTTAATATTCTCATGAAATCTAATTTGGGTACAAGAGTCCTTATAAGGCAAGCACTTATGTGGATAACATAGACAAAGTAATGGAAAATGCAAAGCAAAGGTATTTGAAGAGTGAGCATTCTTTGCATGATTTTTACTTTAATCTGTCCAAAAATATGCAATACATCAGAAATTTCCAGAGTATAATTTTCCAATTGTATCCTTTAACGTTTTTCATAAATCAAAAACCAGATCAGAAATTGTGCAATACTCCACAGTAAAATATGTTGACTTAGTTTTGACATCAATACTAAATCCTGCCTCCTACAATTTTTAAATTTGTTGAACAAACAAGTTTATGTCTCCAATTTTTGGTGCCATCAAGTATATATATTTCTTCTTTTCGCTCATTTTTCCTATTCTTTCATATCATTTCCATATGTCTTATTTTTATTCAATAACCATATTCCGCGGAAATTGCTTCTACATTTTGTCATCAGGATCATAGTATTTTACCGATAAAATCCGATTTGCATGAATTTGTGTATCTTTTGCTTACAAAATTTATTAGGACCATTGTTATGATTATTAAAAGTTAATTTTATTTGCGTAGAATTTTTTGGTAGCGATAAAATGTTTCCTTCATCGGTAATGTGAAAATTATATTGTTAGCATACCGTAGCACTTGGATAGGTGCCTCAAAACGAAGCCATACAATACATAAAAATGGTTTTCGGAAAAGGTTTTAATGCTTCACAAATATTGTAGTGCACCTGTTTAAAAAAATTAGACCTATAATATTTCATTCCTCAATTTAACGCGATTTATTGCGATTATACATTCATGCAATAATACATTCTTGTTATATTATTTTCTACCGTTACATGCAATAATCCTTATATCATTTAATCTATTTTCAGGACAGCTCAAGTTCAAAATCCAAGTGTCAAACAATGACGAGGCAAATTTCCGCTGCACTTTACATTCAAATTTTCATTGCTATTATTTATTCAGTTAACGGGTACGTGAACTTTTCATATACTCTCTCAGACTGGTTTAAGTTCGTTAACTAATTAGAAACACGTTAAAAACACGTTCACGATTTAAAATTCCCAGACAGAACAGAAGAGGGCGCCCTTTGGGTTGTACTTGAGCGTTTCTTTGTTCAAAGATTATCGGCTTCCAATTTGAGTCAAACATTAGAGATCACATTTTGTATCGTTGCTTCTTTATTCAAAAGTGGCCGAAAATGCACGATTATCCAATATATCACACGCCTCAGAATTTTAATTATCTCTATGAGACACCTTCCCGGAAATTGGATTGGCCCTATTGCACTTCAAATAATTCTCTAATGCAGACCCAAAACGAAGAAAATTGCCCAATAGTTAATTAAGTGTCCGCTATGAGCTAAGACCTTTAAGCGGTTTCGTTACAATGGGAGCTTATCAGATCGGAAGTAGTGAAATGCACTTTATATTACCGAAAAGGTCAAGTATGTCCAATCACAAAGAAAACATGTTGATCCTTTCACGGATCTTTCGCAAAGTCTGTTTATAGAACAATGATGTCTAAATATTTTAGACATCAAATGCATTAAATGCACCGTTGGGCACATGAACAACATTTAAACGCTTAAATTTCAGGTATATCGTTGGAAGGTTACTGACGCTTCAGGCTCCGTCCTCATCTCTTTCGGGCGATTTCGATGACGTCAGTTTAATGCACGATCCAAATGCATATTTAGCGGCAAGCCGACGTTCAGACCCGTCTCTTTCCACCATTCCAGTAGAATCCGTTGCAGTCGATTCAAGGCCTGACACATTTGAATATCAAGGTGCTGCATATCCTTCTAAAAAGTCACAGTTTGCCGGCTCATTGAAGAAATTCAGCGGAAGTGGATCCAGGAATTGGTGAGAGATTTATTATTGTGATATAAAAGTTCAATAAAAATACAATTATTTGGAATTGTAAAAATTTCCATACGAGAAAATCGGCTAAGTTTTTAAAATTAAAATTAAAAAATTTTAAAATCCAAATAAACGTTTTACAAAATGAAAATGGGAGAAATATACCGAAATTATCGTTTTCTTAAAATAATTTTAATTATTTTAGTTTCTTCACGCCAATTCAGTGCATAATCGAAAAGGACATGCAAAAATATAAGAAACTCGTGGATTCCAGTGTGCGGATGGGCGGAGTGGGCAGAAAGTGATGAGCGGAAATGTACGGCGCCAAAACGCATCTATCAGGTGATGCATGCCATGAATCTGATCTTCCATTTTGTCTGCCTCTTCTGCCTGCGCGTTTGCATATGTGTCCGACTAACTTCGTTGAATAAATGTTCCATTGTTTCTCATAAATATTGTTCACTCATTTTACATTGTTAATTTAACAACACTTTACTTTAGTAATGAATAGTGCGAAACCAGAATTATATACCTATATACAACATATGTAGCCACACAGAAGCCACAAAGTAATAATATTACACTTTTTCCTGGCTTTCACAGTTTATAAACATCGACTATATTTTTCCTATCTTTACATCGATGAGACACATTTATTTATATTTTTGTGAGCAACTTTTAGTTATCTTTACATATTTTATGGACCAATACCGGTCATCCGATTTTAGAAGCAAGATATTCTTACAAGAAAATTTTAATACAGTTGGAGTGTCATAATTTGGAACGTTATAAAAATTTTGAATTTGATGGGTTAAAATCAGAACCATAATTGGTTTATAAAAACAAAATGCAATTTATTCGCTTTTAACTACCTGGTACTTTAAACGGGGGAATCAGCGAAAAGGCAGTGACTCCAAAGAACTGAAAAAAACTGTATCCGTTTGTCGGTTTATTATTGTCCGTGACGAAATTAATATTTGAATTGGCGCCATTCATTTTAGCCCCTTTAGAAGGGGGCTACCTCAAATATGATATTGCTAAGCCCTCTTAAAATACGATTTTAGAGGGGGTTAGAAATATCAGATTTGAGCTAGCCCCCTTCTAAGGAGGGTAAAAAAGAACGCCAAGTATTTAAACATATTTTTTGGACCGACATTAATAAACCGACAAACAGATAGTGTAGTTTTCAAAACTGCAGTGCAATTTAAAATTTTATTGTCTACATCAAATAAAGAAGTCCTTTATTTAAAACTTTTAAATGAAGAACTTCTTTCTCTGATGTAGACAATAAATTTAAAACTCCACTACAGTTTTGAAAACTACGCTACTGTTTTGAAAACTACACTACAGTTTTTTCAGTTTTTGGGATCACTGGCGAAAAGGTAAATCGTTGGCTCACTGTTTGGATCTCTGCTTTCTTCACTCGCTGCTATCCAGACGGAGTCTTACCTGTTATATTTCCAGGAATTTGATGACTCATAATTCAAGTTCCACTTTGTGCATGGCGAATGTCGTATCATTCGTTTCCTATCACTGAGAGATGTTAATTAAGGACGACACTCGTATGGATCAGAGGGGCTAACTGAGTGCGATCTTTTCGACACTTGTAATCGATCTTAAGTATAATAGGGCCCCGGAATAAGTCCCAGCGTGGTTGAAAACTCTAAAGACCCTGGCCTGATCCGTGCGTAGTATTGAAGAAGCAAGGGCGAAAAGACGCGCTCACCTTTCCTATATCCTTCTATATAGTATGCCAGCGATGTCACACAGAATGGTTAGCCCCTTTGCCGCGCTCATAGAGGGACGTGTGATAGCTCAAAATGTTCGTCTCAATGTGAAACTGTGGAATTCAGAAGCAGTTTTTTACGCACCACCTAAAATTTTTGAGTTTTGGCCAAAAATGTGCCAAAAAAGGGCCGTTTTGGCACTTTTTTCGGAAACCACTTTGCCGATGAGCTACGGAGGTGTGTAATAGCTCATTTTGTTGGTCTCGGAAAGTTAGGAACGAATCCGGAAAAATTTTTTTACGCACCAACCAAAAATTTCAAATTTTTTTCGAAATTTTTTTTGTTTAGTACCCCACGGAGGGCATTCTGAAGTTGTTGAGGGCCGAAGGCCCGAAATAGTCTCATGCTGCTCTACTCCCAAACAACCCTTACTCCCGAACAACAGTTGTTGAGGGCCGCAGGCCCGAAATAGTCTCATGCTGCTCTACTCCCGAACAACCCTTACTCCCGAACAACAGTTGTTGAGGGCCGCAGGCCCGAAATAGTCTCATGCTGCTCTACTCCCGAACAACCCTTACTCCCGAACAACAGTTGTTGAGGGCCGCAGGCCCAAAATAGTCTCATGCTGCTCTACTCCCGAACAACCCTTACTCCCAAACAACAGTTGTTGAGGGCCGCAGGCCCGAAATAGTCTCATGCTGCTCTACTCCCGAACAACCCTTACTCCCGAACAACAGTTGTTGAGGGCCGCAGGCCCGAAATAGTCTCATGCTGCTCTACTCCCGAACAACAGCCGAGGGCATACTGATGGCGAGCGGCCGAAGGCCGCGAGGTCGGGCGCGAAGCGCCCGACTTAGGTTTTTTTTCAGCGGCCGAAGGCCGCTGGAAAAAAATCTAGTAAGATAATACGCTGATGACTAGGATGCGGTCCCGGACATGTCCGGGAATGTCCGATTTTGCGACTTCTATCAAAATTTTCGGACATGAAATCAATAGGGTCCCCCCTATTGATTTTTTTTGGCAAAAATTTTTATCCGAAAATGATTTTTCATACCATTTTCCCCCATGGTTTTTTAGCAAAAAAATTTTTTTAGAATTTTTTTGCCAAAAAACCATGGGGGACCCTATGGTTTGAAAAATCATTTTCGGAAAAAAATTTTTGCAAAAAAATCAATAGGGTCCCCCTATTGATTTAGCAATTTTACTTGTCCGAAAATGTCCGGAAATGTCCGATTTTGTGTCCGAAAATGGCTTTTTTCATGTCCGGAAATATGTCCGAAAATGGCATTTTTCATGTCCGGAAAATCCGCACCCTACTGATGACTGTTGAAATAAAGAAACATATAAAAATTTATAATTTATCAGATTTTTACAATACAAAAGGTTAAATATATTTGCGTTTACAAAATATTATTATAAAGATTATAAACATATTTGGCCTGCCGGTTTATTGAATGTTCGTCCCGATCTTCACCAAAGGGCATGGCTATCATCAAAATCGCCGCGAAAATACTTGTAGATACCGAAGACGGACGCAAACGACACTAAAGTACGAATTTAAAAGAAAATTCTTCCAACTTTGTTTCAACAGACGAACCTATGTTTGCAACGAATACCAGTATGTACGCTCCGTATGATATCTAAATAAATTTAGATGAGAGATAGTCATGTGACATTTGCCAAAGAGCTAAGAATTTCTACCCAAATTTTTTATGTAATTAAGGATAAATTTCGTTAAAATTATTTACATGTGTGGATTAAATATTAATGTTTCCACATCAAAATGCCAAAATTTATTATGAACCAGGTTGGTTTATGTTTATGACGTGGCCATTCGTTATGTCTGTCTGGAATTTTTTCTAAACCATAAACTACCCGAAACTACATACTAGAGAAAAAGAGATGTTTTAAATTAATATCTGTTGTGTTGCCCTTTTAAACATTTTTCTTTTCTATAACTCATGATAAGGCTAACAAAGTTTGAGTATGCTAATTTTCTTTGTTTGTAGTATTAACAAAGTTTGATTGTTCAATAATGTGGCGTGTGCTGATAATTAACTTAGATGAAGTCTAAATCATATTAACAGTAAGGGAATTTTTTCTCACGTCAACCACTTTAGCAACATTAGGTTAAGTGCTAAGAACAAGGTCAATTGTGAATATGACGTATTTCAAAAATCAAAATTTGTTAGCTGATATTTTGACCGAACCCTATCAATACTTTATAATTGGTACTGAATTTGTCTTTTTTGTAAATACATTTTCACAAGTTTGTCCTGTATAGAAATTCGGTAGCATTTAGCTACGTTAGTTTATTTTTTAGTAAAAAGATGTGCACAATCACAATTTTTATCAAATATATTTACACCAAAATCAAAACAAAAATTTGACACATTCACAAAATGAAAATTAATGTAGGGTGGACGATACACTGACATAAAATTCAATATACAGAGATTATGTACGATGTACTATACAGCAGCATTCCTAGTCGTACTTAGAAAAGCGAATGCTCGTATTCGTCGCCATGCATTTTGTAGTACGAGTAGATAGTTATAAAGATCACAGCCGATGCCAGGTTCGATAATAAGCAAGCCATCCATTCGATCTAAAGAAATAAAGAAAATAACACCACAACCCACCAATTACCAAACTTTAGATTTACAAACAAATAATGTCAGACATTAAATTAAATAATTCATAAGTTTTAAGAATTTAAAAAACTGAGGCCACAAGAGTGATAAAACTAACAAACAATGTTTGTTATACTAACAAAACATCCTAATCTAGCTATACTTTTTTGAGGTGAAACACAATTAGCAATACTTATATTGAAATTTACCTATTATATATTTTTAAATTAGAGAAAGGAATACTAACCGTTCCAACATGGGCCAAAACGAATGGAAGTGCGAAAGCTGAGATCACAATGCCGGTAGTGAAGAAAATCGCTAGCTCGAGACCAGCTATAAATAATTTAGTAACAAGTTGGCGCGGAAATAAAGCCAGTACCTGATGTTCCGCTGGAATTATATTGCATATGTCTTGCAATCGCAATTGGAATAGGTGCCAGAATGTAAAACACCACTAAAAATAAAAAGATGTTCTATAAATAAAATTGTTTGTGAGCGATGGGAATGTAAAGATGTTTAAGAATAAAACTCATAGATTGAAAACATTGTACATATACTATTGAACGTCTACAAATATTAAGTTACTATACCGTTTTATCTATTGTTTCATTTAATACTAAAACTGCTTTTTTATGACTGTTCATTTTCTTATTACTACTAGGTGCTAAAAGAATCTTTTTATTGCACTGAAAAAGCTCTTAATGTGAGGAAAATAAATTACAAAATAAAATATTCATAATTGATAACATACCAACAAATATCGGCAACCAGTTACTAAAATATAAAAAGTTGCATGAAAACAGTAACCGTAAAAAAACTCACCTAAACGCAGGCAAAGCGCATCCTAGGACCAACAATGTCAAACCAGTGACAGAAGCAAGAGACAAGGACAAAACGGCTGAAACAGAAAAAGTTGAATAATAAGTTAAAATTAGTGCGATAAACTTACTCTTGATTCCACCCATTTCAATGAATTTCTATCTGATTGACAAAACGAATTTCCAATGTACTTTTACTTCCGAGAATCAACAAAAGATTAAGAAAAGTTAACGCGTGAGTGGTTGCTAATAACAGCAACAGTATATTTATGTTGGCCGCAGAAAATTCGTGCTAAGACAAATTTCATTAAAACTGGGATAATCCGACACCCGATTATCTCCCTTTAATCCCTCAGGACATGGAGAGCCTCATTTTTTAAATGAGTTTTTCAATATTTGCCGGAAGTCGAATGTCTTGCTCCGGTGGCATTTCTAAAAACTTAATTTTGTCTTTGGTACTGTTATTATTAAATGTTGGAGGAGAGATATTAAGTGTTGGAGGAGAGACTAGACTCAGGACTCCGAATTAGTTTAGCATACGGTCATTCCTGTTTTTTATTGTAAGGTGTAATAAGAGCTCAGAATTTGCGTTGCTTCGATTTGACACACATTTTATTCACATAAGTTTTAGTTTTCATACCTATGAGCTATATGGCATAATTTCGGTGGTTGGCGAGGATAAAATAAGGTAAGTTAATCCGGTCATTATCGCACAGCCCAATTTTGTTGGATTATTGAGAAAGGCAATAGCCTTTTCAGTGGAAAAATAATTTTAGGCTTAGACATAAACTCATAATAATGTATACTTAGGCCAAAATTTGGCTTCGGAAATAGCGACCTGCGTAGTGAAATTCTTGTGAAGTGTGCAACGATTACATTTACCCTATAATGGATACTAGCGACGTACCGCGGCCTACGCGGCGCCCTGTAGTGATAAAGTACAAAGTCACTTTACCTGCAAAAACCTATAATGCACCGCGGCGCTCTACGCTGTGGACTTACGATCTTGAGAAGTCTGAACTAAGCTAAGATTCGTGATCAAAACTGTGTGCAAAAATAAACTATGGTCTGGATCGCGAGATCTGAGCGTTCTAGACAGACGGACAACAGTGCCGTAATTAAGGAGCATGGTGAAGTGTTTGGTTAAGCCTTTTGTCGTGTTCGGTAATTTTCTAACTAACGGAAACTTCGTATTAGAGAGCATATGTCCGTCATACACAAACCTATTATCATACGCAGGAATAGCTTAGCCTTCGTGATATCCTCTTTGTCAAGTATTACAACTATTATTTGATGCTTCCATTCTTGTCTCTCGATATATTTTGATTCCAGACGCAAATATTTTGAATGACAACTCTGGAAAACGTTGAGGATTTATAGCTTTCTAAACGACAAGTCCAGAATTTTTGCACTATTCATCAATAGGTGGGAAAGGGAGTACTATAAATTGCTCTGTTGTGAATTTTGTTTCACAGCTTTTTTAACGACACTGCGCCGAACTTTAACGCCTATTCGAACGTGCTCATTTTGTTTATGTATGGCATATTGAAAAACTTTAACTTCGTCTCGAGATGTTTTTATACTAATTTTGCTTAACTATATGCAACTCTTCATCAACTGATGAATAGTTGCATATAATACGCATAAGCCTATAAAATATCTGCTACGTAAATTATCAGGGATCGTTAATATTTTCAGCTACTATCCAGTTCTGGCACCGTTAGTTATTATCACGACATTTGGCGTCAACGTTATATTTTCCACATCATTGACCTATTCGCGTGAACGCCCGACAAATATTGCTCCGAACTCAATTTTATGAATGGCCTTTTGATTGTTCACCGCGAACCATTGTTCTCAAGGCTTTTCATTTTGAGAGCATTTGTCGGCCCTCGAGTGTCATAAAATTTCCCGGCACATTTTTTATTGTTTGACCTTTTTGAGTAACAAACATGACTAATTCGCAAAACTGGAGCAGAATCCGGTGAACATGCTTGGCAGGTTTAGCAACGTTTTGTAGTTATTAGAAGATCTTTCATATTCATTATTTTGATGTGCTACGGGGTTTAAGTCAAGCGTAATTTTTTAATGGCCGTTAACGTGCGAAACCTTTCACAATTTTGTGAATAACACTGATAGGTCACTTTTTCCTACCCTTTTTGCTTACGCAACGTTCAGTTATCCCAAATACCTTCTCGTGAATGTGCAAAGTCTCTACATGTGGAATTACTTTCAGTGTGTTTAGAACACGTCAATCGCGCTAAAAGTTCATCCGTTTGCAATCGCTCAAATAAATATTCTTCTGCAAAAAGGCGAGTAATTAATTCGACTACTAATCTATTATTGGGAGTTATTGCAAAATCAGTCGCAAAAGCAAACATCGCAACACATAAAATGCATCCAACTCCTCCACATACCCAAACACGTTCTCTAAACCCGACGCCGTTGACTCGTTCGTTTACAATGCTCCAAGCAATTTTTGCCGTCATTTTCCTTTTGTCCGTATTCTCCGCTTGCGAGGCATTATCTTGCTATGAAACTGTTGATGGCAGAACGGTCATCAAAGGAAACTATACCTATTGTGCCCTAATTCCATCTACTTACTACCAAGGCGAATTGGTCAATGGATCGCAATTCGGATTGGGACCAGAAAATGACTTGCTCCACGGCTATAAGGCCATTTTTGATACAGGAGTGGACGAATACCGTATCCTCAGTGTTTGCATCTATGAGCGTTATGACTTCCGACGATACCTGCCGGTAAAACCCACAGTTGCTGTGGAATTCACCTTCCGATGCGTCTGCATCTACGATCTGTGCAATTCTTCCCAGACCTTCTCCGCCTATCTCAGCTCCATAAAGACGGAATCCTTCGACAACTACAAAAGTGATCCAGTAGACGATGAGATTGTTTAAACTTTTCGGACGGTCTTCCAAATGGCAGTATACGAAACCTGTAGAGCATACGATGTATTATTCCATTCATGTTTTGTTATTCCAAGTATTTTGTTTGAATTAAATTTCATGTTATTTTTGATAAGTACCACCCAGAAATTAACCGCGTATTCGTAGTTAATGCTTTTCGTTTAAATTTGCTTTATAAAAACTTTCATTTGTTGTTAATAATAATAGGTAGTCAAACCGCAGCAATGGTATTTAATCAGCTTGAATCATATAATGTATTGTTCGGAAACAGAGCTATAGCCAAAAATTTCTATAGCTTTACCGTGACAGATAAGAAAATGCATTACAATCTCGTTTATGAACTCTCAAATGATTGACATTTTAGTATAACATACGCTCCTATTATACGATGTAGTTTATTGAATAACCTTACGTCCTATTATCTGTCCTATCACCTAATAATGTAACCATCATGTACTCACCAAACAATGTTTCTTTGTTATGAAATATTTTTTGATTTCCACGAATAAATTACTATTATCGGAACAAATGTTAATGCTATTTTTAACATTCAAAATTGTACCTTATCCAATTTTTTACTACAGAACTCCTGAAAGAACTCAAAAATGTCACCACGAAACAGAAAAATACTTATGGAAATCAAAAATTGGACGGCACTTAAGGGTATTGCTTTTATTTTTGGTTGTTTTGCTGTTCTTTGCAAGTTATTTTGTTTACGTGTCAATCAGATGAAAAAATTTCAGCCTCAATGAATGTTTTGGCAGTAAAAATAATCTAAAAATATTGCTGAGCTCATCTAATGGCTTTAAATAGCAGCAAGCGAACTTTGTACTGCTAACTCTCACGAGAAGCACACTCCGACGAGAGATTATCCAAAAAAATATAATTGCACTGAATGATACAATAATCCGCTCAAGTGTCACAAAGATTTTAAAAATAGCTTTCACAGCGGAATCTCAATCCCGCTAATTAAAAACGTTTTAAAGTTGTAGTTGACAAGGATATCGTTTTTAATTAAAAATAATGAGCAGATTGCAGGTTTGATTAAAAAATATCTTAAAATTTCTTCCATATGTTCACTTGTTTATTATTTCTAAAAGTACCCTAAACTCTGGAGCAGAGCCCATAATATCTACATTCGTTTAAACGTTGGAATAAAAGTAAATTTTTATGAATACAAAATTAAAGTTCGAGCATTTATAGTGCAAACATTACGACTACATCGCAAATTTATTTATAGAAATCATACAAGAATGAATTAGTTAGCGATTAATGATAGCCTATGAGATGCCACAGTTTCACGCCCAAATTTAACGGTCTACTGGTGAAAGGGCAAATTGATCGAAACGTTTGTAATCTTTCCGGAAAACCTGCAAATAATATTTATACCTGCTGCACTTTAACCCACAAATGAAAACACTCACGTAGTCCTTCGGCAGCTCAGACATCACTTTTGCAGCTTCAGCTTTGTAATCACGCATTTTATGCTCTGAAAGTTTATAAATATGTTTCACATCTTTTATAATGCTCAGTGTTAAGGAGCTTGAGTGCTTGTCGAAGAATTACTATTAGGGAATGTATCGTTTTTAATAGTGAACCCCTGTTTGTAGGAATCCCATTTACCGGACTATCCGTTTACCGAAAAGGCCTTTGCCGGAATGGATTGTTAAATACAAATTTCCCTCGCTTATTGGAAAAATTGACGAAAAACAAGAATACTTTCTTTTGTATTTTTCTCTGCAGAAAATTTCAAGAATTGTTCTAAAATTTCAAAAAATTCGTTATAGGTACAAATGTTAAAATTCATTTTTGCGCCAAAATTTTTGGGCGTCAATAAAAATTCAGATTTTCCCAGTCATGACACGCGGGAAAACCAAATTTGAATTCAATAATTTTTTTCTCAATTTTTTACCGTGTTCGACTATTTTCTGAGTGTTCCTACCTCACCGGACCGGGGGACGATCTATCGATTGGCGCTATCAAAATAGGGTATATCGCCACAAAAAATGGGTGATTTACCCTATTTTTTCATTATTTCACAATAGGTGTTGCGAAATAACGGAAAAATAGGGTAAACCACCCATTTTTTGTGGCGATATACCCTATTTTGATAGCGGCAATCGCTAGATCGTACCCCGGTCCGGTGGGGTAAGAACAATCAAAAAATAGCCGGACACTGTAAAAAATCGAGAAAAAAATTATGAAGTTCAAATTTGGGTTTCCCGCTTGTCATGCCTGGATTTTCCCAAATTCAGTTATCGGAAACAAATCGGCGAAAAAATCGCCTCCGATAAATGAGGGTTCACTGTATACCAAAATCACACAATTTATCCAAATTGCATTCACTTTGAGTTTGTTAAATTTAAAATGAGTTCATTTTAACATTTGTTTAGGAAAGTTTGCAAAGGTAAGCTTGTATACGCATTAAGCAAATTCATGAGTAGGAAGATTTCATTTTAAAAGATGATGATATTTTGGTCACGTAAAAGGTAATTTGTAAAATGGAAAAAATATATGTTGCTTACCGTGTTTTGGCACATCGGACTCATGAACATGGAGCTTGCTAAAATAATTTGTTCTATTAATTTTACAAATGACTGAATGCTTACCTGAAGTACCCAACGGGCGGTCGAACTACCCCCAACTTGTCTTCGATGCACTGGTCGACGTATCTCTGCTGTTCACGGCATCGAGATACATACATCTTGTGATGAGCTGTGTCAATGCAATGCGCGTAATTCGCCACTTCCTCCTTACATGACTTTTTTACCTTTCGCAGAAAATCGACGCCGCAAGCAGTTACACGAGCACCTTCTTTGAGTGTTTTGCGTGGATCTAAATAAAATTCTAATCACATTGGTGAGAATCTACTTTTGCTGTTCTATAACGCTTTTTGAGAACATAACGAAAGTAAATAAAACACAGTTACTATTATACCTGCCATTAATCAATGAATTGTAAACTCTCGTTTATCGGTACAAAACGATTCACCCTTCATTTTTATTCTAGGTCATATTTTCGTAGTCACCGTTTAGGTGGGGGCGAGCATAGCAAGCGGAAAACCCGACGGAACCGAGCCCTCACTGTTTTACCCTTTCGCTGATTCACTCGTCTAAAGTATCAAGTGCCGGAGGTACCAGCGCTGCTAATTAGATGCGAATAAATTGCATTTATGAATAGTCGGGACGAATCGTATTGTACTGCTCATGCACTACTATGAGTCTATTTTTCCAATACATTATCATATTAAAATTTAAGGTCTATCAAGCGCGAGAGTGCAATGCTAAATAATAATGGTATCACGTCGTAATAATGTACTGACCTTCATATTCACTTCGAAGCAGCATGAATTCTTTTACGTCGGTCTCGCATTTTTTGTACATGTACCTAAAAGAAATTTCAGTATATCCGTTCAAATATAATAAACGCTTACGGAGCAACCGCCTTAAACCATGGCGTACTGAGAGTGATTTCCTGTGGTACAGTCAATTCCTCGTCAGTTGGCATTGGAGTTGTGTTTGTAACCGCCATCTTAAAATCGGCATTTCATGCATAAACTGTTCATCAAAACAATTGATAGGTAAACATGGCTGTTAGCCTGAAACTCTTTCATTTCTAACATTTATGAAAAATTTTATTTATTTATATGTGCAAATATATACATTATTTATATTTCGATGCAATTCACTTTTTTGGTCATATTGCTCAAGCTTAATTTTAGGCTTAATGTAGCCATACTTATATTTTAGCCCATAATCTAACCTTTTCTTCAATTTGAGCCACTACCCGGGTCTAAGCTTATGGCTAAAAAGTCATTTGCATCAAAATAAACGGTGCATCAAGAGAAACTACAACACATACAAACAATATACAGTATTATCGACAGCTTTCTTATGTACATTTTTATTTCCTAATTCTGGGTAGGACGAGTGTAACTCAAATGGTCCAAGAGTTTGGAATATCCTGGAGCGACTTGAAGTGAGCTTTGATTGTGGGCCGTATTCGATTGTTGCTTGTTGTCATTGTTTGCATTTAAAACTAAATTAAATACTTTAAAAAATTGTTACAAATTTTCTAAACTCAATTTGTATGTTTCTTTTAAGATTATTCAAATAACTGTATTATCCCATTGGACCAAATGGTTGGCTTTTAGAAAAATCAAAGTATATTTTTTCCCTTTTGTGTGAAAAGGTCTTCGTCAATATTTCCTTAACTAAACTCGTAATTTGTAAACATACCATCAACTACTTTAAATCGAAGTGTCTTGTTTCCCACGTTCACACATAATTCTAAAATTTATTGACATCTAATATTGATTGCGTAAATGTTGTCAAAATGAATTTTTTATTAAAATTCTTCAATTTTTTACATGTCAAATTGGAAATTATAGTGTCGATCTTTAGTATTGCAAATTTCAAATACATTTAAGCTTTAACACATTATGTGTTAAAGTATTTCTTTTTTATAAACTTAAGTCATGTAACATTGATAATTTATTGTACACTTACTTTTTAATGGGAACGTTCCATGTCCATAGGACGTGCCTTCATGTTGAGTCTCTGTCCTGAGACAATTCGAGTCGTTCGATTCTTTTTTCTCATACGTTGTCATTTTTAGGGCCCTGCAATTAGTAAGGTAGTAAGAATAATTATGTTTTAAAGAACAATAGATTTGACTAGGTATCAGAGCTACTTTCCGGTGAGTCTGTAATTAAACAGATGCATTATAACAATGGATCAATGCAATTTGATAAGTTTTCCTCAAATTTGTGGATTCATATTTCTGCATTCATCTTCACATATTTGGCGTTGTGTTGCAGTAGTATTGTTAAGATTAATGAAATAATTTTGAAAATTTTACTTGGACATAAGTCGTACTCCTCTGTAACGTATAGGTTCGTTCTGGACAAAAAACGTTATAGAGGGGTTCAACTGTAGTATGATTTAGATTAATATTTTAGTATGCATGTGCTCTAAAATAATTTGAGAAATATTTATTGCAGACATTTTTAAATTATTATTTTAGATGGATGCCGAGGCTGGTCCCAGCAAACCCGTTTTGCACACGCACGACATTAGTTCATTATTGGATCTAAGAACAGAATTTCTACATCGGAAGAAAGCCGCCGTAGCGCAGAATGCAGCTGCAAGCCCACTAGTCAATAAATCGAAGAACAACATTCTAGCAGTAACTAAGCAGGAAACGAAAGCTAAGGACGAACAGCGCGAGGTTAATACATTCTTATTTGCTTTTGCTTAGTAAATTTTTGTTATTTTCTGAGCTAAATTTGGTAACACTGTTATTCCTTCAAATCAATCTTTGCATTCAGCAGAATTCGACGCAATGTCAGTTAATATTCCGTTAATACCTCGGAATACACCGGAAAAATTTTTTAACGAAATCGTTTCATTGATGAATTTTACATTCAGCACAATTTTTTTAATTTTGTACAATATTTTCAAGAAAAGCACGAAATAGTTACCTGAAAAGTTACCTTTTTGTAGGTCATAAGTGATGCATAATATTCGTATTTCACACAAGTTCTAGTGATTTCTAAACTGTAAATGTATAGAAAATAATACCGCAAAGTAACATTTAAATTTAGGCTCGTCAAGCGAGAATACGCCTAAATGGAGAGCAGCTCCGCAAAGAGGAAGCAGAACGAATTCGCCGACAGAAAATACTCGAGGAAAAAGCGTCAATCTATGAAAAAATGACCACCGGAAAATCTCAGTTAGTTTACGATGATGGAAGCACCGCTGAATTCCTCGTCAATTTTGAACAGAAGAAGCGTGAGATTGAAAACAGAGAAACTGAAAAGTCTGGAAGTGCCAATATACGTGATGACGAAAGAGATAAATCAATAAAGGAGCCACTTCAACCTGCAAATCCACTCGTTGTGCATTACGATCCAACAGAAGACAGAGGGCGTATGTTTGGAGCCTCGCATGTTCCTTTGCCATTCATGGACGAAGAAAAACGACAAGAAAAAATCGAGGAATTGAAGCAATTAACCGTAAGTTATTTTTTGGTTTATTTTAGTAATGTTAAATAACACTGGATTTATAGGAGGAAACCAATAGAAATCGTGCCAAACGAAAGAAAGCAATAGACGAAATGAAAGTTAAAGAGAGGGAAGCAATCAACAGACTTAGATTCAGAAAAGGTTTACCACCTTTGGAATTCAGTGATGAGGAAGAGGATAAGGAAGAAAATGAACCTAGCGTAAGTTTTAAACTACATTGCAGTCATTCTAAGAAAAGAAATGTATCCGTAAAAAAATTTTTGTACACTCTTAGGAGTTATACGTAATCGTTTTCATTTGCGTCACAATTTTATTGTACGGCTTATCAGAAATTTTATGACAATTTGAGTGATTTTAAAATTACCAAACTGTCTATACCGGAAGAGACAGTTTTAGTCGGATTTTTTCGTTCAGATCATTACTTTTTCTCATGGTTAATAAAATTGTTCGCCTTAAATCTCTGTTGAATTAAAATTGTGTCCTGAATATTACATTAGAATTCGATTTATATCGGAAAATCCGATTTGCATTCCGATTTACTCAAAACATGATAGAAATTTATTTCACATAAAGAAATCATGTTCACAACAAGAAGACATACAAAATATTAGTTCAAAAATAATCCTGTGCAAAAATTCCTACTTTGAACATCTTCGGTGCTTAGTGATCGTTATATATGTAGTTGCAGGTTGGATTACTATTTAAACTCTTTTAGGCAGATACAGTGAATCTTGATGAAATTCCTTTGCCCGTAGAAAGCACATTGGAATCAACAGAGGAAGTACCACCTGAAAAGAAGAAAAAATATGGCGTGCGAGAATGGGATCGTGGAAAGGTTGGATACACGAGATGGATTACGAAGCAGCGCGAAGAACGCGACGAAGAATTCAGACCACCGAATTCATATTATTCTAATAAATGATATATATAAAACATTTATTTTAAATAAAAAGTTTATTTGCATGCGTGATTTTACTCCGAATTGATTGCTTTTAATTTCACACAGTATTTTCAACGTTTATAAAACACTCTTGTTTGATCCTTTATTTGCCAGAATGCGTCCCAAGGAAAAGCCTAAAAAGTTTAAAGACGAATTAGCTGAACTTTCGGCCGTAGATCCGGATTTCTATAAATATTTGCAAGAGGAGGAAGCAGATATTTTTGAGGGATCCGATGCATCTGAGGGCGAAGAATTAGGTATGGTTTTCTTATTTGATTTAACACATTGTAATAAATTTATTTCCTTTTAGAGGAATCAGCTGCGATTGATGATAGCGAAACCTTCGACGATGAAGAAGAGCAA
Source organism: Ditylenchus destructor (assembly GCA_022814885.1). Lineage (NCBI taxonomy): Eukaryota > Metazoa > Nematoda > Chromadorea > Rhabditida > Anguinidae > Ditylenchus > Ditylenchus destructor. The sequence goes on from JAKKPZ010000006.1 coordinate 647,168, forward strand.
CAAGTGGAGATCTTGCGAAGTGGAAATGACTTAAAAGTGGAAATTCAAACAGGTAATTTTGCTTCGCATTTTTCTTTGCTCTATCTCTTCATTTTTAGATCCCACAACTGGAAAGAAAATTTACAATTCCGATGTGCTCACGTTTTTGGATACAGTTTTGTCAGAGTAAGCGAATATTTTATATTTGATCCTATTACTTTGTAATATTTGGAGTTTATTAACTGCTATTTTGAAAGTGCATTAAATATTTGAAAATACCTTTTTAATCATATGTAAACCAACACGTATTTAGCAATATAATTTTAGTCCACAGAAACATCGAAAAGATCTGGCCAAATTTGCGCGTGTTGCTGTGGATTGTTTCATATCCTGTATTGCACGCATACAGGGCAATGCTGGAAAGTCCGATGCATCTTACATCATACCCGAAGATGAAGGTTTGTTCCTTGAAAATATAAACAAAATCGACATTTCATATTTTACACAACATTTGGAATAGAGGAGTAGTAATACGTTGCCAAAACGTACAGTAAGATATTGTCAGATGTAATAATCATTTATGCCTGATGTTTTAGACTTCGATGAAATCGTCCGACTGTGTTTCAAACATTTGGGACGTATCTTGCTTAATCTTCTAAACCCAATTGAACCGAAGGGTAAAAAGCGCAAGAAGTTTAAAAAGAAAATGCGCCGAAGTGTAACGACGTTCAAGAATTGGCATAAATATCGGCTGCTGTCGAAGGAATATCTTTCCGCTGTCCACACGGTCAGTTTCATGCTTGAGAATATTTTAAAACAATTATTGCTTTAAAACACTATTTACGAAACTTATTGAAAGTCTGCATCCGTTTATTATCATATTCCTATCTTTCTTGTTATCCCAGAATGGTTACGAAAAATCAAACTGATTGCATCGAAATTTTGTTATGAGAAATATGCAGATTGATTTTAAAAATTTTATGCATATTTTCCGATATAAACTGTTAAATATAATTTATTGTGGAAGCGTTCGATGAAATATTTTGGAAATGAAATATTTTGGGGGCCAGGGCCTAAGCAACCCGCCCCATACAAAAGGCCGCCGCACAAGCTGTCTGCGATGAACCTAACAGACACGTCGACTTGTCCGTGTTTCCAGCCTGCTGGCTGTTAGGGGAGCACCCCGCACGGGAAGCCACCCACCAGGGGGTTACCGTTGATAACGGGGGTCCTTTGTCTTTGTCTTTTTGAAATATTTTGTAGAAAATCAATATTGGTATGACTATTTGTAGGAAGTAAAATTTGTATTTTAGTTTTTGAGTGAAATTCAAAATCGGAAATCCATTCTTTTGACAATTCGCGCAATTCTCGACCTTGCTGACATCTACGTCCACTTTCCAAAGTTATCGAAAACAACATTGAAGGCGAGTTTACTATTAATTTTTAAAATTATTATACACAACATCTTTCAGACACTGATCAAATTATGGAGCCGAAATGCTAATGAGAAAATTAGAATTCAATCTTTTGTTGCTATTCACAAATTTGTTCGTTTTGATGCCGAATTGTTCTCGCTCGTTTATAAGGTTTCATTTGCATTTACTGCAATTTAATATTGAGTATTTATAATTTTACAGAATTGCTATGTCTCTTACATTGCGAATTCGAAGCAAATCACTCAGGAAACTTTGCCTTTGATTTCATTTATGCAGAAATCCTTTACACAATTATCACTCACCAACGAAAAACTCGCTTGCCAGCATGCGTTTCTATATATTCGTCAATTTGGTATTTTTTATTCATTTCATTATCAGCCGAGGAAATTTAGATATTTTTCCGAAAAATATTGCACAAATGTAACTAATGCTTGAAAAAATTTTGAAAGGTGCAAATATTTATTCAGGCGAAAAATTATGTTGGTATAATAAGAATATGATAATTATATGCGGATTCTCCTGGACTATTATTATCTTTAAACCTTTTCGATATTACTAATTTCTCTCTTTTTTGTTACCATTTTAAAACATATTCAGACAATAATTATGAATTCAACCCCTTTAAGGGATCAGATTAAGCCTAAACCTAAGTCTCTACAAGCCTAAGGTGTGCTTAACTCTAAGGATTTGCGCACAACGCCAATATCACTTAGTAACAAAAAGAGTGTTTCAGTAACAATAATAAGGTTTCGTTTGACTTTAGTGTAGTAAGTATATATTTCCATTGCAGCAATTCAACTTCGCAATGCCACTTTAGCGAAGCATAAGGTTAGTTTTGTTTTCTATGATAAGTCTTCGTGTACTTTATTACTATTAGTTAAATTTATGATGTGATTCCTCTAGTGGGCTTTTTAGTTTATAAATAATCTTCTTTGCAAACACACGTAATTAATTGTATAAGATAGCGGGAGCGCCGCAGCTGTCGCTGCGTCAACGGGCCCTGTATATCCACGGCCCCACCCGCATTCCCCGCCCCCCTCCGCATCTCCCAACCCCCGTCGCCACCCGCAGCCCCCGTCGCCACCCACACACCCCATCGCCCGTCACCACCCGCATCGCCCGTCACTACCCGCATCCCCGTCGCCACCCACACCCCCCATCGCCCGTCACCACCCGCATCGCCCGTCACCACCCGCATCCCCCGTCGCCACCCGCATCCCCCGTCTCCACCCACACCCCCCCATCGCCCGTCACCACCCGTCGCCACCCGCAGCTCCCGTCGCCACCCACACCCCCCATCGCCCGTCACCAACCCCAGCCCCGTCCCCACCCACATCCCCCGTCGCCGCCCGCACCAATGCCATTTTCGACCCGTTCGACCTCCGTTTCGACCTGTTCGACCTATGTAGACCACCCCAAATTTTGTCGGATTCGTGTTCTCCGACCCCGAAAACCCCATACATGCCCCCCCAACAGCCTTGAAATGACCAAAAACGCCATTTTCGACCATTCCGACCTCCGTTTCGACCTGTTCGACCTATGTTCGACCTCCAAAATTTTGTCGAATTCGTGTTCCCCGACCCCAAAAACCCCTTAGCAGACATTACCTACACAAAAAACGACCAAAAAGGCCATTTTCGACCATGTCGAACATTTTTCGACCCCTAGGGTATACCTGGGGTAAAAATAAATGTCGGAATCGTGTTCCCCGACCCCGAAAACCCTATATGTCATGTATTACACCCCTAAATCTGGCAAAAATGCCATTTTCGACCCGTTCGACCCCCGTTTCGACCTGTTCGACCTATGTCGACCCCAAATCTGAGTCGATTTTTGCCGATTTATGGGGGGTAATTACTATAAGGGTGACATTACCTGGGTCGAAAACTGTGTTTAAGGGGTCGAAACGTCACCCCACGCAGGCAGGGACAGACGCACACTGGCTTCTTAGTAAAGTAACATGCCGCGCATCTTTATGAACATACGATAATATGAAAATGTTTAAGAAGAAATGAATTAATTTTTCAAAGAGCCCGTTTTTAGCTGCTAATACTATAATTTCCTATATTCTTATTATATGCTTCGCATATGATGTTACCTTATTAAACAATGTTCAGGACATGATGCAAAAGATTTACAACTGGCAGTTCATTCAAGGGCTCTATTTGTGGTCTAATGTGGTGAGTCATGGCTCTAAATCAGGAACAACATCGCCGATTGAACATCGCTGGTTTAAAGAAGTTGGATATCCTCTTGTAGAGATTATTTCAATTCTTAGAAAGTGAGTCCATTCCTTTTTTATACTATTTTGTAACAATGATGCAATTTTTAGGGCTTTCATATCAAGAAATTATTTGCCTCTGCGGATACACTGCCTGCGCATGCTCCTAATGATACAATCAAATTGCAATGTGTTCATTCCGACCTTGGCAATTTCTGTCCAGGTAATTTGGATTTACATTCCTAAAATGGAGTTAAGTTTCTGAAAATATTTTTTAGCTGCTGAATGAATTGGTAGATATAGACACCAAGAAGCCGCAAATGGGCAAAGGATCAACAGAAGTGGTTGGGATAGAGGAGATGTTACGGCTTTCAAAAATTCAGTTGAATGACGCAGGTTATCGACATCGATTGGCCGAGGAACTTTTCAAAGTTTGCGTCGAAGCTGCCGACTTACTCAAAGGAGATCCGGCATTCACAGTTTTGGTTGTGCCAATTGATCAAGATCTCAAGGTATATTTGTATACTTTTGTGTATGATAAGACAATTTTGTACTAAGCTTATGAAGCAGTATTTATTATTTGTATTTCAGAAAGTGATAAAGAACTGTAAAAATCACGACCATACGGCATTATTCAAGTCTTTTCGGCGAAGATTATTGAGCCATTCTGACCAGAAAAATGGCAACAGTGAATAATTGAAATTGTTACGTATTATTGTTACGTTTGTTGAATAAATTGTTATTTCGGAAAATTTGTAGGCTGTTTGGTCACACTAATGCACTGTTGATCAGTATGAGATGTTTTAAATCACTAAAACACATTTTTATATCGAACATTTAGTATCAATCACTAGTCTTTTCTACTTAATTTTTGGACGACTTTCATCAATAGCTTTAACATTTCCTATTATGGAAACTTATTACATAACTGATGACAAAATGCAATTGCATGAAAATTTATGGGACAAGAATCACATAGAGACACCTGAAAGGATTGCGGCAATAAACAAGATTCTTCAGGTAAATTAATGACAAATGACGTTTGATATGTGAATTTATTTCACAAAATGGCATAATTGTGAGAATAAATTAAGTCAGTTTTTAATAAAATGCGACATTTTAAACTATTTCGACATTAAAATCACGCTACCGAAACGCTTGTACGTAATATAGGACAAAATTGCAAGAACATTCATCTAAACTTTATAATGTGAGTGGAAGATCTATAACTTCTGAACTCCCTATGTTTTCCTTCTGATAACGTGTTTAGGAGACGTCGCTGCTGTCGAAATGTAAAAAATTGCACTCAAGCAAAGCAGACATCGAGGATATTTCGTTAGTACATTCAGAGGAATATATCGAGAGTATCCGTGCTACGACCTCGTTATCTGAGGTTGATTATTTCTCTAGTGCGGTTAAATATTAGTCTTTAGGATGACTTAGAAGAGTTTTGTTCCAAATTTGATGACGCTTATATGAACAAACACAGTTGGGAGAGTGCCTTGTTAAGTGCCGGATGCGCTCTTACACTGATGAAAACGGTCCTCAAACATCGGTAAAAACAACTTTCGCATTGAGATGCTGAACTTACTTTTTTCCAAACAAATTTCAAATTCCAATGAGAATTAGCTAAATATAAATTATCTTTCATGTGGCATATTTAGTGGAAGTAACGGATTCGCCGCCATTCGTCCTCCTGGACACCACGCCTCTCGAAATACAGCGTGCGGTTTCTGCATTTTCAACAATATTGCCATATGTGCAAAAAAGGTACTGTTTCGCAATTGAAAATGGTTCTAGGCTCTAGATAGTTCTAGGCTCGCCAAATGGGATGCGAGAGAGTGCTCATCGTCGACTGGGATGTTCACGTATGAAATGTTTCTCATTGTTTTTTGGGCGGACAGTTCTTTCTAGGCAGGCCAAGGAACACAGTATTCGATAGAGGATGACAATAGCATAAAGCTGATCTCTATCCATCGATTCGAAGAAGGAAAATTCTGGCCAGAATTGCCAGAAAGTGCGGCTACTCAGCCATGTAAGATCGTTCTCGATGTCATAATGGATTGTCTAAAAGTGGCATAAAATAACTTGGATGGGTGGAAAAAGGTTCATGTGATAGATTAATCAACCGATGGATAACTAAAAACAGGTTTTCAAAAAAAAGTAAATAAAAAGTATAGTGTCAGAAAATGTTTTCCAAACAACCTGGTTTACCGCATCTCCTTTACTGTTTTTTACTAACTGGACTTTTGTTTTATGAAACGACGGTAAAGGTGAAATAACATCATTCTTTGCTTGCATTCAATCTTGTACTTAAAAATAGTTAATTACAAGTTATAACCTAGCTCAGTTCAGATAAAAACACAATAAACGTTCCTTTGAACCAACTAGGCTACGGTGATGCGGAATATGCTTCTTTTATTAACTTTTTGGTATTGCCGATAGTTCAAGAATGGCAACCTGATCTCATTCTGGTCTCATGCGGATTTGATGCGGCAATAGGTAAAATGTTACCACAAGTTTAAAACCGTAGCAGAATATGAACAAGAAAAGCAAATGCCGTGAAAATTATATTTGCATTGTTATGCTTTCGCATAGCCAACGTTCTGCGAAAATTTCTAGTAGAAGACCGAAAAATTGTAAAACGTGCCATATTTTAATGAAAGTATATTTGATAATCTATACTTGTAAATAATAAAATTCAAAAATCTCTAAAATTTCAAAAGTAGTCAGACAAATTATTTCAGGCGACCCTGAAGGTGAAATGGAGGTGAGCCCCATTGGATTCGGTTACATGACGTCTGTTTTGGCATCGCTTGGCATCCCACTTTGTGTTCTGCTAGAGGGCGGGTAAGATTCACATCAGTTGTAACGCTATTCTCAATTTTTCAGATATTTCATCGAAAGTATAGCACAAGGAGCTCGATTTACTGTTCAAGCACTTGTGGAAAAGGTAATAGTTTTTCCAAAAATTTTACGATTCTTAATTTTAACGTTAATTAACGTCGAAATTACATTCAGGACCCACGAAAATTTGCTCTCGATTTGGCTTCACCTTCGCCTTCCTTCCTTCAAACAATTTTCTCCGTTATCTCTCTTCACCGATCAGATTACGATATTTTCGACACCTGGGTTGAGGCACTTAATGCGTATAGAGCCGAGAACGGCTTAAAACAAATTGAAGTAAGCTGTTATTATGTTATTCCGCATGATTAAAAAGAGACAAATATTTTATCGATTTAGAATCCGCCCTCAACCGAGTACAAAGGCAATCGCCAAATTCTCACAAAATATCCAACAAGAGATTCGTACAATTCGATGACTGAATCCATGAAAGATCTTTATTCGAAGAAGCTTGCACAATCAGTGAAGAATTTTGAAAAACACAGTAAAAGTGAGGTAGCAATCTTTAATCTAATACTAATCCTATCATTAACAGAAAATCGTGTAAACTAATATCTCTAAAGCTAATTTAAGACTATAAAAATTTTTCAACTTACCGGCTGCAAATGGAATAAAAAAATGGATACTTAACACTGGATTAATATAACTTATCCTGATTCTTAGAAAGCAGAAATTCGGTTTGTGATAAGCGAAGAAAAGCTCGAGGTCACCAACGGAGCAACTCAAATTAGCATTGGAATAACGTCCAACTCACAACTTTCGGCTCTATATTACTATGTAATCGGTTAAAAAAGATGTGTGAAAAAATTATGAGGGTTAAAGTTTTCAGGTGTTGACACCGTTATCTCTCACATATAATGTCTCAGTCAATGGCGAGGCATTTCATGCTGGCTGTGCATTGAATCCTTCTAGCAATGTTGAACTCGACGAAGAAAAAGCGGAACCAAAGAAAAAGAGAAAAAAGGGAGAAACAAAAGTAATGGAAACTAGAAGCAAATCGACCAATAATGATTATTTTACATTATTCGACACGTTTTCCGAAGTGATGAAAGCATTTACGAACTTTTAATACGAATGTCGTATAAGGTTTTAATTGACGAGTAAATAAAATTTTGACTGCCGTATTTTCTCCAAAACAAGCCGGGATATGGACATGCCGGCATTTTTCATTATCGAGATCGTGGCATTTTTCGGAAAACTCGAAATTTTGCATTTTTCTCGCAGCAAATTTACTATTTCATTCTCCGAAAAATTCTTCTCAAAATAGAGGTAATGGTTCGGCTAATTAATTATATAACATTGCGCTCTTTTTAACAAAAGTAACATTTTTCCCGCAGCGACCGAATGTTGCGACGCGGAAATTTTTTGATCGCAGAGTTCATAAAAATTTGGCTGAAATGCTCTTATTTTGAAAAAACTTGGAATCCTTGATGAACAATTTTTGAAGTTGCAGCCCATATGTTGAGGTCTTATGGGACAGGCCAATGTTAGCAGGCTTAGTGAAGAACAGATATATCGGAAGTCAATAATAATACATATGTTACGGTAAAACCTGGAAATCGGTAAATGCTAGGATTTACCGGTAAAAGCTGGAAATTCCAGCTTTTACCGATTTTGCCGGTAAATGCTGGGAATTACCGCCAAAATCGGTAAAAGCTGGAATTTCCAGCTTTTACCGGTAAATGCTAGCATATACCGCCACGATTGGTAAATGTTAGGGAAATGGTGTTTAAGAGAGGATGTAACGTAAAATTTGACGAGATCTTGTTTTGGAACATTTTTCGCTATGTTGGTCATAAATCTGGTGCTACTCACTCTATCTCAACTTTTTCTGTGGCTTCCAATTCATTTTTCAAAATTTTTTATTTTTGATTTTTGAACCAAAAAATTATGATTGTTGCGCAAACCCATTTTTGTGTGTATTTTCTTGCGATTTTCACCATTTTTGTGAAATATTTTATAAAACATTGTGCCAATCAGAGTAATTGGTGAAAATGGTGAAAATGAGGAAAATATATATCAAGCGAGGTTTGAAGAGTTATAAATGAAACACAAAAAAGGAATTGTAAAGAAAATATTGCTACCCAATACAACACCGCTTAACTAAACCTTGATTCTCTGTTTTCAAGTTTGTTAATAAAAGCTGCAAATATGCAAATAGGTTATTTTTCCTTTCTGTTTTCTCTGTATACCCTCTAAGGGTACAATATTTTGCTTTGTGTAAAACAAATCTCTGACTTACAAGCAAGATTCACTATCTACTGTGTTTGTTTGTAAAATGAAACCATGCATGTAGTTTATTTGACTTCCGTAACATCACTTTTCAATCATGTCACGTTGGGGGACAACAATAATTTTGCATGAATTGATCTTATCAGTGTGAACGGAAAATTTTGAATTTATCTCTCCATTTAGTCAAATACAATTGTACATTGGAAATAATGGCTTGTTGTTAGTTCCTGTAATATTTCACGATATTTTTTATATTTAATTCAAAATTGAAAAATTCAATGTCTTATTCAGTTTTAGCAAATCATCATGAGCAGCACATATTTTATCACTGATGAAAGAATGCTTCTGCACAAGGTTTCTTCCTTAAGTTTTATAACTAAAACTATTTGTGGTTCAAATCTGATATGACCGGATAATTATAGTGCGAGTGGGATGACAACCATCTGGAGGTGCCAAAGCGTTTGAAGGACATAACGGATATTTTGGCTGAAAACAACACACTCGAGAAATGTACTGTACTGGACCCGGAAAAGGCCGCTTTAGAGGATCTGTGTTTAGTGCACAGTCGAAATTATGTGGAAAGTATCAGGAAAACTGAGTCAATGAACATTGTAATATTTATCGGTTATAATAAAATGATCTATGATACTCGTATTTACAGAATGAACTTGAAGAGTTTAGTGCAAGCCATGAAGATATTTATGTGAATCAGCACACATGGCAGGCAGCCCAGCTCAGCGCAGGATGTTCTTTGGCATTGTTGCGGAATGTCATGAGAAACCCGTGAGTAAAATGAGAAAAGCAATGCAGCCCAAAAGGGAGCGGTGCATACATTTTTGTAAAAACAATATTTCAGTGAAAAAAGTTAGTACGGTAACGTTCCCAGCCCATCCAATATTTAGGGTACGGTTTATGTGCAATTTAATATTGTTTCATTTCAGAGGAAGCAACGGATTTGCAGCTATCCGCCCGCCGGGCCACCACGCATCCTATGATGCTCCCTGTGGTTTCTGCATTTTCAATAACGTTGCCATTTGTGCCAAAAAGGTATACTCATCATTCATTACATTTTAGTGTGCCATTTATTATAGGCTCGTCAAATGGGGTACGATAGAGTGCTTATCGTTGACTGGGACGTTCACGTAAGAATCATCACTTATCATCAAGAATTGTCACTTAAAATATTAACGTCTACGTTAAGGCGGCCCAAGGAACTCAATACGCGATTGAAGATGATTCTGGCATAAAACTTATTTCCATCCATCGATACGAAGAGGGAAAATTTTGGCCAGAGTTGGCCGAGAGTGCAACTGTTCAGCCGTGTGAGGAAACTTTAAATTTTGCAAAAATTTTACTGCTAATTATTTGTTGCAGACAGGAATACGATAAATGTACCTTTGAATGAACTTGGTTATGGAGACTCCGACTATGCCGCGTTTATAAATTTCCTGGTTTTGCCGATTATTCACGAATGGAAACCGGATCTCATTCTGGTCTCGTGCGGATTTGATGCGGGCATTGGTAATTTATTATTTTTGAGAGAGACAAACTTTCACCAATGTTTTATTTTGACTAACATATTCTTATTTGTGCATCAGATTGATTATAACAAAAAAATTGAACCATTATTACTCCGAAATTATATTTCCCATATAAAAATCAAAAATATAATTTTCTTACTCACATATTTCCTTAGGTGATACCCAGGGACGAATGCAAGTAAGTCCAGGCGGTTTCGGTTATATGACAGGAAGATTGGCTTCACTGGGCATTTCTCTTTGTTTGCTTCTAGAAGGAGGCTATTTTATCGAAAGCGTGGCTAAAGGCGCTTTGTTCGCCATTCGCGCACTTCAAGAAAGGGTACTACACAGCTTGGAAAAGAAAATAATACACGTAACATTATTTCAGGCTCCACCAAAGATCCATCTAGACCTTTCTTTACCTTCGGCTTCTTTCCTAAATTCTATCTTTGGGACTATTTCCCTTTACTCAAGTCAATTTTCGGTGTTTAACAAGTGGATGAGTTTCCTAAACTCGTATAGAAAATCTTGTGGTCGTCCATGTATTGAGGTTTAAACATGTTTTGTACGACATATGCAAATTTTTTATTTTAGCAACCTGAAGATGAATATAAAGGACATCGCAACATAACATTTCCTTACCAAACACGTGGCCTCTATCACCCATGGAATCAGGAAAAAGCCAAAACCTTTTCTGATCAAATTTGTTCAGTAATGAGTTCATACGACAAACCGTTAGAGGTATCTAATAGTTTGTAGCGTATATTAAAAGCTTAGATAACCTAAAGGACAGATCTGGGCTAGAATCGAAGTTGTAAAACGATGACTAATGCGAATTCAAATGAACATTTGGATTGATTTTTTCACTATATATCGCTAGGAACGTCTCAGACACCCATGGTACCTATGCAAACGTTGTTCAGCTCATCGAGCTGTACACAATAGTATACTTTTTTTACAGGGGGTACCCTATGTGTGTTAACCCACCAAAATGTCCATTTGAATTCGCGCGCGAATTTTAGGACGTCTCTTGTGCGAATTTCATGACGCATCGTTTTACAACTTCGATTCTTGCTCAGATCTGTCCTTTAATCATAAATTAACATTGTCAAAAACATGATCACTTTTCGATTCTCTGCTCCAGGCAAGTCGGTATTGTTTTTAAGTTTTATAATAAATAAATAAACAAAAAGATCGTCAAATGTTTCTATTTAACCCTTCATTGCCGGAGCCATAGACAAAAGACATAATTCTGGCGTTACCATTAGCTTTCCTTTTGGTGAGCTGTCTTTATCAAAATCATGATGTCTGCCATAGTTTATTTCTCTTTTCTATGTGATCTATTTACAGACATACTCTTTGTATGAATAATGAACACTCATTCGTTTCTTTCTTTTTGTGAAGTCTTTAGCAAATCAAAATCGTATCCGATCGGATACACTGGGAAATGAAGGGTTAAGACCAGAATTATCAGTAAATGAAAAAATTCTAGGAAGCGATTTTATGGCTGCGCTGAATAGCAAAAGGTGCAAACAAACAAATAACTGCTTTGCAAAATTGGATCTTAGTGAAAGTGTCGCATGACGACACACCTATTTATCGATTAAAGAATACTGCTTTAGAAGCCGACAAGTGCACTAACATTAAAAACTGGAGAATTGACTGTTACAATTCCCGATGGTAGCCTTCCCCTTGTTTTGAGCTGTACGTGTGCACTAAAAGCCGCGGCATTGTATTTCTTTGTATGTAAAAATTTGCTCAATAATATTTACTTGATATTCTTTTTAATTGCAGGTAGTTATTCCACTTATTGTGACACATAAGGTGGTGATGGATGGCGTAGAGGTGGGTTTATTACTTTATTCACAATCAATGATAATATAGCGTAAATATTAAGGTGGATAACTTCCAACTGACATCGGATGAATTCGTACAAAAATTAACTGGAACAGTGAATCATTCTCCAGCGAACAATCAAAATGGGAATGATTTCTATTTAAAGCTGCAACAAATATGCGATCACACGGGTGCCTTGAAAACATTTTTGTTATTTTAGATATTTGATTTGAATTTGTAAATGCACAAACTCATGTATCTCACTGTTTCAGAAGCTACAGTAACCCAATTATACTCTCTACAATAAAATAGATGTGAAGGAGCATAATATCTGAAAGTGGACAAAGCATCTTTAAAGTTTTAGTACCAGATATTTACGGCGAATAAAAGAATTGCGCCGTGGTATAATTGGATTGGGTGCAATTCTGCTAAAATGCGTTGGAACGAATTTTTCGTCGATTTTTGATATATGCGTTTCTTGATGACTCATTAGAAAATAAAACGGCGAGTGAAAAAAATTAGAAGTTAAAATGATGAGTTATTTCACAACAAATAATAACAATGGTTATTTCATTTCGAACGGATAAAATTAGCTTACTGGAAAGAGAATTCGGCAAATATTGCATAATTTCGTTCGTAAGAGTGTATTAATATCGTCAGACTTTGGATACATATACGCAAGGCACTTCCTTTGTTTGTCCGGCGAATTTCTGGTTATGGAATCTTCGCATATGGCCACATTGGTCGTAACAAACACTTTTGGATTGGCGGCCACGCAAGACAGAGTTCCAATCGTGGTTTTCGATTTCCAACTGATCGAAGTCATCGGAAGACGGCGCTAGAGATGCTGATCGTCGAGTTAGAGAAATCACTGAAACTCCGTCTGCTCTGCTACATTTGTCGCATCGGCTAGTCACTCTGTCGTGGGATACCAACGAAAAGGTTGATTTCGAGAGTTCATTACCTGGAAATATGCTTACTTTTAGAATGATAATATTGTAAACTAGAAATTTACTGTGTAAGTTGAATTTCGGAAATTCGGCCTGTACAGCGGAAAATTGATCAGCAGGACTCTGGATTTCATCCTCGATTTTATGCACAAAGGACCGAACAATTAGCTGCTCCCAAAGCTTAGGAGCTGACACGTTCTAAACAACGATGGCTATGCTGTTAAAGTATAAGTCGGACATTTCTGTTGTTGTAAGCTCAATTAAGTATGTTTATATTACTAATATTTATATTACTAATAAAGACATAATAAATATGCTACACGATTAGAGATATTCTGTTTAGAATTTTGAACTCAAAATGAAATAATTTACCTCAAGTACTTGTCCGTTGAACACCTTTCTTCCGTCCTTGAGATAACCAACTTCTTTGCCGTGGCGACGACTAAAGATCGACATGAAGGATGCTCGCGGCTGTTTTCCAGAACGAATACCGTATCGCTGAATGTTTGCGCTCAGACATCTGTTGTGCTCTTCGATTACCCGGCTTGAATGTACAGTTGGCCGGTCGCATTTTCCCGGATTGTTGTTAGGACTCAAAGTAGCTGATGAAGGGGCAGATTGAGGCCTTTGGGGGGCAGCAGCGTAGAATTCGGCTGGAGAATCGCATGGCACATTCATTAGCCCAATCATGATGTTTGAGAGAAGTACGCTTAAAATTTAGATTCGGTGACTAACATTCAATTGATATCAACAACAAAAATAACTGTTAAGTTCAGCTAAATAAGTTTGCCACACCCTAGCAATAAAATACGCATTGTTATGGGCATAAATATTGATGTTAGGCGGTAAAAAGATAGGCTACGTCACGATTCGTATTGTCAAAGGTCATTTCAAAAATAGCTATGGTTTGAGAAACACTTTGCAAAATTTCAAAAGGAAGTCTGGAATTATATTCAGCAGGTAGTAAGAAAGATGTTGTACAAAAATGAAAACAAAGTTACTCAGAAGAGCAGTATGGAAAAATATTTGGAAAATTGAATGAAATACAGTTAGTTTGTGTAACAGTATTTTTACTCATTTTTCTCAAATACTAAATTTTTCAGGTAATTCTAAAAGATTTTAGACGATATTTTTAGGCACGTATGAAATTGAATAATGCAAAAACACATTTTTCCAAACTGATCTAATTAATATTTTAAGGCGGTGCATTTCTTGCGAAATAGAACTTTTCTAAAATTTATGTGTTCAAATAAAATCAAAATTACATTTTAATTTTGATATCACGAAAAATATATAATTTCTTTAGAAAAATTCAGATATATAAATTAGGAATGCAAAAATTGTCTCTTGTGAAAGAATATTGAGAAAATGTTATGTAAGGAATAAGTTTTTTGGACCCGAGACAGGCTTAATAATTCCTTGACGAAAGTGTCGACAAGCCGTTCAAATGCATTGCCTGATAAAGGTATTATTACAATACAAGAGCTGCCTGCCAGCGATAATCTGGTGTGAAATTGACACCTCTCTGGGGAAACAAATAAAACGACCATAAAACGTAAGAATTCGAAATCGGTTTAGAAGGCAAGACGTCAAATGCCTCCCACGACTGTGATCGCTCATTTTCACATCCTGGCGTCTTGCGGAAACGCCAAAATAATCTGACCGAGCTTCATGCGTAAGCCAAATGACATTTAAGGTGGTACAGTAAATTACTGTCTATTTTTGTTTCGCAATTCCGGTACAATGTCCTTTTGACTGGGATAAATGCGTACAAAAGCTCAAATATAATATTTCCATTCACTGACCTCTTTTTTCGCTTTTTGTTGACAAAAACGTGTCTAGGAAATTTTATCATAAAGTTTTCTAATTGCTGGAGACGGGCAAAGCTATAGTAAACGTTTCCGTTTAAAAATATTACTACTTTTAACATCTTTTTCTCGAAAACCAAAAGTTTGTGTTGACATGTGCCTAATTCACTCAAAAAGTGAAGAAGAAGAACAACAAAAATAAAATCTGGATACGCTTTAAAGCTGAAGCTAAGTTGGCAATACTAATTTAATGTTGAAATCCAATATGCGAATTCCGTGAGAAAATCACGGTATTTATAGGAAGCGCAGTGTTAGTAATGTTTAAATTTCTTAAAATAAACGAAAACAAGTAATAATAGCGGTAAAGGTTCAGATTCACTGATTAGGAATGTTCAGCCAACATAAAACAAGGTATGGAACTTGAATAAATTTTTCCAATTCCTCATGTTTGAGGAAAGTTGGCGATTGCGAAAGGTAAGGAGGCATGTATCGTCGTAAAATGTACATTCCAAACAAAAATTCATAAAAAGCGCTAACGATGAATGAGAAAAACTATTGTTTGATATCATTTCATGGGACAACAACTCAAGATGCTTCACATCCTTGTTACTCTGTGTGGGCGGCAATCTGATCGAGAAGAAGAATATATTTGTCGAAATCAAGTTAGCCTCATGGAATTGTGATATCTCTTAAGAATTTACTAAATTAAAGAGCAAAAAACAGTATTAAATGAACTCTGATCAACTAGTCAAACTCAATTATTTGACCTTTAATTCAATTTCCCGTGACATGTAAAGAGATTGATTAATATGGTCATTTTTAGGTATTTTCAGTTATAGGTATAATAATTGAACATTTAACAATTCGTCAAAAGCCAACTATACTTTAAAAATCAATAATCCAAAGACAATTCATTCAAAAGATTTATGGCAGACTAATTAACTCGTCTGGTTAATAAACTTAGATTTACATTAATCATCTTCTTGATCGGCCGACGTTTTTGATGAGTGGCAACAGAGCTTTATATTTGTATTACTAACGATTACAGTGCTGTTAACGCAGATATGTTACATAATGCAGTCAATTGTTATAGGGAATTTATAGTTTTGCAGAATTTGCGGATTTTGATCACTCTTGGCTGCACTTCTTCTCGCGCGCTGCTTTTTGATTTCATTGATCAGGTGTTTTGTCATTGATCATTTTTAATTTTGAACGTATATTTGTCGGCTAATAAAAATCCTTAGTCAATTTTATAAAAATGTCTAATTTCTTTCAATGGAGTTTTTGCGTTTAATTGAAAAATTTCGGCTGATTTGAGCCAAATGACCATTTTTGGTAAAAATAAAATCATCTGTTACCAAGTCATTTTAAGGGTAAATTTTATTTAGTCATAAAGCTTAAGACTTTATTACTTTTAGTACCGAATTTATAAACGCACTTTATAACAAAAGCAGACTTCTCTGTCTACAATGAAGGCTCGAATAAAAGAAAACTTTTCAGTGACATGGTCGTATGTGACGATTGTCGATAAGTTTCGGGCTAAAATGTGTCGAAAATGGGCCAAAAACGCTTTTAACTATTATGTAATAAAATTATTGCGTAATTAGAATTATACTAAAAAAAGGACCAAAACCATAAATCTTCCGCCGAAATTTTCCCTTCTGATCAGTGAAAATAAAAAACCCAATAAATGAAAGAAAAAGCCAAATCAGCGACACAAACAAGCTTTAAGGCCTCTTTTCAGAAGTGGCCTTTCCTTTTAAGCGACATATTGAATAATGACATACAATTGTACTGTTAGAGGAATACAAAAATTTGCGAGTTGTGGAACGACCGTTATAGTGGGAACGACTTGGGATTTATTCAAGTCTTTTTGTTATGCTTTTCCAGCGTGCAAAAACTTTGCTGTATTGTGGAAGCCTGCCGCGGCGCAACTGATGAAATTTCAGTTTACAGGCAAATGTTGCACTGCAAGCAGTGAATTATATTATTTTGTTGTGTCTGCTCCACAAATGTTTAATGTTATAAGCTGATATATCAGCCGAATTTTTGTATAACGGTATAATAAAAATACAATTAGCATTAAGTGATGAACGATATTACATAAAGTGACTATGGTCTGGAAAAATCGATGCACCCATCATCGATTTAATTTCACGTGATTCTCCAAAAACACACAATTTTTTCTGTCATAGAACTGACTGAACACAAATAAAATGCTATTTTCTGTATAAAAATTTTACGTTATCTTTTCTTGAAACGCATATTTCCCTTTATCCTGAAATCTTATTTGCTGTTCTGAGACAATGTCAGCGTTTTGAGTCTTGCATTCACTTCTATTTGTTTTAATTTTTATTGTATTTGGTTTTGAGGAGAATCAATCAATATTGCTATGCGCACTTGAGAGGTAAGCGCTGTTATCAATTTCCCTCACGACGTTCTCTGCACGTGAATCAGCGGAATGCTTTTCCGGTTAAACGCCACGCCTTTATGGAATAAGCTGGTTTATTCCTAGCGAAATTTGTAAGAATTACTTTCGAATCATGAAAAGGGTGCCGTCCGAGAATTTCTCGAGCAGTAGATTTCTGCGACTAGTGCCGAAAAAGTCTCTTATTGTTACATTATTCAACTATTGTCTCATAGCTAATTTAATATTCACGGTCGGGTATTTCCTATTGCGATTCAATCAATGTAAGCAATTCTTTCGCGAAATGCAAATATCTACAGATTTTTTACTATATAGAAACATTTTTCAAGTGTCAACCTGAGTGCAAATTACACCTTTAAAACTCTTAAAATGTTCTTAGCTTAACTTAAAAACAGTATATTTTTGCTAATATTTCCTAAATAGTCTGTGAACTTAATTGCAGTGTCCAAAGAAAATTAAGTAAAATTAAATTTACTGCAAAATTACTATTTTGTACAAAAGTTCCATTGAAATCTTTAACTATAGCTTTATTTTAGAATATTATAACGGTAGCTTGGCGATATTAGAGATTTTGGACGGAAGACACTTTAGATAAATAAAAGTATTTCGTTAGTGTCCCTAATGCAATATGGAAATTTAGCGGAGACAATAAATCAACTGAAAGTTATTAATTCCGCTGATGATCCTCAGCCGCTGCTCATGAACAATATGAACTCGGAAATAGTGCAAAATAGCAACATTAGCGAAGCCACATCTTTCGAACATTTCACTTACGTACATTCCGCGTTTCGAATCTCACATTCCGAAATTCGGTTGTCTATTGTTAGATCAATCAATAATTCTCTTCCTATTGTGTATGAGTATGGCCCGAAAAGAAGCGGATTCGTAGAACTGGTATCTTTACGGTTAATATAATGGTTAATTACTGTGAAAGTGCTTTAGGAATGCCATCAAGGCGAATGTTATCCTGGTTAGTTCTGTTGGAATAATTAAAATTAATACTATTAAACTATTCTTAAGTAAATCAGACAGTTCTCTACAATTTGGTTTCTATTTCATGAGAAGAATAAATAAAAACTTACTGCAAAGCATACTAATTAACAGTTTATTTTAGACAATTTTTCACCACCATGTATAATCAACGGATATGTATGGCTTGATAATTTTTCCATAAAAACTAAAATTCTACTTTAGATAGGGTATATTAATGGATTAAGAATTACTGACGGAGACGAATTTATCTCGCTCTTCTCTAATGACATTATGCATCCACAGAAAATTCGGGTCATGTAAGTGCGTTTTGATTGCAATCAATGCTGCAACCTTTTTAATGGCATGGATTCTTTTTTCTAGCATTAAGTCAAAACTAAGCGTTAAGAAATCCCATTTGTCATGAATTATGGTATTAGGGATACCTATAATGGGGAAAACCGTAAGTGGACCCATAAATGTAGGAATGACTGAGGATAGTTTCAAATGCTCTTTTTCGAAACATTATAATAAATCTCAGGATTTAGATCAATAATATTTCTTATTCCAGTGATACAAGGAGAAAGCCATCAAATGCAACTACGTATCAGCACCAACTTGGGTAGGTTTCCCCTGGATTTATGTAATGAACGGCTATCAATAAAAAATTTCTATATATCATCTGTGCTGATTTAATTCTCAAATTACAGAGTTTGTGTCCAACCTATATACCTGCACACCGATTATAGTGCTTTCATTCATTTCTTTGAGTACTGGATCTCTGAAGGAGCCACGAAGTTCATTCTTTATCGCGAATCTTATAGCCCAGACGTGGCTAGGATTCTTGAGTTTTATAAAGCGACAGTCAATCTGCTCAATTCGACACAAGCCAAAAGCCCGCAAATTGAAATCGATATTGTTGACTGGTCTAGACTTCCTACTCCTCCAAATATGGAAAACGATACGAAATCAAATCCAAATTATTATTGGTTTAGGCTCGAAGTATTTACAGCCATATTTGACTGTGTGAACAGAGCCAGGTATGATTTTATGAGCAAACCCATAGTAAATATATAATTTTATAGAGGAAAGGTCAAATATGTCGCACTAACGGTTGGTCTTTGATCACAAATTTATACTTATCAATTTCAAGTGATCAGATTAGGATGTTGATGAAATGCTTTGGATATCCAAAAATCGTTCTGTAATCAGTTTTATGGACAGCCTCAACAGCACAGAGCCAGACATGGCCGCTGCTTCATTCCGAAGTCGGAGAGCCAAATTCAAGGTAGCTCTAGTCTTTGAAATTTGTGCGAATAAAATGCTATAATTACAAAACAGGAAAACGAGTGGAAGAACATCACCAAGTCCAACAAACTCTCGAGTTTTGACTTCCATGCATTCTCTTCCATAAGATTGGAAGGAAAGGTAAAATTTTTAATCAATATAGTTTCAGTTTTTTTGTTTCTCAGATATTTTCTCGACCACTATATTCAAAGTTTATTGTGAGACCCGAGCGGATGCTCCATTTGCATATCCATCGGCCTCGGCAAACTGAGCTCATACCTGGCAAACACCTACGTTATAAACATGTGGATGTTAATCCGAAGGTAAGTATTCCTATTGTTTGCTTGCTTTACAACCTTTTATCTTTAGGATGGGGTTGTGCTTCATTTAAGGAGATTAAAGGTGAGTTAAGTTTTGAAGCTAAAATTGATAATGCAATTTATCACTGTGCTATAAGATTAGTTCCTAGGACATGTACAGATGGGAAAATGAATCATCATCCGATATTTTGTCACAAAAGCAGGTGCTTTGGGAGAAAAGCTTTAGAAAGAGGATACAACATTACAATTTTGAAGGTAATGTCTCGCTTCCAACAATCATTATGCACAAATTCCCGTTATTTAGAAGGATCCAAGTGGAATGAAATACCTCCACAATTTTCCAAAGATCTCGAAGAATGCCGTATTATTTTTAAAACATTCTCTCTACCAAGTAATAAAATGTAACTTTAGGCCAATCTATGAGCAACAACAAGGATGTAGAATGTCATAATTTGGCGGGATGTGAAAAAAAGCTTTCAACGAAATACTCCACACTGAACTGGGTTAGAGCAGATAATTCATGGATTGTTATTTAAAATGCTTTATAGTTGCCATCAGCAATAAAATGTTTAGTTTTTCCAAAGCCTATAAATTTATTCTAGAAGATAGACAGTTCAATGGACAACATAATTACGAATAACAAAATTCCTATTAATGATGGTGACGGTACTTCTTGAGATATTCATCCCTTTCCGGCATATTTGGCAGCCAGCCGGCTGTAGCGGCCTTTTCGTCAGTTCCCTGACTGAGCATAGCTTGTTTCTGTGCTTCCTCTCGTTTTCGAGCATCGCGCTCTTTTTCATACTCAGCTTGACTAAAATATATGTGTCAGCATTTTTTCAATCATAACTTTATCTTTACTAGTTTATATGAAAAGATTGAAAATACACTCCGAAAGAATGCAAAATCACCGTTATATAGAGAAGGCCGTTATAAAGAGAGTGGTTATATAGAGTCTAACTCCATTCAAATTAACTGATCGAAAGTCTGGACCGCACAAGAGCGCCGTTATATAGAGAGCGGTTATAAAGAGGTTCGACCGTAGGACAAACTCAAAAAGTATATGTTTTTCATAACGAGCAGAGATACTGCTCACCGGTGTAGGTTTACATATGCTTATTAACGGTATTAGCGGATCGTGAAACAAAATAAAATGTTTATAAATCACAAAAATTGACATTCATCAATTCCTCATTCACGTATGAGGTTCATGAACATGTATAGAACCATGGGCCCAGTTCGAGTTTACGAGATGTAAATGTATTCAAAAAATTCGGTTATCTTAATGTCTTTGTTGAATGTTGTCTTTGTTGAATCACACCTCTCATTACTCCAACAAAATACATTTAAGTATTTTTAATGGAAATCATAAAACATACCTGGCCTTAGCGTGTGCGATCATTTCATCCAAAGTTTGTCCATCGGTCAAAGGAGATACCTAAAATTAAATTGACCATTCATAATTGAGAATGCGAAGATAAGGCGCATACCGAATTATCAACATTAGCTTTCTCGAAATCTGTCGGCAAGTGAGAAACAACTTCCGCACTTGCCAGCTTGAATTTCTGTGCCAGTCGATTAAGTTGTTCGTCTAACTGCTTTTTGATTTCAGGTGAAGTATTCACTAAACTGCCAGCAGCTCTAAACATACATAAATTTGCTTTATATAAACACAAAAAGGTGAGGGAGGGGTATTATTAGAGGAATCATGCTATCAGGTCGTAACCCTATTTTTTCTCTTTCTAAGCTAGGTTAGGTGGTGTCACACATTTAGCTTTGGCAAGAAGCACTTGTTTTGTGGTATTCCGTATTTTTTTGTATAAATACCGATCTGTTTTCGGCATGATTTATAATTAAAAAAAATTACGATAAAGCCTACTTCTGTTTCGCAGCCAGATCTCGAATTTGTTTCAAGAAAGCGTTGGTAATCAGATCCTCATCTTTGCATAGACGTGCAGATGTGTTGATCGATCGGACTGATACCAAACTAACTCGGCGAAGCATCCTTCTAAAATTATAAAGTTCAGAAGAATGTTACGGTTCAATCACAAATGAATTAACAAATTGACAGAAAGCAAACTAGGCGATCTTTCTATCATTTGCGCCAGTCACTAGATAGCCCGCCAAAATATATCAGTTTGAAATTAAAACTTTCCTCTCGAGGAACTATTTAAACAATTCAATTATTACTAGGGCTGGGATTTTTAGGTCCCAAAAATCGCATTTTAGGTACCTAAAAAGGTCCCAAAAAAAGGCCATTTTAGGTCCCTTTTAGGTCCCACCAAAATGGTCATTTTAGGATGAAATTTCCCCAAAATTCCCCAAAAAGGTCATTTTAGGACCGTATTTGTGGGAGATTTTGATCAAAATTTGCCAAATTTTTAAAAATTTTTATAAAAATTCAAATATTTTTCGAGAAATTTTTCCAAAATTTTTTCAAAATTAAAAAAAAAAATTTTGAAATTTTTTTCAACAAAATTTTTTTTCGGCGCCGCCGAAGGCGGCGCCGGAAAAAAATTCCAAAGGGGAGACCCTATTGATTTTGGGACCTAAAATTTCCCAAAAAAGGCCAAAATAGGTCTTTTTAGGTTTTTTAGGTTTTTTTAGGTTCGGACCTAAGAATCCCAGCCCTAATTATTACCAATCAAATTATATACAGAATGTATAAAGTATATTTAAAGTAAAATATTAAAGACAAAAATGGTAAATGTGTGCTTTTGAAGCACTGTAAAAAGCTCCGCTTTTTACATGATTTCTGCTTGCACATTCGGTAGTTGCACATCCAAAGATGAATTTTGGGCGCGTCTTTGTTTTGTCATGCATCATTCTTCCTAGAATAAAAAAAATTTCGCTTCATAAATGCTTTTAGAATCTACAATTACACAATCACACTTGTTTTATTTTGCCACAATTCTATTTGACTATTATTTGCTTGAAACAAAATTCAATATAGAGCTTCTTTCTTACGCAGGTTGAGTAGTTATCATACAGATTCATGCTTCAACAAAATGTTCTCCTCACTTCGTAGTAGATATTGCGTACCCGATTACCCACAAATTTACTGGAACTTTATTTACTGACCACCAAAATCAGATTTTCGATTTTTCCCATAGTTAACCAAACCATTTGTTTAGTTGTTAAAACTGATGATTGATGGCTGGGTGAACCATTATTTTATCTTCTTTTTAATTTCGGGTACGTTTGCTTACTTTACCAAGTTATTCTTTCTTACTTCAGATGAACACAACCATATGTACGGAAGATCGGCATGCCCTACATAAATATTTCTCTATTCAATACCATATAAAGCTGAAACATGATTGGCTGGATTGCGCTATAAAATTCATCGCACGATCAAAGGTTCCTCTTATGAACTTTGTAATTAAATCTGTACCATAACTATACGAGGTGCTTATGGTGACATACATGATAATTGACGACCCAACAGTTTAATATCCCTTATAATAGTCAGAATAAGATAGAACAATTTTCATGTAACCTTAGATCTTTTTGGCAACCAGAATGTGACAATAATTACTAGATGCATCCATAGTTTATACAAAAAGTTATAACATTTGCTCAATAAGTTGCGACATTGCGTTCGGGTAACGCACATTACCATACGATAAATAATAAACAGTAAAACATTTCTCGTGTACGATTATATAAAATGCACTGAATATTTTCAGAAGAGCAAATCATTAAATGCTGCAATTTTCGAGCAATGGCTATATTCCGAGATTGCCGAAAGCACGCTTCCTTGTCTTTCTGGAGATTTCTCAAAATGCATTTTAAAAGGTGCCTTTCTCCTACAGGTATTTTGAACAATATAATAATTTGGTAATACGTACACAATTCGGTATTAGATATGCTCCGAATGCATATTATACTTTGCTTTATTTAGAAAGTACATCCTATTTTTGAATCTTACTAATGTTTTAACTTTAGACACAATCGGCGACAGATATAGGATCGCCACTCTTGAACAAGAAAAAATGCGAACTTTTCGAAAATGTTGAGTTCCCTTCTCAAGAAGGAGAAAACGAACCTTCCACGGTAAGTTTTTAACTCACATAAGTTGTTAGTATCATCATTGTAAAAAATGTATGTTATGAACCGGAACCTCAAATAGATTTGTATATCATAAAATTGATCCAAATAATAAAGAGTTATCTAACAGCAGCTTTTTCTATCAAATATTTTTTATTGAAAACGATTATTAATGATTATTTAATTCATCAACGATTGATCAATTTATACTTTACTGTATTGTTTTAACATTCACTAACAGTAATCTTTGATTTAGTCAACGAAAAAGCGATGTTTATTATTTATTCTATCGGACGGAAATACTGAGCTAAAAGCTATCGAATACCGAATGATAGAAGGAATACCTCCATCAATACCTCGAGGATGCAAGGTAGGTTTTTGTTTTAAATTTGCTACCACAATATTATGCGTAAAATAAAAATAGAGAGATTAATGTCCACGACAGTGTCTGGGTATTTATTGTGGAAGCGTTTCTTTTATTCTGTTTCCTTTCAGATGCTCGTTTATGGAACTATACCTTGCCGTCGGGGATATTTGCTACTCACTTCCAAGAACTGCCAGCTCCTCGGGGGCGATTCACCACAAACTTCCAAAACATCCAATGAGCCATTGGCACTTACGGTGGACGAATTGGAAACAAGTCATCAGGTATGCTTAGTTTTAGTCTTACGGTTGGGAAATAAATGTGAGAAAGTGAAAACCATATCCCTAAATTCAGTGGTTCTCGTCTATAGTTATAAATCACTAGTCGCCCATTAATAACAAGTTTAAACATACAAAAAATATGTCTGTTTGTATCGAGTCCCTCTAAGGCGCACATGTCCCCCTCCCCCGATACGGATTTCCCGGTTTTGAGGCTCCCGGGCCCCAAACTCGCGTGTACCCCCCAAAAAAACCAGGATTTTAGGGGGGTTGTCAATGTAAGAGTTGGGGTCGTCCCGCCACGAAAATGGAGAAAACGCCATTTTTTCAGTTTTTGGTGGGTTTTTACAAAGGAAATTTCCCAGTCGCAGTTCGATTCCGGGCGTGTGATACGTCAATCGCTTCCTATCGGTGAGAGGAGTCGATTGGTACCGGTTTCGTCGAGCAGATCGGCGATTTGCTGGCTTCCGGAAATCCGGAAAATCCTGGATTTGGGGCGTGGTCCGCGGCGAAGCCGGTGGTTCTCCCTTCTTATTTGTATACTAATGTTGGTCATCATTTTAGGGCCTAAAAAGAGTTCAAGCTTCCTGTTCCGCTGTTAATGGTGGCAAACTTTGTGAATCTAGGCAAATATCCAACTTGTCTTCTCGAAATGACCTCGAAGCATTCGGTAATTTATATTATTAAATGATTTTCGTAAACGATATGAATGTATTGATACAGTCAGACTTCACTTATCCGGACACACACTTATCCGGATTTTCAGTTATCCGGACAGAATTGGCCGGGACGGATTTTTTCCATACAAAATCCACACGTTTATCCGGACAAAATTCGTTTATCCGGACTGATTTGGGAAAATTTTGGTCAAAAAAGGTACCCCCTATTGATTTGAAAATTTTGCTATTTTTGGCCGATTTTTCACCAAAAATTCCGAATTTTTGGTCAAAAATTTGAATTTTTTCCATAAATTTTTCGGTTTTCAGCCCACTTTTTATAAATTTGTCAAAATTTTTTCAAAAATTGGCCAAAAATAATTTTTTAAATTCTAATTCGCGCCAAAAATTTCAAATTTTAAGCCGAAAATTCGGTTATCCGGACTAAATTGGCAGAAACGGATTTTTTCCATACAAATTCCACACGTTTATCCGGACACACACTTATCCGGATTTCACTTATCCGGACAGAATTGGCCGGTCCCGATCTGTCCGGTTAAACGAGATATGACTGTAATTAAATTTTGGGTCCCGCTAATCGCCGGAGTATAGAATCGTTGAAAAGCCAACACCTTGGATGTGTTTCTCCACAAACGTCAACAAGATCCAATGAACCTTTGGCATGTATAGTGGACGAATCGGAAACAAGTCATGTGGTAGGGATATATTTTGTTTTAAGGTTGGAAAATAAATGACAAAACCATATTCCTAATTCAACTGAGTTTCGCCCTTGGTTATAAACCGTCAGTGTTCCGTCGAGCAGAGATTTTTTAACATACTAAAATGGAAACATGTGCGTTTGTATTTGTACTAGCTGTGCATGCCGCCGCTCTCGCGGCGGCCAGCGCCGAAAAAAATTTTTGTCTAAAAAATTGTCTAAAACATTTGTCTAATTTTTTAAAAAATCTGTATCAGCACATCCGTACGAACATTTTAAGCTATCACTTGCCCGGAAATGAGCAGTGGAAGGGGTCTAAACGCCAGTGGACACACGCAGCCATTTCAGACAGACACTGGCTTCTTAGTAAAGTAGTCTACTAATTTATACAAATATTTCAGAACCTAAAACGAGTTGAAGCATCCAATTCCGCTGCTGATACTAATGGTACCAAACTTTCTGGATCTATGCAGATAGCCAACTTGTCTTCTCGAAAGGATCTTGGAGCATTCGATAATTTATATTATTAACAATTCTTTAGGAGCGATATGAATAAAGTATTCATAGTTTTACTTTAGGCACCACTAATCGTCGGAATATGGAATCCTTGAAAAGCCAACACCTTGTAGCTGATGCTCTACGAACTTCAGAAAGAACAAATGAAAATTTACCACTGATTGGGGACGGAATAGCATTAAGTCTTAAAGTATGCCTTTATGAACGTTCTTATAAGCTATGCCTAGACTTTTGTCCTATCTCTAGTAGATAATGTGTGTTTCATTAATACAAAAGTACTGGCACTTTACTGAAACCAGGTGCATATTTATGATTTGTTACAAGTGTTATACTATCTTTCATAACATATTTTTGAATGTATTCTAGTCTCCATTCTAGAGAATGACTACTTTGATAAATAATTCCTTCTGGTTTCAGGTAAATACAACCGTATATAAAGATGATCCGAGCACCTTACAAAACTATTTCTCTAGTCAATACCATATAAAGCTCAAACAAGATTGGTTGGATTGCGCTATAAGATTCGTCGCACGATCAAAGGTACCTCTTATGAATTTTTTATTAACGCAGAACTACATTTGTTCATGCCTGTGCACAGGTAGTAATTAAAGTAAATTTTAGGCAGTAAATGTAATTTTTGATACAAGTTACATAGATCCAAAAATTTTAGCGACTTCAATGCGCTTTGCAAGCATTTCCCCGTCTGGATCAGCATAAAAAATCGTAGATACTCTAACTAAATTTTTTAGCAAATATATTTTCGAATGCGCATCTAAGCTGCGCTTCTGACCAAGGAATAATTTAGAAGCTTACACTTACTAGGTCGCTTTAAAGCAAATGCTCTATTTTATTAAAATTAAAAGTGCATGCAAAGTATCTGGTTTTTCTTCATTACAAAATGATTCTTTTTGGATAGAAACCCAAATACGCTTTCACATTGGATGGAAAGCGTTTTGGCTTTGCATGTTGAAATTTTTATCGAGAAATCGCTTTAGATTTTTTTCGTCGACGTTAGACGTTGCACTTTGTGATATTTATAAACTTATATTTTGTTGCGCAGCCTGATAAAATTACTTCATTATAGCCTAATCTGATCAGGTTTGTGATGTGTAATGTGAACTGAAGGAATTTTGTGAAAAATATAGCAGGTATTAAATAAAATCGTGGTAGGGCGAGAGTGGTATATGCGAAAGTGCCAGCAGTTTAGAATTTATTCAACAACAATTCGAAAACCAGAAAGCTTAAAATCTTTAAGTACCGTGGTTGGACAAGCCTCGTGTTGGTCTTAGCCAGCTGTTTTGTTTTGTACTTATTATTTAAATTATCGCTTCTTTTTAAAATTCTTCCGAAGTGATTCCTTGTGTATTTTCAGAAGAGCAAATCATTAAATGCTGCAATTTTCGAGCAATGGCTATATTCCGAGATTGCCGAAAGCACGCTTCCTTGTCTTTCTGGAGATTTCTCAAAATGCATTTTAAAAGGTGCCTTTCTCCTACAGGTATTTTGAACAATATAATAATTTGGTAATACGTACACAATTCGGTATTAGATATGCTCCGAATGCATATTATACTTTGCTTTATTTAGAAAGTACATCCTATTTTTGAATCTTACTAATGTTTTAACTTTAGACACAATCGGCGACAGATATAGGATCGCCACTCTTGAACAAGAAAAAATGCGAACTTTTCGAAAATGTTGAGTTCCCTTCTCAAGAAGGAGAAAACGAACCTTCCACGGTAAGTTTTTAACTCACATAAGTTGTTAGTATCATCATTGTAAAAAATGTATGTTATGAACCGGAACCTCAAATAGATTTGTATATCATAAAATTGATCCAAATAATAAAGAGTTATCTAACAGCAGCTTTTTCTATCAAATATTTTTTATTGAAAACGATTATTAATGATTATTTAATTCATCAACGATTGATCAATTTATACTTTACTGTATTGTTTTAACATTCACTAACAGTAATCTTTGATTTAGTCAACGAAAAAGCGATGTTTATTATTTATTCTATCGGACGGAAATACTGAGCTAAAAGCTATCGAATACCGAATGATAGAAGGAATACCTCCATCAATACCTCGAGGATGCAAGGTAGGTTTTTGTTTTAAATTTGCTACCACAATATTATGCGTAAAATAAAAATAGAGAGATTAATGTCCACGACAGTGTCTGGGTATTTATTGTGGAAGCGTTTCTTTTATTCTGTTTCCTTTCAGATGCTCGTTTATGGAACTATACCTTGCCGTCGGGGATATTTGCTACTCACTTCCAAGAACTGCCAGCTCCTCGGGGGCGATTCACCACAAACTTCCAAAACATCCAATGAGCCGTTGTCAAATATGGTAGAATAGAACCAAATCGCTATTGTCAGGTTTCTGCAAATATGTTTGTAGTTTAAAAGTCATAATTTATTTACTTATCGTGTCTGATATATTGGCTTTGATGTAACTCTAGTCAGCGTTGAAATACTCTTGAATTGTATTGCTATTTGCAGAAAAAAAAAGTTGTTCCGAAAATATGTATCGATGGTCATGAATAATATATGCATTTCTCACAATGAGCAATTTTTTTCATTTCAACCTTCATCGGATTTTCTAACTGTCGTATAATGAAAAGAGTCTTTTGTTAAGATTTCTTTCTCATACGTATAGGGACGGCTGGAATAACAAGAGACAATCTTTTATTAATTTCACTGTGAGTAGTTTCCATTTTTCTCAAACAATCAATCCAATGATTCATTTATTTATTTTCACGTTACACGTTATTTAGATTACTTAACTAGATTGCTTTTTGTTTGTACGAAATTTCGGACTTGCTCTGGTTTATGAATTACGATTCCATAGGAGCCCCCCCCCCCGCGGCTTCGCCGCTTGGCGGCGCCGGCCCTATACTAGAGAAGGCGTGTCCCCTGTAAAGAGAACCATAGGGGGGACCCTATTGACTTTTTTTAAACTTTTCCGAAAATTATTTTTCAAACCATAGGGTCCCCCCTATGGTTTTTTGCCAAAAAATTCTCAATTTGCAAAAAAACCAATATGGTCCCCCCTATTGATTTGGGACACGCCTTCTCTAGTATAGGGCCGCGGCGCCCATGTTCATCCATGGGGGGGGGTAAAGGGGGCCGTATGGGGGCTGAAAATGGTACCATTCGTCTTCTCTCGTCGAGACGAAGCGATTGACGTATCACTCGCTCAAATCCGAGCGCAGCTTGCCCCCTATTCTATTGGGGGGGACACCACCCATGCGACTTAGAGGGACCCGATAAGTTATTATTTGACGGCAAAGATAAATTCATCATTAACAGTTCAGAAGATTAAGTCCTAAGATTAAGTCTCGAACTTTATGTTTTCCAACTTTG
Organism: Ditylenchus destructor; assembly: GCA_022814885.1. Classification (NCBI taxonomy): domain Eukaryota; kingdom Metazoa; phylum Nematoda; class Chromadorea; order Rhabditida; family Anguinidae; genus Ditylenchus; species Ditylenchus destructor. Next base: position 677,010 of record JAKKPZ010000006.1, read on the forward strand.
ACTAATATGATCTAATATCTTTTCGATTTTGGACATTTTGTAACGCTAAACTCTAGAAAAATATTTTTTTAGAATGAACCACTTTTTAATTCAAAGAATTTACATGAGACTTGGTGCATATTTTAATTAACGTCGACAATTTTTTGATCATATTTTATTTTTGCACTGTGGGAGACGTTGCAAATTTTAAAGTTCAAATTTCTGCAGAATTTCCGATTATGTGACATTTCACGTTTGAGGGGGCAATTTTTGGAACAAAAGTCGCTAAGATTGTGTTACTTCATATTCCTAGTTTAATATTTTCAGAGGAATAATGAGTTCTGTTGCCGGGTTTCCAACAGCTGTTGCTGACCCTTTCAGCAACGAGGTTGGGGACAATGCTGTGGCGATGCCAATCGATACAGCATTTGAATGAATGAATGGGTTGTGAGTTGTGAACGCCGCGATTGTGTCAGCCCCCGCTCTCTTGTTTACTTGACAACTCGCCATACACTAATAATAAACACGAAATACCCTGGCTTTTCATTCAATGTTGCTGCTTTATGTCTCTCGTCATGTGCATCACACAAATATGGCAACGTGATGAGTGTATAGATTTTTTATAGTTCCTCTTCCCGTGAGATAATATTTCATGTTTCATGATCTTTATTGAGAAAAAAGATAAGAACGATTATTTAGGCTAAGCAAATATTTTTTAAGTTTTATGAAATTTTAGTGATTGTGGCGAAATTATAAATAAAAAGAATGATAAATTTTCGTTTTTCTAAATTCCTGTTTCCTAAGGGGATTATGTGGTTGTGTGACTTAATATATTCTTACATAAAACCTTTGCTTTGTGTAAGGAATATGAGAGGGAATCTATTTTATGAATTTGGTTTTTCGACTGCCACTCTCATTGTTTAAATTTAATCTATCTCTCAGTCGTGAAGAGAGTGAATCATTGTATAAAGTGCAAAACTAAATTTATTTCCGAAAAATGACGTCATCAGACAGACACCGTTTTGAAAAAATAAATGAAGTACCATTTTGACAAACACTATTTTTTATTTCGAGGACTTATCTTATAATCTTCGTTATGGCCCATCCTTAGAATTACAAAAAATAAACCTTGATTATTTTAGAAGAATTTGATGACCAATTTATACCACAATAATTTATTTTATTGCGCGTTTTGAGCTCCAGTTCTCCTCTACTTTCTTTTTCTTTCTCATGCCTTTCCAAAATGATTAATTACTGGCATAGAAATAAAGTAAAACTGCACATGTTTTCTATGAATAGATAGCTCGTTTAACCTCATTTTCATTCGAAACAAATATTTTATCGAGAAGCGCGTAGAAAAATATCGATTATGCTCAGCAGTTGGCCAAATATTTGTTTACGAATTTAATTATCCAAAGCTTTTATCTCGACATAAAATCACGACCGGATAATTCGCATTGATTGATTACTTTCCTTTGATTGACATCACAACCACTCTCATTATTTCATCTTCTTCATTTTTCCTGTTTTCCACTTATAAACAAGAATAGATGACGATTCCTGCTCTTTTTTATACATTATCTTTTCACAAAAAGGTCATCTCGATCATTTGGCCTGAAATCGTCGTTTTTTTACGATTATACTCCCATTTATTTTATTAATCCTTTTCAAAGATTGAATGTAAATTCTGCCATAGACAATTTTCCAATACTTTGTATCATTTTTTACACAGAATTCTATAGAAATTCTCGGTTTACGTAACAGAATATTCCCACTTCCTCGTATGACTATGCTCTTTATGCGATGTCTATTTATGGTGAATGGAATAAAATGTAGCAATTATTGGTTTGCAACAATGTTTTGTTGGGACGAAGTAAAGTTTTATAAATCTCGATTAATCCATAATTATTAACCACATACATGACAATTTCAATCGATTTCTAAATTTGTGAGATAATAAATGTCATCTTCGGTAACACTCTCGGTAATTATATTATTATCAAACAAAATTTTTCACTTTACGACAACCAAAGTAACAATTTGTTGTTGCGTTGTCGCGACGCATTTGTGCAACAATTAGCAATGATTATTACATTTTGACAAGGGAGAGAATTTATTTTCAGATAAATAAATATTTGCAAAAGTGCTTTCTTTCTCTTCCAAACTCATCCTCCTAACATTTTGGTGTTTGCCCCAATCAGTGGGGAAACTATGCTGCGAGGGGATTAGTCTTCGCTCGCAAATGCTTTTCTGTCACTATTCCCCTCCCTGCCTGCCTCAGCATTCAAATGATGGGAATCTGCGACGGACTGAGCCTACGGCTGAGCCGAAATGAAGAGAAATTAAAATTTTAATTCCCTGGAGGAATATTACAGCATCAGCTATATAGCGCTGCGCTGTATTGTATATGTATGTAATGCATGTGCGCAGTCCTCCTTCCCATTTTATAATTCAAAGATTATGTAAAGAGCAAAATGAGATGCCATATTTGGGTAATTTGCGAGTATTATGAAAAGGTAAGAATGAAAGTTGGAACGGCAAGTATTTTAAACAGTTTCATAATTTAGAGTTTTATTCAGCGAAAAAAGCTTTCACAAAGCAGTTTATGAAATCAATATTACACCTATAGTATTCATGCAAAATTATTTTATGTGATATGATGAAAAATGTTTTGAAGCGTAAAATAGTTTATATAAAATTCTAAAATCGCCTTTATAATGCTGTTTTAAACAGTAGATGATGTGTGCAGACAGTTCACAGACTTTTCAATAGATTTCCGCTGACGTTATCTCTAACTTTATTGTTGCCATATGTACGTAATATACGATTTAAGAGTGAACAAGTCCAAACACACAAATCTTTCGTAGTGTTCCCTTGAAAATGTGAATTTACTTAGCAAAAGTTTTGAGTGGTGCTTTGTTGGGAGTGGAGTGCTCATTGAGGAGGGGTGAGGCGAGGGAATTTCTGCTGAATAAATTCCCCGTCGTTTGCCATTCATTTCCTCTTTTGTTGTTTGCGATGAGGAATAGGCCAAAGGCAGCGGCGAGGAAGAAATCCACACACGCAATTCCCATAAAATCAAAAATTACCGCTTTTGTTGTCGGAATTTTCGCACTATCGAGGCTTTCGGTCCTCAATTGCATTTATACAAGTTTTGTTGCAGCAAACTGTCGTGCTTATTTTGATACAATGGTGACATTGATATGTAATTTGTATCCAATTTGCTTCAAAAATTCTGTCAAGCTTCAAAAGTTTTCAAATTGCAAGCCAAGTCAGAACTCTGACTTTTGTTGAGACGTTAAAGTTTAAATCGAATGATTGCATTTATTATCCAATTTTCGCCAAATTAACTGCAATTTCGCCAAATTTTTGCGCTGTTTGCCTGAAATTATCGCTGGATTGATAGAAAATTGGGAGTGGATAATAAAGTTTATACCTAAACTTTATTACCTCTTTTGTGCTCTGAATGTAACAGTCTTATACATATGCCCTTAAACATGTTTTACGCCGTTTACGTTCAGAGCTATGATATATTTCAAAAAATAAAAATCCTTAAAGCTGATAGCGTGAAGCCTCTCTTGGAAGCTTTTTTGAATTAATACATTCATTTTTATTGTCGCGTGTATATTCTCTCGTGTTCGGATATTATGGAAGCTCATTATGCTGAATCGGCCGAATCACATTTTGAGCGAACTGAAAACAAGAGTTGTTAAAATTGTTATTTTCGAAAGTTGTGTACTGCTGAAGGCCGTACGATCTTTATATGGCAAATTATACGACTTATGAAATTATATATCCCCGAATTTTCGTCGGCTACTTTCCCAATGGAAGCATTTAAATTTTACTGCTGCCTGCACCATACTCATTTTCCATTCTCGCGTGTCACAGTGTATAATTTCTCTCGTGTTTGGATTTGGAAGCTCATTATTCCGCTGCCGCATCATCGATCCGCTCTAATTGGGAGGCTCGCGCGCGAGCGAGCGCCTACTTTATTTATGTCAAGCGATGCGACTGCTCGGAATAATAATAAATGTATGTTTACTTTGTAAGGCAACACTCTTTCTTTGCTTCTCTGTGCATTGTAATTGGATCTCTGCTGGCTCGGCTCATCAGGAGCGCCCTTTGCAGCGGCCGTTGTTTTTAGCAAAACAATTGCGCTCTTTTTGGTTTAAAATTCGTCCTATTTACCATTTATTTTTGGTCGCTCGAGACATTCGTAAACTTTCCCCTTCGTGCGATTCACATCATTTCCCATTTCCTACGACAAAACGCGCATAATCTGCATTTCCAGTGCCCTTTGGGCTTGCTTCTGGTTGGTTTAGTGCCATTGTTGCATAACTGTTCCTTGGAAAGAAAAAGGCACTTTTACTAAGAATCGGGAAAATTTGCTGGAGTTGTTATGTAAAGTAGCAGCGAGTCTTAATCTTACATTTATGGACTTTCAATTGTACTAGAAGGATTATCTTGAGTCATTTTATCTGCGTTTAGTGTTATGCAAGGTACATTATAAATGTCAATATTTGCAGCTACTTGCTAAATCATTCGTTAATCCCGATTTAACCTATCTTTTAAGTGGAACTTGCATGACATTTGCATGGATTCCATATAAAGTTATTTTCGAATGAAATATTTTTCTGTTTTCGTATTGTTTTATATTTTTCTTAACCTTACGGAAATGCAAAACATTATGCAAAGTATTAGAGATATGACTTTGCTATTTCCATCATTGGTGAGCAAAATATTTATTATTACTTATTTTGCGATTGAATTTGGCTTTTTGGGCCCGCGAAAATGCCACGTTTGATTTGTCAACAGCCTACGTGACTGGTGTCGCGCGTGTGTCTATTTCGAGCGTAGGTGACAGCATCTTCCTAGGGACAAACGGCCGTATAAATCAGAGTACAGAGATCCACATGGCCATTGACATTCTACGTCATCCTGTTAACACTGTACATATTTGTCACAATACTGTATTGTGACGTGAGTTTGGAATTTATTTATTCGACTTTTATTTGTTATCATTTATCATCTAAAAATAGTATTTGATCAAATGCAATTAAACTCCTAATATGAATAGTATCTAATCTCGAGTTTTAATACTTGAAACTGATATTCCGATTATTCTTAATAATCCTTTTAGCAATTAAAATATTCTAACTAAATACGGAAAGATTAACACCAGATCCCTGCATTTTCTAAAAGATTAATTTTAACGAAAATTATTTTGAGCAATTGACGCAAAGTATTTTCCCATATTTGCTCGTGCAATTATAAAGTCCAAGTTTTGTCAACTGCCCAATTCTTCATGTGAATCGAGGTAGAAGTAATTATTTCAATTCCGCTGAGTTTATTATTCCTCTGCCAATATCATCATTCATCATTTCTTTTCCTTCGAAATTTGCATTGAATTGATTTCCTTTTTATTTGTTGACAAAAACTTTTCAAAAAATGCGCATATTGAGAATTAATTATATAATTTATGTCTCGAAAAAGCAGTTATTTTTGAAAATACTATACGACTCTTTAAAAATAGTTAGGTGATTACTAATTTCTCAGCGAATCGTAATAATGCGCCAGTGAAACTAATTGGCAGGTGCAATACGGCAGCTTCCTTATAGCATTAGTAGGATATTTTTGGAAAATCTCATTTAAATGTGCTGGCACAGTTTGATTAGAATTATGCGCTTTCTCAGCTGTGCCACTACTATACTGTCCTTAGGGCCTTCGTAAACCCTGCAATTATTATATAATTTCAGTAACCATTTTACTGGAAAATTGACATTGTATGGTTTTAATTTTACCGCTGCAAATCGTTATTAAAACCATTATTAAAACTAGACTATTGAGGGAAATCAGTGCTTATACATAACACTTATTTAGAGATTAGAAATAATGAGAGAGAATTTTATTTTCAGGTGAAACCTGGAAACTTAAGCAAACATCCGCAGTATTATTATTAGACCAATGATATGACGCGGATGATTTGGGATTGGAATCCGTTTCATATAATGAGGCGACTTGGAACGGGCCTTCCTTAGCCCAAAACGCCGCTCTTTCTGCCCTTATCGATTGTTTCTTTGCACTCTTTTACCCTTCCATGTTCTATAATCCACAGAGCGACCCACCCACCATTTTAGGTGTTATTGTGTTCATTTTTCATTTATGGCCTTCACGTGGCCCGAGGCCCATTAATTTGTGACAGCATTACTTTTGCTGTGAAAGTAAACGTGACCGACAATCTCAATTCTCCCATTAAGCGATCGATCGCTCGCGTGTGTGACTATTTTCCCACACTACTCCCTTCATTCATTTAATTCATTCAATTTTAATTTATTTTTGTTTATGGCGATGTGTTTCCCCGCTCGCATATCTGGGACTCCCTTCAGCTTCTGCTTCGCCAATTTTATTTATTACTTTCTTTCCCTTTCTTATTCAATTCATCACAAGAAAAGACACGAGAGGAGAAAATTCTCTGCTGTACGTCTTCACCCGCTTTTGTTGCAATTTCCTTCCCATAGCGCTGTTAAAAATAACTCTTTCTGAAAATATTTAGCCTACCTAGTTTTTTTTGTTAAGTGTAAAATACACACAGCGAGAAATAATTAGTTTTACTACTTGTCAAGAGTAATAACAAATATTAATTAGCGTCACAATGCATGTGGAATGCCTCCTAATCGTATTTACGGCAACGTTTTTTGCAGCTTTTCACGTGAAACGAATCTCTTTAATGGGCTTTACAGTTGCGCGATTATAGTTTATGAAACAAATTAGATGCAGTTTAAAGGAGATTAAGTACACCGCTCAGCAAACATTTTGTAGCGCCCTTTGATCAGACCTTTTTGTGTTTTAAGTCATTATGGTCTAAATGTTGCGAATGTTCCCCACCGATCTGATATTGAATATTATATCCGAATGTTATGTCTGCAAAGCAATGCCGAGAAGTGCATTTTAGAAGTTTTAAACTAATTTCGCTTACCTATCTCGCTTGTGAGCATAGTGCATAACCTAAAATTGCGTATGGTCCTGGTTTACCTTACCTAGTTGCTGTTTTGAGTATAAAACACATAAACATAGCGTTTGTGAAAATAATTAGTTTTGCTCGACTCGTCAAGAATGGAAATAAATAGTAATTAGTGGCACAGTATGAACTATTTTCCTGGGAAAACAATCAATGAACTCTAATGAAATAGAGAACACATTATCCCTTTTCAATAATAATATTCACACATGTGCAGGTTTCCCATAGCAAAGGGCTTGGCTGTTATCTCGCGCCCTTTATATTTATGTCGTAAGCTATACGGATTTAAAGCCCTAAATTAGAGCCTTGTTCATCGTTTCGCTATTCAAATGCAATTCTTTATTTTATTTTCGGAATTTTCAGGAAATGGTGATGCGAGTCCCATAGCTGATATTCTCTTGCAACTAGCTAGTCTACTAAACTATTTTGTAAAATTCGGAATTTGGGATTCGGAATGATCAGTGTTGAGCCAAGTGCGCCTACTGATTCGTTGCCAAGCAAAACGACACCATCGCCCATTCCAGGTGTTTATCTTATTATGTAAATTAGGTGTTTCAGCAAACTTGTTTGGGAACGTTTTGGTTATCGTAAAACTGCAGCTCGAATAGTATGTACACACATATTTCATTTCGTAACTAAAAGAAAACCAAACTATATACAACAATATTTATAATATGGACATATAAAAAGAAATTGAAGATGTATAATAGCCATGAATCAATCAAATGCTTTTTTTTAATTTTTATTGTATATTATTTGAGTGATAACGTGTAAATTTGTAACAGCTGCGCAAAATGAAATGAATAATAATCTAGTCGGCAGCAATTTGTCCATTATGTCCGTTATATATTTTTTTGCACAAGAAACTTTTCTATTCCACAAAGTATAGTCTGTCTGATTTTTAAAATAATAAAATGACGAGGAATATATAGAATCTGGTCTTATTATTCCGTTGCTCAAAATATATTGTAGCGTATAGAAATAATTTTTTCTGGTTTTTAACGTTTTATTATTTTCACGAGTTCTATTATGCAAAGTTTTCTTGATATTCCAAACGAACAATATTTGAAACATTAAAAATGTATTGAAAGAAACAAATGCATTGATTCAAACAACCCGCCTAGACCGCACTTTTATGCACCAAACTATAATCCCTCCTAAATTTAAACCAATTTCGATCCGTCTACTAGTTCTTGTTCTTTACCTCTTTGTTATATAAAACAGGTAAAAGTTGACTCATCTCAACAATGGTATATTTTAGGACCCACAATGGCTGCGTCGCCGAAAGTGTTCCCCCAACCAGGCGAACCTTTCCATTCAGCACATCTTTCCGCATTATCGCCGCCTGCCAATAACACCGGCAACTCGACGACGACCTGCCTGTCCTCTTCTCCCAGTTCTAACTCAACAGTCACGAATAGCGAGACGGCAACATCAGCGCCAACCTCGGGTGAGCAAGAGGCCTTTTCTGGCCAACACCGATGGCTAACAATCCCAATTAACTCTGGAATTTCAATTTCAGGGCCACCACCGGCTAGTAATTCATTGACACTCGGGCCTGCGGCATTTGACGACACTCACACCACCAATGGACACAGTGTTTATACAGGCACGGCTGGACACTCGCAATACTTGGCTATGTCCATAAATAGCAACAAGAGCGAGCCTGCGGGATTTGGACAGTCGGGAAGCGTGGGAGTCAACTGTACGACTTCTTTGGCCACCGGACCGTTAGCACAGGTCACGCACCATCAGTCCTATAGCCAGCCACCTGGCGTTGCTTATACAGCTGTGGTGCCAGGACCAGCTGGTCAGCTCCCTATGCATTTTCCCAGCAATATTAGTCAAAATTCACATACAACGGTCTCAAATATTGTTGTTGCATCATCCACGAATGGCCATAATTTCGTGTCTATTCCGTCGAATTTGCAAGAAATGAGGTAACTGTTTAATATAATGGACTATTTCTAGAAAAATTTGGTGAACTGAGAGTGACTCCCTATTATCATTTTAGACGAATTTACTTGTATTAACTAAATTTGCCTAATTTTATAACTAGACCCAATTCGTAAAAACTATCGGTAACTATGAGCCTAAAATTCTAATTAAGGTTCGACATTTGGGATTAAGAAAAATTTCCGCTCCTGTTTACAAATTTCTTAAAGGTTTCAGTGATCTCTTATATATTAAAATCGTTTAATAACTACCATTATCCACGCTAATCCTTACTTAAAATGTAATAATGTGAGAATCCTAAGTGATGAAGGTTATATAACATGGAAGTTTTCACAATTTCACATGCAATATTTCCCCGAGCGACAAAAATAACATTGATGCCTACAATTTTGGATCCAAACAAATTTTAATCTAAAGCTATTAGAAAAGTTCATGCATTATATTACACTTATTTTTTTCCTTCTTTAATACTACTAAGGACTGGGTCCGTTAACAGATTGTATTTTGATGAAACAAATTTATTATAAAGTAAAAGTAAAGTAAGTTAGTTGGTTCTCTTAATCAATTAAACAAACTAAATTTCCATAACATTACTCCCTAATGTAGTCTTTTATCAAATTTATTGGCAAGTTTTCTGAGCGCCAACTTAGCTACTAGTCATAATATAATCTGTCGTGATTTTTAAAGGAAAATTATATAATGTATCCTTGTATGGCGCAGAAGAGATTTCCGAAAATTGCGAGAGCAATAATTATTCTTTATCTCATTTCACATTTGTTCCTCTCTTACGAAAATATAAATTTTATTGCTCCTTCGACACGAGAAAACCAGGAAGAGCGGCGAGGATTTGTTATTTATGTTAAGCGTCGCCTCTTTGGCCATTATTCTCAATTTGAATCACGAAAGGGTCAATTCTCTGTGGCCTAGCGGGGCCGTCGCAGCAGTAATTTAATGCCTTGTACGCTGTGTCTTATAAGGACCTATTTTCCTCGTTTCGCGTTTATCCTTATCACCACATTAATCTTCCCCTTTGGAGGAAGGCTTTACCCTTTCTCATATTACTACTTGTAAAGAATTGCTGAGCCGTGACGAAATTTCCCTTTCACTGTTTATTGTCATATTCCGATTCCGATGTTTTATGGCTTGTTTTTCACGCATTACTTCACATATATGGCACTTTATTGTTAGGACAAATTTGGGAGTGTATTGGACATTTGCGTTGCGATCCTGGAGAGTTTAAAAGTGAAGATGTGTCGAATTTAGGCAAGACAGCGACTTCGGCAATTGCACCAGCGCCAATATGACTTGGCAGCCCAACACATCTGCCGCCGTTAATAATATTACAATGAGCAGTCAAGCGAATGCCAAAATTAATACTCAAAAAGGTCCAGAAGCGACCGGTCCAGCAGTTGATGCCCCGAAAATGGTGACTTCGGTAACCACAGCTACAACAGATCGAACCTTTCCGTGTTCGGCATGCGGCAAGCTGTTCGGCTCAAACAGAAATTTACAACGACACATATGCAAAGTGAAGGTAGGCTATTTTATGTCTGCAACAGAAAATGTGGGAATACGCTTCAGCGAATTTTTTCAAATTTTTATACAATTATGATTTCCCACGATTCTCAAAATTTATGTTTTGTGAAATTCAAGTTCACATCTTTCATTACATTCGTCACTACTTTCCACTGATTGTTAAATATTTTTCAAGCAAGTTTTAAACAAAATTAAACGCAATAGGAAATTAATATTGATGAAAGGTGACGAAATTCGAATAAAATAAGATGACGATCTCCTAAATTACTGAGTATTTGAGAATTTTGGCCAGAAATAAATGTTTCTATCATATTTTTCTGTTAAAAAGGTTGTTTTTTAAAGGAGACATTTTTACAAAAATTTTTTTCTCAACTTTTTAGATCCTTTATAAATTGGTTTCAAGGGTTTACCGAAAAATTGATGGTGGAACTGCGGGTTGATCGGAATAATCTCCGAAAATTTTCTAGCAGTTTAGTAAATTTTGTTTAAAATTGCAAAAAGTTTTTCGATTGGAGAAGGAAGTTTTTGGTTTATCTCCAAATCAAAATCTTAAAGAATTCAAATCATTATTTATATCCCAAGAATTGTTTTTCGTCAACATATATTTTTAATCATTTTTCTCAATAGTTATTATTTAAAGGATGAAAATTTGGACCTTTTGCAAAAAAGTTATAATGAACCGTTGAATACATTTATTCACAATAGAATGACTGTCTAATGCAGGTATTATGTGAAAAATATCGGGGTCATAGAAAGTGACGGCCCGAAAAATTATTGCCGCTTGTGGACGGTAGCTGTTTACGGTAGCTGACATATGAACGTAGATTGAGATAGTTATTAGGATATTTGGCTGTAATCCGAGTTTAATCCTTTTAAATCCTTCATATTTAGCGGAATTAAATTGCTAATAGCAGCCATGGATAAATTAGTTAAATAGCCGTCTAAGACTGAGAGGCGAAACGGCTATTATAGTTTAGCATTATCATTTTAGTTAAACTTTTCCTTTTCCGCGTTTCTAAAAACGCTGAACTATTACATATATTGGAGCTTAAAACTTCCATTTTATTTGTTCTTTCCGATGCTTTACACAAATATATTATAGAAAAAGAACGCATTAAATACCTCGACTGTCACTCAAGCTGCTGAAATGAAAGAGAAACTGTCAAATGCCTCCGACATCAAATCGCCACCCAATCCTAGTCCAGTTACAACTTGTAAGTTTAACCTGTGTATATTGAACAATTAATAAAATATAAAATTTCAGTACCTCCACCAATCATGGCTAATAATTCTATAGGAACTGTGCTTCCTCTCTTACAAAATCCGCCGCCCAACCAGACTCAGCCTTTGCCAGCAACGAATGCATCTCCTCAGGAAACTGCGAAATTCAAGTAAAGTTTTAATTATTTTAGTGAAGGAAAAAATTTTAACATTTGAATTTATACCACATATTATGCTTCTCATTCTCAGAGCTGCTCTCATTCTCAGATATATTTGGGAACAAAGTCCCAAATAATAAGTATAGAAAATTCGGAAGTGTTTATTTTGCCGATGCCTACATATAAATTTTTCATTTCTAGAGGATCACATTTTTAGTACTTGTATCACTTTTGGTCAGCAACGCAGCCAGTAGACTTTGTCAAATCTACAGCCTTGCTTTGCAAGAGATCGTTTACGATTTACGGGCTACGCTGTCCGAAGGTGGTACAATAATGATAAAAAAACATCCCTTTGTTTTGTATCTTTTGCCGTCCATGATTTTAACACAATCATTTCAGATGCGAAGGATGTGACCGAATGTTGAGTTCTTCACGGAGTCTACGTCGTCATCGAGGTGCTTGTAAAGCAACAAAAGAAGCAATTTCGGATAATAATAAGTACTGATATTGATTGTAATAGATATTGATTATTTACATCATAACTTTTAAGATCGGCTCCCCAAGTACTAAAATCCGCGCCACCACCAACATTCGAAGCAGAAATCTCAGCAAAGAGTGACGAACGTGTAGATCAATCTGAAGCAAATTCCAAAGTGGCGGACGTAGTCGATTCTGTAGTGGAGAAGCTGCGTCAACAACGTAGTACTACAAAAGATGAATCACCATTACCTCCGAAAGAGTATGCTACGCCGGCCGCTCCCACGGTCACTCTCCATGCACAGATGCCACAGACGTCCGTTATGTTGTCCAACGGTCACCAATATCACTATATGCAACAACTTGCTCCAACTCATCCAGCGCCTACTTCGATCTCATATTATCCACATCATCATTATGTAGCGCCGAATTATTATCACCATCCACAACAGCCTCAGGTAGCTCAAATGAGCCATCCGATGCAAGTTGCGCCTCCACCACCACAAGGTTCTCAATGGGGCCCGCAGCCGAGAACGTCGATTATGGCTCCTGCTCAAGTCAATTCGATAATAGTTCCATCTCAAATCGGTCCGAAAAATAGTCAATCTCACGCCAATACAGCAATGGTTCAGCCACAGACACACCAATCAATTGGCCAATATCCGGCTGCTCTGCAGACCAATTCTGGTATTGCTCCCAATCAAGCTAATTCTACAATGAACTCACCTCCGTCCGTAGCTCCTGTTAGAAAGCCGACTACTGAGACTCAAGCCGCTACCGCTACAAACTCAACACCGGTACAGACAAAAACAAATTCGTGTAGCAGTGGTGGAGGTGGAAAGAGTGTATATCGCCATTTATGTCCCGAATGCGATAAACCATACTCTTGTCGGAAAAATGTCAAGCGACATCGCGTGTCCGTGCATAAAGTACCATTTGAGGAAGCCCAGACTGGCCCCATCAAAAAGATCAAACTCAACGAGTCTCCTGAGGAAGCGCCAGTTGAAACAAAAATCCAAAGTGAAAACGCGCCGCGGTTAGTTTCTTATTTTTAGTATGATATGACTATATTTAACTGATTTAGACAAAACCTTGGACCAACTACCATGCAACCGACGGCACTCGGCACCCAGACTGGATCAAAAACTGTATCCAGCCGACCCAGTCAAATGCCTCAAAATAACTATATCCAATCTCCGCAAGCATCGGCCATGCCGCCTACCTCGGCCTACAGCCAACCGCATACCAATGCAATGATGAGCAGTCAGGCGCCATACTCAGCCCCGCCAGCGCTCAACAACTCTCCACATGCGGGCCGACCAGCGTTCACATTCGGACCGCCGTCCGAAGCAGGGTATTACAATGGAACACAGAACTGCTGGAATTCGACGCCACCGCTTTCATCAGCGGCAAAGAACCAGGCTTATCCACCCAGGTGGACACAAAATTCATACGACTCACGCCAAAATCCACCGTATTCGGCAATGATACCAACGTACATCGCTTCTCCACCTGGTTCTCAATATCAATCTGCGCAGTTCAATTATCGACATACTTCAGCAGATAATGGTAAGATTGTCGTTTACACTAGGAAATTTACTTGTGTAATTCGTACGCAAATAAGATTTATCAGCATTTCAGGTGGATCTCAGCCAGTAATGTTTGGAAGTCCTTCAGCTAACTATCCAGATGGTGGATTTTATCCAGCTACTCACAATCTTGCTGATCTCGATTACTGGGACCAAATTAAATCGAATGTCGACACGCCACTGACTTCACGAAGCCGTGATGATGACCTTGAAATGGCAAGAATCGGTAGGAATTCAATTAAATTTCGATATTAATATAACCTGATAGCCCATTTAAAGAACCAATTCCTGAGTAAATCCATTTGTTTTAGTGGAAGATCTAAAGAGATCAGCAGAAGGCGACCCAAGATATCCTGCGCAAAACGATTCATTATTAGCCGGGAATGGGACATTTCACGAGCTTCAGCCCGGTACCAAGATAGACGACAAATCAGCAGCGTTAAATGTACTTAGTTCGGCAAACCAGTATCCATGTATAGAAAATGCCGCAGCGCGAAAATCAACGGAATTGGTAAGAGATTTATTTTTTCGTAATAATGAAACAATTTTATAATTCAGCAGCAATAATTGCAGGTGCTAGCTGAGGCCGATACCACGTTTTGGGAAGAAGACGGCGACAAAAACGCATCCAGACACGAAGCGTAAGTCGAACTACGTAATCAAATAGATAATAAGGAAATTTGTTGTTGTTCCCCTAAATATCAAATCTACATGTTCTATATATGTTGCAGAAAAAACCAGTCCAGGAAAAACTGGTTTTTCATGAAATTATGCCAGAAAAAACTAGTTTTTTCCGGATACTTAGTTTTTCTGCAACATATTTAGTAAATACACCATGTTAAGACATGCAATGATTAAGAAAGGGAGTGACTGTTCGTTTTACATCAAAAGTAGACGAATACGCAATGGGTTTTATTTCAGGCGTACAGATTTCACAAAACATTGTGCGGATTGATGTAAAATAAAACGATTACATATAATGGGAGATTCGATTTAACAACACCCCTAGAGAAACGGAAACCAGCACTCGATTGTATATTATTTACCCATATTGTGGCGACGGACGTCAAAGCGTACAATGAAGCAATAAACATACAATACATGATACTGGTACAACAAGCCAGCAAAGAACAGCATAGTAGAATTATGGAATAGTGCAATATAACTCATACAATGGTTCACAAGTCACTGAATTTTGGGGAACTTTTCGAAATTTTGAACTAATTTCACCGTTAGTTATAATTTTTAACTGATATTTTTATATTCCTTTCTAATAAAATAATTTAGGTTGCAAGGCAACAGTCCTCCAGTACTGACATCGCTTAAACCAGTCATGCTTATATCATCACCGGATAAAGGAATACCAATGGCCAATACTTCACCTGTTGGAAAGGCAAACGCAATTTTTATTGCCCACGTCAATCCACCAATTAACGCAAAAACAGTTGATTATACGATTGAAAATTTTCAGGGCTCTGATTGTGAGTTAGCAAATTTTCGCATTTAAGTAAACATTTTTAAATCGTTTAAATTTTAGCGCCGCCAAATAAAAACAGTACAGTGTCAGAAACAAAGAAAGCTAAGTCTAAAAAACCTGCTTCGAATAGTTCGGGAACAACAACCACTCGGGCTGCAATTGGAAGTGGACAATTTCACTGTGACGCATGCAATCGAATGCTTTCCACAGACTATTCATTGAAACGGCATCGCCAAATCTGTCAAAAATATAAGGATCGACAGCCAAATCAGCAACAAGAGTATGTTTTATAGATTATCTTTATGTTCTATGGATCTTCCCATGGAAATTTTATGGGCCAGTAAAATAATCTTATAATATTGTTGAAATATTTGAGGGTTTCCCAAAATATGCAATGAATAAGGCCCATGTAATGTTTAAGAAGTATAGTTTTCATCCCCGTTTTATTTTCAGACATAATACACCGCCCACTAACGATACATCAAACAGCACGACAAATGTTGCCAATAACACTGCGCAGAACACAACAATGTCTCCTAATATGATTGGAACGTTGGATCCTGATAGTACTAGCACACTATGGCAACAGTAAGTTGATAGCACCCATTTCAGTAATTATCTGATAACAATAGGGTTAACGTTACGATATCCTCAATTTTAAATCTAGTTAGCATCCAGTTTTTATATATGACACTACTGTGTTAAAGATTAGAGATGACTATATTTCGTGATTTTGCAAAAAATTTGTAATGTGCAGTATTACTTAATAAAAAAGTTATAAGGCCAAAATATTTAATAGTAAATTAAGTTTTTTTTTCACCCAATTTGCTTGACAATTTTAGGAATCACAACCGATCAACAGAGTCTTCTCCACCACTAACAGCTGAAGGAAGCAAGACCAAAAGTTAGACCATAGAATGTTAACAGCGCGATCCATTACTTACAGCTGCCTCCATAGATTGATCTCTTGTTTTGTTAAAATTTACTGTTCCTTGTAGGTACTTATTGAAACTTTTGTTTCCAAAAATTTAAAGTGGCCGGAAATGATATGGACTTATAAAATTATTCGAACATTTATGTCTACTTTTGTGTGTTTCAGAGTAACGTTTACTATATCTTAAATTTTGTTCAAAAGGATAAATCCGTTCTACAAACTTCAAAATTATGTAATTTTTTTCAACGTTTTAATAATAATAATATTAAATTCTAATATTAATAACCACATATTTTTCATCAGCAGTTATTTACGAAACATTTTTGTTGCAAAAACTGATCGTTTTTAAACTTAAAATATCAAAAACTTTGGGAAGCACTTTAGATTCGCAAAATCCATAACTTCCAGTCGACTTTAAATTCAACAAGGATAATATTATATTTACCGAGTACCTCGGTTTTGTTGATTGAGCCAAATATTATTTCGTTTGTTGTAATCCGAGTCTTGCTTTTGTCATTCACTCGTTGTTTGGTATTCCTCAAAAATCTCAATAATCAATTTCTGTTATATTTTGTATTTTGCATAAATTCTTAATAACGATTCTGCACATGATATCGCATATTTTATTTCGTTTATATGAATTATATACATTTGATAAATGTTACAAGAAAGAAAGTTACACCGAGAATGAGCAGAGATTAACATAATTCTCAATTTGAGACAAACAACCGGCATATTTATTTGTGCCTTGACCATCGAAATGGTTCCATTATATGTGCCTGGCAGATTTCGTGGGGTAAACCATGTTCCATAGGGCCGACCTCGTATTCCTTCCGCCTGGAATCTGGGTGGAATCGAACGGTTCTGTTGGAATTTAAATGAGCCGGGGAGTTGTAGTACAAATTGCTTTGGTCACTTCCAAATGACGCTTGCTCTGTGGGATTACTTTCGGCATTTTTCCACATCGATAGTGGGGGCAAAGCGGAAGACGTTTGTTGATTTGTTGGTGGCTCCGGGACTTGACGCCCAGGATGCATCCAATTAAAGTTGGAACTCGACAGATTTGGCATGGGTGGCGATGGGACCGGTCTTTGCTGTTCCATGGGCATGAGACCGAGAGCCGTGGCTGAGTTCGCACTTTGAAAGTTTGCCGGCAAAACGCTGCTCAAAGGAACTGCAACATACTGAGTTCCTGAAATGCTTAATCTTCTTTAAATGGTAAAAAACGAGATAAACGTTTAAATTTGATCCATTTTTTCTACAGTTATTAAAGAAGCTTGACACGGTACTTTCGCTGTTAGGGGCAGGCAGTCTAAAATTCTCCACAGGGGCTTTACTCTAAATAATATAATCCCAAATAACATTTCGTATATTTTATTGTTCTAAATCGGAATACAACAAATGAACATAAAAATTAAGAGAAATACAATTGATATATATTATTTAGGGTGTCAGCCCCTGTGGAGAATTTTAGACTGCCTGCCCCCAACAGCAAAAGTACCCTTGACACTGCCTTTGGAATTGAAATTTATAAATCTTTTCTGATCACCGGTAAAGAGCGATTTGTATCATTTGAAGATTGAACATTTTTATGAATTAGATAGTCGTGTAAATAATGCAAAAGGAAAGTATTTCTGTTTTCGAACGAACTCACCTCCAATGACCATTGTATCTCCAGGTTTCATGGCTGCTGAACTACTGTGTGGCAGAAGAAACTCAGAAGGATTCTGTGGAAATAAAAATGAATTATTCATTATTATTAGTTTAGCAAACCTGATGCGTAAGTTGCTGCTGGATATGGTTAACGCTCTGCTGCTGGCTTGCTAATGAGTGGAGAAGCTGTAGAAGGAGAGGGTCGTTCATGTCTAGTCTTCCTGCCGGAGGGGTGGCTAAAAACAGAGTAAAAATTCTCAAAATAACCTTTTACGAATATTATTTTTAAACATACCATAGTTACCTGTAGTCTCGAAAATGACGTGTGGAATCTCAGTAGGTTGCGATCTCCGTTCTGGCATTCCATATTCCGCTATAATGATGACATTATTAATGAATATTTCATTTATGTTTTTCTACTATTAAACGGACAGTTCGGCCTGTTTCTGAATGGCACCATTGTTATGCCGTCTGGGTATAGTGATTCCCTTTGTTTAGTATCTACAGCTCTCTTAATTTGGTTTGTTAAAAACGACTAACGTATTTTGTAAACGAAGAACGAAAAACGACTAGCTTATCTAGCCTACCCAGGCGAATCATCTTTAATACGGCAAACGAAGAGCGCCATGTATGTTAAACAGTGGAAAAGACTACACCCGGACGACGCAAGAAATAGTGTCAATCGGAAACAGGTCTAACTGTATTTCAAGTCCAAAACATGAGTCTTACCAGGAGCATTTTGTGGTTGCGATAAAATTTGCGTAGGATTGGTTTCGCTTGGTTTTGATACAAATTTGTTGGAATCCACTAAATCAAAAAAGAATTAAAAATGCATTGCTAGCAAGAGATTGCTAGGAATTACCTGACTGCTCTCTTGGTTGACGATTGTTTCCAAGTTTAGCATTTAATGTTGCCAATGCCTCATTTAGTGTTTTATTGTCGTTCAGCCGACTTAATAAAGGCGACATTTTTGCAACAGGAATGAAACGGTTGGCCACGGAAGAATTGATGTTAAGAAAATGGCCGAGAAGTGCAGCCACGTCGCTATGCATACGGCCTTCATCTTTGCCCCTAAAATGCCAATGTTAAAATTTTCGTAAACATAAGACTGTGTTAATTATTCCAATAGCCAAGATAGGCGAGAGACCAACGTGTAAAAAATTTTCTATAAAATGGCGTAGATAAGAGTTCCGCGTAGGCAAATGGCGATTTGAATTTGCGCCAAAGCATAATTGCATGCCAAAGGGGTTAAAAGAGGCCGCTGAAAATTTTTAATGAGAGGGATTACTCGGCAGGGGTCTCCACTAGATATTGCTAAAACAATTTGAGTGGAGCCTTATTAGAGTAAAAATTTTCACAGTCAACACTTTTCCCTATTAGAGGAGGCTCTGTTCAGCATCAGGAAAAGAGCCTCCTCTAATAGGGAAAAGTGTTGACTGTGAAAATTTTTACTCTAATAAGGCCCCACTCAAATTTTTTTACCAATCTCTAGAGGAGACCCCTGCCGAGTAATCCCCCTCATTAAAAATTTTCAGCGGCACCTTTTAACCCCTTTGGCATGCAATTATGTTTTGGCGCAAATTCAAATCGCCATTTGCCTACGCGGAACTCTTATCTACGCCATTTTACATACCTTTCATGATTGGCTTCGCGCTTTCGTCGCCCCTGATAGCCCATTCCTGGAGCATTACTCATAACCACAGTAATTTTGTCTTGCTCCGGCTCAGTGAGTTGACGAATTAGTTTATCAGCAATGTAGACTCCATTATTCTAAACTTGTGCAACATATGGCTATGAATGAGATAAACTGCGGAATGCTACCCTAACGGTGCATCCGTCGAGAACCACTTCTATTGTATCATCTAAACCGTTGCAAAATGAAGGAACTTCAGGTGGAGTAAGGAGAGAAGAGTTGTTAGATACGCTTGCCATTCTAAAAGGAAACAAATGCTGAACTAATGTTACTGACAAGGAACACTCACCTGGTGTTGCGCGAGTTTCAGAAAACCAGCTGGATAGGATTGTAGATCTCGGTGAGGGGAGTCCAACGGTACCAGACTTTTTACCCCATGCACCTTGAAAAAAAGTTCGCAAATACCTGAATGTCAAAAAGCAAAGGGGGGGACCACATGGTGCTCGAAAAAACCGATTTTTTGAAAATGTGAAAAAATTTTTCGCATTGAGAGTTTTTAGGGGTAATTCGATGCTTTGATCACGAATCTGCAATTAGTTTTTTTCCGATCGACTCAAAAAACGCCATTTTTCGGCCAAAAACAGCCATTTTTAGCCAAAAATGGCCATTTTCAGGTATTTGTGAACTTTTTTTCAAGGTGCATGGGAAAAAAGTCTGGTACCGTTGGACTCCCCTCACCGAGATCTACAATCCTATCCAGCTGGTTTTCTGAAATTCGCGCAACACCAGGTGAGTGTTCCTTGTGAGTAAATTACATGAGTATAACAATTACAGATTGTTCTACAAAAATCAAATTTGCAATTCAATGCAATTTGGTTTCAAGATAACGTGACACGCTGTAGAATTTTTATGATCGCTTTGAAGGTAAAACTTTTTTCTACGGTTATGTCTCCCTGGTAAGCTAGCCTTGTGACGGGGGATGGGATATTAAATTTCTTGGCCCATGTAAGATTTTGATGATCTTGGTGTTTTTGGAAAGCCCTGACCATGCTGATCACGAATAAGCGGTTTTTAGCAATTAGAGATAGGGAAAATCGAAAGTTTAGGATATGCACGAGAAACTAAGTTCGAGCGGCCGAAGGCCGCGAGGCTCCACTAACAAAGTCACTTGGGTATGCTGATTTAGTCGGGTACTGCGTTAGCTAGTGTTTTTTATGTTTGCACATTGATTACCAGTTACTTAATGTTTACATACCCTTTGGCCAATGCGCTATTTAACTGCCTGTAAACTTCCAAGGCACCTAAATAATAATTATGTAAGTCTTTCAATTTGTTATAAAAATTTTGCTAAGTCATACTTTGATACTTATAAAAGGTGTGAACTTCTTCCAGACTCAACCTTCTAATATAGTACCCGTGCATGTAGAGTAAGTCATCCTATTGGTTGAACATTTAGTTTCAAATAATTCTCGTGTGAGGTAATATAACATACCACAACGACACAGGCCGGTCCAATATATCCGACCATTTTATTGGATGAGACCCTATCATAGCACAAAATTGATATAATAGCACCCAAATATACAACTTTCCAAAGAAAGCTTTCAAGCATTTTTTTAGAACGAGAGTATACAATTCTATGAAATATCGCAATGAATGAGCAAAAACAATACTAACAGAACAAGGTGGTCACTCGCTGAAAATTTAGCAAGCCCTCCCGCGTGTCCAAGAGCGACCCCTTTGTATAATTGAAATGATTACAAAAGGGCCACTCTCAAACAGGAGCGGCTCGCACGTCCTTAGCGGTGGCTTTTGTAACACGCAGTGACTTCTCAATTGTTTGTTTACGCTGTTCTAATGAAGTTGACCGCAATGGAAAAGCTGAAGAGAGTTAACCGCTTATATCACGCGACCACTTATAGCTGACTTAAAATAAATATTTTCATGATTGCTGAACTATAATTGTTTTTGGTACCCATTTTTTGTCACAAAACTCACATTTGTCAGTATCTACTTTGCAGCTGTTATTGTTGACTTTTACTGAACTATAGAAGTTTAACTATGCTTCCATTTCAGATGTAAGTGGATCATAAAAAACTCTTTGGACAATTTTATTTTTACAAGTCTTATATTTATACTATAATTATGTGCACATATAAAAATAATGCAATATACAATTTTATTATTCCGATGAATCACTTCCATATCCAGCAAGTACGCTTAGATTTGAAAAAGGTGCATTCGTCGATCCACTGATACCTGACATCTCGGGTTTTACGGGATTTTTAGATTCTTTCAGGTCCGGTAACTGGGACTTTATAGGTGAATAGTTCTCCATTTTTTGTGTGTCATTATTCCTAAATTGGATTAAATGATGTTATGATCGTAACACATTTTAATAAATACTACTATCAAAAATTTTTAACACACGAGTGTGAAATGTCGAAATTATTTTATGTAATTTAAGGAATGTTTCAAAAACATACGCTTAATATTTGTACTGGTACACAATCAGTTTAATGTTTTTAGATTAATCCATGTAAAATAATTATTAACCTGTAGCTAGGATCCTCCTGTTTACAGTGTATAATCCCAAGTCCATTTCGATTTCTCTTAACGTCATCCAAATCTGTTGAACGAAAGGTATCGAAGGAAGTGCGTTTCTTGCGAAGTTGTTCTTTCACTATGCTTTTTGCGTCGTTCGAAGTTGAGGGCCTGCTGGATTCTCCAAACAATGGCTTGCTCAAAATTTCTTCTTTAATTTGGCTAGAGCGATCCTCATACGCTAAAAAAGATATAAGAACATATGCGATAAAGGATTAATCTTACATTCACTTACATTTTGTGCTGTCTTTATATGTTAGCATTTGTTTCGCCAAAATTTTGTCATCGCTTAGCTCGGGTTGCAGATGTATACTGGTGGAAAGCCGTTTCTTTAAGTCTTCGTCTGCAGTACGTCTATCGTTGAGAGATTTCTTTTCTCCCTAAAATTAAATATAATCTGTAGTCGTGCTTGTACAGTTTTAGTTACAGTATGCCTTTAACAATTTCCTGAAAACAGTTATAATTTCGTAAAAACGTATCGTAATAGGCAATATCTGCTACGTTTCCAAACTATAAATTTAGGTAAAAACTACTAAAACCGTCAACGGGTTGTACCAAAATACACCAGTCGAGTAAAAGCTTACCCTAAATGCTTTCCGAAGATATGCATTGACGCTGTAATCGTCATGCATCCGGGATTGAATCCATTCTAATCTTGCAAGTGATGTTTCTTCACTTTCTAATTTTTGCTTATCATCCGCATCGTGTTCTTTTCTAAAATCGACACATTAATATCATATAAATAAAATATGAATAATGTTTCCAAATATGCAGAGCTTAATTAGGAAAAATTTTTGTATCAAAATTATATATTTTCATTACAATAAAAACGGTGTTCAGCAAAGAAATTTTTATAACTCAGACATATAAGCAAGGTATGGTTTGAGCTGTGTTACGTAAACAAATCGAGAAACCAAAATCTTACTTAAACATAGCATCGGAAGACAGCTTCAGGTTAAATGTTCTGTCGACCGCGCCCAAATTATTCAAATCGGCGGGATCGAATCTTTTCTCCTGCCGTCGTAAGCCTTCTACGAGTTCGTAATCAAAATTTTTGGGATCTGTTCTTATAACATAATAATTATCGCAAAGGTGGCATTTCATTCGAAATTCGTAGAGCGGTGTCGTGTAATACATTCCGATTTTCTTCTTCTCAGCATTATATCGAACTCCCATCCCGACGTGATTGTTACAGCCAAGGCACCACACATTGAACGGCATTTCAAATCTAAACATTGAAAAGTAAACCTCTATTATATCAGGCAAGCTGTAACTGCGACTTACCTAATTGTAAGAATACCTTCTTTAATCTTTTTTGCCCGTTCTCGCAGCGCGTGGGTTCCATGGTAGTTGTTGAGATTCTTATGCACCTTGTAGTTGAAATCAGCTGGATAATAATGGTTTTGACCTTTGCGTTCGCCCATCTTTGTTTAACTGAATTAGAATAAACAGTAGTCAATTAAGTTGAAAAACATGAAAATTATACCAGTATAGGTATGACTACGTCGACAATTACGATGGAAAACAGATGGAACATGACATGAAGAGTGCATTTATAATTTTTATTTCGCATAAAAATAATCGAATCCATAAATCAATGATACATATAATGTTTAAAGATCGAAGAAATTAGCTTATACATAAAGGCTTGTCATTTGGCAAAGGGGCAATCCAAATAAATACATTGCACATTCATTTTTTAAACTATTTTTACAATGCACAAATAGCAATACTAATAGTTGTTTAGCTTAATCTTTGGTAGTAAGTGGAAAAAATAATTATTAATAAATACGCTATCCCGAATGATACATATATTTTATAGATTTATTTCTCTCCTTAATACAGCAAAGGCATCTAAGTAGAATTTATGTTAGACATACTTTTGTTAATATGAACGATAATCTAATGTTCTAGCACCTAGTTGAGACTCCTGTAGAAATTATTGCCCGTAATAAAATTATGGTAGTACTGAAGAATGAGATCATTATTGAATGGCATCAAGTTCAGCTTCCAAAAAGTTGCCCTTCATAGTTTGGAATTTCTGTGCTGTCTCTCGGCTCATTTTTGTCTTCTCGGTACGAGTGTGCCAAACATAAACTTTTGTACAATAATCTCCTTTAGGCTCGAGATCCTTTCGTGAGAGATTCAAAGACTGGAGAAAATCAGTTTCCTGAAAATATTGTATAAAAAATGTACATATGAAATAATTATAACATACCTGGAATCCTATTTGGGATTTATAGGAAAAGTAAACATCCTTATGTTTTAGAATCAGCGTGATGTTCACCGCAAATGCTGCCATATCGAAGGGAAATAATCGATCTGAAATGCAATAGCTTATATATTGGTTTTTTTTAGGTCTTTTCTGCCAAACCAATATTATGATACAAAAATAAACCTGGTCTCCACACGGAATGAAAGCCGCGAATTGTAACTGCAACAAGAAAGAAATATTAATGAAAACAAAAACAGAAATAACTGACCATTATCAAAAAGTAGAGGGGTCTCGACCAAAAGACTTCCAACAATTCCGACTGGCCACACTCCAACTCGATTGACGGTCCTCATTTCATCAAACAAAGTCCAATCGTAGGTATTATCATCATCACCGAAATAGACAACACCTTTTTGATGTGTCGCGAAATTGGTTCTAAATTTGGTTAAAATAAAATGTTCTGACCGTAGATTAAATAAATAAAAAATTCCTCAAATTATTAACTTTTTTCAAAATTTAAATATATGCCAAGATCATTTCTCGGTTAAAAATTGTTTGTTTTCCATTTGAACATATTTTCATTTTATAGTTAACAATTTTATATTTTTGTGTTGAAACATTAATCATCGAATTGGTGTTAGATCGACGCTAAATATCAACCAACCTTATCCATCTCAGCGCGACATTTCTTTGTTCGACCCCTCGCGGTTTCTTCCATTTTGGGTCTTTTTGCTGTAATTTCATCTCAGGTGGTGTTAAGGCAACCTAAATATGGTACTACTACTTATTAAACTGAGTTTAGTGAAAAGAAAAATCACAGTAAAATATTTTTGTCCCCCCCCCACTAGAGAGTTGGAAAGCCTGAGGACAGACTTTTCACCTGGGGTATGGATTTTAGGCTCCGGGGCTTCCATTCGGTGAGAAAACATGCCCTGAGAAAAAATTTTTGAAATTCGCACGTTGAACCCCCTGTTTTTACCCCCTCAAAAGTCAGGCCACGCCCCTTTTTGTCCGTCTGTCCGAGGAAAAAGTTCGGGACCTTCCAGACCACATCCAGAGGCGTGTGATACGTCAAACGATTCCTCTCGATGAGCCAAAGCAGGGAAATTGAAAAATAAAAGATCGGACCACCCACGACGGAGTTATGGGCCCTGAGGGCATTTGTCGAGATCTGGCGATCCAGACGACCTCCAAAGGCGAATGAGGTGTCAAATGATAGCTCTCGGTGAGCCAGGACGAATGGCACAAAAATTTTCGAGATCGGACCACACGCAGCGGAGATTTTTAGCCTGAGGGCATTTGTCGGGATTTTGGGTTTTTGACCACCTACAGAGGCGAGTGATGTGTCAAACGATAGCTCTCGGTGAGACTAAGCGAGTGGCATTGAAATTTTTGAGTTTGGACCACACACGTTGACGAAATTTGCCCTGGGGGCATTTGTCGGGATTTTGGGTTCCTGACCACCTCCATAGGCGAGTGAGGTGTCAAATGATAGCTCTCGATGAGAGAAAACGAATGGCACAAAAATTTTCGAGATCGGACCACACACATCGAGATATTTGCCCTAAGGGCATTTAGCCGTTTTTGGGCGTTTGTGGTCGGGCGCGGAGCGCCCGACCTTCTCCCTTGGAATGTGAGGGAACTTAGAACATAGGTATATCTGTATTATACCCTTTAAAATCTATGCCGTTTTCTAGACGGCCGAAGGCCGAGTTCTTTTCGCGTAGCGAATACCAAAACTGTTATTCATATTTACCCAATTAAAATTTATTGACCAACGAATTCAATCTAAACCACAAATATAGACTCCCGACAGCTAGCCGAGCTTTGCTCGGCTAGTTATGTTATTAGGATTTTGACTTTGTTTTCAATAATCTATTTTTTGTAATTCGAATCCTTCCTCATTTGAATTCTGTGTATGGATTTTTAAATCATTTTCCCACTTAGCTAGAAACTTTGAAACCGTGCAATTTGATTTCGTAGTCCAAACAAACACCGGAAGTATATTTTGGCCATCCTTGCTCCATGTGAAAGTTTATTTGGACAGTCTGAGAAATTTCCTGATCACAGTCCCTCTGTCCAAGTAAGCTGCGTCCGCCGAAATTACCTGGAGGGCCGGCCCCAAGTCCACCCCAAAAGGCCATAATGGTCCGTTTTGAATCAGTATGAGTTTTGGGAGTCGCTCTCGACTGATTTTTTTCACTAATTTTTGGTTCCAATTGCTCTTTGACTGAGTCTGAGTTTTCGAACCGCTCACGTCCTCACAAAATTTCCTAATCGGATTTCGTGTTTAATTTTGAGCCTCAGCTCAGTTTTATAGTTAGTGAGCCCCTATCCGTATGTTTATCAGTGCGAAACAGTCAGCTTTAATTTTCCGTTCGGTTGAACCTCAGGACATGTTTGAGTCGCTGCTCGGAGCCTCAGCCCCTGACTTTCGGTGTTCGGGGATTTAGGTATTCTGATTCACAGCCAGAACACTTCTTCCTTTTACTTATCAAAACCTCAGATTTAGTTTTTACCAATCCTCTTCTTGGCCAGAGTTCAAATAACTGCTTTCACTTTACACTGTTTTATACTGAATTTTTAGGTCATAGCTTCCTCATAAAAGCAATTATGGGCAAATTTTGGAAAGGGTCTAAAAATTTTACTGCACATAATGGTTACATTTGGAACGAGAACAGTTTTTAAATAGCGAAGTAATATACCAAATGAACAGAGTTGAGTTTTGACCGTTTCAGAATTTCGTCTATAAACGGTGATGGTCTTGCAGCATCCTCGACAATAATCCACCAGAGATTTGGAACATGGCAAAGTGTTTGATATAACCTGAAATTCGCATATAGTTTAAAATTTGAAACAATTTAAAATTACCTGATGAGATCTGCTTTTTGTGCCGGTCTTCTACCCGTTGGGGTCACAAAGAAAATAAATGGCAAATTTTTCCGTCTGCTTGCCAAAGGTAATAGATCTTTCACTCTATAAATTGGAAACAATCAAACGTCAAACTAAAACAAACATTATCATCACTTACTGTGAGTCCACTTTTTCCAATCTGAGTTCCATCCGGTGTTTTTCGCGCTCCAAATCAATAATGTTACGTTGCAAATTCTCTTTCTTACGAGTGAGGAAATCCACTTCGGCGCTTAATGTGAGCTTATTCTCGGACATATCAGCCAAACGGCCCCACATAACCACCAGCTGATAAGCTGTGAACAGCCCGATAGCAATCAAAATCTTCGGCACAATATGTTCCACCATTGCTCCGTCTATCAGTCATTTATCAATGAGCCCAAACTGGCTCCCGGATGGGAAATCCGGGCTAAAACGCCCATGTTAGTTTTTTGCGAAATTACGTATTTCATTTTGCGAATAATTATGTTTGAACTGGCGCATTTAGAAATCCGTCACCGTATCGTACACACTTCGTGGCGGGACAAAAGGCTATATGCCTGTGTTATGTGAGGTTGAGAAAAGTCAATACTGACTTCGTTGTGCGCTCGTTGACACATTGGACAAACGCCAACTATGTTAGCGTTTGCGCATTTTCCTTTTTGACACCCGGCACACCTTTTCAAGATTGCGTGAAAATTGTTGCACTACATTTTGGCATTGTTTTATGCGAATCCTATCACGACTTTGGTTTTAAGATGCAATTCGGATTGCCAAACATGGAACTATTGTACGCCTATTGAATTGTTGCAATTTCACTAGTGCAACAAAAAATTGTTTCTGACCAACGTCATGTTTCAACAGCGCAAACCTCATGTAGTGCCAGCTATTGCGGCGTCCCAGAATGAGAATCAAGCGAAAGAGAAGTACTTTTTTATTGCAATTTTCTAAAATGCATTAGTAACACTCTCGAATTTAATCCTATGATTTTAACTTAGTCATATTGGAAATTTTTTTATCCGTCAATCTTTCCCTATCACAATACGGGTCTGCTGAATTTGATTCCCACTTTTTAGAGTTAACTATAAAACTATATTGCGGTTAGAACTTTAAACCATTTTATGGCAAATTTTACGTTCAACATAAAATCGCACTAGATTTGACTGTTTTAACAGGAATTTAATATATATCGTACAATTCAATTACTTGACAAAAGTTTTTACGGAAATTCCTACTTTTAAAACAAACGTCTGGGTATAAAATGCACTAGATTTAGCCAGTTTAGATTCAGAAATTCCCAGAGAATAGCATTAAAATTTATATGTGCAATATTCTCAAATTTTGCTTTACTATATGCTTCACACCTTTATGCTTTCAGATTAGCGACTTTTGTATACGAATACTTGGGTATGTATTTTATTTTTACAATTCCCGATATAACCGTTTTCTATTGTCATACTTCAGTTCATGCCGGTGCCTCAAAGACTGCTGAGATGTTCAAAAGCGAAATGCTTTCCCAACAAAACATCGGCCCGCTTGAACCCCACTCTGGGCCAGGATTTCTTCAGGACTGGTTTTGGTGAGTTTTTCTAAAAATCTTGAGAAAGGCTCAAATTAATTAATTTTTGTAAGCATTTCACCAAAACATGAATGCTTTTCTTGCCGATGGAAAAATCGCAAAATAACAGGAATGATAGCCTGCTGCCTCGTTTATACATTGCAAAAAATGAAACATTTAGCTTGATTTCGCATATGATATAGTACAAATTAAAAAATTCTCTTCAAATTCTTATAAAGTCTTATTCGTTTTTGCCTTTATGTTTGGCTGAGATGTAAGGTCTGATAAGTATACATATTTTTTTAAATATAACAACAGTTCGGATAATCAAATCCAAAAATAAACGACAATTTATGTATTTATTGTTATGTAACTATTTATTTTTAGTGTGTTCTGGGATTTATACTGTGCAGCGCCGGAACGGCGCGACAAGTTTGAGCCGTCTCAAGAAGCTAAAGCATTTCACGAATATGTATAGTTTTATGCACCTGATCGCGGTGTTTCCTCAACAAAATATTACTTTCAGGGATTCATTCCGCCATCAGCTTATCCCGGCCCACTGATGAACGGAATGCATGGACCACCTCAGGTAGTTTTGAAGTACTATTCAAAATTTTGGGCATTTTGAAACCCAAACATGCAACTATACATCTAACACGCCAACATGTTTACTGGTTGTAGCTGTATCTCTAAACTATAATTTTGAATTACACGTCACGATTCATGGTGATTTGTGTCAACATTTTATGTTCCATTCATTGGTTTAGTGCAAGCGCAGGCATAACTTAATCCAGACATCTATGTTATGGCCTTTGTGCCGATTAAAAACTCATCATTGCCCATGGTGTGCATAAGGAATTCACCAGTTTCTTCCTAAGCGCAAGGATGGGGTTGTAGTGAGAGGCATTCGTTGTCTCATCGCAAGAAAGTATCGAATCAGTGGCTTTCCCTCCATCCCTACCGCCCACACTCTGCTAGCGAGATGACCCAATGGGAGGAAGGAAACAAAGAACAGTCGAGAGACAGCTGCGATGGCAGGCACGCAACGTCCTCTTTGCTAATGTCCACGCTGCTGGCAATGTACATCCAATACCTCTCCTCATTCGCTTGCGTCTGCCCTTAATCCTTGCTTCACTTAGTGTGCGTGCATTTCGTATGGGTGATGTGTTTCGATGAATGGTGATGTATCCCTCCGCTATTGTATTTCCATTGGATAGCGCTGGGAGGGGCAGTGTTCGGGATGTGAATATTTAGTTCAAACAAAAGAAGAATTTTCTTAAAATATATTAAGACTGATCAAAGAACGGGAGCAAGATGCATGAAAAATACCTGTTAGAAAAAACACGTGAATGTAAAATAAGAAAAATCCAGAATTATTTCATAATTCATAAATTTTAGTTCGGAAATGGAGCGCCTGGCGGTATGGGAATGCCACCAAATGGAGAAGGTATGGTGTCAAATTATTTTCAACGGCCAGGACCAGGCAACCAGCCGGGACCGTCCGTACAATCAAATCAAGCATCACCAATTGCAGGGCCACAACGTTATGGACCTCAAGGGGCACGAAGTGGAGCGCCCACACCGTCTTCCGTTATGGGTGGCAATGGTCGAGAGGTATTAATATTTTGTATTTATTACTTATCATTTGTAACTTCTGCAATTTAGTTTGGAAATTTTCCTCCTGGAGCACCACCGCCACATATGTTCAACGAGCAGCAAATGCGGAATATGCAAGCCGCAGCAGCTGCAGGCCAGCGGATGCCACCAAATCCGAGAATACCAACGGTATTTTCTCTCGTTATTTAGTAATAAATTATACAACTTATCACGTAGAATTTCTCTCAAATGCGACATATGAGACCCGGACCTTACGGCGGCCAGTTTCTCGACTCACCATCGGGCACTCCTCCATTTCCTCAAAATCCAATGATGCAAAACGGTGCGATGTGTCCTCCTGTTTCACTAATGTCAAGTCCAGGTGGTCCACCTCCGCCTGGATCAGTGCCTACAAATCCAGACGGTACCCCACAACAACCACACGACCCCCGATTTATGATGCCTGGTGCATCAAGCGTTCCTCCACAGGTTAGTTAAAATTATAACTTAGTAAGCTCCATAAAATTGGGCTGATCATTCTTTTAAATTGTGTAAATGGATTTTGGTATTTCTGTAAAATTTATGCGTTTGAAAGTTGCTTCTTATTCTTCACAGACCGCTTTAAAGAAATTCGCAGTCTGCATTTCGGGAGAACCCATTTTAATTATTATAACAATTGGTGCTATTTTCTAGTACTCGAAATGTCTTAACTAAAATTATTGTTTAACATAGAAAGAAAAGACAACATAAATAAAAAATAATATTGTACTAAGTTTTATACTAAAGAGACCTATATCGTTTCGCCCTAAATTCGCTAAGGTGATCTCTCACAATAATAGTGAGAAATAGAAGATTAACAAAAAAGAAAGTATTGTATAAATTGAAATGATAGGTAGAATTGGGCTTTTGCTCCAATTCAAAATGTTTTGTTCTGTTTTATCCCTATTTAGTTGAAAATTAAGAGAGGTCATATTTAGACGATTCCTTATCTTTTAATTCCCAGTTAAGGATGGGAAAGTATTGTGTAAAAAATGTGACCATTAAATATTTTGAGTGTTTCAGAATTTTGGATTTTATTATTTTAATTTAGTTTGGCATGAGTCATCACGATGGTTCCGGTACTCCAACAAGTTCAGGCGGTGGCCCAACAAGTGTTCCTGGTTTAAACGGCGGGATGGGTATGCAGCAACCTCCTACCAGCGAAGGCGGCGGTCAACTCCAAAGCTTACTGAATGGTAGTGATTCTATGGATATGAAACATTCCCCAGCGTCAGTACACGGGAGTGGAGTTGTGAATGGCGGCACGCCGGGTGGGCACACAAATCCAGGAAGTATCCAACAGAATCAAGGTGGGCCTTCATCGGTGCACGGCTGCCATCAAGGACCCGGCTCAGTACACTCGCAGAGCGGTGCTCCAAATTCGCAACAACAGTCACACCAAACTCCAACTGAGTCCACGGGAGCGCCTTCTAATCAAATGGATCAATTTCAAATGGGGGTGCCAACGGGCGGCGATGCAAATGTAAAGTTCTTAAAATGATATTAAAGATGAACAAGTGAAATCCATACGATATACGCACGATGAACACTTTCTTGAAAAGGACACATGAAATTCGTATTATTTGATTTAAAAAAGATAGATTTGACACATACTGTTGCCAAGTTCCCACTTTTAACTAAAAATCGATTGGACAAGTCAAAATTGTAATTTAAAGAATACATTTTGTGAAACGCAACTATGGAAACTGGAAACAATCAAAATGGAATATTTTGAAATTTTACGGTGAGTTTCATTAGATGTTTCTTACAATTGACTTGACCAAGAAACTTTTGATCAACGATGTGTTTTCTGAATTGAATTATCGTTTTTCTGTTAACGCACGTTATTTTCATGTGATCTGTTCACTTTCAAGAAAGGCAGTTGAGCCAAATAGTTTATCTTAACTGACTTGTATTTTATTTTAGGAGGCAGCTTCGGAGATTTCCAAAATAAAGGCCAGCTTGATCACGGACTTTCCAACATCGAATTATTGACCTCTTCACGCACTATTTAAATAAGCTCGAAAGAAATCTGTGCCGCTGTCCAATATTAAATTGTTACAATTTTACGTTATTTATCGCTTTCTGGAAAAGCACCACAAGTTGATGTCTCTTATGTATAATTAACCACAGCCATCCAGGCGCATATCCAAATAGAGCGCCCTGCCTTTGAAAATTCTTCACTTTTGTATACATTATTTCAGTCACTGAGACTACAAGTCTGAAAATTTTAATGAAAATTGTTGTCTGGATTTATTTAATGTTTTGGGCATTCCGGATATGCATCTGCAGCCACTCATCTCTAATGTAATTGATGCATTTATGTTTTTACACTTTGCTAAAATCCTTACAAGAATAGTACTGTTTGTTGCATTGTATTAGTAGGAGCATATATGTTTCTTTGCAGGCACCTCGATCCCCAATGTGGAACTCATATAGTGTCGGCTATCTACTTTAAAAGAGAAATTTCTAATGTCGACTCAACTCAGTATATCATTGTATTGATAATGCTAACTTGTTTTTGGATACTAAGCTTCACTCCGTTACTCACTTCCGATGGCATCTAGGCTATCCCTTTTACGTAATGGCAAGGAGACAGTTACTCCTCGCTAAATATTTGGAAAGTTACCCTCGAAGCGGGATTGCTAAAATGAAATGATTGTTTAATTAGATATAAGCATTGAGAACTGGATTTGATTTCAAAAATTTACTTTTGCGAAATTAATGAATTACAGAACTCTTCTTGTGGATCTGACCATTTCGATGAGCCCAGATTAATGTAATTTTGAAAACATAAATTTTAAAGCCATTTTAATATAATAATTTAAAATTCTTCAAAATTTATGCCGCTTGTTTAAAGATCTGAAGTCATATTTTCAACTTTTCTTTATCGAATGGTATTTTCCCCAAACTCCGTAGTGTCTTGAGTATACTCACCATATTAACCCGATACGGATACGAATCAAAACTGAGTAACAACCACAAGCCCATCTCTAATTCGCACCTTATCTTTACTCTGTTGTGATTCATCGCTGATTTACTCGTGTCCATACTTGAACAGATTACACCGCGAATGTATTTTTGATAAGTATGATTGCATTAATCTATCACTCATCCACTCCTAATAATAATGATCATGACCCACTTGACCTTTCTCAGTTTTATCCTAGTAATGCTCGAAGTTTCGTTTAATTATACTTTTTGGGTGTGTTGCCCATTGAAAAGCTGATTCTGTTTATAGTGCGCACATGGTCATAATCCACTTGTTTTTAATAGTCGTAGAAATATTAAACATATGATTCAATGCTGATAAAATGTTCAGATTACGAGAAATAAATCCACAATTCTAGAAATTTTAACGTGACAAGATTTATATAGGCAGCAATAAGGATGAGACGTGATAGCCAAGGAGTCAATTCATACAGCAACTGCCAAGAAGTACTCTTTAGGTTCAGCGCACCATATGTCGCAAACGTCAACATTCCACTCAAAACTTTGCAGGAAATTGTAATCATTGTCTCATCGAAAAACTGAAAGTGAGCAAGCTCCAAATGCCATTTATGTGGAAATTTTGGAGTTTTTGAAGCTAAAAAGTTATGCAGTAGTGGATAGCAGGGAGCCTGAGATATGATAATACTGCTGAACTGCACAAAAATCAGGTGTCATCACTATAGAAAAGCGTCAAGATACTTATTAGTGACAGTTTCGGCCATTCGCTTGTTACCAATTATCGATTAATTTAGACTGGGTTGTCATTAGGCTGTCTTGTTCATGGCACATCTGAGTTTTTATTACGAATGCGGCTTTTGAATACGATGTTTATTTAATTAATTTGACATAAATTGTTCAGATTTATCCGATATGCACTCTCTAAAATGTTATGATATGCACTCGTTAAACAGCCCATGCCCAACAGTTAAGCCGCTGATGTCGTTCTGTGGTCTGTAATCTGTACGGAAGATCCAGATCTCGCGATCTAGCCGTTAGCCAGAGGCAAGTGATAGCTCATTCGATAGGTCTTGAAAAGTTAGGACCGGGTCGCGAAAAAAATTTGAAATTTGAATATTTGAATTCGCGCCAAAACCCAAAAACGTGTTTTTAAGGGTTTTGACCAGGGAAAGTGGTGTTTTTTATGTTCCCAATCGATTTCTGAGGCGATTTTCGACAACTTTGCTTTTTACACTTTTTGATTTGGCGCATTTTTGAAAAAAATCCACTTTTTGGCCAAAAAATCGGGTTTTTTTGATGCAATGTGTCTATGGGTCTGATTTTTGGCACCCGGGGGTTTTCGGGTACGCTGATAACGAATCTGACGTCAGATTCGGGATCAATTCTCACGAGGTCGTGTTATTCTCACCAGGTCTCTCACGAGGTATTTTTTGACTTCTCGGCCCCGACGTGAACGTAAGTCCATAGGGCGGCGCGGCGGGCAGCCGCGCCGCCCGAAACCAAACCAGTATCGAGGCCGCCGAAGGCGGCCGAGATCTCCACTAACCCAACCCAGTACTGATTCACACGTCTGGGTCTTAGCGAGCGAAGCGAGCGGAGACCCAGCATGACTCACGCTTCGTACAGGAGCGCTACGAATAAGTGTGGATTTGTGGGTCGTTTTGGGGTCCCAGCGGCGC
The DNA here is from genome assembly GCA_022814885.1 of Ditylenchus destructor. Lineage (NCBI taxonomy): Eukaryota > Metazoa > Nematoda > Chromadorea > Rhabditida > Anguinidae > Ditylenchus > Ditylenchus destructor. The sequence continues at coordinate 712,170 of JAKKPZ010000006.1, forward strand.
GAAGCGCCGCGAGGACCCCAAAACGACCCACAAACCCACAAATCCACACTTATTCGTAGGGTTCCCACCAACATTAAGTAGGTAAATCAGAAGAAAAGCGAAACCTTTCCAAAAGTAAAAACCACAAAATAACCTTCCTCGCTGCCACAGCTTCGCTGCCACAGTTTACATTTATTGCTCCTCTAATTTGGCATTCCCCTGCTACATTTCATATATGTTTACTCCATCGTAATTGATTGATTGATCAAGATACATTAATTTCACTACCTACTGTACGTATTGGAATTGTTGAATGAAAAAATTTCGTTTGAAATGGCGGCGTTATAAACTGCAAAAGCTTTTTCCCTGAGTGTCGTTTCATTCGTCGGTCGAAAGATATGCAGGTTTCGTTTACTGTCTCTCTTGCGATGGGCATATTTCACTTTTGTTTTACAAAACTGGTTTCTCATGATTTTTCACTCGGAATGCATGCTTTTGTCTGCGTGGTTTTTATGCGTACTTTATGTTTCTTAATAATTGCAAAAATTGATTACATTTTTGAAATTTGTACAAAATTTGCCTCATTAATTCCATCTTAATTTTTAGTTTCTGATCTTGTCAATGAGTGACCACGAGCACGATCAGGTAATTGGATCAATGTGCGACTTATTTTAGATTCATATTTTGCAGGATTTTGCTACCGGAGAATCGGGTGCTGCCAATACCTATCCGAAGCAATGCTCGGCCATCCGCAAGAACGAATTTGTGATGATCAAAGGCCGTCCTTGCAAGGTGAGGTATTTGGTTTTATTTAATGTTGAGTTTCAAAATTATCTGGAAAGAAGCTACAATCACTTTTTTAACCTAATCCATAACATGACAAGAAATTTGATTAATATTAACCATTCACTTTGCGTAAGGAGATTTTTGCGACGACAATTTTTATTTGTAAAAGTAGCCAATCTCGAAATGAATACAAATATTGTAGAAAAAATTCTAACTAACGTCAATGGTAATAATAATTCGCCATCTGCTATTTTATCCAGAAAAAAAAGTTGTGCAAAACTGCGACTTCGATTTAGGCTAATTTGTTATTCAACCAAAAACTTACCAAAATTTCTTACTGATTTTGTTACCAAAAGACTACAAGCGCAAAACAGTCATTCTTAGAGCTGCTTGTTACCAATTTACTCTTACAATTTCATACGTCGCAGCTGCCGAATTTTGGATTTGATTAATATTACTTGTGCTTAGGTGGTTGAGATGAGCACTTCCAAGACTGGAAAGCACGGTCACGCCAAAGTTCATATGGTCGCTTTGGACATTTTCACCAACAAGAAACTCGAAGATATTTGTCCTTCGACTCACAACATGGATGGTGCGTTATAAGTCTTAATTTTTCGCTGTTTACATTTAATTTTCAGTCCCTGTTGTCAAGCGCAAGGAATATCAGGTAGTTTTATGTAGGGCTGTGCAATCCTAACCTTTCCTAACCATTCCTAACCCATGGAAAGGGAGGTTAGGAACCTAACCCAGAAGGTTAGGATCCTAACCCACGGGTTAGGATCCTAACCACAAGGTTAGGATCCTAACCCATGGTTAGGATCCTAACCTTTTGGGTTAGTATGCCGAATATTGTTGTAAATAGCTACTTATTGACAAATTTTGTATCACTTATACATATTTGACACTTCTGAGCGCGAATTCGACATTATATTCGAATTTTTCTGCACAGTATTGACTATAATATACTACAATATCATAGAAGTAAAAAATTGCGGTTTTTAGCAGTTTTTTGACCGTTTTTTGATTTTCTGAGCGCACTTTTCTTACCTAACTTATGCGAAAATAGTATGCAAAGTGATGTCCGTTTTTTGAAAAGTGCTCATTTTTCCTTCAAAAATGACTTTTTTTATAAAAATGTTTATTTCGGCTGTTTTTTTACGGCTCGCGATTTTTCTGAGATCACTTTTCTTACCTAACTTATGCGAAAATAGTATGCAAAGTGATGTCCGTTTTTTGAAAAGTGCTCATTTTTCCTTCAAAAATGACATTTTTTTATAAAAATATTGATTTCAGCTGTTTTTTGACGTCTTATGATTTTATTGAGCGCACTTTTCTTACCTAACTTATGTGAAAATAGTGTGCAAAGTGCTTTTAGTTTTTTCAAAATTCGCATTTTTTGGCCCAAAATTGTCGCTTTTAGTAAAACTGTGAAAAATGTTTAAAAAATGACATTTTTGTGCCAAAAAATGCGAATTTTGAAAAAACTAAATGCACTTTGCATACTATTTTCACATAAGTTAGGTAAGAAAAGTGATCTCAGAAAAATCGCGAGCCGTAAAAAAACAGCCGAAATCAACTTTTTTATTAAAAATGTCATTTTTTAAGGAAAAATGACCACTTTTCAAAAAACTAAATGCACTTTGCATACTATTTTCGCATAAGTTAGGTAAGAAAAGTGCGCTCAGAAAAATCATAAGCCGTCAAAAAACAGCCGAAAACCTCAATTTTCTACACTAATTATAGTTGTAGCATACTATTATCTATACTGTAGAAAAACGCGTGCAAAATGTTGAATTCGCGCTCAGCAGTGTTAAAAACGTTTAAGGGATACAAAATACGTCGATAAGTAGCTATTTACAACGATATTTACAACAAAGGTTAGGATCCTAACCATGGGTTAGGATCCTAACCTTGGGGTTAGGATCCTAACCCGTGGTTAGAATCCTAACCTTCTGGGTTAGGATCCTAACCCCCTTGTATTTAAAAGGTTAGGATTGGGGTTAGGAATGGGGCGGTTAGGAAAGGTTAGGAAAGGTTAGGATTGCACAGCCCTAGTTTTATGTTACGACTAGATATAAAATTATATTTTACTATAATATCAAAATTCATCGTCCGTGCCTAATTAAAGACGAAGTTAAGTATCGTTTGTTTGACTCAACTTCCAGTTGTCGCTGTGGCTTAGTGGTTAAATTGTTATACATGAAGCCCATTGATGATGGGTTCGAAGAACCATAGCGTCGAACATATTTCTGTTCTAACTTTCTTGACAATGATGTTTTCATAAGGGTAATTTGCGTCTGAGCAATGCTGATGCATACTGTATAAAATCTGAGTCAAGTCAACATTTTATTTAAACTGAGAGCACAAAAATTTTTACTTATTATCGAAAAACTAATATGAAACATTTTTAGCTCCTCTCAGTGAACGAAGACGGATTTCTCAGCCTTATGGACTTGGAATCTTGTGATACTAAGGACGACTTGCGCATGCCAGAAGGAGATATTGGAGTGCAGATCAAGCAAGCTTACGAGAAGGATGAGAACGGAATTCTTGTAAGTTATATATTTTTTATTAAAAACCTGATCCATAAACTACCGGGCAAAATTTTAAAACAGTTATGCAAAACAAATAATTGCTGAATACACTTGTGGTTCTCTCAGCACTTGCATAATATTTTGCGATGTGATAATAAAATGATGTTGTATGCCACCATGTCATTCATCTTTGGAATCTGCACATCAATTCTTAATTTCTGAATGAAGCATAAGTCATATTTTTTTGGCACTAAGCATTTTATGACATCGAACAACATAATCAGAACAACCCACAATAGCAAGAAAATTATGACATTTGTATCTTCTTTAAGATATACCCTTTGGTTGAAAAGTTCCGAAAAACCACCAATTTTACCATAAAGCAATCAATTTTTATAAGTGTGAATTGATCAATTTTGCGAATTTTATTTTTTAATACATGTATATAAATATGATAATAAATTAATAAAATGTTATTTAGCTTACCGTTGTTTCTGCTTGTGGCGAAGAAGCAATTCTCGCATGGAAGAACATGCCGGTATGAACCTAATAATTTAATGTTTTATAAATCTAATGTTTCATTTTCAGAACAAGGACTAATCTGCCAAAACGAATTGCAACTCATCGCAAAATACCATTTTTGTTATCTGGAAATTGTCTTATAGAGAGGCATTTCATCCTACTCTTCCGTTAATTTTTTGAGAATAAATTATGTTTTGACCACAAATTTTTTAAATGCCTTCTGTCGCCATCCATCACGATCTTTATTCCAAACAAACATTTGTTAGAAAAGGAGGTTTCAGAAGTCCAAGAGAAACGGCTTTTTCAATTATTGTTTGTTATAGTTGTGTTGTTGTTGGCGACTGCAAAAATAAATTTTATAATTTTTCAACCTAATTGCAGTTCAATTTATTTTCGTCAATGGTGGTCAATTTCAGTCGAACTTTCTCGATTGTTTCATCTCATGTTAGAGTGAAAATGGAACATTACAAAAATGTTTCAATGCAAAAATATTACAATACAGAAATATTCTTCTCACAAACACTGTGGGTAGAGATTTTCTCTAGTAAGTGTTTGAAGAACATTTTCAATTGGCATAGATACATTCCAATTAGCGTACGTTAATGTTTTATATTTGCCCTTCACAAATCCTGTACTTTTTTCTAATATTGAGGCAAAATGTGATCTATGAAATAATGCAAATAGGCCAGACAACGCAGGTAAGTTATACGGTTGATTACTTAAAGAAATAGAATGAAAAGTAAAAAATTCCGAAAGATTCCAAAAATCGCGAAAGAATTGTCATGCATCATCGGTTGGCTGAACTGTAAATTGTATGGAGTCATCTTTGCCGGACTGTGTTTGCATTGCTCTTTTCTAAAAATGTCGGCATGTAGCGAGTTTTCTCTGCCGCATTTGGGCTTAAATTTCGTCGTCAGCAATGGGCACGAAATTTGATTTGAGCGAAAGGAGAGAGGATAATTTGCGAAAACTTTCCTTTTCTGCCTTTGAGTGTTAGTGAGGGGAATGAGCCGTATAATGACGAGCCAATCGTGTAGAAAGAGGCATCGAGAAAGGATAATGAAGAAGGAGGAACTCCCGCTCAAAGGCTCACTCAATGCATGTATTTTTCAGTTATAGACTCCAACTTTTTTGGATTCCGTCTATTTATTTGTCCTTGTAACTTACCAGAGCCAATGTCGTCCAAAAAATGGAGATCCAGTACTTGCCACTCACGTTCCAAAAGTAGCCGGAAGAATACATACAGTTACTTTGACGGCCACACTCACGTTATGATGCATGCTGCGGTACGTTTTAATTTCGTAACAAGTTCAAGGAGAGCTCTAGAATCGAAAATTTTGTGGGAACCGTATTCGATTTATCGTTTCTAAAAACTCCAAGGATCATTGGGTGAATTTTTTCTATTAAAATTATTAGTTTATTAGTTCGATTTTTAAACTTGGCTTTCACCTTTGTATTTTGCAGATTATCATTGATAGGTTTCTTAAAATTTAAAGTTCGCTTTTGGTTTTTGGGACCTATCCTCTCTGTAAAAATTTCATATAACTGGGACAGCCTTGCATTTAATTTATCTCAAAATGTATACACAGTTTCTTGTGCACTTAATAGAAAGTGAATAAGAGCGTTGTAGTTGGTCTTCTATTTTTTGTTGAATTATTAGCGAAACATTGTTCTAGGAATAAAACTTCCAATTAAGGGAAATTTTTGCATCGCCGATTCCTTCAAATTAAATTTGAATATGACGCGCTAGACCAAAATACAATAGCATTTTGCAAATTTCACGCAAGTAATGGGAAAATAACATCTGGTTACCAGTTGTATATTTCATTTATTCGGGATTGCAGAGAGAACCAATACTCCAAGTATCAGCTATAGCGAAGAAACATTTTCGCCAAATTAAATCATTCCAATCAGCCTCTTTTGACCATTTATAGTCACAGGTGCTATGCATAAATTCTACCTCAAAATACAGTCGAGTTTCGATATAACGCGGGTCTCGGGACCGGACAATATCCGCGTTATACTTGAAGTTTTACGCCGCTTTTTTGCGGCGTAAAACCTCCAAAAAATGTGATTTTTGTGCTTTTTAATCATCTCAGACGATAATTTAGCTGTTTTTAGCTACTTTTAGTTACTTTTAGCTAAATTTTTGCTAAAATAGCTAAAAATAGGAAAAATATTACCCAAAATTTTCTCCTCTCTCTCTCAAGAACAAAAGGGGGATCCTATTGTTTTTTCGAAATCTGTCAAAAATGTTTTCAAAATCCGCGTTATATCGAGACTTGACTGTATATAAAAACAGCAAGCGAGAAATAAAGCTTTTTTCATTAATGCATAAAAGCTTCATCGCCACCGAACGGGCCAGTTTTAATAAAAGACGAAATTTACAAAAATTACATGTAGAAATTTTGCGCGAAATAGTTAAGTGATAGGTACTGGGACAACCAAATTAGCAGGCCAGGAATATACATACATTTTACTCACTCAAAACATGGCAATCGAATGCATCGGAAAGTAGGAGATAAGTGAGCGCTCGGTGACAGAGATCCACTCCTATTCCCAGCCCCCACGACGAGATTCATTGAAATTCGGAGATTCCGAAACAAAAGGTGGGCATTTATAGCGCATTAGAGCCGCAGGGAACGGCCGGCTAGCGACTCAAGGGAGTAGCTGGCTTTGGCATATTCCGAGACTCGCCCGGACCGCTCTCATGGGACGTACAGCTGTGTGCCATGCCGACTGTGTCTGCCCTTGTACCTCAATTTAAGAGCTTTTGTTGCGTAACTTTGATATGCCAAATTTTGTATAAAGTACGAACGACGTTTAAAATGTCGCATAAAATTTGTCTAGGAATGAAAATGTTTTGTTACACCCTTGATAAAAAAAGAATGCTTGGAGACCTTAATAGTAATATGTAAAGCAATATATATTTTCATGTGAATTTGAATAACTGAACTTTAGTAGCTATAGGTTACAATCTCTTGAGGTCAGTTTCTCGAATGTTTGCGTTAATATCGCACTTTGTTCTGACTAAATTTGAATAAAAATAGCTCAACTACTATGCACTTTCGCCATATGCTATATGATGACCATATGAGTCTTTATTTGCTTACTTTGTAGTTGTAGTACTAGCGGTTTTAAAAACCCTGACTTTTAGAGACAACACATAGTAATCTACTGTAAATGTTTGTATGCTGAATTTTTGTGAGCAACCTTGACATTTAAATTAAAAAGTTGCACAATTGAATATGCCGTGAAATTCTACGTGGTGCAGTGAGTTTATCAGAATTTTTAGGTTGTTTTCATAAGTAGGCAAAAGGCCTAATTATTCTCGATGAGTTCGGAAAACTCACTGTTCGATACAAAACCTTATCGCGGATTCAATTTGGACGTCTGGCCCTACAAAATTATACTTTGTTTTGCTCAATCTTTCATACTTTTTATAGAACTTGCAACTTTCCAAGCCTGCAAATGTTCTACTTTCACTTTTCATTGGAAAGACATTTTAGCTCGGCAGGCCGTATATCACCACATACACCGATTTTCATATGCGCCAGCATATTTCCCCTAACAACCTTTATCCCATGCTTGACATCTTATGTAATTGAACTTAAGTTTGAGTATAACTCCACTGAAATGTTTCCTTTCTCTGATCTTTCTCCAACATTCAATTATGTGTGTTTGTGGTTTCTCCGGACCCGATGCCCACAAAACGTGATACAAATGCCAACTCATCATTTCACATGTTCTCAAATAGCAATTTACTCGGGCTAAGAAAATAATGAGTCAAACGTCTAATGATTATATATGAATCAGACAGTGTTTACGAAAATAAGTCAGAATTGAGATTTGTTTTTGGATACGGCATATCTTCTGAGAAGATATGCCGTGAGAAGATTCTTCTCACTTTGCAGCACAAAACTTGCTCGTTGTTAGTAGCAAATTTTTCGAAACTTTTCAGACATCGCTTAAGAAAAAAAATAGTCAAAATAATTTATTTTACCATTTTATCGCATATTTAAAATTTTCAAAACTATATATTTCTCGTATTTATTTTTTATATTGCAGATGAGAGAATTGGCTCGTCCTATAATCGGCGATGTCCAGCTTTTTCCGCAGGAGCGTCACGCCCGCTCACTATCACCGGCGGCACCTGAACGCTCCAAATCCATATCAAATCCCGCATGTCCCGCCGGCCCCATCTATCGCTGCGCTTCAGACCGTGAGTTCACATGTACCTAAGTTTGCAAAAATTGAAAACAAAACAAAGCCACGAGTGGCTTTTAAATCGACTTATAGTCAGAATTTGTCCCATAAGACAAAATTTGAACTGTGTGACAGAGATTTGGGTACGCATATTTTCGTAGCAGATTGTGTAAGTGAGATTGTCCCGCATAGTTCTTAATCCGCAGTAAGCCTCTTTTTAATGGTGCAGATTAGTGAACAGACACACACTAGAAAACTAGTGTTCATATATAAGAAAATAAAAATCAAAACGCCCCAAAGCAGGAAGTCCCCGTTTTAAACATCGATGCAACAATTTTATTTTACCTGAGATCAATTATCGACTCATAATTATCATGTTCTATGTCAGGGTGCCAAAGCGCAAAACAAGTAGGTATTTTATCTTTTGTAAACAATAACCCCACGTATTGTCGGATAGGTTTAAAGAATACACTAAAACACAAAGGTCGGCAGAATATTATTTTCTTCAATTTTTAAGTTCTTTTAATGAGCTTTAAAGAAATGTAATTAGTAATTATTATTTAATTATTAATTGACGAGGTAATACAGGTTTTTCGATAACATCACCTTTGATAAATTCCATAAAGAATAACGCTGATTTAAACAAAAAGTCTTTCCTACATTTTTAGACTTATAACTTTTTAGACAACAAAATTTAGTCAATGTGAACCTTTTTATTCATAACGGAATTTCTGTCCAAAAAAGTTTTCAGGCGCAAAATTTCGACTTATAATAATATCTCGCTCCACCATAGAAAAACCCGCCGTTTAACTTTTAATAAATTACTCGAAGACATAAAATACATGAAAATGACTACCTTAATGACTACTAGCTTGGGAGGAGCCGCTTCGCGGCTCTCCCAAACTAGGTCCGCGGGTAGCGTGCATCTGCGGCGCTTCGCGCACCGCCATCAGTATGCCCTCGGCTGTTGTTCGGGAATAAGGGTTGTTCGGGAGTAGAGCAGCATGAGACTATTTCGGGCCTTCGGCCCTCAAACAGCTGTTGTTGTGAGAAAAAGCACCCCTAAGAATGACCTCAAAACACCGTGACAGAGAAAAATCACCCCTAAGAATGCCCTCAAAACACCGTGACAGAGAAAATGCACCCCCTAAGAATGGCCTGAAAACAGCGTGACAGAGAAAATGCACTGGTAAGAATGGCCCTTCGAAAACATTTTGTCTAAAATTTGTCTAAATTTAGCTAAATTTAGACCTCAAATTCGAAAATAAGCACCCCTAAGAATGACCTGAAAACACCGTGACAGAGAAAATGCACCCCTAAGAATGGCCCTTCGAAAACATTTTGTCTAAAATTTGGTCTAAAAAATCTTGATTTTCTCTGTCACGGTGTTTTGAGGGCATTCTTAGGGGTACATTTTTCCTTAAAAATACACTTTTGTCTATTTTTGTCTAAATTTAGATCTCAAATCTGTCTAAAAACTGGTTGACGGTCTTCCTTATAGCTGTCTTAGTCCGTAAGAAAAAAAACCCGGGCTCTATATCACGATTTAGAGCGATTTAGAGCCCGGAGAAAAAACGTTAACACAATCTTAATACTATAATGACTATAAGTAATTAAGGTAGTACAAGGTTCGAGTACAAAATTCGAAGGGAAAAAAGTAACACCAAATGCCCTCAAATTTACAAAGTTTTGGTGATTTGAGGCAACCAACCATACAAATATTCATTCATCATCGATAGCCACCTACCTTTTTATCAAAGCTTAAGCTAGAGCTGAATTATGGCCTGAAATATGAAAGATCTGAGAATAATCCCATTGCAATAAACATTGTAAACAGAAATTGCGATATTTTTGGTCGAACAAAATTCTCTTCAAATATTTTTAATTTTTATCTTATGGATTTTAACGCTCAAATTTGTCAAACCGCTGTCTTAATTGTTGGTTTTAGATTCGATCAAAATCGTTGACTCTAAAAACATTTCTGGCTTTGATTTTTATTATGACCTTAAGATATAAATTGGACTTGCCATGGCATGTCATCAACATTGGCTAAAAATATGTTTTGGATTGCAACATCCCAACTCTGCTTAAGAAATTTGCTCATGAAAGGAATTCTGGAAAAGATTCGCGCTTCCAAAGCAGTTCCCGAAACTATTTATTTTACAACTATGAATAAACCCTATGTCACACTCGCATCTTTTCGAAGCATGCAATTTGCTAGATTTTTGGAATTCCAACCTCCATTGGCCAAAGTCTGTTAAGTATCAAAGATTTAGGAGAAATTGAATCCTCCGCTGGGGATATGGGGTATTCCTAGCAAATAAAGAGCGATTCTCAGCCGAATTAGGTGCCCGAATCCATTTGCAATGTCAACAAAAATGCCTCAGCATTAGATTTCTTTCAAATTTATTCACAATTAACAACCATTATTCTCCCGCGACTAATTTGTCTAATAAAAAGCTTAGGAATACATAATTATGCAAAAGTCGCCGACTTCGCTGGCCAGTGAGTGGAAACTTTTCTTTTCTATTTTTGATTTTATATTCCGGATTTGGTTGTTGCCTTTAAAGAGCACTCATGCTCATAAAAGTCAACGATTGCTCTCAAAGGTGTGAAAGTGAGAAAGGGGATGGATTTCAGTGAAATATTACGTCGGATTAAAGTCATTTAAACCATGCGGAGTAGACGCTCTGGATCGCTTAGTTCTGCAATTTTGTTGCATACAGGTGTATTTTTTGTTAGCACTGCCAAACCATAGCAACCCTTCATCATCTCATTAGGGCTTCTCGAATCTTTCTCTCTTTGGCTAAATTCTGGACCAAGAAGTGAAGTACACTCCACAATGTGCAGTGAACTGATAAACGGTTTCTTGACGCTAGTAATTTCTTTAGAAGCCGTGGGTGGTGAGCCATCATTGCTTCAAATTTTTGCAATATTTGAATAGAATTTGAACCAAATGGCTTAGGTGATTTTTAAGGTCCTGATTAGTGCGAAGTATTTCCGGCTGGCATAACGGGTACGGTAAAAGCCACCCCTTAAGTTTTAAATTGGATTGCACGTGAAATGTGGAATCATAAGCTGTTATATAACATCATTGCCATAAATAACAGTATTGGAAGTTTTGTTACTCCAATTTGACAGATGCCTTTAAAATTGTTTAAACTAATTTCGGTAAGGCTGCAAAAAATAAAAAGTGCCTATCATTGGAAACTATAATTACGCAAAAATTTTAAAAAGTCGCATTTTGGAGAGGTGAAAATTACAGCCCTTGAAAGATTATTCCTGTAATTGGCTATTACCATTCCCGTAATGGAATTTATTCTAACGAAGAATTCGAACTTATCCTTTCTTCACATTTAAAATATTGCTTTTCCACCTTTTTGAGATGATGTAGCAGAATGAGGCTATTTTGTGTCACTTCAACAAGCGTTAGCATAGTTTTTGGTCAAGGAGCTTTAGTATAAATTATATAACATTACCAATATTCTGCATTAGTCATTAGTATAACACTGGGTTTAGACGGATAACAACTTTATAATTGAAAGACGAGGTATATTTTAAGTGCTAATCACTTCGGTATTGCCCAAATGATATGCCGTTGGAATATAGAATAAAATAAAATTATTGAAAATCGAAAAAGCTTGATCAAAAATTTTAGCTTTGATAAATAATAATAATGTCTACAAATTATACTTATTATTTTTCTGATACATACATTTATGTTTCAGGTGTGGCCGCCAAACTGGAGCGCAAAGACTCAGTTCTGAGATGCGGCACGGCCATTCCACTCCTGCCCGGCCTTGCTCCTTCACAAGTGCTAACAATTCGCAGGTAGGGAACTAATATCACAAAATATGTACTTAAAATATTCTGTGCATTATAGATCGTGGAAACATATTAACACGAAAGGCCTTCCGGAAGTGATTCGACGATGTTTCCAAAAGGTATTTTGTGCACTATTTTTAAATTACTTAGCACCTGGTGAAGTATATGTCCGTTTAATCCTTTAATTCTGTACATTTCAAATTATGTAATTCATCGCTTTTTAAGCTCTCTTGATCCCAAACCAAAATGTATTTTTAGTTATTTCTAAGTTTGCTCAAAATAATAAAAGATTAATTTAGCAAATTGGTATTATTCATTGTACTTTTTTAGTTGGAACGGACCAATCCCAAAGCGCTAAGTGCATTTAATTCCCCACCGCCGTCCATGGTGCAGACTTTAACTGCAGCAGCTCAAGAATGCCACCATCCGGAAATTCAACGGCAGCCGTCTGCATCAGGTCCCATGTCTCCTACATCGATATGTGCAGGTGTTCGTACAACAATGGACCATACGAAATATTTTCTGTCGCTGTTAGACAGGATTATCGAAACAAATCAGGTAATAATTGATGTTACCGAAAGTGACCTACTGTATTTCCCCTATAAGATAATCTCCTCACAGAAAGAGAAATAATGTGTAGAATGGGAGGTTAGAAAAAATTCATAATAATCCCCCTCCGGAGGGGTATTGAAATAAAATACCCCATGTGTTATTTTAGAGTAAATACGATAATTAATGATTGAGTTTTTGAACGAAAACTGCTGTTTTCCAGTGTAGGAAACAAAATATAATGGTAAAAGCAAATCCTATATTAATTTTCGAGCATTACTCCAGATGCCATTCTTTATTGCATAATTTAACTATTCCAGGAGGTAGATTTGGAACTGAAACGGGTCGGAGCCAAGCACGTCATTCTCTATGAGCAATACGGATTAGGAATAGCAGAGATCGAGAAAATGGGTGAGATTCTGGCTGAAGCCTTCTTCAAACTAGACGGCATCCGAAATTCTAAGGAAACGACGTAAATAAACAATTTGTCAAACCGTTGCATTGAAATCCAACTTAAGTATTTAGGAAAGCTTGGTCGTTGTTATTCTCCAAACTTATTGATCATCTTCGCGATGGTTTGTTTTTACAAATAAATGCGCATCAGATTAAATGATTTTAGGCTTTGAAACCGAACTCCGATATCAGGTTTAAATTAAAACATCTTATTCTATCAAAATATGTTTTTTGCTACTTTTTTATTTTAGAAACGGCGTACTTCTTTCCGTTCAGGCGGTGATACCGCGGAGAGCAGGTTCTGGAAGTTAGAATTAAATATACTAACACTTAGGGAATGCCAAATATGCAAAATAACCTTTATACTAACAAATTATTGCAATATAATAAGTTAAACTTTGTATATTTGTCATTAGACAATGAGATACATTTTTTTTTACACAGAATTTCTAAAAGATTCCGCATTTTTACCAGTAATATCGATGTTCACATTTTTCTATTTTGGGTTTAACCTTCCTCTTTTCAATGGTTTAATGGATCGGTTAGACAAAGTTAACAGTTTAAAGTTGGTCGGAAAAAGTAATCAGTCAGAGATATTGTGACTTTCTTTGTGACATGGAAAAATGCGGAAGCTTTTAGGAAAATCTCTTCAAATATTGACCTAATCATCGAATTTCAGGCGAAATTCGATGCCATCATCGCGCAAGACATCCTCGAGCAAATTGCTTGATATTTCCCAAATTACCAGGAAGTTATCAAACTTTTAACTTCAGGAGTGTTATTTTTCGCTCAATGTGTTTCGGGATTTTATATGAAATAAAATATTTGGATTATACATAGTTGTGTTTAAATCGATAGGACCATATGGTTTCAAACTGCCACAAAAAGGGTAGGCGACTTTCCTACGGCTTCATCTGAAGGTCAAAAGTGTGAAAAAATTGACGACACTGACTCGAAAGTTAAAGTGGCTATGTTAAACTGATTAAATAAGTCAAATATTTACAACAAAATGTCGTCAGTATGCCAAACTATTGATCCAGCAAAGGAATCTGTAGGAAAAATCGAGTAGTTTTAACGATATAAAACCTGTGAAAGAGATTACGAACGAATATGTTTTATTCAATACGCAGCAATTAACGCAATGTTAATCTTGTGACTAGGACATATGGTGCTTAGTACAGAATGTCTATTTTCTTCCAAGCACTGGTGGTTCTGGAATGAGTTTATCCTGAAAACAAAAATATCAGTAAATAAGTTTTCACCTATATAGATTTAAATGCATATCAAAAATGTTTCTTACTTTATCTTTTTTTAAATAAATATATTTTTACAAGTCTCATACTAGACTTACCGAGTTTGGATCGACGGTGGTTGTTCCTGGCAGTAAAACACCACTAAAATATTTAGGATAAGCACACTAATGTTCTTAGAAAATAAGTAATACCTCTGTTGTCCCGTTTGCGGAGTGTCAGCAGCAGGTGCTTCAGGTTCTGGTTGAACTGCAGCACCTGATTGTTGGCTATCCCGGTTGAATGTCCTGGCGCCAGTAGTGTCGATATCAGTAGGCGCAGCAGCAGGTGCATCACTTCGGCTAGCTCCGCCTTGACTCACCTGCCCACTCTGAGTTCCAGCGGCTTCCACTTCCGTGCTCGAGCCGCCAAAATTGCGGTTAACTCCAGTATTTTGACCCGAGAATGACGTCTGCCCGCCGCCAAATTGTGATGACCCGGAGTTCCAGCCTGGATTCGAAGACCCAGATCCATCGCCAGCACCACTTTGACCAGCAAATCCAGTGTTCGGGTTGCCAAATTGAGGATTGTTTTGGAACCGCGGGAAGTTGTTACGGGGATGGAACTGACCGCTGGAATAACCGCCGTTATTACCGTATGAGGGAAATCCCGAGTCACCTCCGCCACCAGCCCCATAGAAAGTTTGTCTGAAAATAATTTTTTATTTGCGCATACCATGCACCTTTTCGAACGTCGCACTTTCTAAGAATTTATTGATTCAAAACCTCTATCATCGACCTAAAGGTATCAATATGTCATCTAAAATGATCGAAAATAGTTTACGGATCCTTAATTCAAATCCGCTCAGCTGGTTCAAATATTATTGGTATTTATATTGACATTTTAGAAAGTCGATTATAGAAAATATTCTTTATTCCACACATTTACAGAGATACAAAATTCGATCAAATTCTCATTTTGATAACATTTCTAAAGTTCGATTTTTAGCTTTACTACGAGATTTACTTTCAACCGTTTGCGAGAAAAAGCTAAGCTAGGTTAATGGTGACAGAATGAAATGTATACAAGAGCATCTAAGAACTATCTACCGTAATCCCTGTAATTGCTCCCCCCCAAAATTACTCCCCCCCGGGGGGTAGTTGAAAAATTACTCCCCTCCCTAAAATTACTCCCCCCTAGAATTACTCCCCCCCAAAAAATGCGGTTTTTTCCAATTTTTTGCTCTTTTTTGCTAGTATTTAATATAAATAGACAAAATATAGTCTATTTTTAGCTATTTCTTAAAGTTATCTAAAAACCAATTTTTTGCATAAAAACTCATAGGGGGGACCCTATGGTATGAAAAATCGTTTTTCTGAAAAATCTGTCAAAAAATCAATAGGGTCCCCCTTTGGTTTTTTATGAAAAAAATTATTTTTAGAAAGTTTTTTGCAAAAAAAACCATAGGGGGACCCTATTGATTTTTTTCGACAAATTTTTCAGAAAAATAATTTACAAAAATTTGGAGAAAAATGGCCAAAAGTCCCAACAATTTTGATAAAAACGCCAAAAAATTTTGCGGCCCGCCATGGGCGGGCCGCGAAAATTTTTCAAACCTCGCCGTGCCGAAGGCACGGCGAGGTTTGAAAAATTACTCCCCTCCCCTATATTTACTCCCCCCTCGGGGGGTAGTTGAAAAATTACTCCCCCGGGGGAGTAATTACAGGTATTACGGTAATCATTTTGGGGTTGAGAACTAATCAACGTAAATGAATTGCCAACCTTCCATAGCCTTGAGCGTGAGTTAATCCCAAGAAAGCAACAAAAACTAATAAAGTTGTAAGATACATCGCGTCTTGAAATCCAAACGTTTACTATTGGATGGAGGAACTTGGAATAATGAATTAACCGGGCCACAGGTCCTGATTTAAATAGCATAGGAAAGTTCCTCCCACTAATGACCGCCAAATATTTCTACGCAATGCCCGAACATCGCCGAAGGGAACCAGTTTAGAAAGTGCGTGAAACAGTCAATACTGATGTAGTTCGATCAATTGAATTTAACCTTTGCGTCAACTCTTAGGTCAATGAAAAAAGTGATGAGCTCATTGACACACATAAAAAACCATTATTCATTCTTTAGCAAATTTGTTCCATGTGTGGGCGGTTTGCAATTAACCTTAACATTTATAGACTATTTACAATAAATGGTTCAAATAACAGGTGAGCAAGCATGTGATCAGATCGATAAAATATACAAAACTGTTGGCTTTAGGAAAAGGAACAAAAATACATAAAAACTAGCGAAGTGGGGCCGCTTCGCGGCCCCACTTCGCTAGGAAGCGGGGAGCGTGCACAGCGGGAGATTGGGTTCGTCATCGCTTCGCGCACCGCCATCAGTATGCCCCGTCTGTATGAGTATGCCCACCGCCATCAGCGGTAAGATTGGGTTGTTCGGGAGTAAGGGTTGTTCGGGAGTAGATGTTCTAAGTTCCCTCACATTCCAAGGGAGAGGGTCGGGCGCTCCGCGCCCGACCACAGGACTGGCTCGCCACCTGCGGTGGCTCGCAATGTTTATGGGGTAAGATTGGGTTATACCCTTTTGTGATCTAAGTTCCCTCACATCCCAAGGGGGAGGGTCGGGCGCTCCGCGCCCGACCACAGGACTCCAGGGTGTATCAGTATGCTCTCGTCAACAAAAAGATAAGATAACAGATAAAAATGCCTTCCACTGAAAGCGTGAACCCCTAAGAATCAACTTTCCAAAAAATTTGACATGACGGACACAAACATGCACCCCTAAGAATCAACTTTCCAAAAATTTTGACATGACGGACACAAATATGCACCCCTAAGAATCAACTTTCCAAAAATTTTGACATGACCGACAAAAATATGCACCCGACTTTCCAAAAATTTGACATGACGGGCACAAACATGCACCCCTAAGAATCAACTTTCCAAAAATTTTGACATGACGGACACAAACATGCACCCCTAAGAATCAACTTTCCAAAAATTTTGACATGACGGACACAAACATGCACCCCTAAGAATCAACTTTCCAAAAATTTTGACATGACGGACACAAACATGCACCCCTAAGAATCAACTTTCCAAAAATTTTGACATGACGGACACAAACATGCACCCCTAAGAATCAACTTTCCAAAAATTTTGACATGACGGACACAAACATGCACCCCTAAGAATCAACTTTCCAAAAAATTTGACATGACGGACACAAACATGCACCCCTAAGAATCAACTTTCCAAAAATTTTGACATGACGGACACAAACATGCACCCCTAAGAATCAACTTTCCAAAAATTTTGACATGACGGACACAAACATGCACCCCTAAGAATCAACTTTCCAAAAATTTTGACATGACGGACACAAATATACACCCCTAAGAATCAACTTTCCAAAAATTTTGACATGACGGACACAAACATGCACCCCTAAGAATCAACTTTCCAAAAATTTTGACATGACGGACAGAATCACATTTTGGGTGAAAAAAGGTAGAAATGACAAAATTTTAATCTATATTTTGTCTAAATTTGTCTACATTTTAGCTAAAATTTGAGCCCAAATTCGGATTCCCCGCTAAAAATTACCCTAATTAGGTACCTGTCTAAAATTAAGCACCCCTAAGAATCCACTTCCCCTAAAATCCCAGGTCATGCCATATCCCAGGTCATGCCGCACAGCTTTAACTTACTATAAGGATGAAGCAGAAAAGGAGAACTTTTAAGCGGGTACGAAGCTGTACCTATAAAATATATGACAGGATATGATTAACTATTTCGTGTCAAGACGAGGCCTTTCAGTCTTCGGTTCTTTCGTTCTCGCTTTTCGCATTCTGAAAACAATAAAGGTTCGAAAACGAATGTACACTCGTTAATATACTTGAATACGATGAATCTGCAGTTTAACTCTGGATCGACGCGAAGAACACTTGATGCGTTACCGAAATTCATGTAATTGCGAGCCGAGAAAAGAGTTAAAACTCGACCACCACCAAAGAAATTGTAACCATTTTTGAGCATCTGGAAATATTTTATCATACGATTATATCATCACGATTTTATTATACGATTAAGTGTTCTCTATTCTTATGAGATTATACGACAAATTTTTAAGTTTAATTATTAAACATTTTAGTAAGAACAAGAAGGGAAACCAGCGGCTTCTCCGCGGAGCACACCCTAAATCCGGGATTTTCAGGATTTCCGGAAGCCCATAAATCCCGGAACTCGTAAATCTTTCCAGCGAGACCGGTACAAATCGCTTCCCATGGTTAAGAGGAAGCGATTGAGCTATCACACGCCCGGATCCGAGCCTCGACGGGGGTACTTGCCCTTTTACGTGATCCACATGACTCACGTAACTCACGTTTTCACATGTGTGACCCCCAATTCTGATATTGATAATCCCTCCACCCTAAAATCATGGTTTTTGGGAGTACTCGCGAGTTTGGGGTCCGGGAGCGTCTAAAAGTGGGAGATTATGTTGGGGGCGCACTGACACAGTGCGCCTTAGAAGGATTCTCGATGACGTCGAAGTCGTCTTAGTTCCATGTAAGTTCTATGGTTCCAGCTCTATAGTTCCATGTAAGTTATATTTAACAGAACATATTCTAAAGAAAAAATATGACTGACTTACGTTTTAAAAAACAAAAGATTCCACTCTTTTGTAATGATCAAAAATTTTATATTTTGTTCTACATTTATCCGTCTAACTTTTATCTTGATATTATTCACTTTATTACAAGCAAACACGACAAATATGAAACTTACAGGTTTTACAAGCTGATGACCGCGTACGATCAGATCAATACCTGTACCTTAAGTTTCAATCATAAGAAGCCAGATCGAACAACGCCCGAAAATAATAATAATAAAAAACGTACGAGTACAGAAATCATCGACCACTGATTGTCCAAAGGTAAATGAAATGCCTCGACCACTCATAGACCACCCATTCCTGTAATTTTCCTCCGGGTCGCAAATTGGATCGGACCAAACAAGATCACAAGCCAAGCCGTACGGAGGGACTATACATGGCCGTACGATCTGAAGAACGCTGCTGTGGGTGTGTAAAGCATAAACAAACTGTAACCTGCTCAATTGATTCAAGCTTATCCAAATGAGGTGATAGACCGCCTAAATTAATTAAAATGAAAACGAACCACTATCTTGGGCCTAAGCATACCATGGACACAAAATATTGTCTTATCAATAACAGCCGCAAAGGGAATCCAATTGAACACTTCGAGAAGTTTATTGTATATCTGAAATTATAACAATGGGTACAGAGAAAATGAACTCTTATTTTTATAGCGATATTTGTTCATCACGTTTGATATTTGGTGGTATACAATTTTGTCTGTGCAAAACAAAAAGAATAAAATGGCGTAGAAAAGAGTTCCGACAGGGCAAATGGCGATTTGAATTTGCGCCAAAACATAATTGCATGCCAAAGGGGTTAAAAGGGGCCGCTGAAAATTTTTAATGAGGGGGATTACTCGGCAGGGGTCTCCTCTAGGGATTGGTAAAAAAATTTGAGTGGGGCCTTATTAGAGTAAAAATTTTCACAGTCAACACTTTTCCGTATTAGAGGAGACTCTTTTCCTGATGCTGAACAGAGTCTCCTCTAATAGGGAAAAGTGTTGACTGTGAAAATTTTTACTCTAATAAGGCCCCACTCAAATTTTTTTACCAATCCCTAGAGGAGACCCCTGCCGAGTAATCCCCCTCATTAAAAATTTTCAGCGGCCCCTTTTAACCCCTTTGGCATGCAATTATGTTTTGGCGCAAATTCAAATCGCCATTTGCCCTGTCGGAACTCTTTTCTACGCCATTTTATGAAAGAAAGAAAAATACAAAACGAAAAAGCAACCAACCGCTTCTCCGTAGTTTTCTTCCGCGTTTACAAACTGATACTGGCATTCGTCATAGAAACCATACGATAAACTTGACATAATATCCTAAAATTAGTTCAGTGGCGTTCACAACCTTAAAAAATATTTTTTAACCTCGTGATTTCCTCGCAGCAGAAATACTTTTGTTGGATATTTTACTTTTAACGCAAGCAATAGTGCCAAAGTTTGTAGCCCTTGTGTCCCGCGATCGACGTAGTCTCCTGAAATAATACGGATCTGAACACCAGAAATTTATGATTAGAATTTCGAACCTAAGAACAAATAATTTTGGTGGTGCGGACTTCCACATTTCACGAAAATTTCTCGGAGATCTTGAAAATGGCCATGAAGATCTGA
Source organism: Ditylenchus destructor (assembly GCA_022814885.1). Classification (NCBI taxonomy): domain Eukaryota; kingdom Metazoa; phylum Nematoda; class Chromadorea; order Rhabditida; family Anguinidae; genus Ditylenchus; species Ditylenchus destructor. The sequence goes on from JAKKPZ010000006.1 coordinate 732,540, forward strand.
AATTAGTAATTTATAAATATATGCGATAACAATAAATTATAGGGTATGAGACGATAGACAGCCTTCCCAACTGCCATCCGGGGACAACTGGCATCGGAGAAAGTTTGATAATATTTTTACAATTAGATAATATACACGATATATCAGAAACTTGTGGATCTTTTTGGAAGCTTCGCGAGACAAATCCTTCAGAAATGATTAATTTTTTCTTGGATATCATTTGTCCTGCTTCGTATTACAAGTATACCTGCGCATACGACGAGCGGAAGGTGTTCTCTAAAATTAGATAGTAATTATGATTTATTTTAACAACCCATTAAAATACTTCTCAAATGTGAGAAGAGACTTCTGTTGACGAAATGACTCTATTGCCATATCACTAAAAAGCCACATTTTACTTCGTCGTCGCCAATGAAATGTTTACCATAATTGCGTCAACTCCTGAAACGTCAGTTCTACGGGTATTATCGAGATCGGAACTGCGCTAAACAAAAATTACTGTAAATATGCATTTAGGGATGAAACCAAACTAAAAGAACGCCAAACTACACAACTGTTTTGGTTACAAAATTACTTCAATTCATAGGCTATTACGAATTCAATTAATTGTGTTTTTCGAGCTCAAATAACGCAGTCACTGTAATATTCCTAGGTTACGAACTTGACAATGAAAAGTTCTATGCTGATTATAAAACGTACATTTATGAACAGAAAATCCTGAAGTACCAAAAGAGCAAAAGTATTTGTATGATTTAAAGCGCAACATTTAGTGTCACAAAAACGTAAAAGATACCTTTGGGTTTTTGTCATTCTATAAACAAATATATGAACGTAGTTGCTTTTGAACATAGTTGCTACCTTTTTGTAGTTCGGTGACTGGTACCACCCCTTCTCGGCGGCTTCGCGTTCATCAACTTCAGAATCAATTGGTCAAGGAAAGAGCTTGAGACCACCTTGTCGGAATCCACCTTAGGAACTTGTATAGTCAACATGAGGATTAATTAAGAATGGGGTCAAAACTTTTCACCGTCGTTGTCATATTATGAGAAAACGTGACCATCGATCAAGATTCTATTCTATTCTATTCTCAACCATTCTATTCAGAGTTTAGTATGGGAAAAATTGTACCATGCAAAAAACATGACATAAAAAACTTTGACCCCCATTCACATATGTTCGATGCTTATTTTATACAAAATCCACCTGAGTCTCATCCACGTCATCATCCTCGTCGGAAATCGAGCCAGAAATTGAATTTGAATTTTCAGAATCAACCCAGTTATCGTAACTGTCGTTGTTAGACATTTCCCTAAAATGAATTTTCATTTAGGCACATTTCGTTAGTACTGAAATTAAATTACAATGGTCATAAAATAATGTGGAAAAATAAGGATATCCGAAAAATAAAATCCAGAACACTTAATTTAAATTATATGTTAAATATTGAATTCAGTGGAGAAAACGTTTGTAAACTACGTTATATCAAAATATATCAATGTTTATTGAAATCAGTGTTAAGACGAATTATTAAAATTACCAAAAACTAGCATAAAAGATATTACAAATTAAACAAATACTTTTTGGATAGAGCTAGTCCCCGAACCATTTCAATAAAATAAAAGCATATGATATGTAATTTCTTTGTTCTTTGAACGGAATGGTATCAAAACTATGAAAGAAAGAACAAGGAATGAACAATTAGACTTTTTAGTAATCCAAAAATTGTGAGCCTGAGCACTTGAGGTGGAAAATCGAGTTTTAAAAATTCAGAAAAATCTGCCCAACTGCTATGCTTCGATAGAGTCATAATTTGACATTGTCGTTGACGCGAATTATGTAATCAAGCCGCCTTGGAACAGGGAAGCTCAATTAATGAGCCGAAACGATTGTTTTTGAGAAAATTGGCTAATTGCGAACTATTTGTGCATGTCTGCGTTTTTATTATCTTCTACGGTTTAATCAAACGGTTTGACGTTTGATTAAAGTGGCTTAGGTTTGCAACTTTCTTTGTAACCCTATTAAATCATAAGAATATATAGAGGGCAGCGGCTGTCTAAATCCCACGTTCAAATTTCTTCGCCATTTTTAAATGTAAACCCATGTTTAATTTTTAAATATCCCAAGTAATTCTTATTTTAGAATCACAAACCATATTTTCCCAAGCTACTGTAAGACGTGAATATTTTAAAGTGCAAGCTGTGCTTGTTTCTCAATGTTTTAATTAGCACTTTTTGAAAGGACTGTACTTATTTTACTTTTTTTCGTCGAAAGTAGTACTATTTTCGAAAACTGTACTTACAGACTCCAACAACATCATCAATATTGTCGTCGAAATTGCGTGAGAAAGGTATCACGAAAACCGTTGATGCATTTCCTTGTTTTTTATTAAGTAGTTGTTTTTGCTTGTATAATTTCTCAGGATTCAAAATAAAGTAAAAACATATAAGTTCCCTATTATATTCGTTTGCTCTCCCACTGTTGTCCTTTTCATTTCTTGCAAGCATTTCATTACCTTCCACCCAATGTTTTACCGTTTAATATTTGATACCAAAAATACAGCTTGATTCTCGATTCTGGGGCCTTAAAATTTAATCTTTTTTCTATGGAATGCAAAATTCAGTCTGTGCCTCCGTTAGTTAACATTTAATGGACGACATATGAAAATGGCAAGTCCTTTCCTTTGTGTGGTACTTGGTTGTATATTACTACAGGTGGTTTGAATGCCCTTTCTCTGCTTCCAGGAATCAGGCGATTGTGGGAGCGAGTGAATAATTTGTCTCAAGCTTTCAGTATTGTTATTGCCTTGTTATTGGTTTAAAAGTCTATTCTGTCTCTGTCGAGCACAATATCCTTTGTTCGTTTTTGCTCGACCGATTAATGTATCTTGGCATTAATTGGGAAGCCAATTTCCTGTTTTCGTAACAGTCTCATGCGAAGTAAACATATGGCCAGATTGAATAGGTACATAAGAGAATTGAATTTAGTGGATGCAGTGCATTCGGTCTCAAATCCGCGTTCCATTTTCTCCCGGTTTTATATATGTGTTTGCCCAATTTATTGCGTTTTTCTTGACTGTCTTTTGTTATAACTGTTTCAGAATTTTAGCATAAACAAAATAATGAGACTTTATTGGGGATTTTATTTCAATAGATCGTCAAGATATTATCTCTCTCGATTTTTATGTAACGACAGTGATACAGATTATTTTTGCATTTTCAGAGAAAAATTTAATTAGTAAATTACATTAAACCGTTATTGAAATCAAATTACGTGCACATTGTTATGAACAAAGGTATACCGTTTTCATCACGAAAGACTTATAACTCACGGACACAAGCGTCTATTTTTAAATTGCAATATCGTGCAGTTAAAAATCACGCAATAATTTTTTATCTTTGACTCGGAGCTCTTTCATAAATCAGCAAAATTGATATGCGTCTCGCTACCGTAATTGAAAATGTTATATAGGGAGTGGAAAACGCGCTGAGTAAAATTGCGCGACCAAAAAAATTGGTGGGCGCGAATCTCTGGTCCGAATCTGGAACGATGAAAATTTATAAATGTTCAAATTTTAATGGTTGTAATTTTCCAATACAAATGAAAATATTTGTTAAACGTATTTTTATGCTTTTTAACTACAGGATCAAGCAAAATAACCCCGATTACACCCATAATTGAGCTCTGATTTAGCAGAAGACCGCAGATTTCGGGACTTCGAAAGATCTCACATAAATGTGCTCCGTTCGGAAAATAGCACTAATTACTCTCACCAGTCTTCCGGAAATTAACGAGTTCAGAATGATGGTTTAGTCAGAAGTATTTTGTCTGAACAGCTCTTGAATAATTTCCTCTTTCGTAGAAAAGTTGGCGAACAACGTCCGGATCTGAGCAATTGTACATGAAAATGAATAGTTGGAAATTAATTCATTTCCAAGGCGTTTAGTTTAAAAATCCAGATGTAATGACAGGAAACATTAGTCATCTTCCTCCTCAGTCGCAAAGAAGTCCAGTAAAGTTCCCTGAAAATGGTTCTTCCAAATATGGGAAATGACGTTCCATTCCACTTTTCGGTTAATGAAAATTTACGATGCTTTTATTGGCTTAATTGAAACATTTGAAACTCAATTTGCTGTGATTGGCAGGCGAATCTTTGGCCGACCAATCCCGAATTTAGACAATTTCCGGTGTTCGATTACGTATTCTAACTTTTCATTTACCTTTATAGAGGCAGGATTTGCGTGACAATTTCAGATTATAATGTCGCCAGAGGGACAAAAGAGTATAATAAACCATGTGTAAAACGAGATTATCGCAAGCGACGCCCTCCTTTAAAATATGCCGAACGACACAAAGCTCGAGCTCAGTTCTGAAAAATCTCATTCCCGGATATTTTATCCAAAACTTTGATACGGAAAAACGTATCAAAAACGTATGTTTTTGTTTTGCATTTATTTATTGCTCGCATATAAAATTTATTTCTCTCCAATGATTACCGCTAATGAATGTCCTTATATGGACTATTCGTTGCTTCCTTATTGCATCCATAATTCATGGCACAAAAAGAAAATGAATTGGCAAATTTTATTGATATCTGTCGTTTTCATAGACTCAGCGGCCTACAAATTTGGCATGGAAAATAATAATTATTGGTTGGAAAATGATTTGTATATCGTGCGACATCCGGTGGGAATCCTATCGCAAAGCTCGAATTCCTAACTGCTAACAAGCAATCCGGTCAACACACAAAGTTTAGTCTTTTACGGATTCGTCCAATTTTATCCCACGCGAGAATTTGCAGGCCAAAAGAGCAAAAGGCGGCCTGAAGCCGCACGGAACCTGGGAGTGGGAAAACGCTTAAAACAACAAAAACTCAATGAGCTGCTTTTGGTTCTAATCGGAAATTGGCTTAAGAGGGAAAATGCCACCCAACTTTAATTTCCTGCGGCTCTTATCCTGTGTTAACAAAAGAAAGGTAGCTATTATCAAACACCTCCGTCAGAGGAAATCGGAGACAGGTACTTCCCTTTTCCGCCAAAACAGCTTTTTGTGTGTTTGTACCACGTGATTCATTTAGCTCAGTTGGGCCCACCTCAATTGTACTCTTGCTCCAGACTTGCTGTGTATACTTTCCTCAGCTTAAAGTCCAAAGTCACAAATATGTTCAAAATGTTGGCTATTTTTAAATATCCAAAGGCGCTTTTATCAGGAGATTATGGCCAAAAATAGACATGTGATAACATGCAGGTGAGAATGCCAGAGTACTTAAATTAAATCTTGCATAATCCGATTTGGTGTAAGATTTAGACGTCGTAACAGGTGATCATTAATCTTTTTCGCTGCCCTTGAGGTTTATAAAATGCATTTTATGTTTACCGAATAAGGTCTAAAGGAATTTAGGTTACACTGTGCTTCTTCCACTTAATTTTTATCAAACGGAATTTTAGTCACTCGATCTTAAATTCTGGCAGCTTGTCATCTCGCAAACAAAACATTGTTTTCCTTTCTGTCTTCTCGTCATTTATTTAAATTTTGTGACCGGTCTCAGGGCTCCGTTTTCGTTGTGACAGACTCGGTAACGATTTTGCTCGAGAATGTGACAAAGGCTTTGGCAATTGTTCCACGTGGATCCGTCGATAAAGTGTGTTGTGTATTTTTTGTCACTAATACTAAGCGCATTAGACACTAGGACAAAGCTATTCGAAGACCTTGACGGCTGGCTAAACGCCTCAGGAGCTCTTGTTGGTGTGTTCGTCGAATTAGGCCTGCCTCTAAGCCTAATAATTACTTTCGATGCTGCAATGCCAACTGCTGCCAACCTAACCTTTATTTCGCCAACGACCTCCGATTCTCGCTTAATCGGCACACAGCAAACGAATTTTATGCAGCATCAATACCAAATAACTTTTTGTGCACAATTCATCGAAATGCCCCTTGACATGTATTTTAGTTCTGAAAGAGGGTCTCGAATGGAAGCTAATTCTTGAATTTGTGGTTTGCTCCGTCTAAATTGGCTTTAAAAATGGTTCATGGACTATGACCTAACCTTCGACCGTTTCGAGTTCAAACAGTTATTGGGGCATTAGCTCAAGATATTTTGTGAAAGCTTGCACCCAATTTAGGTAGTCCCGGAGTTTTACCATAGATAACAAATTTCGCTGCAATTAATTATTATTATTACTTATATACTGAGTAATATCCCCTAAAGAGCAGTTGAGCAGGATGAAAGAAAAATGAATCAGTTTCCTGTCTCAGACTTCCATTCAGTTAACCTTGGTCTACCTTGTCTTCTATTTGCTTTCACATGATTATCAAATGTCGAATAACTTTATATTTCGTACTTTCTCGCGTTTTTATGGTTTTAAGAGAATTTTGTATGGGAAATTTCATTCAAGGTTTCGGTAACGTTTATGTTAATAGCGAATGGCTCTGAAATTCAGAGCCATTCGCTTCCGAGTATGAACCACTAAAAAATGTTCAGGGCTCAAGATCATACGAGGAAGTGCACTTTTCCGGTTGCCTGCGACTTGTATAAAATATCTGACACAAATTTTTGACATAACGGTTTTAGCATTTGTATGAAATTATTATTCAATCGTTTTTATAATTAATTTATTTATTTATAAATGTCTAAGATATATCTCATCTTTTTGATATATCGTCCACACCCCTCGGTGTTGCATTTTGGAAATCCTCGCCTGCTAAACGAACCAGTCTCAATCGCAATCAAAGCCACCTTTTTGGCTTATTATTACTTGCTCATTCTTATAAGCTACCCATTGCAATAATCCCCTTTGTCGCCAGTGACCGCCCATTGTGCCTTTCAAACCGTCTGCGTCGCCGCACACGTGCCGCACTCACGCCACGAAATCCGCGCTTATTCTTGTGCTCATAACAAATGGAAGCCATATAATATGCCGTTCGTGAAACGCTGGCCAGACCGTCTTTTCATTTCCGCAAAACTCTATCCCATAAGTAACAAAAAATTGCTCGAGTGTCTCGAATTCTTTTGGTTAGACAATTGACCCGATTATATTTGGCCAAAACCCAAATGACGCCAATTTATTATCGTTGTTGTTCTTGAAATCTGACACCCCAAATTGTGTCCATTTTTGTCGTAAAGAGAAGATTTTCATTTGTTATTCTTTGGGCAGTGATTCCATCTTGCAAATCGGATTTTGCAGTCGTCTAAAGCCATTAGCCTAATGAGATTAGACTTTCGGCGTTACACAAAAATCTGTAATATCTGCCAAAATTGGAACGTCCACAGATTATTTTGGAGGTAAAACTGTACCGGTAGGTACCGCCAAATTTGTTTTGGCGGTAAAACACATAATTATTCACACATTTACAATGAGTCATTTGTAAGGAGCAATTCGCTAATAATCCTAACCGCCAATTATATGGAAGGCTCGTGAATGGATGAAAAATGGAACTTTATTGAAAATTTGAATAGATCCAAGTAACATGCTCGGCTCGCGTGGGTTCTGTGCCCCATTGGCATAGTTGAGGCGCCATAATAAACGCCATCCATCCGGCTCGCTAACATCCACCAAAAGCGAGCTTCTCTGGAGATGGCCGTCTCTTTGAAATCAATCCATGCATGCATTATGCATATAAACACACAAAATTCGGCTTTATTCTGACAAATTCCTTCCACAACATTTGTTTGCATGTTATACCGTGAAATAATTTACTTCAACGAAACTTGCGCTATTTATACTACATATTTATTTTATGCATTTTTAGGTTTTTGAAGAAAAATGAATGAAGAGGAACGAGAAGAGCTCGCTAGGTATCGGCTTCAGGTATACAAAGACGGGCTTTGTTCGAAAAGTTATAGAAATTGTTGCAATTTTAGATGTACAAAATTGTGATTCCGGGTTTTCTGGCCATTAGTTGTCTGGCTGTCCTCGCCAACGCAGGTCAGTATTTGACGATGTTCTTTCCTACCGTATACCATTTTGCATTGGAAAATAGGAAAATTTTTCGTTATTCTATAAAATAATTTTCGCAGTATAAAATCCGAGAGTGAAAGTAAAAATGCATAACTTCGTATGCTACAACAAGTTATATTTTTCAGTTGTTATAATTGCGCTTCGAGCAACAAAAGTTCGCAATGCAACGGTGACGTTGATTCTTAGCCTTACAATGTCGGATATTTGGTAAGCATCGTCGATAGTAACTTACAGCCAAGCTCAAAAGTATTATCCTGATCATTGACATGTTTTAATTACAACGTAGTAATAATTATAAAGTAGCTTACTGTGTCGACCAATTTTAGAAGATTATAATTAAAGTCGTTAGTTTTTAGGACGAGTTCCATCGTGGCTTTCTCGTTGCTCTATAACAGGTACTTTCATGATCATCGTTTTAATTACATATTATAACTTATGCTTTTTTTAGTTATCTTCCTACGGTAAAAGGAACTGACGTTAATCCGTGCTTCTCTTTGACTCTCGAAATGATGCGCTCAGGCGGACTTATTACGGGAACTCTGCACTTGCTAATTATAGCCATTCATCACTATGTCGGGATCGTCAAGCCGTATTGGGACAAGTCCGTATTGCGGAGGATAGGTAAGCAATAAATATCGTCATGTTGAGTGTTAAAAATAGTTCAGAGAGATTTTTGTCAATTGAGCTGATGTTCAGCATCAGATTCTTCATAAACTACATTCCAAAATCTTAAAAATATTTACTACAAAATTGGTAATACTACAAAACATTTAAGCGCTTATATCTATACTTTTGCTTTTCCAAACACTGTGCATGTTACAAATATTAATGTATGACAAATTTAGCCAAATGTCTGTGCGTTGTCGCGTGGCTCACTCCGTTGCTGGCGTTGCTTCTGCTCGCAACCGCATTTCCAAATGAAGGCTATTGGGACTGCACCAACATTAAATTCTACCACACGAAGGCTTTTAGACTGAGCATTTCGACGATGTTGGTCGCAATATTTATTATCATCACAACTTCATACATCGGGCTTGTAAGTTTATTCATGTGTTTTTGATATCAACTCCCACTTTAGAAATACCGACAAAAAATCGATTTTTCTAAACAAAGTTTAACGAAAAGAGATATAATTTGTAACCAGCTTGTGCGTAGATAAAAATAACGTCTATAAATTCCTAATTTAACTCTATGTCAGCTCTGGATTCTACGGATCCAGCGAGACAAATGGCGCCGTCAACGCACAGCTCCTATTTCGGAAAATTCATACCACCAGAACGGTGACTCGCAAACTCAGGCCCTTCAGCAACAAAGCAACGGAGGCGAGAGAAAAGTGGCTCGAGAAAACCGCACTCTGTGGACCGCCATTCTGATATGCACGAGTTTCTTTCTGGGATGGGCTCCAGCATGCTTGCATTTTTCCATCACCTATGACGGTGGCCCGCTTCGAGAAATCCGCCGATTCCGCACACTGTTTCTTTTCAGTTGCATACAATTATGCTTTATCCTGGGCAAATCGTTAGTGAACCCACTCATCTACTCGCTGCGTATCCCAGAAGTAAAAAAGGAGATCAGATCCATGACTACGCTTCCAAAATGGGCTCGAAAAATATTATGGTAAGCAAAAAGATCTTAAATTAAGCTTTAATTTACAAAAAAAAATAAATCATTAGTTTCCGACAACAAAAAGTGCAAAAGTTGTACTATATTTTTCAAACCATTTTCAAAAATCCATCCATTTCCTTTTAGCAATTGTATATGCACTAATGTGGTAAAATAAGTGCTGCAACAACACTGATTTATATTTGCTAGCGTGCAATCGTTGTTTATAACATAAATGGTTTTTATGAAAATGCTCGACAAATGCAAATTCGTGCGAAGAGTTATTTTGCGGGGGAGAGGAGATATTTCTCACGAGTTTTAACCCCGTAAAGATGTAAATATTTTTGAGACCATTTTCTGATTTTTTACATTCCTAGCAATTATAGGTATCAGTTTGGTTACTGAATGAGTTATGAAGAATTATAATTTATGCACAAAAGTATTTGATATTGGCTTTGATTGACTATAAATTATTTGATTTGTTTTCAGGGCCAAATCAGACACTAAAAAGAAATCGACTGCTTGGATTCCTTCGGAAAGAAGGGACAGGAGCCCGCGTGTACTCGACTCACCCACGGCTTCGGATGATGTAAACAAACCATTGAAAACGATCGTAAGAGTAAAAGCCAACAACAATTCATAGAAATATTTATTTGGTATCTTTCTCATTTGTACATTCAAATAACCAATCCAGGTGACGCTCCAATTTCTCCGGCTCATTTGGTAAAATCAACTGCACATTTAGGATTATGGGTATCTTAAAAACATATCGCGATTGTAAAATGGTATTATTATAAATTATATTTTATCTGAGTAGAAATGCTTTTAAATATCTTAATTATTTTATTCTTGTTTTTAAATAAAGTATTTTGGTGGTAAATGTACGAGAAAATTGCATTAAAGAGTTGAATAAAACAGAAATAGAGGTAATTCCTTGGATGTTTGGGTAAATTATCATCTAATGTATGAGCAAAGATATGCTGAAAGGCTTTGCGCGGTAGTTTTTCATTGAATACTTGGAATAGTCACTTTTGATTAAAAATAAAGCTTACGAAAGCTGGCACAGGGTGACCGCTGAGAAAAATTTCAGAAGAATACATCAGAATCAATGGCCGCCACAGTTCTTCTTTACACCGTTTATTCTGATTTCCATCGAAGAAATTTGTTTCATTTCGAATCTCCTTTTCTCCATTTAAATTGTCGTTCTCAATCAACATGGACGACTGTCCCATGAATATCTCATTTTGGTATCCTTCGGTCATCTAAAATTTAGTAACTTATTTACAAAATCACCGACACTTTCATCAGATTTTATTTTCAAACAAAACTTGCGGGCTAGTTCATAATGCAACATCGACTTACAAAAAACGGTTCTTCATTCCGCCTCTTAACTCCAGTCTTGGCATTGAAGCAAAATGGATCGCCCAGAATGACCGATGCAAATAATTTCGGATTCATAGCCACTAAAATTGATATTTGTAATTGATATTTACTAAAATAATCTAACATACGTACTCATTTTATGTCGATAATTCCTCAAAGTCTGCAAAAGCCGCCGACTACCCACAGACACGATATAGCGTCGACCCCAATTGAACGAGGCGATCTCGCCGAAATTTGCGTGGAGCCAAGCAAAGTAATGGCGGCTGTGAGAAAATGACTTCAAATACGAAAGGTCTTCAGAAATTTCACCCCAGCTTTTCGCAATTAATTCGGATGGGGAAAGTGCAATGTCACCAAGTCCACGGCCGTATTTTCCGTTTAACCACAATCCAGGAATTGTGGTATAGTCATATGGGTCCGGCTAAATTTTTCACTCTTTTCATTGGAGTAAATTTAAAGCAATTATAATTTTCTGGAGATGAGCATTCAAGAATTCAAGGCGTTGGTATGCTATGCTATGGTAACATCAAAAAATGTTGCTAAACTTAAGCTTTTCTTAATTTTGTTTTGAGAATTTGTTTAACAATATAACAATTTTTGTTTAACAGCTGATCTTTCTGTTCAACAAAAATTTTACAATTTTTAGTATGTCTTTAATTCATTTTAATTTTGCTTAAAATCAAAGAATACTTTCCTCAATCAATTTTTTCTCATTACGATTGACAAACCTTTTCTATCCAATATTCCCATATAAAGAGTAAAACCACAAATCCAGCAATATCAAGGATGAAATACAGAATTATACTTGTCATTAGCGGTCCTGCTTCTGGTTTGCTGTTCCGTTTCTTATCAATGTTCGCTGTACAGTCCCTTTGAATAAGTGATGTGATAAAACCCCAAATTGATAGACTTTATTTATACAAACATAGAACAATGCAAATCAATTGAACTTTTTTTCTTTGGAGACAAAATAGAGAAAAGTCTAAACTACTATCACGTTTCTTTAGGCGAAATAAAACAAATAAAATGATGAAAGCATCGAAAGTTTATATCGTTCTGTCAACAGTTTGAAATTTGTTCCGATTGGTTGAGTGCTGAGCCATGTCCATAAAGATGGTGCGACGGGAGTATTCGATCAATGACGATCCTGAAATTTTTATATTACTTCTGTAAACGTTCAACAAGGAAAGTTTAACTCAAGACCGGAAAATAAGTTTGTTTATAAGAAGATAACTACCGTTTCATAGCGGTTTCACGTCTCAAGCACAACAATACCGATAACTTTATAGATAATTATTTTTACATTGTCTAAATGATGATGAGCTAATTTTTCAATCCCTCAATATTCCTGGATGCCACTAAACATTCTGTTGTGTATGAGACGTGATGTAACATAACGGGAATGTTAACTAAATAAAATTCCAGAATGCGAACTAATGAATAGATTAAAGCAAAAATGGAAACAAAGGTATGCAATAATAAATAGGAAATGACAAAATAATTAAGAAATTGAAAGAAATGTATTCTGTAAATAACTCTTCTAATAAAATTAACGACAGATTTGTCTAGAATCCAAAGAGCTGAAATGAGACTGTTTTTAGTGAATCGAAATGTTTGTGGACAGTGTAAATGCTTTAACGGTAAATGTAACTTTTTTGTCAATATGTAAATTACTTAAAACTATCTTTCAATAGAAGCTCAAAATTCATAACCGCTGCACACCCGATATTTAATATCAAAATTTAAACAAAATGATAGAATCAACCCGAACCGCAAAAATTCAAGCTGTTATACTTTTATAAAATCCGTACCGACCTTCCTTTATGTGGAAGTTTTCGTAGAATTTGAACGCTAAACAAAATGTAAACATACAAATGATGGGTGAAATAATTTCATACTGGTAAAATTCAAATATTAAATTGTGAAACTTAAATGACTGGATTTATACACAGAGGAAAATATGCATTAATACGAGACATTTAATAAAAGTGGTGACACTGATTAGATGTTTGGCAGATGCCAATCCAACGCGAGAGCTCATTCAAAGAGTCAGAAATGATACTCACAGATAAATAGGCGCTCAGTGATGAGAACTTCTCCGCAACTTTTGATACACCTTGCTTTACTGAGTCTTTAATATCGGCCATTTCTGAAATAATAAACCAAAGTTAAAGCAGCACGTTAGCTTCTAGTAAACTAACCTGGTACATGGTCAGCATAACTAGAGTAATAAGAGCCGGAGTTAGCAGATACGTTACCTCCGCCAAACAAATCAGCACTCCCAATAGAAGTTTGGCCTTCGAATCGGCTAAGACTTGTGCGAGTCTCATACTAAAATGACAACGGTTTATGGCTTTAATACTTTGTTTATTTCAACGTCCTATAAAAGAATATTAAGGAAGCCACATCGTCCCAAAAATTGTTTTTGTGTACTTTTAGCGAATACAAATTGGCTAATTTTGATATCGAAAACAACTCACATCCATTTCATTTCCATTACCAAAGAACTGTTCAGATGAAATAGCTTTTGCGTTTCCAAATTTCTTCACAGCTTCCTCCGAGGCAGGTGCGCTGATCACAGGAACCGAGCGAGTAACTTGTGGAACGGAATTTTGTCTATAAATGTCAACATATAATTTCAAAACATAATAATGTGACTTTACCTATCTGTGCTCGTAGGTTTATCCCACGCGTCAAAAAATTCATCGTGGTCTTCTTCTTTCGACCTATAATCGGACCTAAAACAAATCTGATAAATAACCATTAATTCAAGCTCTAACACTTACTTATCATCTTTAATGATTTCCCAATCATCGGACGGAAAAGAGTCGTTGCTACTCTTTTTGTGGACGGGTTTGGCTAAGTTTTCTTGCTGTATTGGACGGATTCCGCTAGAAAGGTTATGACTGACTCCGCGTCCGACTCCACAAATTCCGAGTCGGTCAACAATATTTGCTCTCTTTGGATCTTTCGATGCCTCCTGTATTTTCTGAAATAATTAGGTTATATATAAAATATATCGCGGAATTTATAACACAGTTACCAAGTCTCATTTGTAAGTTTCGAAGGTCGAAAATCAAGAAGGCAAACTATGAGCGTGATTAAGATGTTATATAGCTGTCTCACGTGTTTTTCTGTCTTTGTCACAAAATATTAATTCTGTGTTACAGCGTCTTTATAAATGTTATCGAATTTGGTTACTGGACACTTAGTTTTTATACAAATAAACAACGAAAGCCAAAAAGAATCATATAAGATAGAAAATTTGTGTGCCTTCATTGAGGTGAATTTTTAACGTCCACCAAAAATCGCAAATCCAAAATTACCTCTTTCGCTTTCTTTTCACTATCATCTTTCACCAAAAATTTGGACGAGAGAGAGGCACTCGTTGGCAGATTGTCATTCTTTGTGGAGCTCGCCTCGTCACGCATCGTCAATTTTGAAAACGTTTCTCGCTCTTTATCAAATTCATTCGCCTTCTGCTCTGCATCGGAAAAGTTGACTTTGACCTTCTGCGCACCAAATCCTTTCTTTGCTCCCAACTTAATTGCAGAAATAACAAATCTATGCGAAAATAAAACTCACCGTAATCTTCTTAACCGGCTTCTTAGCTGCTGCTGAAGAACCCAGTTCGGTATTATCAGCAGTTTTCGATTGAAGCTCTAAAGAAATAAAATAGTTTACTATCTACCTATAGTCTACTATCTACCTATTTAACAGGGACTAGAGGAATTGGATAAAAATTCAGTGCGAAAATAAAAACATATACCTGGAAAAGAAGCATCTTCATCATTTCCTCTGGATGCCGACACAGCCATGGGTACGACCGACGCACTACCGGAAGAGGGGAATTCTTGTTCGAAAAAGTCTGGATGCTCGTCGTGATCTGGAGAGCTTGGCTGCTCAGATCGCTCAAGGTGCAATTTTGTCCCATGAAGGCGATGTGCTTGATTTGCTAATTCAACGAGGCGAGACCTAAAGATTTGTGTTTAACATGGCAAAATAGAATACAACAAACCTATACAGAGTCGCGGCTCGGCTTTTATACTTTTGCTGCACATCGCTGGTATTGCATCCATGTTGTTTGAAAAATTGTGTCTGAAAATAGATATTTATAGATTTTGGAGATTAAATCGATTTCAAGTTCAAAATTCTCAGAAGTAAAGGATACCGCGTTAGCGTTGCCTCCAACTTGCATAGACCGAATCTGCATCCAATTCCAATTTGTATCCAAATTTGTGGAACGCACAAAGGTGAGATGGACTCCAAGATTACGATGATTTGCAGAACAATCGATGCAAATAAAGACACCATAAGTCACTAAACAGTTATACTAAATTATTTCTAACTGCGTAAACGAAATTTTTGTCACGCAATCGGTGTTCAAGACCAATTTTCTAATCATCCATTTTTCCGGCGAAAATGTTTCAGAAAATATAAAAGTACCAAAAAGCCAAATTAACTAAAAATACAATTATCAAGGATGACAAACGTTTAAATTATTGGCCTGAGGAATTTTATCAAAGAGCAAAAAGAATTATCTCAATGATTTTCATACATGAGATAAATGATATTGTATAAAATAAGTACCTGAAGCCCACGTTGGATTTCTTGCACCGCAATCAAAACACACCTAAAGCAGCAAATTTGGTTAAGATTAATCTACTTGAAATATTTGTACAAAACAGCTTTTGCTTTAAAGGGCATCCAGAAACCTAACAGAAAATAGGAATATCACACTTGCTGTCTGCATTTGTGGACTTGTCAAAGCCCAAAAATCGCCGGAAAGATCAATATTCTACCTTATTCGCCGCAATGGAATGTTGTAATTTCCTAAAAATAGCCAAAATATCGGAAGGACATGGCCCGTCGTCGGTCATTTTGCGAACAGCTGAAAGTGAAGCACATTATCGAAAATTATCGTAATTTAAAATGAGCGCAAATTTAATGTAATATGGCAATTATGAATCGAAATTAAATGATAACTTCAGCTAATGAATCACGTCTGCATCATTGGCCAAATCGTCAAAGCATAGATTTTATCAAATGCTGGCAGTGAAATGCTCCACGTTGCATTAGTGTGCTGAGATCCGTGAACTGAATCAGACAGCTGCATAACGCCAAATGAGTGCAAGACTTTTGAATTTGAAAATGCTGATCAATCCGATACGGAAATAAAATATGGCTTTTCATTGCAAAAACGTTTCGGCCGACAAACATTCCATTCTCTGATAACATATCGCATGTCAAGATCCATTACTGTGAAACTTCTGCTTTTTGGTATGTAAAATGTTAAACTATCAAACAAATATATGTGAAGCATAAATTAATTTTCACATCGAAATATTTTATAGGAAAGGTTCGAGAAATGGCAGAAACCTCTTCCGCAGAACTGCAGCTTTTGACCGACGATCCATCCAGAAAAATCACATGTAAAGAGATGAAAGAAGCCATATTTGACAAGGTACTTCATAACAACGTGCATGGATTTTGATTAACAAATTGTATTTGAGATATCCACCAATAAAGTGGAAAGGTATATAAAAAAGTCCTTTTGCCTAAAGTTTTTCGATACCATTTACGATCCTCAAATTGGTCATTCAATGAACTTGTCGGATTTTGCAGACTATTCCCTCACTTCGGCCCGTGAAAGACTCTTGTTTGCTGGCAGTAGAGACTGGATCTGGACCGAAGTATTGTTGCGACGATGGCGAAGAATTTGTTTTGTCAGAAATACAAGAAATTGCTATAATTCCTCCTCTTGGTGGTGGATAACCTTTGATTTTAACCTTTTTAATCCACCATGTGATATATGATATGTCACATTGTCTCAAAAATAAAAAAATAAACTAAGTAACTTTTAATGGAAAAGTACAAATAAGCGTATAATATTATCCTTTTTTACGCAAAAATGGTTTATACTTAAGCACATACGTATGTTTAAAAATTTTAAATTGAGAGCACTTTTGGTCACTTGTATCATTTTTGGGAAAATGTTAATTTCTTTCTTCGATTTGCGGTGCAACGTGTATGTCAATGTGTTCTACATTTTGTATATCGTCTTACCTAGTATTTGTATGTAATATTCTTGCCCGGAATAAAGAATTTTATTCAGCTCACTTTTACGAGACAAACGTTACAAATAAACATGGAGTAGATATAATGGCCTCAGAATCATACATACCTTGAATATTGAAATTGTTATTCTTTTCCAGCAAATCAAAACAAGGATTCCATATTCCCGCGATTGGTGGCACCTAAAATTTAATTATGAATACTTTATTCGTTTCATTCATAAAATTATTTAATGATGATATAAGCTACCGAATGCCTGGAGATCCTTTCGAGAAGACAAGCTGGCCACCTGCCTTGATCCAGACAGTTTGCCACCATCAGCAGCGGAACTGGACGCTTCAACTCGCTTTAAGCCCTAAAATACTTGTATAAATTAGTATAGGAACACCATCATAACGTAATTTTCCCTATTTGATGCATTTTAACAAAAGTTGAATTATTGGGTGTTTCAACAAAAATGAAACTGAATGATATAGTTTTGCAAATACAACCAATTTTGCTTTTTGTCGTAAGTACTGGAAAAACACAACAATTATATTGTTTCCTCTGTGATGGATAAAATTGCTTTGATTAACGTTTAAATAGTTTGTGTAAAAGGTAGCATGGAAATTCCTCCTTTCCATTAAAACTTACTTTAATGCCTTTTGCAGATGCCTTAGCATTGAAGTTTAACCATTTATTCTTCTCTTGTTCTTTGGTCTCCTCGAGGGTTTTCCGCCGTTGTTCTTTCTTCTGGGCACGCAACTTTCTACGTTCTCGCTCGAGCTGCCATTCCTTTTTTGGTCCATTATTTTGTTTGTTTGAGAGGAAGATATAGTTTTTCTTCTCTTCAACTGGAGCGACACTGAGGTCAGAAAGTCGAACCATATGCTTGGTACCGTTGCCTAAAAAATAACATTTAAAATGTATAAAAGAAAAGTACAAATTGTACCAGTAAAAGTGATTGCGACTTTGTCCTGCGATATTCCGTCGATCATAGCCACATATCGTTGGCCATTTTTCGACGGCGCCAGACACCGATCTCCAACCTAAAACGTAATTTAACCAAAAGAATTATGGCGAAAACGAAATTAGCAATACCTTCCAATTAATTCTATCAATAGGCTGCGAACTTTGAGTAATAGCAGAAGAGGAACTAGTGTCTCCAAGCAAAAGCTCTTTCTGCAAATTAATGATCTCACAAAGATCATCCTTTAGTTTGAGAAGCTCCTCATTTTCGGGCTCAGCGACTAGCGCAGCTTCCACCTAAATGCAAATGTCAGGGAAAATAAGGGCATTACGACCAAAAGTTTCTAACTACCTGTTGTAACTGCAGCTGATAATTTTCCAATTCACTTGAGGCGTTGGATGAACTCATGTTCGCAAAATTAAACTACTGAAATGAAACCATTTTATGCAATGTATAAAACTTGTTAGAATACAGGGTGTTCAATTTAAATCCCACGATTTCTTTTCAAAATATCTTTTTTGAATTCGCGTTTTAGATATAAGTGTTTATACTTATTTTGTAGCTAAGACTTTACCATTTTGTATAAAAAAGATCAGCCCGGTCGGCATACAAAAAAGTGGAAAACGACTTTGCCGAATGCAGAATAAATTTTCCGAAAATCCTATCGCTGCAAAATTGCGGATTTTTTAGGGTTTTGGCCGTTTTAGACGGCCGTTTGTAGCCATTTTTTGCACCTGGGGGTTTTCAGGTGTGCTGATTCCGAATCTTAGGTCAGATTTTAGCTGGAGATTCATATTTGGCGTTTTCTTGCCATTCTGCCCGGTTGCGCTATTTTTGCCCAGAAATGGACAAAAATTGCAGTTTTATGCTGCGATATTGAAAAACTAATGGCAGATTTGGAATCCGCGCATCGAAAAACCCTTACAACCGCTCATTGCCAAAAAATGTGCTGACAATTGCGAAAAAATTGCAATGGTCGGCCAAAAATGGACCAAAAACTTGCCAAAAAATGACGTTTTTTGAGACGATACGTAAAAACTAACTGCAAATTCGTGATCAGCGCATCCGAAAACCCCTAAAAACACATTTTGCCGAAAATCCGAAAAAATTTGATTTTTTGGTCACTTTTGGACCATATGGTTCTTGGAAAAATCAATTTTTTTGAAAATAGGCAAAAATTTTCTTCTGTGTGTGGTTATAAGGGTTTTCGGATGCGCTGATCACGAATTTGCTGTTATTTTTTACGTATGGTCTTAAAAAACAGCCATTTTCTGCCACTTTTTCGTCCATTTTTGCCAAAAATTGCAATTTTTTCACAATTTTTAGGATATTTTTCGCTAATGAGTGGTTTTAAGGGTTTTTTGATGCGCTGATTTCGATTCTGCAATTAGTTTTTCGATATCGCAGCATAAAACTGCAATTTTTGACCATTTCTGGGCCAAAATAGCGCATCCGGGCAGAATGCCAAGAAAGCGCCAAATTTGAATCTCGAGCTGAAAACCGACCTCAGATTCGGAATCAGCATACTTGATAACCCCCTGGTGCAAAAAATTGGCACAAACGGCCGTCAAGAACGGGTAAAAACCTGAAAAATCTGCAATTTTGCAGCGATTGGATTTTTGAAAAATTTCTCTCGTCTCCGGCTAGGCCGTTTTCCACTTTTTTGTATGCCGATCGGGCTGATCATTTTTTTAAAACAAAATGGTAAAGCCTTAGCTACAAAATGAGTATAAACACTTATATCTGAAGCGTGAATTAAAAAAAAGATATTTGGAAAAGAAAACGTGGGATTTAAATTGAACACTCTGTATTATTTGGCTCCCAAGCAATATTGCGATATTCCAAGCCTAATTTCGTAAACCAAAAGTATTTCATTGGTAAAATAACCAAATATTAATCATAAACTTAACAAATATTCAGAAAGTTTATTCAAAACAATATATTAAACAAATTCATAACGATCTTTATTTCGCTTTAGGTGCAGAAGCCATCAAATTGTTAGCATTGTCAGAGTTAGACGGGCCATTAACCACTGAAGTTTCTCCATCTTCGCCCATTCTTTCAACGCGAGTCTTCTTTCGGTTCAACCTCCATATCTTAATTTTTCAGAATAAATAATGAAATTTTTGATGTAGTACCCAAAGTACCTGTATATATGATTCTGCCAAAGTAATCATTTGTGGTAAAATTTCTTTCACGTGAAGATCTTCTAGCTCAAACCATTTCCCAGTTCCCTAAGAAATATTAAAATTAATAATTAATAATCACTGTTAAACAAACCTGATGCAAGGTTTGCACGCGATAAGAGCCGTTATCCACAACCGACAGGTCGCGATCACCCTTCTGGTTAGTAACAGGTTTTCCGTCATGGATAACATTCGAAATGAGATCATAAGTTGTATATTTGTGTTTGGCTCTTGCATCATCAGCCAGGCAATCGTACAAATCGACATTGCTGAAAGATAATACTAGTGAATTCAAAAATCGAGATATGATGTTACCTGATTGGAAAGTTGACAATAGTTGGATTCTTTTCCAAGAACCATTGATTCTTTTTGAAGCGATTGTAAGTGATTAACAAGTATTCTGGCAAATGTATTAGCTCAAATCCTAAACTCCAACACCAATAAATAGTAAAATGGTCAGTTTTGTTGAAAAGTGTACTCATACTCTTTCGAAGCTAGGGTGAGGGAAAGTCAAAAAGCACAAAATTTATATCACTAGTAAGCCCCAAACGCTGAATTCGCAGATTCCCAAATATTTTCAAGCATGTCGTGAATTTTGTCTTTTATATATCTTACTTCGTGTGTTTTATTTTCAAATAATGAACTTACGCTTGATGAAATTTGCATTGTAAGTTTTGTATTCCTAAAATTTGTAATCAACATCAGAACATAATGAGCAAGAATAGAATGTGAACTTACCTTCTCCGATTGTCCATTGAATTTTGCAAAAAGAACAGCGAGCGGCACCTATATTTATTCTTTTTTTAATTGAGCAATTATAAAATGGCCCCATGAGACAGACTTGTTATTCGCAAAAACGCACTTCTATACAAAAAACTGACCTGAGGTATAATACTGTTCAATTGCTCATCTAGATACAGTGGTGGAGGTGGCAAATCCATAGCCAAGGAGAGAAATGGTATCTCATTCATTTTCTCTAAAATGATAACGATATCTCAATTGCATGACATCTCCTGCAGCTTACTATATACTGAGCTTACTATGCAGCTGTACAGTCATTATAAAGAGAGTTGACTGTATTTGAGTTAAATTTGACAGTTGTGTACCCAAAATCTGCTAAGTAATATTTTGATAACAGAAATTATTCGTTACAGTTTATGCGCCACATTAATACAAATACTATTAAAATAATAAAGAACCTCAGGGCAAAATTTACTAGTTAAAATTATGCTTTATTTTGTATCGTATAAAGATCTTTAAAAACACCATACGAAGGAAAAATTTTCAAGCTACGTCTAACGACGTTTTCAATTAAGTAACACTCACCACTAAATTCATCGGTTTCCATCAACGTCCGTCTGGCTTCCTCGGTTGCATCCACAGGTAACACTTTCCGAGTGAATTGACGCATACGTCCTCGGAAAATCCTAAAATTGTAGGCATGTTTTCATTTATTAGCAAAAAATTTCCACCTGTATATAATTGAAGACGATGTTTTTCCAGTTCCATTTAAAGCGATGTGAAGTGTGTTGAGGAACCACAACATGAAATCATGCGCGTCTCCTAAACGTTCAGATGGCGTAGTGTTATTGTTTCAAAATTTATTATAATCCGGGAAAACTATTGACAATTTTTCGTAACCAGAAACCATTTCGAACAACGACCCTACCTTGCTTTATAATTTGGAACTTTTTTTCACTGCATACTACAATAGCTTGCAACATCTCATGTGGACTGACATGTGCTTTGAATGCTTTAGGATTCCAAAGCTTGCGGATAAGTTCACCAAATCGCTGAGGAAGTAAAGCCATTTTATCACCAGGCGGTCGCTTTAAATGTGCATAATTTTCTTCTCTTAAGAAGTACTCTCGAAGTGGCGGAACGTGAGATAATGCCTATAATTTGTTATGCAATGTTAAAAATACTTAACTGGCATAAAATTCTGATAAGAGCGTGATCTAATTATCCAGCTATTATTTTCTTGACAACAAATTTCCAATAAAACTAAACCATAAAATTTTGTATATTTTTCAACTACCAAGTAAATTAAAAAGTTAATACCTGTAGGATAACATTCATATAATCGTTGGCTTTGATATTATTCAAACCGACGAATCCCGAATAGTATGCAGTCCCGTCGAAAGCGCGGCACATTTTGCTATTGTGGTCGATCTTCTTTATATAGTCCTCGGTGTATATCGGTTTCAGCACATACTATAATAAAACGACTAAATAAAAGGATAACGAACTTACTCACCGTTACGCACCTTAATGTCGTCAAGACTGGGATCTATGACTTCGTAATTGTCCGGTAAACAGTAGAACTTCAGTGTCGCCAAATTTAAGAAAAGGTGGTGGTCAGTATCTAGAGCGTGAGTATAGGCATGTGTGCTTGTACCGCGCCCCTAAAAAGTTATGCTAATACAGTCGAGCCTCTTAATAACGGCGTTCTCTATATAACGGCGATTTTGTACGGTCCCGAGACCACCGTTATAAAGAGATTCGACTGTTTATGTTTACAAAGAACGTTAAAATGAGGTCACCAGAACTATGCCTAGCAGAGACACCACACCATCTTATTTAGGATTACATGGAAATAAACCCTTTTTTTCAATCAACGGTTTGCATGGATTAATAACTAGGCATCGGCGAATCCGAGTCCGAATCTCCTTTCACTGTCTGCACAAAGCCTATACTTAAAGCATTGTTTTTGGTTATCACATACTATTTCTATCTCTCTTTCTTTGTAAAAATATAATGCCGAAAAAAAGAATATTCCAGCGTCCTGCCTTTATCAAGCATCGCTTCGTTAAAAGCTGGGAAAACATGTATCTACGTCTCTACCCTACGAATACAATGGATTGTTATTTATTAAAATTTAATGAAAAACAATCCATTGTATTCGTAGGGTAGAGACGTAGATACATGTTTTCCCAGCTTTTAACGAAGCGATGCTTGATAAAGGCAGGACGCTGGAATATTCTTTTTTCGGCATTATATTTTTACAAAGAAAGAGAGATAGAAATAGTATGTGATAACCAAAAACAATGCTTTAAGTATAGGCTTTGTGCAGACAGTGAAAGGAGATTCGGATCCGGATTCGCCGATGCCTATTAATAACTTACTTGAAAATATTTGCCGCAAACCATGCAAGCGTAAACATTGATATGCGACAAAGAGACGGAACACAACTTCTCAAAGTCAAAGTCCAATACGCCTCTAAATAAAATTGGGCTAACTCTGTAAAATATTACACGAAAAGAATATTATGACATAAAGCACAAATACTCAATCTCATAAAAATAATGAAATTCAAGAAATACCTGTCAATGGTATCCAGATAAGGACATAGTCTTGTCGCTTCCTGAGCTTGAGCTCGTTTTAAGCACCAAACTGGTTTGCTAGCATCTTCTGAAGTATCCACTTCCTCTTTTACTTCCTCCTTCACAAGTTTCGCATTCTCAATAGTCTCTTCCTGAACTTTAGTGATCTTGGCTGCAGGTTGAATTTCCTGAAACAATTTTGTGAAAATATATTTATTTGCATCTGAAGTCCGAATTACATTTATGGTTTAGTCATTATACAGGATTCGTATTCATAGTTTTTGATGTATGGCGTTTTCATAAACCCTAAAGCATATTTTTGCTATACAAAACATTTGTTCTACGCCAATTTTTCATCATAAATTATTTCTTCTTTGATATCAGCTTCAATGTTATTACAAAGACTAAAAATAATACCTGATTAGCCTCCTCCGCATTTTCTTCGACAGCTTTTCGTTTTCGTGGCATTGCAACTAAAATATTCTACCAGTAACGAACGGGAAGCTCAACTTTTATAACAACTTGTTTCACCTGAGGATAAAATCCTGAGAAATTTACGAAAGAAAGCAGATTGATAATTCTGATTGATATTCCTTGTTTCTAGCGTTCCGTTGGCGAAATGTCACTTCATTATTTGAAACTACATTTTCGAATATCACTTAAAATATTAATCATCGAAATCTGCCTCCATATTTGTAACCGTCTCTTATTTCTCACAGTGTGAAGATTTCATTTGTCAATGATAAGTACGCGATAATCTTTTACGAGATCTTGTTTCCAATTATTACTTCAGGAATGGCATCTGACTTGATCAAAAAAAAACTTCATGTGATGAAAGGTGACATAACAAAAGTGCAAGTAGACGCGGTAGGTATTTGCTGTTTTGCCTGATAATACTTAGTCACACATATTTTCTTCAACACTCACGTTTTTAATTTCGTCAGCCTCCTACCCATTTCGTCGCATGTCTAATACTAATTCCTCGGTGATCAAACCCTGGGTAGAGCCCCTTTGGAGTAATGATTATCGAGAGGAGACTAAATTTCGTTTATACTACGATGAACTGGAAATCTTGTGAAATTCATAGGTTTTTTTCCGAAATTGAGAATAAAATTGTAAAATGACTTTTAGCTAAAAGGTACAAAATATTTTAAATAATCTACCTTTAAACATAAACGTTATTAAAAATTGTCTTCCAAAATCGGCACTCAAATTTTCGTTGTTATTTGCTTATACGTCTAGTAAACATTGAATGTTGTATTATGGTGTTCTGACTACTTCATTTATGTGTTTTTCATAGATCGTGAATGCAGCGAATAGCAGTTTACTTGGCGGTGGCGGAGTCGATGGTGCAATTCATAATGCGGCAGGAGATGAATTATACGAAGAATGCAAAACATTGGGAGGATGGTATTGACTTTGTATAAATAATTATGTTTACATTTAATTTTTAGTGAAACTGGCGGAGCAAAAATTACAAATGCTTACGATATCAAAACGACAAAACGTAAGTATTATTTTCTTTTCCAGTATACTATATTGTTTTCATGTGTTCATATTCCAGGAATAATTCATGTTGTGGGGCCTTGCGTTTACGGTGGACTAAATGACATCCATAGGCAAAAACTCGCCGATTGTTACAGGAATGCTTTTGAATTAGCCAAAAACCAGAAGCTCAGAAGCATTGTAAGTTGTATTCAAAATCTGATATATTTACAATGCAGTGTATAACTGAGGAATATTTTGATTACAGTTGTATGCGATGATGGGTAATGCCAATATCCTTTATGATTGAGAGATTCAACTTAACCCACAAATTGAACCTTTGAACATAAATTTCTTGAGAAATACCTTGCTATTACCTATTCAGGCGTTTCCTTGCATTTCTACTGGAATCTATTCTTTTCCGAATGTAGAGGCGGCTAGAATCGCGCTTAATACTACTACAGAATGGCTGAATGAAAAGGAAAATGACGAAATGGTTGGTTCATTTTTCCCTTATTTGCTTGTTTGTCAAAATATAAAATCCGTTACTATTCATATACATTACGACGCACGGATCGTGTAATTTTATGAATTAATATGTAGCTCAGCTGATATTAGTGCTCCTCATTTTATGAATTTTTAGATAGAAAAGGTGATATTCTGCTGCTTTCTCGAGAAAGACAAGAAAATATATGAAAAGCTGTTATCCAACGAGGATCCAGGAAGCGAAACTAATACAACTTCAGCATCACAATCCTCTGAAGCGACTGCGTCCCAGGCCTCGAAATCGTCAGATACTGGTGACAATAAAACCACTGAAACCAATAAGCCCAGTGAGGGCGATGAAGATAAGACCGCTGATATCGAACATGCCAATGCTGAAAAGCAGCCTTCAAATGACGCTACTGAACAAGGAGCTAAACCACCCACCGATGCCAAGGATGTTAATCCGAGTTAAATTCACTTCAAATATATGATTTGACATTTATGGTGCTTACACCTGCCATCCTATGGATATGTATTTCAAAAATACGTCAGTATTTTCAATAAAATTATTCATTTATCGCAATTATAAACACAGACTGAAATATCATAATCCAACCATGTAAAGAATTTTCTAATTTACGGATTGTATTTTATTAGCAATAAATTCTTCCACATATTTACATCTATGAGAATTTCTATTGTTCTTTATACATTGACGCGAAAATAATTTATCAAATGTGTTAGAAATCTTCCAAAAACGATTCTTCTGTATCCTGTTTGTCTTCCACATTTTTGTAGGTAGCTAAAGTACGTGATTCAGGTGCTTCATTTTAAATGGTAACAACTCACATGAAAAGAATATTGTAGCGGAACTCAAAGTGTCTTCAAGTGATTGAAATTCCGTTTTTATTTCTTCAATTCTATTCATCGACAGCGTCAAACTTTGCTTATAAGAATCATCTTTTTGTCTATGAGCGCTTCGTTGGTCTTCGGTAGCTTTTTCTAATTCCATTTCGTACTTATTCAATACTGACTCAAACCAATTCAATGAGTCGAAGAAATAGTTTTGATTTAGAAGTTTTAAAAGGTATGCGGCACCTGAAATAAATGTATTGCAGTGATTTGTGAAATTAAAATTATTTAAAACAGCTGAGAACTAATTCTTCTAAAGCATTGATGTATCGAACTAATTTAAATGTGAATAAAACAATTTACCCATACTAAAGCCGTCATCCACAAAAGTGAAATCTATTTCCTGATTACCCCGCTTTCCTAAACGTGATCGACAGGAAAATATGTGCTCGACAAAATTAATCGTCAGCGGTGGAACGATGATGAAGAAGTTTCTCAGGTGGGAGAACTTTTCATAATTACGGAATTCGGCAGCGAAAACTCCAACTAGCATCTAAATGTCCACTGTGATATTT
Source organism: Ditylenchus destructor (assembly GCA_022814885.1). Classification (NCBI taxonomy): domain Eukaryota; kingdom Metazoa; phylum Nematoda; class Chromadorea; order Rhabditida; family Anguinidae; genus Ditylenchus; species Ditylenchus destructor. Next base: position 759,411 of record JAKKPZ010000006.1, read on the forward strand.
CATTCCATATATAAATGAAATAATTTTGTCAGTTTCGTAATTTAAATTAAAGTTTCAAGCTAAATTGTGGGGGCATTTTTGCAAAATTTATAATAATAGAACTATATTTTCGGGTAATACATTTGTAAAATAGGCAACATGTTTATGGCAAAAATGTGCCAAAATCCATAAAGACACAAACTAAAAATTCTTAGTTTCTTAAATGACTTACTTCTAAAAGATAAAGTGCCCCCGTGAATCAACGGTATGGTTGGGAAATCGCTTGGGAGGCCATTCTTTAGCAAAACAACAAATAGATAATTGCTGATTCCCACAGCGCTTGGCGCTTTGGCCGCGGAATAGAAGGAATAGACGAACGAATAGAACGAATAAAACATTCCATAGAACGATCGCCTTTGCCTGATTCAAAATGGCGGCCTTGTTGTTTTGCTAAAGTATGGCCTCCCAAGCGATTTCCCAACCATACTTCGCCGAAGCTTTTCCCGTGCGGGGTTCCCCAAGCCTACTTGCCGAAGCTTTCGACCGGGGATGCTTAGCAGCTTGCGGCAGCCTTAGAGTAGGCGCGGGGAGCAACCCCCTGACCCCGGCAAAGCTCCAGCCGAAGCTGTACCTATCTATCCGACCCACGGAGGGATGGAGCACCTAGGTTGGGTACGCACCAGGAATCGAACCGCAGTGGGTTGGTGTGGTAAATGACTTACTTCAACATAATCATCCGTCATGTTGAAAGAATTGCTCGTACATTCGCAGAGCGAATCAAGCGTTTGAGCAGCTTGAATTACGTGTTTGCCTTGCTCATTTTTGGATGAAAAGCTCTCTTTGAAACATTGGCCAAATATTCCTGAATCTGAATCATTTATCGGCTTTTGTGGCAAGTAGGCCGCTGGATATGCGCATGATTCAACAACACCGGCTCGGAATAGTCTGATGAAGCCGACTGTGTTTCCGATTTCCGTTATTAGTTCTAAATAGTATAATTTTTACATTAATTGTATTTACATTAATTTACTACACAAATATACCACGAAATTTGTCGAGAAAAGTTTTTCCGTCTGCTGCTTGACCAAATTTTTTGATTATATTGTTGACATTTTCTGCTCTCTTTACTGGGTACTAAATTGAAACAATACGAGGCTTTCATAAATTATAGCGTTTCTATACCGCATTAGTTGTTTCATCTGACGTTACGAGATCACGATAAAATTTCACTTCTTTGACTAATATCGATTTAATTTGATCGTCGAATAGAAACTTAAAATTACCTTTACTCGGATTATTTTAAAAACCTTATACCTGAGAGAAAACTTGCAACTTCTTCTTCAGAAATTGATAGGCGAAATGCACCTAAACTTAGACAAAGTTAATACCTTGCAGAAAAATAACCAAAATTTACCGATGAATTTAATATACCCACACCATGAGTTTTAATGGAATTTATGACTTGCTGAACTTGAAGTACATTTAATGTGCGGCTTTTGCTGCTCTTCTCCACGAAAAGCTGAAATTTGTATAATTATTTATGGTGTGACAATTTTTATGAACCTGCTCATTAAGATCGTAATTATAATTGGTCACAAATACGTGAATATTTCTCATTATCTAAAAATATTTTCGGTAAGGACTGGCCAAAATTGCAAAATGCTTACAGATAGCACGTCAAGGCCTTGATCGACAGACTATAATATATGAAAAATATATAATGTATATTATACAAATGAGCACGAAATTTACCAAAGAAGGAAGTCGCGTATCCCAAAGCTGAATTTGGTATTTCGATTTTGCCAATATTCTCATCTTTGTATAAGTTTCGCAGTCATGCAAAGCAACGGCACTCAGATTGTAAAAAGTTGTTTCCAACTGGGAAGTGACATAAGCTGAAATGAGAGTTAGAACATGAGCAATTTTAACAAATATAAATAAACGAAATTATCGTAATCATACAATATAAATATATTCTTCTAATTCGCATAGTTTTCGCTTTAAATTGCGCTCTTATTTCCGAATTCAGGAGAAATTCCAAACTAACCTTTGACATTTATGATTTTTTCGCCAATTCGAAATTCCGGTAGTTGAAGTAAATTGAATAGACGACTGCACTGGTCAGATGACACTTCTGTTGAACCATTCGAGCTGTTATCCTGCTTTGAGCCCCTTTTAGGCGGGATGAAAATTTTTTCCAAATTTTCCGCTGAAACATCTTGATGCGAGTGATATGATAGGCGAAGATCGTTCTCTATTTCATTGCACAGTCGTTCCAATACCATCTAAAAAAGAAATGAAGTAAAATCATAATAGTCGTGTTTTCCACTTTATTTATGTCCGTTGGCTTTATTTATTGAATTTTACTGAAAGTTACTTTTTCATAATGAGCTCCCTGCTCAGAAAGTGACAGAATTTGCCTATAAGATATTTTTTGGATTTTAATATAGATTTCTTTTGTATTTCTGAGATACTAAAGCAAGTAGGTGTCATTAGAAACTATAAACAATTATAAACAAAAATATGTCATTCATATTGCTTTTCTAAAATTAAAATTCCTTCTTCGGGTGTCAGACTATTATTTTATGTACCTTCTGCATTTCAATTTTGCAAAACCAATCGTATAACATTTAAGAAATGTTGTTCTTTGAACAGAACTATTGTCAGTAATGTTGAGAATAATCTCACAATTTAACTTTCTAACTGCTACGTGTGAACATACCTCACGAAATTGCGAAAACATATCTGTTTGAAAAACAGAGCCCAGCGCAGAGGGAGAGCAATGGCGAGCCGATTTGAACAGATTTGCAGTGCCATTTAGTGATCGGAGAAAAAGCTAAAAGTATATAATAGCACTTGATATTAAAAATGTTGTCACAATAAAACAACTTTTATTTCATGATCATAAAATACAGAACGTAAAATCGCGTTCATAAAAACACGTACCGAAATATTTTCCACTGGTCGATCTTCCTCAAAAATCATTTCGAAGTACACATGAAAAAGAGATCGATGCCAGTATAAAAACGAAGTATCGGTGACTCGGCTCAGCACCAAGCCAATATTAGAAATAGAATCCAGCCCTTTAAAAGAAGAAATTGTTACTACAATATTGACAAATACTCAACATACGATTCAAAAAATCATCGACATCAGTAACATCTGAGGAACGAAACAATTTCTGAAAGTACAACTCTCAGTTTATTTTTGCAAATGAATTTTTTCCAACTTGGTAATTCGCAACTTCCAAAGCCATGACACAAATAACCAAGCGAAGACGTGTGGGGCAGTGACAGAGAGAATGTTCAGCTGTTTTTAACGCTGAAAGAAGTTCGGAATTTTTGCTCTCCTGTGCAGGAATTTGGTGCCGTAGTCCTTCCAGAATCTGTAAAAGTTAATTAAAAGAACATCGATGCTGCTGACGTAGAACATATGAAAAGGCCAAAAGGTTTTAGATACCTTGGTTAACACTAAGAGACTAAAAAGAGTTTGAACATTTCTAGGCAAACTTTATAACACTTTCCAAGCAATGAGTTTAATTATTAAGATTTCATTTAATGTGCGAGAAGAAGAAAATATCATCGGCTAACCTAATTTTTGCAAAAAAAAATCGAACAAACCTGAAGCACCGACGCACTCCAATGCGCCATTCCATGATGACACCATTCCAAAACGATGGGCCAATAAAAGTTGAATGTGAGTGATACAGACTGAAACAATCAATAAAATGTTATAGACAGAAAACCGAATTACGTACATTCATGAGCTCCAACAGCCGAAATATGGAATGGGCGCAACTTTTAGGCAAGGATCGATCTTCGGATAAATAACCATTCAAGACACATTTCACAAGCCGGGAAATTTTGTCCGCAATGCGCGCACCCTGAAGTGAAAAATTTGTGTAAACCAGACGTTTTCCTTTAATATGCAGAATTACAAAAGCCTGAATATTAGAATTGAGTACACGACATGTGTGAGAAAAAATATTCCGTATAACTTATAACCCATGATAAATTAATGTAAACTACGAAATGCTTAGTAATAAATAATAAATATTATCATTTTACATACTTTGAGCACACATGTACACTTCGTAGACACGGGAATGTCCTTCTGAGCATCGGCCGAATCAACCAATGACTTGAGCTCAGCTTTCCATTCAGCAACTGCGCATTGCATCGATTCAGCATCCTTTGCAAGTGCTCCGGCTTGTTTTTCCAGTAATTCGGTTTTTGCATGTGCAATGCCATCGATGGTCTTCTGATCGATAATCTTCTTTGAATCTGCGATATTAGTGAAAAGAAATTCTGACGGAGTCCAAAGAATATCGCCTAAATTATATGCGCTATTGTATTAATACATTTTGGAGCGTACAAAAAATAATTCATTGAAAGCCAATAATTTTTTACTTGTCTAAATTGTTTGCTCAAGTGCAGAAATGAATTTAGATATGTGTCCATAACTTAATGAACTTACCAATCAGATGAAAAGCGACAATACGGCGATGAGTGGCACATAGTGATTTGATCAACTTTTTATCGATAGATGGGGTCAACTGGTGATAAAGAATCTAAAAAGGTTCGAAATTTATTCATGACAGATAAATTCCTCTGCATGCTTTAGTTAATGATTAATCTTCTCCTCTTTTGCTAATTTCACTGATTAATTTTTATCTATCTCTAGAATGTGAATAAGGAGATGATTTTATAATAATATTCGAGGATTTTATTTCTAGCAATTGAAAAAACCAATTCATTCTTCTAGAATAAAAATTGGAAAAACCGGCATCTGATAATTCGTGTAAGTTCGCATATATTCTATTTATTAACGTGAAATTACTACTGGCATACATTAAAAGTGCTACTTACAGTCAAGCTAACAATAATTAGCAATCGGTGACGATCGGGCATGTCGTTTGATGCCAATTTGTCCCTGAAAAAGCAATTGATTAGTTACAAAAATAAACTCCAGAATTTTGTATTGCTTTCAAATTATTTGTTCAACTATGATGCGTATATTTTGCTCAAAGCAATTAATATTTCCCCTTCATTTTACTTACCAGCGATTTAACATTTCCGTTATGGTCTTTTTGAATTTGTCTGACAGGAAGGTTTTATCGTTAGATAGCTCAGATCCAAAGTTTTGCCTGCAGCATTTCTAAAGTGGTCATATATCGAAGTCTTATGAATTTAAAATTACCCTGAAAACTGATCCAGACATGATGCGTAAGTCAATTTGGGTTATCATATCCATTAAAGGTTTGAGTCTGTTATCATTTGCCGCATCAAATTGGTTCGGATTATGCTCCGACACTGAAGGCTCTTATTTTATTTTACCACTTAAAAAAAGTAGTACCTGATATAGCGTTGAAAAATGTGGACCAATGTTTGGCAAGCATAGGATGATTTGCCTGAATTTCCTGGTTTTTACACAAAACTTAAATTATTATACAGTATCCCATTATTTTTTTTGTTTTTTCGCAACTGCTTTGCAAAATATATTTACCATAAACTTTCTAATATAACCACCTCTGTAATTTTACCCCCTAGAGGACAAATGAACAATTATACCCCTAATTTCCATACATTTCGTACGTATTTTTGCCCCCTCTAATTTCCGAGTGTGATTCGCGAAAAATTTTCAGACGATAAATCTCGGTATCAATTGATCAGTAACCTTGATGAACATAAAATTTTATGTAGTAACTGTTTATTCTACAAAACCGAACAACCTACAACAATTTCGTCTAATACCACGAGAACACCCAGAACATCGCCTAAACATATGACCTTTATAACGAAGATTGATCAATGTTAACCTAAACATCTCCAAACACGGCTCATTGACGCTTCTTTTGCATTGCAGAATTCAGTGGGGCTATAATATAAAGTTACGTAAGTCGATATTTAAAAATACGGTGGATCTCATAAAATTTTTATCGATTGTAACGTTCAATAATCATATAGGTCTTAAAACCAAAACATGCCTTAATTGGTGTAAAGCATAGAGTTGCATAAGTATATGATGTACGACCTCGTAACATCGCTCTACAAACTAAAAGGAGAAAACTACAAACAATATTGTCTTTTATAGGACAAACCTTGAGAAGATCGTATAGGAACGGGAGAAAATTGGACATTATTTCGATCATGCCACCATCTCGCTCCAATAGGGATTCACCTAAAGTCCTGAAGTTAGGTTAAAGCCAAGTGCTTATAGTGATGCTAAACAAACCATCTTCTCCATATAGAAGTAAACCATCATAAAATTTGGACCGAGCTTCATTGACAAGCATGTCCACTTCATCTTAAATTTTACATTGCAAATGCATAGTTTCGCCCTAGCAATTAATTTCCACATACTTGCAATATTGACAAATGCCAAGAGAATGTTATCCACTAACGCATTTTGGCTTTTGATGAGATCATGAGCAGAAGGCACAATATCCCGGACACCACTCTTAAAACAGAATTTATTGAAAATGAAATGTTTAATTTCACATTTGGTATAAACGCATGTATTCCTAAGCCTCTCTTAGTGAAATAAATATTTAGTACTGATATTATTGTGTACTCTTATGTATTCCAATAAAGATAGTTCGAAGCTACAATACATCAACTTAAAACTGACCGAACATTGCACAATTCGCCTTTCATATAATCCGCTGCCGGAATCCGCGTTCTTCACTGAGGCAAGTACAGCTCTTATCTTTTCTCTTTCCAAAACCCTGGCTCTTTGTTCGCGAACATCCATCTTAGTAAAATTTTGCTCAATATTTACGGTATGTAGCTTCCAGATAAATAAAGATATTGCTCAAAGGCCATTCAAAAATTAATCAACACACAGTTTCAGTAGTTAAATGTATTTTCAACAACAATCATAACAGTAACAACAAACAAATAACAATATTATTCCAAGTCTTATTCTTCCATTTTGACTTCAGTGGACACAGTATCGGAACGGCTTCTGTTGCTTTCAATAGAAAATTCATGGACGCGAGAGTTATAAGTCCATTTCGGAAACACTCTTTTGTAGAGATTCATCAGGACGGAATCCTGAATTGGATAATTAGAATGTGGCAGTTACTTTTCTCAACTCATACAAAATTCTTGGGAAAAAGTTTATAACCATTTTGCATTAGTATAACTCGATAAAATATATCTACCTGAGTATTTAAAGGCTGGTCAAAGACGCATTTGAACAATCCGTGTATACCCAACGATTCTTTAATATGACCACGACGACCTTTCGGAGTATATACTTCCACGGGCTTGAACCAATGTACATCGTCTGAAAGTACTTTTTCTATAAATCTGAAAAAGAATCATTTATTTACCTTTACTGAAAAACATATATCGCACGACAGCCAGTCTTTTATTAACGCGGTACGGATGACCTAAAAAATAATTCAGAAAATTGATTTGTTCGCAGGAAAATTCACAACTTATAATAGCCCCAAAGGTTACATTTTGTTTTTCATGTAGCCGTTCTAAAAACAGGAAAACAAACCAGATAAGACGACTCGTTTGAGCACAATTCTGTCCGGGTTCAGATCTAAAACTCGCATAAGGTTATTATTATTAAATATATCGGGAGGAAAGGTCACTAATTTCATGTTTCCGAATGTTCGCACCTTTCCGAACAGACACATCGTCAATACTTCTCTTCTCCGTTGTTGTGTCGTAACGGCGGCTTTTCGAAAGTATGAAATTAATTTCCTTTCATCCCGATAGTATAATCTACTATCTGAAATTATAAAGACAACAAAATAGCTAAGCATCTACCTAAAACATTTCCAGTAGCAACCAGACGCTGTCGACCTTTCTTGTCACGACGGAAAACAAGCACTGAAGCTGGCGGGAACATACTAAACAAAATATTAATAAACTTGTAAATTAATAAAATAGCCAAAACTAACACTGGTGCGTAGATGCTGGCACAGAAAGTACCATCCGACGGCATAAATCGATGCATCTAAAAGGATATTACTTAAAGATTACATAACTATTAGCGTGGCATACTTCACTCACAAGACGTTATTATTATTTGCTATACAAAGGCATATAATAATAACGTTATTGCATATAAAATACAACTACAATTATAAGTCAAATGTAGCAACGTACACCAAACAAAAAACGACGGTGTTGAATAAAGGGAAAAATAAAGGTTTTCAATGAAGGGGAGGCATGTGAGCTTTTGCAGGCAAGGAATTTAAGGCAAATAATTTTAAGGGATTTGTGAAAAAATATATCCGATTCAGTTTTATTTTAGGATATAATTTTAACTTTCAAAATAAGTAATTACATTTATAATATGTAAATTATTCTATTCTTTGGGTCAAATTTCTCTCAGCATTTGGACAATGCGATTTAAAGCTTAATAGTATTTTCCAATACCTTGAACCTGCTCCCATTATTGTGCTCAGAGAAAAGAGGCTGTGCTTCAAATCGTCGATAGCCCACTTGGAATATCAAATTATCCTTATTGTTCACGGGAACAAGACATGACATATGTTTTTGTAAGAGCAGATTCATAACGGTCATCTTTTCCTCATGTGTGAGGAGAGAAAACACGACTAGCGGATTATCACTTCGTAGTTCCCCTAAAATGATAAAAACTAAGAGATTTAAGTTTTAAAATATTTACCTTGCATAGCCACTGGCACACAGGAAATGTGTAGCGTAACAAAGGAGCCGGGCAAAACCACGTTGATTTCGCCGTTTTCATTTTTCGCGAAAGACTTTTCAATTTCGTTCAGAACAACTTTCTTAGTGCGCTTGAAATTTGAAAATTTGGAAATCTTCCCGTATTCAGCAGGCAGGTTTTCCTTCGCATCCCAAGGTGACGTTCTTAATATTAAAAATATCAATAAGTCATACTGAAATTGCAAAAATTACCGAAAACTTTTCAAGCCTCTATATTTTTTGAATCTTTCGCGGGCAGAAACGTCACTAGGAGTGTCAACTTCATCTGGCCATTTCTTGTTTTCGCGTTGTTGTCGATATTTTTCTGCTTCATCCATATCGACAGCGCTGTCTTCGTCGGCATCTATTGTGTCTTCGTCGCCAAAATTTGAAACTGACATCGCTTGTTCCGGTTCACTTTCATCGGCATCTTCGATTTCTTCATCTTCTTCGTCATCCTGAATCCATATATAAACCAGGCGGCCTTATAAACTACAGTAAAATATGCTCTTATATCATAGTTCAAAATTCCATCCGTAACACCCACTTTTATGACGTGTGGGGGAAATATAACTTGACCAAGTTGCTTATCTTGAAGAATTATGTGTAGCTTTGCTGCAGTCCGATCCCTATATTGGGTTGAAAGTTACGAGACTGAGTATCCCCGTGGACGGAAGAGGTGCTAACGTGGGGGAAGGAGGCGATGCGCAGGTTTGTGTAAAGCAATAACTAGCCTCCCTCTCTGCTGTTATTCGTGAACGAACTCAGTTGTTGACAATAACAACATTCCCTTTCTTCTGTTTACGAAAGGGGCGTGCGGGGACGTGGGCATCTTGATAACATTCGTTGAAAGTATGGGCCAGGGGCATACTGATTGCGAGGATTCTCGGCGCCGCCAAATTTGGGCGACGAATTACGCTAGTAAGAGATGCAAAATGGGGGCTGACTCGATAATAACTGACACTAATAAGAGACTCAAAATCTCGGCTGGCAACCGCTTAAAAAGTCATTTTTGGGCAGGTAATGAATATGAAGCGAACCATTTATATAAAAATGCACTTACATCCGATGCATCCATATCTATATCTTCCTGGTTTGTTGACAGGTCCCCATCGCTGGACAGCTTTTGCTTGGTTAACACGGACATGGAAGGATGACGAGAGCTTTGTTGAATATCGCACCTGCTTATTGGAAAGTCACCCCAGCCTTGTATGTGAACCATCTTGCTTAAATCCAGAGGCGGTCCGCGTACAAATCCAGAGATTTTCAGTGTGCAATTATCGCCCTAAAGTCGATAAAATTAACATATAAATAATTTATCAACAAGCAATTTATAAAAAAAATTAAAGTAAAATATACTTTTTCCGCAAATTTTGTAATTTATTTAAAGGTCTTACCTGAATATCATCGAAGCTCAAGCGGTCTACCAATAAATGTGCGTGTCTCTGCAAGAGAACAGTAGAATTTTTACGAATAACAGAAATTGATCGAAGAAGTTGAATAGCATCTGCAGGTGTGTCCAGATTGTAAAGTTTCTCTTCGGACATGCCCCTAAATATTTATTAATTCATGTTGTAGGATATTTTTACTATCGAAAAACTGAAAATGACATAAATTTCTGATTTTCTCTACTATTGTTACTCTAAAGTAAAGCATGATTTCTTTTTTCTATCACAAAATGCATCACTCAACGATTTTTAGCAATCACAAGAGAAAGTAAAAGCAAACCATTTTTCCATGGACTTTGTGAGAGATTTTCTTAAACCGTCGCGTTGTTTCCCATTTGCTGGAAGACCTTGAACCATATGGAGTGCAGTCGGTAGCCCTTGGGCCAATAACATAGTCATTAATAATTCGCAATCCTCAGAAATTTCGTCCGATAAGGGCCACAAAAATAGCAAAACATCCGAAATCTTAGCAGAGTTAAGCACGGCGTCGACGGATGTTTGATTTGGTGCCACAAAACAGTACCGTGATTTAAACCGAGGACAGCTAAAAGAAAATAGGTAAAAACGTTTTTCTATAAATAGGTCTAGACAAATACAATATCTATTTACCTGAGATTTACGCTTCCGCCCCAGTCATTTTTACTCGTAGAAGATGCATCAGGGTCGGCATTCAAGAATTTTGCAATGATCTCGCTAGAAGGCGTATTTTCGTCGAAGGAAATAATGGTCTGAATTTTATATATTTTTAGAATAAGAAGTTACATGTAATATATTTTTTAATAATAATCAACTATAAAGGTAAAGATAAATCAAAAAACAAACCGTGAGATATGGGGCTCTGTCCGGTCCACCTTGCAGACGCTGTTTCTCCTGTAATTGCTCGGTTTTGAATGCACGAATCTGTTGCAGCTTATTCTTCCTTTCAGCCTTGCTCAGCGCTCTACCTTGCTTTAGCGACTTCACCTTGACGCCCAATTTTCCTGTAATTTTAAAAAATCAAACAAGAACCGGCAGTAATTTTTTGCGCTTATTATATTCATTCTTGCATAAATAATTGAATAAATAACTTAATTATGCGAAAAACTTTCGCAAGAACATGACAATCAATTGTTTCATTCAATAATTCGTAGGTCATATCTAATTTTATGATTACCAACTTTTGTAGTTCTCTGAAACAGGGAAAATCGAGGTTTCAGCAGTGGCAAGTTTCAGCAGCAAACCCTGGTTCTCTACCCTTGGGCTTCTCTGACCTTTTTATTAAATACAACAGGGACTGAAAGTGGTGCTATTTTCAAACCTGGGAATTCATTCATAAGCATGCTTCAGCAAATTTTCTTTATGCTCCTTTCATTGCTGCTGAAGCTGTGTTGAGAGTAGGCTGAAATTTGCCACTGCTGAAAAATGTGTGCGGCCCTTTGAAACTGACTTTTGTTTGGTTCTTCGGTCAATCCTTTAGTTAATACGCAACGAGTGACGATATTTTAACGGATGCGAAATACTTTTGCATATTCCTTTAAAAACTCTTCTGGTTACGAACGTTACAAATATTTGTCACTTTCGCGATAAAAAGTACATAAAAATTTTTGTCGCTGATAAAGGAGTAACTCATTCGTCCATTAAACATTTTACGAATAGAACTAAGGTTAAAGCATACCTTTGGCATCGCGCGCAAGAGCGCCCTTACTGCGATGTTGGCCTGTTTTGTGTTTTTTATTGGGAAGCTTGAAGAGACCGGGACGGTGAGCCTGCGGTTTTTCGGTCATATTAAACAAAAACTAAATGGGATGGAATAAATGTGACAAAATATGGTCAGAACCTGGACGAATATAGTGAGTAATAGCACAATCATGCAACAAATTGTATCGTATCATAACGAAACACGATTATTTATAACATTTATTTCTGAGAATTCATAACCAATCACAATTTACGAATGAGAGCCCTTTGGTTATCAACAAGATAAGAGAAGTCAACAAGGATCTGATAAATTAGAAACGTCTGATATAAATTTCAAACATCTTTGAGCTAACAAATACAATTTCATAGAAAAGAAAAACGAATGCCGTTAACAACAACGTGTTTCCAATATTTAAGATTAACCTACGTCACCCGAAAAATTATAAACCCTCATACAAAAAGTCTTTCGAAAAGTTAGGTTATTTGGTATAATCTCTTTGGGATACGAGAAAAAGACATTTAAGAAAGATGAATGTTATTTTTTAGGAAGTGAAAATTCATAATGTGAACAATAACAATTTCGAGGAAATTTCTATTAATCAACCTGTTTCAAACTTGACAACTAAAACCAGTATAACATCTCATTGATATTCAGAATACGAAAAATACTACTTATGTTCAGCCATTAAAATAGCCAAATAACGATGTCAAATCTACCAATTTTCCGTTAAATAATTCAAAATAAATTATGTATTAGAATTTTAGCAATTATTAAGATTTTATTTAAAAGTCGCTATTTTAACGTTATTTTTGTTTGATTTCGATGCAATTAGAACAAATATGAATAGGTCAAATTAGAAATAAATAAATTACAGAAATAGTTAACAATGTGATAACTTTGGCTTTCGTTGTCAAATCAGCTGTTGAGGGAATTGCTGAATGCGTTGTCTTAAATCTCATTTCCGGTGAAGTCACCTAAATCATAATGGATAGTCATTTAAAGTTTTAATGAAAATAACTAAAAAATATTACCATATTGCCAAATGTTTAGTCGGCTTCGTCTGGCTGATTTCTCGGCATCACTATAGTCAGCGATCTAAATGGATGATGTGAGAGTTGATAATTTACACGATTCGTATATAAGATAACTAATTGCTTTAGAAAATTAAAATAGAAATTTATCTTGCTATGTTTCTTCCATTTCATAGCTTTGTTGGCTCTATTGTAGGAGGCTCCCAAAACAGCTCGCAAAAAATCAATAGGGGGACCCTATGGTTTGAAAAATCATTTTCGGAAATATTTTGCGCCAAAAAATCAGTAGGGGCCCTCCTACTGATCTTTTGGCAAAAAATTGTAAAAATGTTTTTTTGTTAAAAACCATAGGGGGACCCTATGGTTTGAAAAACTCATTTTCTGAAAAATTTTGCAAAATAACCAAGAGGGTTCCCCTATTGATTTTTGCGAGCTTTTTTGGGAGCTTCCTATAATAGCATAGAGCCGCTTTGTTAGCCTGTATATATTATTAAATTGATATAAGCTTGAATTATACTCACTTCTATTTAATTTTAAGCTGTCTATAAAAAAAGAAATGCTTGCGTGCCAACTAAAACAAATTCTCACCAAACTTTGGAATCGCTTTTCTCCACGTTGAGCAAGAAGGGCGTGTCCGTTTGCAATCAGTTCTCGCCCAATATCCCGTTTGGGATTGCCTTGAGCGTCTTCCGCGTACAAAGTGGCATTGTCGACATTTCCGACTTTGTATTCCACGTTCAAGTACAAATGAGGATGTAAATTGCAAAGGAGATTGAAAGATTCGTCAGTGTCTTGGGCATAATGTGAGTCGTTTGGAGCGGTTACTAAAGCCAGTTGGAATTCCTTGGCAGCGGGTGGTTGTGCGTGATACTGTGTAGGAAGCACAAATAGGTCACTGGGCGATAGTGTTTGGCGCTGAAAATTGTGTTTATGCCGATTTTATTATACATTTACTTTTCCTCTTAAATTCAGGGGATATTATTTGCAACATCTGTAAGAAACGAATGTAAAATTTTCCTCGCTTTCACATGGGAAATTTACAAATAACTACAAAACAAGTAAAGATTGTGTAACGAGCTTTTAAGAATTCTTACATTGCCAAAGTCAATGTAGTTTACTTCAATCTTGTCTCCTTTCGCTGATTCTATGCGCACTCGATGCCACAAATCGGCGTATCTATAGTAAAGTGGTGTAAACATAGCCATGAATTAATCTACAAAAGACACTTACCGAGCTGCGGCCAGCTGGCCTCGTTTAGGAGTTGTTAGTGGCACTGTGCTGACGTCGGATTGAAGGTTATTCATGAGACTTTCGATTGCGTGTCCGTCATCAAACATTTGTACAGCAAAGCGCAGGCCTGGATAAAACTCAGTGACAAGTACCTTCTTCAGGTTCAGTTTGCGTTCGCCCACATCAGCTGCCTGCTTTTGCTTCTCATTTTCATTGTCGTCCTCTTCCACGAAGTTTTTCCATATTCCGAGACGGGCAGCTTTAGCGGCTTTTTCTGCTGATGTTAACTGATGGTAGTATGGTGATTTTTCAGCCGTAAAATGAACTGAGGCTAAACCAGCCTCAACCAATGCCTCTGACAAGTTCACTAGAGAACCCTTTTCGTTAGTAACGAATAGATATCCGATGAAACCACCTAAAATGAGTATTTTTCAATGCGTAACTTTCAATTATTATAATTCATGATTTTTGCGAAATAACCAGAAGCATTACGAATGTATATAGCTTGCAAAAAACAAGTCTAAAAATGCAAAAACTTTTTCACAGAAGGCGTATTTTCTCTACAGGTGTAGTTATTTAAGTTTTTCTTCTTACAGTTTTTATTGACATTCGATTTTTCTACGTAGAAAATAATTTCAAATCGTTAAACAAATTGAATAGTAGTTTTGTACTATGAAAATCTTACCAACTTTATCCATAGATTCAACTTCAATTTTCACCTATAACAGTTAGTTATTATTACGAATTATTTATAAATATGTTTACGTCTTGTTGAAGGCACTTTGATTTTGTGAAGTTTAACGCTTCATCCGCGAATGGTTCACTTTCACCTTGCATTTTGCCACCAGGTCCAACTCTAGCAGGGCGCGGACAGCTAATACCTCCCAACAAAAAGGTAATAAGGCTATAAATAAGGTAATAAAGCAACAAGAAGTTAATACGGTTATTACCATGTCTCTTTGGGAACATAAACACGAAGTCGAGAACCACTTGCCACAAAGTCGACTATTGCGTCAGGTCGTGAAGACCGCTGCAGATAAGGCATAAATTGCTTGGATCGCTCGCCAGTCAATTCTATAAAAATGTTGAATATATATTCAATATCGATTCAACACATATCGACCCAATATTAAGTAACATCTTAGATTATAAAGAATATAAAACACGATAATATTTTACAAATTTTTGTTTTTTAACGTAAAATTACACGAACCCTGCACTCGTACGGTTCCGGGATTTTCCGACTTATCGCAATACATTCCGCGTTTTTCTTTTTCCGCTTCAGCCTCAGCAGCTATTAATGCATCGTAGTGAGGAGATCTGTTGTCGTCGTCTTGCCTGTGCCGAACAACTTTAGCCAATCCCTTTTTGATTAGTTGCTCTGCAATATTTTGGTTGGCCACTGTGACTGTTCCGCATGTCTTTTCCGGGAATTGATCAGATTTGGGCTAAAAACAGTGGTAACTTGACGCATAAATACAATTTGCGCAGTGTGTTATACCTGGATATAGTCGATGGTCACACTGACGCGTTTTCCAATCAGACGCTTTCGCAAATACTCACGTGCCTAAACCATTCTTTTATATCATCCAGAATAGTAAGGAATACCTCAAACATGAAAGGAATGTCATAAAGTGGCCGGAATTGACGATTTACAGCACCGGTTTCAGGGCCGCCGCCTTCCTTCCTAAAATACAATAACTCCGATGTATACCCAAATTAAGTCGAAGCATAAAATGTTAAAAGTAAATAATCGATTACCTTGGTGGACGAAGAGACGAAAAGAAAATTTTTTGTTGCTCGCCATTATCCTTTTCAACAACTATGGAATCACCAAGAAGAATTTCGACAACCTTGGCAGAGAAAGAATTTTTACCAGTCGTTACAGGACCAGAATAATTCCTCCAAAGGCGAAGTTTGCGCTCCTTGGCGTACCTAAAAGCATTCTTTGCATATTTTTACAGTGACGTGGAAGCTACCTTTCAGCTTCTCGCAACGGAAGTGGGCCACCAGTTGCAGTCGCGAGTGACCACTCAACGACTTTTGCAAATCCCTCTTTAAGAAGAAATTCCGCAATATTTCCGCGAGGATGAAGCACAGTTCCAATGAAATTTTGATTGGATGTGCTTTCTAGCACCACCTATAATGATAGATATGAAACTCAGTAAATCATTATAAATGAATAAACCTTGACATATCGTTGCAACAGACGTGTCTCCACAAAGAATTTGGCCTCTTCGCCGTATTCCTCCGGCTTTCCTTCAGTTCCTGCACGAACACCAGGTGCCTAGATATATAATTGATTTTGAGTTAAACTTAATTTATAAAATTTGAATATTTGCACGGCTTATTTTCGACTGCCTCAGGTTAAAAATTTTCAGCATGCTACATGTCTAAAAACACAGATGCTATTTGACCAAGCGTTGTTTTATTCACATCATAGGCAATGGTATTTAGACAAATGTTTTTATGTTTGAGATACAGATTGCAACAAGTGTATAGTATTGCACCGAAAATTATTCTTAAATATAACATTATTTTGATGTACATAAATTTCATCGTAAAAGAACGTAGTTGGTTAACACTTCCATGGCCGAGCGTGCCAAAGGGCTTATTTTGTAGAGAATTTTGTGCTGATTAATAATAAAAAAAGAAAATTTGAAAAAAAGTACTCTTTGACCCCTAACGGGGCTTTTTCCGAAAACCACTTTTTTCGTCAGAATTTTCGAGGTGCCTGTGTTTGAGGGCCTTTATCTTTTGTTCTTCCAACAGGAGCCTAGCCATGTTTTATATCAGTAGAAAGCCCATCACTTGGGCTACAAGAATACACCAAAACATGTTTTGGCTCCCGCCACGAAATTCGAAATTTGGCGGGAAATTCAAAATCTTTAAAAATTTTTTTCGTATAAATCTCCCATAGCCGGTTTTCGGCGTTCCAAGCAGTTTCCGAACGAGATTTTTGGCCCTATAAGGTTTTCGACCACGCTGAACACAATTCTGATGTCAGTTTTGGCATTCAGCATACTGTAGTACCAGTTTCTGGCGTTCTGCCCACTTTGGCTTCTTTGGGGGTTTTCGCCCGAAATTTTACACCTAAGGGGTTTTCGAGTGCGCTGAAATCAAATCTGAGATCAGTTTTCACGCAAAGCGCCAAAATTTGGCGTTATTCTGGCGTTCTGCCCAAAAACGCCAAAGACGGAAACCGCTAATAATCGAGGTTTCGACGAAATTTCGAATTTCGTGGCGGGACCCAAAACATGTTTTGGTGTATTCTTGTAGCCCAAGTGATGGGCTTTCTACTGATATAAAACTCCTGTTGGAAGAACAAAAGATACAGGCCCTCAAACACAGGCACCTCTAAAAATTCTGACGAAAAAAGTGGTTTTCGGAAAAAGCCCCGTTAGGGGTCAAAGAGTACTTTTTTTCAAATTTTCTTTTTTTATTATTAATCAGCACAAAATTCTCTACAAAATAAGCCCTTTGGCACGCTCGGCCATGGAAGTGTTAATAATATTGTGACCAACTATAAATAAATTTACCTTAACACCGCTAAGCACGATTGTAATATACTCGAAATTCGGAAGAAGGAAAAGTCGAATAGTATTTGCATCGCGAACCTGTATAAGACTTTGACAGTAAACTAAAGACTACAATGATAAATTTAGTCAACCTGCTCCACAACGGCATCAACTTGGCTTTGTTTATACTGCGCCACTAGGCTTCGTGGATCTTCGATATTCCATTTGATATTTCGCACGTGTTTTGACGAATCGTCGCCAGACCATCGCCCTTTCTTTGAGGATTTGGCCTGTTCTTGCAAATCCAGTAACTTTTGAGTGTAGTCACTAAAATATATCGAATTTTACAATTTTCAATAAAGTATTCCTATAACTCTTACTCTGCTTGCTTTCCAGGTCTGACCTATACCGATACAAATTACAATAACTTGAAAATTTTTAATATAAATGATTACCTCTAGCCAACCTTCCGCAACGCCGTTTTCTGCCACATTTTCAGCGTCATGGATGCCTGAAGTAATGAGCATAGTTAAAGAACAGCAACATCGTAACAAATACCAGTTCCACCAAGATAAATGCGACCGTGTTCCTAAAAATATTAAAAGTTACTTAGACGAAATGTAAATAATAGTTGGGATTTTGCGAAAATAATAAATATAATGAATAATTTTTTGCAATCTTGAACTATGGATTCACTATTTTACATGAAATCATGGCCTTTCGGTAATGACCAAATAAAGGACGACGATGTATGTTCAAAAGATATAAAAATTTTCTACATTTATTGCTGAGTATACACGATCAATAAAATGGAAAATCACAAGAATTCTCTTCACTCTAGTTATACCATTCTATGAAAAGTTTAATGATAGCCTACCCGTCCAGACGTAGCCATGAAATCTCGGACGAAAGCCACAGATTTGCCAACAATTTTCTTTCGTAACCATTCGCGAGCCTCCCACGCATAAGGCTAAAACTACATTCGTGATCAAGGTTGAATGTGATTAGTATTTTTCTACCTCATCAGCAGATGCCTCACTCGAGTCGTCCACAGGTCTTCTAGCAAGTCTTGGAGCAGTCACATTGGATAAATAGACCGTCAGCTCTTTCGGGGGTCCATTTGACGCGGGCGGTCCCTGAAGTACGATCGCGTCTCCACTCAAGACCTGAAAATAATTTATAAATAATTGTATGTAATAAAATTAACTATTTTAATATCTAAAAAGTTATGCATGTTAATTTTTCCAGAATATACTGCACATTTTCGGACGTTTCTTAATATAAATTTTGTAACAGTAAATTCGATGGCTATATCACATACTAAAATATTTTTTACAAAATAAAATAATTATTAAAGGGGGCCTAAATTTTGTGTCTTGATAAGTTTAGGAATACAACGAACCTGTTTTACAAGGCCTCGCTTGATGGTTTGCGATGGCTGGCTGGGAGCAGTGGTGGTGTCAGTCATATTTTGTCTAAAAGAAGAAAATACAACTTTCAGAAATAAAATAAGAAAGATCTTAGCAAAGATAGATATAGAATTGTTCTGCAAGCAATGGGAAAGGTGTATGTGAACAGTAGGCAGACTGCCATTTATGCAGGGTTTTCGTGGTGGGACAGGAGACTGGTTTGAGACTATGTTTTTAAGGAATTTGAAAATAGTTTGAGAAAACTTGATTCTAAGCGAAATAAAGAGATTGGAATTTGTTTCTTTGAGTGATATTTTTCGTCGCTTAACATGTAGCTATCTACCTCTAGTTACTTAACCGTTAGCTAAGAAATTTAACTCAAACGTTACATAGGAAATAGCTGACTCTATCCTATTAATGGCGTGTACATTTTTTTGGCGAAAAAAACCATAGGGGGGACCCTATGGTTTGAAAAATCATTTTTCTGAAAAATTTTGCTAAAAAATCAATAGAGTCCCCCCTATGGTTTTTTAGCAAAAAATTTTTTAAAGAATTTTTTTGACGAAAAAAACCATAGGGGGACCCTATGGTTTGAAAAATCATTTTTCTGAAAAATTTTGCTAAAAATCAATAGGGTCCCCCCTATGGTTTTTTTCGTCAAAAAAATGTACACGCCATTAATAGGATAGAGCCAAATAGCTAATACCACATGTGAAGTGCGAAAAATATGAAACAACATTTTACTGAGCATTTGCCATATTTTACCTTCGCAAATTTGGTTATATCACGTTATATTCGTTTTCCTGAGTGCTAACTATCTTATACCATAGGCATTTTTGGGTGCATAGTAGGTACTTAATGAATTAGGAAGTCGGAAAGATCCCCACATTTCGTCGAGAATCTTCAGCACTTTACGAAAAGATCAATAAAAAATTTAGAAATTATTGAGATCGGATGTAGCTGCATTTTACATAACTTTATTAATTACTTTTCGATTGATAGATTACAATTCGATTGTCCTGCTCATCGGTCCTAATTATAGTAATGTCAAACATATATATTACCGAACCGCCTACCAATGGCAAGGTATGCTTGAATACAACCCTGGGAGACATTGAAATTGAACTATGGAGCAAAGAGTGCCCTCAGACATGCCGCAACTTTATCCAATTATGCATGGAAGGCTATTATGACGGATGTATATTTCACCGATTAGTCAAAGATTTCATAGGTAGCTTGTTAAACTTAGACTTTTCTTTATCGAAATTTTTAGTTCAAACCGGCGATCCAACAGGCACTGGACATGGTGGTGAGTCGATATATGGCGACTACTTTAAGGTTTGCATTTTATTTCTAAATATGTTTGAAAACTTTAATTATTGAAAGGAAAATGTTGTATTTATAAATTTCAGAATAGAATTTTAAATTAATTTGAGATGTTTAACCTGTGACGTTTAACTAGCATTTCCAAGGGCGTCATTTGAACTACAATTGTTCCTTTAAGAGTGAATTTCACCAGAGGCTCAAATTCAATCGGAGAGGGCTTTTAGGAATGGCCGGAGAGAAGAAAGATCAAAACGGTTCACAATTCTTTTTCACTCTCGGTATAGCAATAATTTTTGTTTGTTTACAGAATTTATTATTTTAGGACCTACGAATGAATTGACCGGTAAACATACTCTCTTTGGAAAAATTGAGGGCAAAACACTCTACAACATGTTACGGTAAGCCCATTAGAGTACAAAATTTGCTACTAATTGGAGTTGATACGGGAATAGTTATTTAAAAAGATATTAAAAGATTAAGATAAAATATCCCTGAAAATTTCGAGGTCAGTGTGAAGTGCTAAAGTATTCCGTAGCCCAAAAACAGATGCCCTGTAAAAGATATATTGATATAAACGGAAAATGTGCCTAATTTACTTTATATATCATTGAGTATATTTACAATTAAGGTGCTCAATTTTTACAGGCTAAACGAATATCACGACGTTGATGCGAATGAACGTCCAACTTATGTGAACAAAATTACTGGTGCAAAAATATTGTCAAATCCTTTCCCAGACATTAAACCACGAAGAGATCGGGAACGTGAAAGTAAAGAGGCGAGGCGAGAGAGGAAGAAGGATAAAGAACCTACTAAAGTAATCACAAAGCAAACAAACTTGCTTAGTTTTGGAGATGAGGCCGAGGAAGATGAACAAGAAATCGAAGCAATAAACAAGGTTTAAATAAATCTTGCTTAGTTATTAGTAACAGTTATATCAGTTTCAGAAAATTAAGTCGAAAAGTGCCCATGATGTTCTCGAAGATGAGGTGCTGAGCAAGGATGCTGCCGTAAAACCTGACGAACTTGGGGTTTATGAAGAGGTAGTTTATTAAGGGAAAACACTAAGATGGGGAGGGGTGCAGATTGGGGGTACTAGGTTGGGGGTACAAACTTGGGGGTGTACCAGGTTGGGGGTGCAAATTGAGTGCAACATGCAAATGCTAATGTGGTGTGGTACGCAGGAAATTTGCTCTACGAAATTGTATTTTTCTCTAACACTCTCTCACCCTTAGGCTGCTGTACAGACTCCCGAACTTAGGCTTGGGGCTTTAGGCGCTGTGGCCCATTAGGCGCTGTGCACGCACCAATCGGACTTAGGATTAGGCCCCCCGTTAGGCGAACAGGCCCATTAGGCGCTGTGGCCCCTTAGGCGCCATATTTGGGTTGCGCGAGAGTATCCCCAACTTGGTACCTCCCCAAATTGGTACCCCCAACTTGGTACCTTAAAAGCGTCATGTACCAATTTGGGGGGGGGTTGGTTTCGAGATCTCCCTTATATGGGCTGGTCACGCGGGGGGTCCCAAAGGCAAAGTTGCTTGGAATGACCTTATAAGAAACTTTGCCTTTGGGACCCCCGCGCGACCAGCCCATATAAGGGAGATCTCGAAACCAACCCCCCCCCCAAATTGGTACATGACGCTTTTAAGGTACCAAGTTGGGGGGTACCAATTTGGGGAGGTACCAAGTTGGGGATAGAGGTTAGGCTTAGGCTGTGTAATTCTCTGCTGTAGCAGGGTAGAGAACACAATCCAGGTCCACACAACATGATTTTTGATTACTTGAATGCACAAACCCCCCCCCCCCATCCTGGTACACGCCCAAGTTTGTACCCCCAACCTAGTACCCCCAATCTGCACCCCCCCCCATCAGCGTATTTCTCCGTTTATTAACCTTTGATGAATATATTATTGTTATTATTATATATTATTGTTTCAGGATGAAACAGATAAAAATGATCGTCTTGACCGAGTGAAGGAAAGGCTGAAGGCTAAAAAAAGAAAAGTCGACTTCGACGAACCTGCCGATGATGATGATCTGGAGAAAATGATCGATGAAGAAAAGGAATTTATGAAGAAGGCAGAATTGTGAGAATTATTAGCAAAATTGGAAGCATTTGTAACTGCGTTTATATAGGGAGAAAGCACAGGAGGAGCTCAGACAGCTTCAGAAGGATTACAAAAAAGCCACACGAGTACCAAAGGAACCAACAGTTGTGGACGGTAATTTGTGCTCATTAACCCAACTCATGAAGTAACTTTAATGTTTAGAGGACGCGACAGCTACGGAAGGAATGAAGTCATACAAGAAAATGAAGCTAAAGTTTAAATCGGGCTCAAAAGGAATCGTTAAAAGTGTGAATCCAAAACGTGAAGAACAGGTACTTAGAAACCTTCGTATTAATACTTTTGACTGCAAAACAACCACTTTAGACAATGAGTCTACTGGAACGGTTCCAAACCAAGTTGAATAGAGCATCAGTGCAAGGAATTCTCTTGGATAAGAAAGTCGACATGAGCGATATCCGAACGCAGGAAGAGATTATTATGGCCACATCTGAAGATCAAGGCAAAATTGATCTGGGTATGTTTTGAAAAATTTACAAATTTAGTGTCCTTAAAGAAGAGTTAAAATAGCATTATAGAGCATGATTGATATGGGCCTTGGTCAGGTACGGAAATAACAAAATATATGCTCGAAAAAAATCTGGCTGTATTCCAGATATGTCAAATTTTAAGGTTATGCAACTACCAATCAATACCATTTGTGCTTTAATTTAATCGGAACGCCTTCATTCAACCTTAAGGTTAAATAGAAAGTTTTGGTGTAATTGCATTTTAGAAATTCTTCTCATGAATTTCGGTTTTAGTTTGAATTGCATTTTATTATAATTTGAGATAAAAAATATTTTCACAAAGCTACGATTAATTTTATTCTGGGCAATTCTAAGGGCCGAATTTGTTTAGAACCACTTATTCACTGGTGTATTCCTGAGGGGGCCGTATTCCGTAGACTGACCCCTTACAGCTATAGAAAAACGTTTTATTCCAAATAATATAATTGGAATTCCTGGCTCAATGTTAATCTTTTCGTGGCATTGTTGTGCCGAATTAGCCAAATAAATGTATTTGTCTTAGACGCAAATGACGTCGAAGGAGAGGAATGGATGGTTCACCAGCTAGTAGCACCCGTGGAAACCACGACTAATGAACAAAACAAGAGCTTGGGAATCACAGGTGTGTCTAAAGCAAGGGACGCAAATATGAAAGATACAGACGATGATTGGTATCCAATTGATGACCCAAGAAACAGGATGAATATCAGAAAACGAGAAAAAGACATCGAATGAAAATCATAAACCTCGTCATACGAAAGATAAATTATTCCTTTTTATGTTAATTGTGTAGCCAATAATATATGATCTCTTTATTAACTCTGCGTATATCAGTTATGACTGTTAAAGCAATTAAATGACTTTGAAAATGCATTTTTATAATACAAGTTAGTCCACACGGACGTTAATTAAGTATTTGCAACAGTGAGTGAGAAGTTGTCTTCCATTCAAGTTTTTTTGGGTCGCACTTCTATAATTTGGGAGTTAAAATGATAAATAAAAACAATGAAAAATAGAATACCTTGTATAGATGTCCAGCCCGTATTGTGCCTCGTCCTAAAAGGTAAAGTACATTTATAATACCTGTTAATTATAATGCATGTACTTACAGGGAATTCCAGATTGATGGTCACCTCGTCGCCTCGAATTGAGGTGTGACAGCACATTTGTAAATTCCTATCATCCGTGCCCTAAATGTTGGAAATGTTATCGCGTTTTTTATAAACTCCGTACATTTTTATGTAGACAAGCGACAAACTCTGCCATTGGTTTTAGCATCCTGAAATATACAAACGAATTATTTGTATTACTAGTGTATTTCTTACTTGAATTTTAACTCGCAATACTGATCACAATTGATTATGGCATCCTCGTGCGTTATCGGAATGAGCCCAAAAAGGCGATATGCTTTGGCGGGACCCCATCTAAAGTAAAAAGTACGTACTGCCTCTCAGGAAATTTTATGTCCGATTGCACCATTCATAGCTTTCGCGCCATGTGGTCAGAACGCCAACATTCTAACCGTCTATCACACACTATTTCGTCGCCTTTGCTCTGAAGAGAGAAAAGGCAAGGCAGTGGGCAATAACCGGGCAGACACATAACTTCTCTGCGCTCTGTCTGTCCCTGTAGTCTTTTCTGTGTGCCGCACAATAGCACCAAATCGACCCACAACCAACACAAAGCGCTGTTCTCAGCCAACGTCTTCGGTTTAATTACCCGACTTCCAAAATAACCAAACCTTTTTCAATTTTATAAATAGGCGCGAATTTAAACGTGAATTTGAAATTTGAAATGGCGAGCAATCGGACATAAAATTTCCTGAGAGGCAGTATCATGCTATAATTAGTAGAAATTATATACGGATTTTTATCAAATAATGACACACTGGTCCTCTCTTCCCAACGAAAATGTTTCTGAACTTTATAAAAAGAGCACTTACTCGCCACTTGCGCATTCCGGAAGCGGTACCATTATAACGTTCAAGCTGTCGCAGATGATCTGAAATTAATGTTCTAGCTAATTTATAATCCTTTGCACCTTCTGCAATACCTTGAATTTGCACACACTTTTGAACTTGATCGGCTCCTGAAACAAATACAATAGGTTGACAATTTTAACCAGTTAATAAGATACAAACAAATAAAAAATTTTCAGAATGGGTAGGTAGATCTCGAAATACTTACTCCGGTCAAATAGTGGTCAGCAGAGACGGAGTTTGCGAAAATATCCAAAAGCAGCGGCTTTGTCGACGGGACATGGACCCGAAATATAATTGTGTTCCCCATCATTGACTGCATGACAAACCGCTTCAGATTCAGTCCGTTGACATCGATTTCATCGTTGTCATAGAACCTCAAGTTGTAGTGGAATATCAAGTTAATATCATTGTTCATGGATATCGAAATGGTGGCTGCGCCGGTCAAATCGGTCTAAAATTGGAACTTTGATATTTAGTAAAAGTTAATTAAGAATCGCTCAAACCCTGATTACGGCCGGCAACTTTGGATCAGTGAAACGAAGTCCGTAACGAAAGAACAGAGACCTTACGAAAGGCAATTGCTCGAACTGTCGTAGAGTGATCGGCCTGGGAAGCAGTTGCCATTCTGATTCTTGTGGGAAAAATTCATATATGAATTCCTAAAGCAACGTATTGCATTAGAAAGGTATAATTGAGATCAGAACGACTTACCTCCGGATCTGTGCAGAAATAATGGTCATCATATTCGTAGCGCAGACTTCCCTCCCGACTCACGAACTGCGCTCTTGCTCCTTCTTTGGCATTCCTTTAAAAATATGCACAATAGTATTAGATGGATTAAGAACGGACATTATCCTATCGGAGATTCTGAGTACGGATATTATCAAGTTAACATGCTTTTCAACAAATCCAATGCCAATGTGACAAATTTTATTTAACGATGTGTGTGGTATTTGTTCAAAAGCTTTATAAGGCATATTTGTTGAAAAATGTAAGTGTGCTATGAAAGTAAATCTGAGTATAGCAGATAACTTACACCAAATGTCTCGCTCCCCAATTGCACTGTACGAACCGCCATGAACCGTCTAAAACAGCATTATGGTTGCTGTAAGTCTCTTTTTGAGGAATAACTTGATCAAACCTAGGAAGACTGCATTCCAGGTGTTTCGAAAGCGACTATCTTCAAAATGAATTCCTGGCTGATAACCTGTTAATTCGAGAATGTATTTCTCTAATAAATCCAGAAACTAATATGTACCTGCACTTTTGCTGTATCCTTTGATTACCATACAATGCCTAAAATACGTCATTAAATAGTTACTTTAACACTTCAATAAAGAAATATAATTCATTTAATAGAAAAGGTAATTTTGCTCATGATAAATTAATATTAGGATTTACAATTTTAGCTATTTTTCCTTTATTTTTTAATTATAACTGAAAATTATATGGCCACAAAGGAAATGTTGGTATAATTCAAAAGAAAAGGAATGTAAAGCTATTTTTGCCATAAATATAAAATTGCGAGAATATAATATAGCGAACCTAATAACATATATTAAAAGGTAATGACAGTATTAAACATTTGTAATAGAATAACAAAAATAAAACTCACAGTCCCGCATAGCTACAAAGCCTTTTAAAAAGGACGTGATAGCTCTCAGTTCCATATTTGATCCCCCTCAGTAGGCCCATCGGCGTGTCTTTGTCCAAATCGTTGTCAAAGACCATTACATTCAAATTTTTCACCGTTATCCATCGATAGATTGCTCTAAAATACCAAATTTTTATATGGTAAATTTGCGAAAAATTAGTGAAAACTTGTCATACCTCGCTTTATCAACATCAGATCTCGCCCCTGCGGTGAGGGTACGAATTAAGTCTGTGAATGTGGTGACTTCCTAAAAATAAGTAGTTTATTCAGTTTTCGAGAAAGATTTTTTTACGGATTGTGCAACGCTAACGGCGATCTGATCTATCTGTTCGAAGACGGAAGTGTCGGTGTATATGTGCCGTTTGCTGCATGAGGGAGGTAGTGGAGGGGGTGGGGTTGCTGGGTAGGACGATGGGGCACTGCAACTGCTTGTCTCTTCGTGCTCATAATAGTCGGTTTGCTTAAAATGTTAATTATTTATATAAAGGTCAAATGTTAATATTTGCTAATTAAGCCTGATGCATAGAACGTAAAACTTACACATCGTCAGGAGTATAGGTCAAAATGTTACCGTTAATACTCTTTTCTCTCTTCTTTTTCATATAATCTTATTTTCATTCAAACATAAAAATGATAATACAACTAATCATTGCATTGAGCTAGCATGAAATGAATGCATGATAATTACGGTAAATAAGTGGGTGAGTTGAGTAGAAAGTGGAGAATCACTTCTGTTTTGATAATAATTTCCTATTTTGGTGTTAGCTGTTTCAAGGGCATGCGTCATTACAGGACAACGTCTTAGACCTGATCATTTTTCTTTTAACAGTTCCTTTATTTTTCGACATGCTTAAGTATCAAATTAATGTTCAGAATGTTCAACTGACCTTTTCATGCCGCGCTTGCCGAAACAATTCGAGCATTTCTTTTGCTTGTTGATCAATGAGTTCGGCCGTTTGCAATCTTTCTCTCTCTTTTCTCTTCGATGTGATTGTTTCCAATTTCTTGTCACGTTTTATTGTGAGTTGACGAATTATGTCCTCTTCTTGATTTTTGCCGATATTTCCTTCCTCGTACCTTCGAGCAAAGTCAGTTAAAGCTTTCTCCCATTCTTCCTACAAATATATTATAAGTTGTTTCAAATTAACAGATAACTTTTACACTATTCAGTTTTGCGCAGTTTTATGACTTATTTTGTTCCACATTGTGAATATAACTGTTTCAATAATTTCCAACCTGAGTTTCCTGTTGAAATTCCTGTAATTCCCTTTGCCTGGCTTCACTGAATTTCTCATATAAATCGTCCTCATGTTTCCGGTGCATTAATTCTAATCGCGTTTGGGCATCATAATCAACCTAAAATTTGGTCAATTTTTTGGTGATAAAAAAGACAACAATGTTTACAATGTATTTTGCGCCTTCGTGTTTTATCTTTGGATAGGGCTTCGATACTTGGGTCGCTTTCCTAAAAAAATTTGCCGTTTATTTATTCCATCTCTTGAAATTAATTAAAAAGTCAAAAAACTTACATAGCATGGGCGATTTTTAGGTCATCCAAACCCGCATCTCTTTTCCGGCCGTTCTGGGATTCCAGTGTAGCCAAGCCACTGTCACCATTTGAATGTTTTCCGTTTAGACCGCTATAATAAAAGATGTTACATATTGGGAGTATCGGGGAATATCTCTTTCTGAATTTTCTCTTGATAACTTCGTACTCACTTTCTTTTATGAGTGTCTGTGCGTGTGAGAGGAGGTAGATCGTGAGGATTCGCATTTGGCACATGATTGTTGCAGTAGATTTCCTACAAATAACAGTTCACTTCTGTAATATTAGAGTTCCATAAACACCTGGTCATCGATATTATTGCGATTGTTGCAATAAGTCTTCAAAGCTAGCCTAAAAACAAACTTATTAATATCGTAGATTACTTGATGAACAATTTCATTAAAATAGAGATTTTAAAACCAAAAAAAAAATTAAATTACAAAGAGAAAGCACATTTCTAGTTTCTTATCCAGAAATTTTCTACTTTTAAAATTTGTACATCCAACAATAGCATGAAAATGTTTACCTTGTCCCGCAAATATAGCATTTGAAACATCCATGGTGAAAGAAAGTGGAATCCTTCAAAGGGCCAACTTTATCTGTGGGATATACCGGTTTGCCACAACGATGACACAATTCTTTTACCATCTGCAAATTTTCATCATAAAATCGGTTGAAGTTCTTAGCATTTATGCAAATTTTGATGAGGCTCCATAATTGATTCTTGCGATAACAAAAGATAAGTGAAGAGAGAAGATTCAAACTGAGAGATTGCATTAACCAAAAGTTGCCAAATTAGGTTAGACATTCAGCACTGAAGGCTCGTTATATAGAACTTATTGCAAAAATCTACTCTAACTAAGTCGCATTTCCTAGCTGGTGTCCGTATCCGAAATTGGAACTTTCGCTGCGTTACTCTCCCGGGGTGCATGATAGCTCATTTTGCTCCTCAGGTGATGGCAAGAACGGATTTCCAGGAATTTGGACCCACATTTCCATTTTTGGCCCAAAAATGGCTATTTTTTTCAAAAAGTGACCATTTTTGGCCAACGGGCAGAACTTTCGCTGCGTTACACCTTTCGAGGCGTGTGATACGTCATTTTGCTCCTCAGGTGATGGCAAGAACGGATTTTTAGAAATTTGGACCCACATTTCCATTTCTGGCATAAAAATGGCCATTTTTGTCAAAAAGTGGGCTTTTTTGGGGAATGAGCAGAAATGCTTGGAAAAGGCCCCAAATTTTGCCCCTCTATAGTAAATCGACCCCGCTGAGTCTGAATCCGGGCTTAGAATTTACCTTGGCACCTTTCAGAATGTTCTAGAAGCTTCCATGGGCTTCGAATATAGGCTCCGTATGCGCGGCGAAGCCGCGGCACACCCTTCTCGTCTGCTTTATAAATCACAAAAATCACAAACACCAATTTTAAGTCTGGTAATTATATAAAAATGGATGAGAATTTTAAGCCGGACTCTGTCACAGGCTTCTCCACAGTGATTTCTGTTTATGGGAATATTAATTTCAGAATGACGATTATAACATTTATTTACTTTCTGATCATCGCAATAAACATTTAATTAACTCAAAATATAAAAATGACGATTATTAATCGATTAAATGTCCCGAGCTTTAGACAGATTCACATAACGCTTTATGTACTATTATTTTATTATTGTGAAGATAGAATAGGATAAAATCACAAGGCCAACCTTGAAGGTCCCAAAAATGAGAAAAACTCAAGTTGTTCAGAAAATGGCACTTCAAGATCATAAACGATGTGACATTGCGAACGTCTTTTTCCTAATTCATAAAGGATGCATTTGATTTTTTTGAGTTAAAAGGTAGAAATAAATGAATTCAATATAGAAAAGGGCGCGAAAGTCCTTTGGGCCACTTCAGACTGTCAATAATAACAAAATCCGATACAATGCGAACTGCGCATAAGTGGCGAGAATGGCGTAAAAAGGCTGATGGTGTGACCCAATGCACACTTTTTAGGAAGGAATTCATACTTCTCGAGAGCCGTATCCCGCGCGAGTCAATACTACTCGGCTTTTCAAGCAGTGCCCTCAGCAGTGCTGTGTCAACTCAGCCCACCACCTCATTGACCCACAGAGGTGCGGCGGGATGACCCTGGGAAGGGTCATCCGCTGCCGCTCATACATCAATCAAGAAAACAATTCGAGCGATGGACAGCCAGTCTCTTCCACACTCCATTCCATCATAAAAACAATTGCAACATGAAATATGTCTAGGAAGAACCATGTTTTATTTTTGGGTTCATGAACGAGCATGTTCCATAATTCGGAAGGAAAATGTGGTAATCCGATACAAGAGTACGCTCAAATTTTAGAGATTACTTTTTACATGAAAATCTGATAGGAAGTGAATTTGGTATAAAAATCATTGTTCGCACAAATTTAATGCTGTAAAAAATGCCCAAATTAATGCAAAGAGAAATTTCCAAAAGCGAAAGGCAATTCGAAAGAAAAATTTACACGGTACTATTTTTGGTCGACGATAAAAAGAAAAATTATTCGTGACTCCCAATAGACATAAAACTCAGTGAATGATATCCCCATTAGTGTGGGGCTGGATTATAGTTCTCAGTATATTTTTCACAAAACTTTACAAAAGAAAATCGCAAACAAGGTTATATGGTTAGAACGATTTACTATGATGTTGTTTATGAAAATTTTTGTGAAAAGGGCAACTAAGGCACGTGGAATCAAAAAAGCATATTTTAAGAGAGAATGAGTTTCTTTGCTTTCTCTAAAGCGTTCTCAGCAAATATTTTCCAACAATTTGCAATCTGTAGCGGTAAATAAATAGTATCAATTTCAAATTAAAGTCCTGCCGACATCAAAATATCAATAGAAAAATTCACATCGTACATCGTTCAGATAAGGTAATATTTCAGAAAAGATTCCCGTAGGTTAAAATTTGGACCTAAATAAATGATAGTGCTCTTTTGTATGCAAGAATCAAATATAAAAAAATTTGTTTGTGTGTAACAAGGATATGCGATGATAGAAGTGGGAAATTTCATTGGAGCGTTGCAGCTTTTGTGTTGCATTGCAGCTTTTGTGGGATTCGAAATTATATTAATCGGATAGATTGAAGAGGCATTCGTTTCAAAAAGAAATTGTTGTCGGATCATTGGAATTGAACGCGGCCACTACGGAGTTATGCAACAATAAAAAGCACAACAAGATAAAACACGCAAGTCCTTTCGCTTGCATGGGCCGTTCCCTCGATCAATGCACGCAACAACCAGTTATTGGAGCGGCCTAATCCGGTTAGAGGCTACAGACATGCGCAGCTCTAATCTTTCCATGCCCTAGCCCCTCCAAATGAGCCACCGGAAGACAAACAAATAACACTTGGCTCAAACAAAAATCCGTCACTGTACGTTGGGATTTGTGACACAAATATCGTGTCCATGCACTCTCCACTTAGACTGCTGGCCGGTTCTTCGATCAAATTGAAATGAACTCCAATTCACGGAATAGACAAGTGTTTCGTGGAAATGGGAAATAATAAAGGATTTTCAGGAAAATGTGTGAACAATAAATCGGATTAAATTAAACACGTTTTTGGATAAAATCGTGGAAATGTAACAATCGTTTGCTACTTTAGATGTGGTTCGCCATTGTTATCATAGTTTCGACTCATCAAAAATTTAAAAAAGCATATCATGTCTTAAATGTTCAACAAACCCTAAAAGTGCTGTGGGCTTTATTTTGGCAACAAAAATTACTATTTAAAATTGAAGAATCGGAAAATGTGTTGGAATGAATGTAAAAGTACAATACAATGTACTACTCAAGTAATAATTTTGGTCTACTACATGGGAATGGTGGTTGGATCAGTCAATAATCTGGTGGATCGCCCCAAAATAGAAGATTATTATTGAAGAAAGGTGATCTCCAGAGAGCGGACATTATTATATGTTGGGCTGTGAGGAAGAATAATGGTGTATATATAGTAGTATATGTTACAGGAAATGTGAAGAGTGTTTCCGCCTTTTGCATCTCGCTGCGGCTCATTCTTCCTTCAACGCAGAGTGATATTGTCAATTGATTCCATATTACATTACAACTTTGAATTACCGTTAAAATGAGCGCTCTTTAAAACTTCTTGTTTATAAGGACCATAACGACGAAAAGGTGTGCTATAAGGTTTTATGGTGTACAAAAGTGGGAAAAAATTAAAATTTGTGTCGGATATATTTCGGAAAAAATTAACAACAATTTCGAATTTTCAAAAAACTCCGGTTCTGGAGCCGAAGAAACATGAAAATAATAATGACGCAAAAAGATCGTAACATAAATAATATCGCAAATAAATCGTAAAATTATTCGATATATAATTTAAGCTCAAAAAAAAGATATTACGATTTTATTCAAATTTTGAGGATATTGACATCAAAATATATGTGGAAAGCTGCTTATGTATTTAGATTATGTAAGGCATTTCAATTATAGGAAAATAAGAAACATCGAACATAATATATAATATTATTATACTGTTAATGGAAGTACATAAACAAGTGAATTTAGGATACACATTTTAATTTTATCAAAAATGTGATGAATGCAATAGCCAAAAATGAAAATACAAAATAATAATTCACACAGTCAGCTGTGGGTCACACTTGCGTTAGTTTGTATTGGTCAAGCAAAGCACGCTATGACTCATTCATTTCAGTCGCCGCTGTCGTCGTCATTCATCATCTGTCAGTGGGCATTCCCAACTCTGATTGCATGCATGCGCAGGGAAGTTTCCATCAAAACGAAGAGAAAAAGGAGAACGATCGGATGGATTCTGTGAGCGGGAAATAAATTAGCTAGGACGTAATGGGGGGATGTGAGACGATCCAGTCTTTCATCTGGGAAAGTTATTTGTAGGCATAATTCGGGAGTTATGGATTAGACCATTATTTTAACCAGATTTTCTGAGAAACTGCTAATCAGGGATTATAAAATTGTATGATTTTTGCGTAGTTTTATTCAAAACAAGTAATCTCATCGTTCAAAAGGTGAACTCTATGATGAACTGTAATTAAGAATGAAGAGAGTTTATGGCCAACAAAAAACCATAGTTGCATATATTAGAAGTTCAAAAAGTACGCTGTACAATATAACGTAAAAGTTGATAGCTGGCTGTAACGATGATGACATATGAAATAAAGGATCAGTATCTAGCTATTCCATTTATACTCTATAGCACTCCCAACAATTTTTTCGGGAATTTAGCCAACGATTCAAAATCGGTGAGAAATTTGTGCATCGAAGCGAAAACAAAATTAAATATTCACGTTTGTTGATCGACAGATGACAGGGCCGAATTACCGATATGTGATCATGATTTAAGAGGAAAATAAGGGGCGACCTAGGATACCCCGTCAAGATTCATAATCGATTTAATCGCAAGTCAAAACACTATCCACACCCCAACCGGTCCTTCACCTGAGTGAGTCAATAAGTAAATCGAGTGAGAAATTTGAAGCGATGACAAATTATGTGTTGGATGAACTTCAAGGAAGCATCATAAAACAGGAAAATAAGTTACCGGTAAGAAAAGGTAGGGAGCCATCTGACGCGTGGGTTGACGTTTCTACCAGATTCTCGTTGGAAAATCTAAAGATTAACCATAAATGGCAATACAAGTTATGAAAATCTGCAGGATTAATTGAAGGTAATACTGTACATAATCCATATATATTAGATATTTACTTTTGGGTTTATAATCTCATTAATTTTTTCGTACTCGTTTGTTCAAATATCCTGAAACAATACGGGACAACTTTTGGGAATAAAATTTTGTGAATTCCATAATAAAAATAATTTCGTATATAAATAAGGTAAAGTTTCAATGAAGGAAACGGTTTATATGATGTTTGGGTCAATAGTGATATATCGGTCTAACATTCCTCGGATTTAGGATAAATTTAGAAAACGTTTCAAAGTTTCAAAGAAATCTCTTATTAGAAAATGTCAAAATATTATATAATAATTTAATAAACTAAAATTTTTCTATCTACCAGGAAAACAAAAAAATCAACTGTAAGTAAAATTACAAATTGCAATTGTACATAAAGAAAATGAGACCATCAGGAACAAGATCGGATAGAGAGTGATATCCGAAGCATTAACAAGCTTCAAGGAATATAAAACGGCTATGAAACGAGAAACATTTTTCTCTGTGATATCATTTTCTCTGTGATATCCTCGCATAAATCGGGAATTTGGGTCAATCAACAGGGGCTTGATTATATTTTGGAAAATAATCCCACACGGTGAAAAACAATCGTTAACCCGGAATGTACGATCAAATCTATGAGCGAAGGGGACGACTTACAAGAAAAATTGCTATTTTATCGGTGCAAAGGACAAAATGGGCAAGGCAAAGAGGGGAGAAAGCTGTTCCATACAAGAGGATTAAGCCACGCTTACAAAAAAGTCGTAGAGCAAGGGAAACACCTCAAGGATGGACAAACAAATGAATAAAATAAACCTATTTGAATAAATGTCCGTCGCGTGATTCAGCCAAAGTCGGGGCCGATTTCGCCTCCACCTTTCGCGTCCCACCCCGTCGTTAAATACAAAGTCCCATCGATAAAACCATAAAAACAGGTGTGCGAGACGTTGCAAAACAGCCGCAATAGGAATGCTGGCAAGATTAACCGGTTGACAGCCAATAAAATGACTTTTATACAGAGCAAGAATCGAAGCTGTAAATAAACACGTAAAGGGAAACTCAAACATACATGAAAAGATGAAGATATGTAAACGAGATAGTCCAGGTATCGTTATAATGAGGCAATAGTAAAGTTTACGTAACTGCTTGCCAAAATAGATACGGCAAAAAGTTTGGAGAAAATATTCGCGCGGGGAACTGAAAATCCTAAGAAATCGATGCAAAAACGACTCTCCTTCACTCAAAACGGGAAGAATTACAGTGCCTCCGAATAACAGTCGATGGCCGCCATCGCCAGGCATGGATTGGGTGATTTATGAGACAGGTCTCCAAGGCAATGACCTCGCATTCGGTGCTTTTGGGCAGGTATAACTGGCTTCCTTCCAAACAGGGCCACCCTCAATAATCGAAATCAAAACAGATGGGAAAGAATTTTCATCAAATGTTAGATTGGAACATCTAATGTTTCGTTTTGGTTCATATGAAATTCTTCATTATAAGTGATGTTAAATAATGCAGGACACACAGTCCTGCATGACATAGGTTCATTAATTATTTAAATATTTTTCCTTTCTCAAGCTCATTTTTTAAAGTTGTAGATATGTAATTATCTTGGAAAAAATTGTTAGATAAAATTTATTTCCGTGGATTCTGAAAATTAATAAAAATTACGAAAAAAAGTTCGCATCAGTAATATGAGCACATTCAAATGTTAACGTAAAATATTTTCAAACCACGCAAAGCAGAATGGTTTAATGAAATATTTGTGTTAAATTTGCGTTTATGAAAAGTTTGATGCAAATGCCGAAAAAGAGTGCAAGATGTAATTGAGCCATACATTCTTCTCTTCGTTCTTCGTTGCAGCAGCGTTTCATGTCAGCAACTTGACAGCAAACTGTGATGCGGTGACCCGCTCGCTGCTTTCATCTTTTCCTGTACCTCTTCTAAAAGCGCTTGCGGAATTATTCCCTTATTGGGAGCAGCGTTCGTTCCATCACTGCGATTGCTCACAACACATCAAAGCCAAGCCAAAATCGGCCATTAGGAGCTACTGGAAGATCGGTAGACAGAACAGGTTCTTTTAATTTGTGGTAGTGAAAGCGAAAGCGCGGGCACACTCCATAAGTCGTCGCAGGTGCGCACAGCTTTAATCTGCTACTCTCCGACTTTCCCTTTCCTAATATTAAGAGTCAGAAATTCCATACGCATGAGTCCTCAGAAATTGCAATAATGCACTGGGGGAGTGAGTTATTGTATGTAAATTTTGCATGAAAGAATTTGAATAAAATTTTTATTGCCCAACTTCGATGTGAATTCGAGCGGCATTTGCTTTGAGTGAGAGTTGGAAATGCTTTTAACAAGGTGCGGTGTTTGTCCTTCGGTATCAATTTGATTTTATCTGGCAAGCAGTGAAAACAACGTTTTGCCCACGCAAGCATGAAGATCTAAGAGAAGATAAATCGTGAAGTCATTCCATACAATGCCTTCTTGGTAAATTCGTGCAATAATAATTCATATACACAAGGGAATGGAAAATGTTACCTTTATTGTGTAATGCAAACATGTAAAATCACATAAAATAGATTGTTAATGTAGAGTAGAAGAAGAATGTTTGGCACACAAAAGGGTGTTGTAATCGTTGCGAAGTCGGAGTGCCTAGAAAATGCAAAATTTATTCCACCTACTCTAGTAAAAATTTGAACAGACCTGCTGTTTCAAAGGTTCGTAGTCATTTTTAGCGATTTGCGCATCCAGTTTCAGTTTCAACGCCAATCGTTCATCTTCAGCAACTTCGACTCGTCTCTTAAGTTCTTTTAACTGAACAAATACATATTTTAAATATGTTACGACACATCCAAAAACCTTGGGATAAAGTGCGCTCTGGCTCAGCAATCTCTCCACAGACTCGACTTGTTGTGCAATCTGGCTGTTTTCTGCTTCCTTTTCTGCGTACTGTTTTCGTAAATTGCTACGTTGTTCCTCCAATACCTTGAATTTAACCTTTTATACTTTTCGGTGGAAAAACGCTAGCGGTAATTTTACTTTTCGTTTATCGTCCATTTGTTCCCTCATTTGTTCTTGATTGTCAAAATTTTCAAGACTCTGTTCTATTTCCACCTGCTTACGTTGCATGGCATCTAGCTCAGTATGTAGACGAGATTCAGTCATTTGTAGAGAAATTAGCTCTTCTTCGAGGCGAACATGCACTGAAAGAAAACACATTTATCGTCACGTTTGAAGCGTTGCCACGTTCTGGCTTCATTTTTGATGGCATTTTACTCATTTTAGCGAACGTTTATTTAAAATGGTACAATAAGTAATTAATACGTACAATCCTGTAATTCCGATGCACTTGCGCCGGGATTTGATAATGAGTTTGAAAATATCGACTCGTCCAGGCCTAAATATGTAATTTAGATTTTGAACATGTATGATTAAAATACCCGTAATGTTTGCAGTGATTTCAGTATGTCGACAATTTAAAGACATTAAGTTTAGCAGTCTGACAATTTCAGTTGAAAGTTCGTTGATCCGGCCCTCGACTTCGGCATCCAGAGTGTTGAATTGATCAAGAAAGGTGTCCATATATGCGTCTCTGTAAACAATAAAATTTCATGTATTTTCGCTGAAATGTACTTTCCGTTACCTATTCTTCAATTCACGAAATCGTTCGCTTTTATCAACCGCAAGTATTTCAAATTCGTTCTGAAACTCCCGAAACTCCTCCTGGGCTTGGGTTATTCGTTCATTCATTTCCTGTAACCTAAACAATACATTTATTTATTCGCTCTCGCGTAGCATGATAGATATTCCAAACCAAAGTCGGTCCTAATTAAAAATGACCTACTGTGTCTGCATGTGTGCAATCTCCTCGTTATCTTTCTGGATGCGCTGAATAAGGTTCTGACGCTGTTCTTCCGGTGGTTCCTCTGATCGCAACTCTTTCATGATAGAGTTTCGTTTTTCCTCCAACTCGTTGATCTGCTCTTCGAGCACCACTAAATACTAACGACATTATTTCAAAAGTATTTAACTGTGCAACGATAAATAAAATATATAATTATACTTTGGAGTTCTTACAAGCGCAAATCGTAATGTAAAATTTTTGCTAAAGCTTTAATTCCATTACACAACAAATCCAATTATATTTTTATTTCAAGATTAAATGACTTGTCCAAAACTTACTTGCTTGTTGTTTCAAAGACGAATTGGCTAACGCTAGATCCAATTCTTCTTTGGTTTTGTTCAATTCGTCTAACTCTCGATGCTTTTCCTCCAAAGATTGTCGCAACTCTTCAGTTTCGGTTTGTACTCGTTCAAATTCGCCTTTTAATCCACGATCCTAAATCCATGAAATACATTATAATCAATACATTTTTACAGCATACGAGACTGTTAATCAATTCGGCATTTTGAACTTTTGCTGCATGAATATTTCCCTCCAATTGTCGTATAAAATCCTCCTTTTCTTGGCGTTCTTTGAAGAGATCTTCAACTGCTCCCGTTAATTCGTTATTTGCTTTTTCCGCCTCAGCCACTTCGAATTCCAAATCTTAAATATGAAAATTTTTGCTGGCGACATTATTCGTCCCATTGTTTTAACTTATTCTTTCTGCGTTCCAAAAAAGTAAGTCTCCCTAACTAATATTTCAGTGGTGATTAGATGGGTAATGTGAACATGCTTTAGCCCCGGTAGATTTGTGTGACTTTGGCCTTTTTGGAAGCCTTTTTTGCACGCGGAGGTTTTCGAGTGCGGGGAATCCGAATCCGGGTAAAAAGATTCCAAGGGTACCCGGATTACAATGTTTTTTTCGATTTCAAACAACCATTCGAGGGCCGAAGGCCCGAGGATATCGATGGCCGGAGGCTGACAAGTGCCGCAGGCCCGAGGTACTAGAAGAGGTTACCGAGGGCAGCATTCCTGAGGCTGGCATCGGCCGCAGGCCTGAGCTTAATAATGAAGTCACCGCATAGTCTGGCGTAGTTAGACTGGATCCTCTAGTTATTTATTATTTAAGAATTTACTCCAGAATTTAAACGACTTAATGCCATGTCGTTTTATAATAAGTAAAATCAGTTTCGTTTTCCTGGAAAAAAATCGGCTAAACGGTTAGTTTCACATAGTTACCCCGTAGATCCGAGTTTGTGTTCAGCCGATCGATTATCTAAAAATCACCTTTATTTCAAGTCCTGACAAATGGGAAAATTCAATCTCAAGTAAATTTTTACGCTATAAGTGTTCCTTAAGAATTTTGCTCTAAGTGGTGTCTGTTATTCTTTCATAAAAATATATATTTAGGTTTTACAAATTTGCCTTGCTTAACCTTTTTGCGACTATTTACACAATTTTTCGATAAAAAGTGATATTTATGACAAAAATTGGATTTTTTACCAGTTGCATATCAAGCGAAAGCCCGAAAATAGAGACAATGAAAGTCGATAGCATTTTTCTTTTACAATTGTTTTTACCCTCGTAAAATATTTCAATTAGTGCGATTATGTTCAATTTAGACACAAAATAGAGCGAATGTCTGCATTAAGTGGCCGATATAAGTGTTCCGCTTTAAGTGAAATTCGCTCTAAGTTCGATCTGTTCACAGAAAACTGGCAATATTTACCAAATTCAAGTCAGAAAGCTCTCCTTGCAACTCTTTAAGCTCATTCGCTTGTTCTTCAGCCCTAAATATATTAGGGTATTATATATTAGGCTATTAAACTTAGCAAAATAAGTATGAAATTTACCTTTGTTCGTAGAAGAGAAGATTTTGCTGGCCTTTTTCAGTCTTGTCCAATTCACTTAGTAAACTGGAAATCTCGTCTTCCAGTGATTGTAAGTGGTTGTTCAACAGAGCGATATAGTAGGTCTTGTCCAATACCTGCCTGTTTCCACCTATTGCCGCTTAAAACAAAAGATATAAATTGTCGCAATGAAAAGCTCTAAAACAACCAACTTCCCATACGGCTCTGAGTTCGCACACCAGTTAGGCCTTAAAATTGTCTGAGTAATGTCGCATTTTGGTGCAAGTCAAAAAATTTGACATGAAAGTAAAAGGTACCTTGCTGTGTGACGGGGCGATGCATTCCGGTACCAGGCGGCGGATTTGCGTAAGCAGCTATTGGGGTAACCATCCCAGTGCCCGGTCTTGCGGCCATACCGCCTGCAGATGAGCGTAAACCACTGCGAGAATTTGTTCGAAAACCCTACAAAAATAACAAATAGAACGGTCTATGTTTTTCAACTTACCATTGCCGATCCAGGAGCCATAGTGCCGCTCCGAGACACTAGAATTAGATTTTATAGGACATAGATTTTGACATTATGCACAATTTCTTTATTTGTGTACTTTCCGACGTTAAGGAATAAGAGAATAAAAAAGAATTTCAATGCAAAACATTTTGCGCAAAAAAATATGGAACCATTTCAGATGGCTTACCAGTTCTGTCTCCAAATGGGACACTGATTGCCGCAACCTCGTCACCAACGGTTTCAGCCCCCAGTCGACTTGGTGGACGAGGCAGGGCCGGTCTCTCGCCATCTGAAATGGTTTATTACCATATAAGTAATCGTGTTGCTGTATACCTGT
The DNA here is from genome assembly GCA_022814885.1 of Ditylenchus destructor. Lineage (NCBI taxonomy): Eukaryota > Metazoa > Nematoda > Chromadorea > Rhabditida > Anguinidae > Ditylenchus > Ditylenchus destructor. The sequence goes on from JAKKPZ010000006.1 coordinate 799,797, forward strand.
TATTTTTATTAACTTTTTTCATGTGACATCTGTTGTAAAATATTGTAACTTTTTAACTACGATGAAGGATTGTGATAAAGGTTTTTCATAGATTGTATTCAAATTGGTGAACTAATTTGGTGACTTTTGATACCAAAGAAATAGCAAGGGATATTACAAGGTGTTTTAAACAATGTCTATTAAAACAGCGATATTGAAGCGATACGACGAACGTTCTTTTGCATGATGCTAATGAGACTTGTGGGCTAAAAGTACATGTGGGCTAAAAGTACTCAATTTTGACCAAAAATTATCGTTTTAACCCTTTATTGTCCAGTGTATCCAATTGGATACGCTAACTTTGGAGTAATTTTTGTCCAATTTTTAGACCTCCTATCTCAAATCTGATATTGCTCTTATTCAACTTTTTGTCCTTAATCAGGATATGTAATTTGTTTAGCCACTTTATCTACGATATTGCCCTGAAAAATGGCAATTTTCGAGACATACACACGAAAATCGAGGAAAATTGACGAATATTGGGGGTCAACGTAAATTTTGCAATTTCTAAAAACCTTCGTAACTTTCGAAATTTGGCACCTTTTGCGGAAATTTAAAAAAACTTGCCGAGTAAATCGGCTACGCGGAATCCAATAAGCTTGTCAAAATCCGTGCAGGATTTTTTGGCGCAAATTTGAATTCGCGCCAAATTTTCGAACCCGTGAAAATCGCCATTTTTGGTCGAATTTTAAAAATAATATTTTTCCCGTTATCGGGGGCCCAAATGAGCTCTGTATACCAAAAATCAGCAAAATCCCACGGTCGGGCAATGAATGGTTAATGTATTTTAGTCCAAAGTGCTTTTAATTTATCCCAGGCAGATACAAGCCTCCTTAGTATAATGCAAAAACCTTTCGTCATATCACTGTTTTGTAAAGAAGTAAAGTGATATGGTTTGTTATGGAACACCATGTATTTCCTTTGCAAATCTCACAAGCATATTGGCGTCAATTTGAACACCATCAATGAAAAACTGTTTGGAGTTTATAAACAAAAATACTAAAAAACTAGGGGTTTCCCAGATTGGCTACGCCAATCAACCAACATGCCGTTGCCAGTTCCTCGGGCCTTCGGCCCTCGTCTAGTTCTCGTCTTGTTCTAATTCACAAATTAAAAAAAAATTTTTTGAAAAAAATTTTTCGTACCCCGGGGGTACCCCTGGATATTTTTTGACCCCGGATTCGGATTCCCCGCGCCCGAAAACCCCCGGGTGCAAGAAATCAGCATCGGAAACGGCAAAATTCCCCAGAAAAATAATTTCGAAAAAATTCGTACCCCGGGGGACCCCGGGAATTTTTTTGACCCCGGATTCGGATTCAGCGACCCAGAAAACCCCCGGTGCAAAAAATCAGCATCAGAAACGCTCAGAAATGGCAGAACCGAAAAAAAGCCCAAAAAACCCTAAAATGACACTTTTGGGAGCGACAATTTGCCAACAGGACGTTTTGCCAACATCTTATAAAAGTGACGTTTTGCCAACTCCTTATAAAACGGACGTTTTGCCAACTGGACGTTTTGCCAACAGGACGTTTTGCCAACTCCTTATAAAAGTGACGTTTTGCCAACTCCTTATAAAACGGACGTTTTGCCAACAGGACGTTTTGCCAACTCCTTACAAAAGTGACGTTTTGCCAACTCCTTATAAAACGGACGTTTTGCCAACTGGATTTTTTGCCAACTCCTTATAAAAAGGATATTTCTCCTACTACAGTTACGGTTAGTGAAATTTTAGCTTTTTTCAGCTTATTGAGTGCATCAAAGAAAGCAATGACTAGTCAGAGCAGACATGCCGTTATTTGGGCTACGCTGCACTTTGAGATCTGTGCCGTAGGTGCCCGAAACCGGTGTCAATCGCCTCCATTTGATGAGAGAAGTCCGAAAAACACAAAATTAGGATGGAGAAATGCAACTAGAACTTTTTTGCCCTGGGGCAATTCTCGAAATCCATGATACCCCTATGGTTCCAAAAAAATTTTTTTCGCAATTTTGTCTGAAAACGTCTAATAGGGGTTTTCGACCATGCTGATCACGAATCCGAAGGAATTTTCAAGATTGGATCTCACAATTTCGAGATATGGCCTTAGGCTGCTGTACAGACTCCACCGAACTTAGGCTTGGGGCTTAGGCCGCTGGGCAGGCGGGGGAAGGACTTAATCTTAGGCTTGGGGCTTAGGCTGCTGTGCAGAATCCCGAACTTAGGCTTGGGGCTTAGGCTTGGATCATCGATGCCGTGCATCTCCTAGGTTTGGTAATGCAAGGATTCGTCGACGGTCTGCGCGTGCCTAATGAAGACGAGGAAGAAAATGAAACATTGGAGGAGGAGTAAACTTTTTGTGACTATTTATTGTTTATTAGTTTTGTTATTAGTGAACTTTTGAATAAATATAGATGAAATATTCAAACATCAGGTGGTGAAATCGGAGTTGGCAAAATTAGTTGGAAAAACGTCCGTTTTATAAGGAGTTGGCAAAACGTCACTTTTATGAGGAGTTGGCAAAACGTCCAGTTGGCAAAACGTCCGTTTTATAAGGAGTTGGCAAAACGTCACTTTTATGAGGAGTTGGCAAAACGTCCAGTTGGCAAAACGTCCAGGTGGCAAAACGTCCGTTTTATAAGGAGTTGGCAAAACGTCACTTTTATAAGATGTTGGCAAAACGTCCAGTTGGCAAAACGTCCGTTTCATAAGGAGTTGGCAAAACGTCACTTTTATAAGGAGTTGGCAAAACGTCCTGTTGGCAAAACGTCCAGTTGGCAAAACGTCCGGTTGGCAAATTGTCCTATTACCGACACTTTTTTGTGAAAAAGGTCACTTTTTTAAGATCTGCGCTAAAAATGTTTTCTGTAGTCGTCATCAGCATCTCCAGGGGAGCATTTTGAGCTATTATGCGTCCAAAAAGGAGTGGAACCTGGGGGTATTTCGTTTCTTCGGGTATCAGCATCATCTCCTAAAAAATGTCCTGCAAAAACAAAATTTTTCAGTTATTGTGGTACTTTTAGGTTCTAATTAAGGTTTTAATTTTATGTTCCTTCGTTCTAGAACGTAACTGTAATAGGGACTTCACTGATTTACAGTTAACGCTTATTAGCATGTGCACGCTAAATCCTATATAATATCTGCTAGAAGAAGTACCGCGTCCCGCAGTTTTCGGACGTCTGTTCGAAGTCGACGGGCGACCAGCAGAAGATCTAGGTCGCGATGAAGGTGGTCTTTGCTCCATTTGCGGTTCCAATACAAATAAATTTAAATAATGGTTTGATATTGCAAACGGAAAATCAAAGCAGTTTAAGAGATTTAGTTACATAAGGACAAGACTTTTCAAGGTTTACTGTTGCCTGGCAACAATGGAAGTCTTAATAGGTAGAGTTGTTGCATTAACCTGAAGTCACGATAAATAACAATTTTCACATAAAGTTTATATTATTAATTTTACGAAGAGGGACATCATTGTTGAATCTCTAAAACATAAAACGAATTTTCTAAGAAGTCGTTCTTATTATAGATACAGATGTAGGTATATGACGACGTATTTTTAAATGACACGAAATAAAATTTTTGTGCTAATATTACCGCTTCTTGCAAATATGATTCTTCGAGCTACTAAAGGTTTTCTTTCCAAGAAACAAAGCGTATACCATCTTTGAAGATCATCTACTGGATTAAAACCTAAAATCTCTGATTTAAGGTTTTAAAATACTGATGTCTCAAGAGGAAAGCTTTTGCCGGTCCTTTCCACTTTGAAACTCGCCTTTTTCGGTAAAGATTCATATTCAACTTCCTTCACGCATTTTACACATTTGCCACTTTGACAATTTTGCACAGATTTTAAACTTGAAATAGAGACTCTAAATAATTTGTAAGCGATATCATACTCGCTACTATTCATTAAACGCAGTAAAATACACTTTTTATGCACATAAGCGGTATCTTCTTTTGCGGTTAATGATTTTGAAGGAACGATAACCTAATGAGATTTTTGAAGATATCATTGTTTTATTCAGGAGGAGTAAAACTAACAAGATTGTTTTGATTTAAAACACAAGAAAACACCACCGTTTGAAATTGTGAACGCGTTACACGAATCGATATTTTACGATATACTAACTTCATTTATTATTTCTGTAACAATGTCCGAAATTGAAATTATATTTATTGCTTTTCCTTAGGTATTGTGTATTACGATGGACCATACCTCGAAAACCTTGTTATTGGAGCTATACGATAAGATCAAAATTTTTAATCCGGATGAGATCACGGATGAGCAAGCGATCAATATCATAACTCAAGCACTATTTGACAAGGCTCCCGTGGTTGTATGCAAAGCTCTTCGCGTTATAAATTCCCTCATTGCAGCGAATCAATTTGTGGAAGAACTAGTCGAAGTTTCACGCCAGTTGGTATGTTTTAGTTATTTAAGTCTATGTTCGTTAGATGTTTAGAGCGATCACTTTTATTAAACACTTTTAATTAAATAGATACACACCTTCGCTGTTTTCAGATGGATAAAATTAACGAATTGGAGCATGAACCTGAACCTCAAAGAGTAGAAGCTGATGCGCCGGCAGCATCGCAAGAAATGGAAACTGAAACCCCTGTCGAAGCACATCGAAATGTTGAATCGCAACCACGTAACGAAAATGTAACCCGTGCGAATAGAAGCACAGTCCAAAATGATGACGACGCCCAAAAACCACTCACTTCCAACCCGCTCATGAATTTTCTTTTGGCACGATGCGACGACGAAAAAGTCGTTTTTAGCATTCGTATACTTTCTAAGGACTAAATTTTAGGTGAACCCAAGAAAATGGGCAATTACCGCTGTAGAAACTCTCTACTTGCACTACACGGACTCTGAAATGTTAGACGCTTGTATGCATATGTTTCAGGTAATTATTAAATTTTAGAATAAAATCTCTAATAAAATATAATAACAAATGCGACTTAGACAGCGAAAAGCTAATTATTTTATACACCCGAATAATTTTAGTTTTGTTGTTGTCATACAACCGTTTTCGCATTAACTTCTTATAGATTGGTGTAAGCGTTTTTGTCAATTTGATCTTCTAACTCCCCCTGCATTTAGGCTCGATGTCGTGATCTTTCACTTAGTATTCGAAAACAAGCCGCTGAGTCACTAACAAGACTTCTTCGCTCCTGCGCTGGTGTTGAAAAAATCGAAAATACTTGGTTGAACTCTGTTATGTATCTAATTGTGGACAGAGAACTCGGTGTTCAGCAATTCTGCGCTAAGTTAATCTCGGTAAGATCAAGCCCATATTTTATTTTTTCATAAAATTTGTTTTTAAATTTTAAAGGCTAATTTCGTATAGTATACAGTTGTAAACAATTTAGGACGTCATACTGCAACCAATAGTACAAAACATTGCAACTGATGTTACGTGGAGGCTCTTATCTAAAATTGAGCGCGAGACTAGCCTAAAGTAATATTTTGACCTAAATTTTGTTGGTACATTTTGGATTCCTCGTCCCATTTGTAGGCGTCTTCTGCTGAGATGTCTGGTATTTCAACACAGGGAGCATAATTTGCCCCAGCGAATAGTGAAAACATTGGAAGGCAAAACTCAAGACGGAGCATATGCAAACGCGGCATGGATGCTGCTAAGCGAATTGAGTGCATTCTTGGATGTGAGGATTTTCTTTTTTAAGTTTAACTTTTGTTACTTTTATAGATTAGTCCCTCCAACGCTGCAAAATATTGGCTGAGTGATAAAATGCACCTGGATTCACCTGATCGAATCGTATTTTATATTTCGAAAATTTTGGCAAACAAAGCTAAATCACTAAAAGACGAAGAGCGGGATCGGCTACAGGTACGGTAGAAATTGTGAATGTCATAAATAAATTATTAATTTATTTTATAGGAAAATATGGCTGATGCTTTAACAAGCTATAAGTATGTTTGAATTATATTTATTTTTTTTTGTTTATAGGCTCGTATATTTTTAAAGTTTTAAAAGTGAAATAAGCTGAATATTTCCTCTAGTACTCTTTAATTTTTAAAAATTTATTGTTTTTGTAAAAATATTAGTGTTGTGTGTAATTTGATAGTGAATATGCTTCATAGTACAATTTTAGAGTAAATAACCTACATATATCTGCGGCCTATTACGCCTACGCTCGCATTTGTGACGGAATCCAGGATGCTTCACTTGATAAGGGCCCCTTGGCACAATTCAATCACAATATATTCGCGAACTGCATTCAACATCTTGATGCGTTGTTATATGAAACTGCGCCTCCGACAGGCATGGGTATGCATACCCTGGAAAACACAAATATCAGCATTGATTTACGCGAGAAAGTCACTTCGGCTCGTTTATCTTTCAATCAAAGGTGTGACAAATTGGTGCGGATCATCACTTCAATAGGCGAGTGCGTGCAATATACGCCTTCTTTGATTAATAAGTCAATCTTCAAACTTTTGAAAGTTATCATGGCATCCGACGTAATTAAAGGAATCGAACGTAAGTCATTTAATTACGAACAGTTTCATGGTTTCATTCTTAATTATAGAACAAGCCAATATGACACTGAAAACATGCTTCGTCAGCAGTTTCATTTCTTTTATTTTTAGAGAGTGTCGCAAATACACCTGGAATATCTCCCAACACATCTTTTCATGGACGTCTCCCGGAAAGCCAGAGTCAAACACTCGGCCAAACCTTTGGTCAAACCCTAGGCCAAACATTTGGTCAAACCTTAGGCCAAACTTTAGCAGATGATCCCCAGCGCAATAGCAATTTCTTTGTTACTAAAATCGAAAACCGAATTCTCCGCGTTGAACTTCTGACAAGAACCGTGCGAGCTCATGCTGTCTTAACGCTGGGAAAGCTATGTTTACAGGTTTCTACTAATATAATGAATTTCACCTAACATACGATAATTTAGGATGAAAAATTGGCTAAGAAATGTGTTCCTGTGTTTGTACGCCAGCTTAAGGCCAACAAAGACCATTTTGTACGAAACAACATCGTTGTGGCCATTTGTGATCTTTGCATAAGGTGAGGTTTTGCTACGCTTCAACTCAGTTATTTTATTTACCATTCTTGGGCGAAAAGTCTGCGCACAAGTCAACAAAATAGTACAACACTAGTCAAAGCAATGGACAAATATGTGAATCAGTGTAAATGCATGATAAATGTGAGAGCAAGTGTGATGCAAAGTAAATGACAGTAAATAGTATAGTGACATGAAATAGCGATGAATTATGTCAAGCCAAGTCATGAGGGAGGAAAATATTATTATCTATAGTATCTCAATTTTAGATACACACTTCTTGTTGACAGATACAGCGCTATATTAGCTTCGTGCTTAAGAGACAGCTCGGTTGGTTTTATAAGACATTTTGTTTATAATAAGTTATAGTTTGAATTTAGGTGCTTGTTCGTCACCAAACGCTTATGCTCCTCACAAATCTGATAAAGGAGCAATTTTTGAAATGGGAAGGAGCGGTATGTTTTGTAATGGCGTTTGAGAGAAACTTGCTCAAATTTTAGATTATATACCGCTTTGTGACAGCATTACTGGATCCTGAAAAGTCGATTAGGGTTTACGCTGAATTTTGTCTGGTGCGTAATGTTATCGATTATGATTTCATTCATTATTTGTGTTTAAGGTCGACATTCTGTTAGTACAATACCCAATGATGTTCTCCAATCATTTCTTGGAATGCCTGTTTTATTTCAACGATATCAAACATCAGCTGGTTCTGAAAGGTACTTTATTTGCAATTTCTTTTATAATTTAACATCATGGTTTTATCTTATTCGTTATAGAACCCGATGAATACACAGATGTAAGACAAAAATGCTCGCTTCAAGGAAGTGAAAAAAGTGCCTCCCGAATGCATCTTTACAAATTTATGGTATTTTTTTGCAAAATTAATATGCAATATATATATATATATTTAACTATAACTGACACACTTTGTAACTATTCCGAATATTGTGTATTTTAAAACGAATTGTTGAAAAAAATCCTACAAATAATATTCAGCGTTGGCTGAATTTAATTAAATTGGTAATTATTCTATATTTTATTATCCGTTTTCAGCTAAAAACGCTTGCTGATGACAAGAAATTTACTGTATGCCAAAAAATATCTTCTGATATATTTGGGTCCATTGTTGATGGCAGTCTTTTGCTGACGGATTCTAAAGTTGTCAATTTACTTCGGGATAGTTTTAAGGTATTATCTTTTATGTTGGTATAACACACAACAATCAGACATGTGATTAGTTATACGAGGAAAACCAAAATGTGCAATTTTATCTTCATAAAAGAGCAATCAACAATTCGAAATTTGGTGCTTATAGTTATATACTTTATTTAGATACTTTGTTCATCTTCAATTAAATTCGCACTTCAAGTAGGTAAGAAAAATGCAGACGATGAGGGAGATGACGAAGAGCCGCCTGAGGCTGTTAAGGTAATGTAATATTGAAAACTAAATAAATTTTACATATTGATCATGCTATTCCCCTATAGCGTGGATCTCCGTGCGTCGACTTTTTACTTTCCCATGCAGGCGGGGAAAGTAACTTCGGGAAAGTGTTTATTAGGGTCGACTTATATGACGCAGAAAAAAGGGCCGGTGGATCCTACCATTCTATTCTGAGTTACCGTTAACACCTGGGCGCAGCTGGGAATGGGCTGGCGGGCGAGTCGCGCAGGCGAATATGGGCGCGGATGGGGGTTTCCACAGGCGAAGCCAGCAGGCTTTGCCAGTGGGGCGGGGGGGATCATAGGGGCGAGGTTGAAAAGTGTTCTTAGAAATGGAATGCGGGTTGTGCCGACCCGCGCAGCCGGTCGGCACAACCCGCAAGACGCGCCGAAGGCGCGGCCACGCCCACTAGTTTTAAAACAAAGTATCGGCAATAAGAAATCAAAATTTTTCAAATTTAGCCAATGTTATTTTAGTTATCTTTTAGCTAAAGTATCAGTTTATAGCATTTGTTTCTTAACACATGCTTAGGCTTGAATAAGCAAGTTATGAAATGATAGGAATTTCAAATTACAACACTAATTCCACTTAAACGCTATTTCATTAGAATTTCGAAGAAAAATCTCTAAATTCCACAATCTATGAAAACTCAAAAACGAACCTTTAAATACTACGAATTTTTGAAATTTAAATTTAGTCTATGGCAAAAAACTTCATTTCATCTGTCTACCGCAAAGCTCTCGTCGAAGCTGTAATGCCCCATCTGATAATGTTGAAAGATTATCTCGTAGAAAATTCATATGCAGATATTCACACTGACTGTCTTGAGGTTATAGCGTAAGTAATTTTGACCATGTTTATGTTTCTAAGATATCAATTTATAGTGATTTGCTCAAACATTACCCGGAACAAATGGATGACTATTTGGTGTCCAATCCGCAACTGAAGGCGGAAATCGAATTTGATCTCAGAAATAGAAATGCCGTAATCACTGTAACTTGATCTTATTATTGTTTATGCACAATTTCCACTGATATTTCATTTGAAAACTTACTTCTGTTTGTAAATAAAAAACATTATCCAACGTGCTTGAAAATTAGTTTTGGAGTTTCTGATAATTAGGATTGTTTCACGTTAAGAGAAAAATACAATAAATAACGAATAGCAAGTAGTTAAAATAAGGTTTGCTGACGAAAACTCTCTTTCAGACGCTTCATGATCCTTTATCAATCGTTCAATGCATTAACCCTTCATTGCCGGACCGTGAGAGACGGCAGACAAAAAAGATAACCTGCCACCAAACAGGCCGTCTCTCTTCTTCTCATTTCAAACTGCTCGACGCTGATTGGCTGGTTTGGAGCAGAGAAGCTATACACTACACGAAATATGCGTTGCGTTTTTGCATACACTCGGCAATGAAGGGTTAACAGAAAACTGTTGATTTTATTTATAAAACTCATTTATTTTACCTGAAATTTAGAAAAACATAACTTCTAAGAAAATCTAACTGCTTATGAAACAAATTCTAAACGTAAAATTTTTTTCTTGCTAAAAACTGACTTATTACAATTCTCTTTTCCTTCAACACGTTATATTGGGTTGATCCAAAAGTTCTGTCGTTTTTTTCGTTCTCTTTTTTCTCACGTTTTTTCGCGGAATATTGCTTTTCTGAGCGCACTTTTCCAACCTAACTCGGCGGGAAATAGAGGGTAGGACAAGACCGTTTTTCTGAAACGCCGTTTTTTGGCTGAAAACGTTTTTTCTGTCAAAAAAATGACAATTTTTGGCAGAGAAGTGAACATTTTGACCATAAAATAGACATTTTTGGAGCGATATCTAAAAACTAATGCCGGATTCGGAAATAGCGCATCGTATTACCCTAGAAACCATATTAGTAGAAAAATTATAACGTTTTTAAAAACCGATTTTTCGAACCAACAGAACTTTTGGATCAACCCAATATAATCGGTTGGGTAGTTTAATTCATTTTGTAGGTTACGCTCTGACGCAGGAAGATCATAGCAGAATGCTTTTTAGTTCATTTATATTCGAAGGGATTTTCGCATACCACAAAACAAAAACCAGTCCACATGTGCATAAGATTTTCTTTCTTTTGGCCTGTACCCTGCAGGTTCATTAGCATCATATCAATTACTTTGATTGCAAATAGAAATATAGGCGGCTTGGCTATTACCTTACTACTCGGCGCTTCGTGGATTAAGTGCACGTGAATGCGCATGGGAGCTGCCGACGCTCCCAAATCGAAAAAGTAAATTAATCTTCACGTGCAATTTTTTCGTTTCAAAATTATTAAATCCACTAATCCCCCATTTTCCACAACAATTCATCCGGAATACAAGCCCTAAGTTATTTTGATACCGGTTAGTAAAAATGTAGTGCCAAGTATGGAGAAGCCTTAAATAGATTGGCACAATTATGCACTCACATGATAAATAGCTGCTTTGCAGATAATGAATTTTTGAGCCGGAGTTATTTCAACTTTGGGTTTTAGTTGCTGTATTTAATCCATTAATAATGGATAATTAAGATAGTTATTATTGGAAGCATCTATTTACTCCACTTTTCAAAATGGCACTAAACTTTTTATCAATCGAAATAGTGGAATTATTGCAATTGTGGGAAAAAATGGTTTTAATGGAGCAAAGGATGATTTTAAGTTAGTATGGTATTCCATAGGACGCACCGGCGGCCTACGCCGCGGACCACCCCTCGCCATCAGTATGCATTTATATATTTTTCGTTTCTGATATATTAGCACACCGGATTTCCGGAAGCCATATCTTCCGGAAAATGGGGTTGTCCAAGCCGAGACCGGTACCAATCGTCTTTTCTCGCCAGACGAAGCGATTGACGTATCATACGCCCAGAACGGAGGCGCGACGGGTGATCTGTGACCTGCCCAAATCCAGGATTTTCCGGATTTCCGGAAGCCATATCTTCCGGAAAATGGGTTTGTCCAAGCCGAGACCGGTACCAATCGTCTTTTCTCGCCAGACGAAGCGATTGACGTATCATACGCCCAGAACGGAGGCGCGACGGGTGATCTGTGACCTGCCCAAATCCAGGATTTTCCGGATTTCCGGAAGCCATATCTTCCGGAAAATGGGTTTGTCCAAGCCGAGACCGGTACTAATCGTCTTTTCTCGCCAGACGAAGCGATTGACGTATCATACGCCCAGAACGGAGGCGCGACGCGAAACTTGGCCTTTTACGTGACCCACGTGACACACGGATGTCACGTTTTCACGTATGTCACCCCCAATTCTGACATTGATAACCCCCCTCCCTAAAATCATGGGTTTTTGGGGGTACTCGCGAGTTTGGGGTCCGGGAGCGTGAAAAAGTGGGAGATTCTGTTCTCTCTCCACTGACACAGTGCGCCTTAGAGGGACTCGACATTCTATCGAAATCTATTTTTAGATTATATTATTATAACGACATTCTATCAAAATCTATTTTTAGATTATATTATTATAATATAACATCAACTTTACGCAGCATCTTTTTTTCTTCTCTAAACCTTCCATCTAGTCAACAATGCTTGCATTTTACACGCAACATACTAATTCTGTCCCCACGCCCAGCTGAGGAACTCATGTGTTTCGATAGTTCCGACATATTTACTTTCTCGTCCGACGCAGAGACTGAAGGTTAAATCAGTTTACCAATAAGAGTGCTGCAAGGAAAATAGAAGTGTGTGTGCATTGGGATGTTTTCCAACGAACACCCATCAATGGACGCAGGCAAGAGGCTGGGAAAGGGGAGTGCCCGACCGCGTCCGCTGCAACTGATAGCCACGTGAATGTCCACATGGGACCGGCATGGCATCCCCTTTGCGGACGCCTCAGCTCAGAGAGGGCCTCTTTTCCAGCATTCACCAGTTCCCTGTTTATTTGCAATAGAGCGACGGTTGGGTGCGACTGCCCCTCACCGTGGCCAATAATAAATTAGGGACGGGCTCAGAATCACTCTTATCAAAATCGTCGGACATATTTCGCTGCACGCACCTTTTGAAAAAGGACGATGGATTAGATAGGGGTGGTGGGGGAGGGCGTGATTGGATCTGTGCCCCACCACGTCCAGAAGCACATCAACGGAATCGTTTACCGATTTGCAGTATGATTTTGTGTTTTCTCCTATGGGCGTTGAATTCTGTCATAACATTTCGGACTATCGCTTTCGGTTTGCCGCGTGATTCTGTTTTGTATAATGTATTGTTTTGTTCTGCCAATGAAGGACAGCAGTTGAAAAATCGAGACCCTATAAAAGGGGAGGGAGGCGATCTTGGGTGAGTTTTGAAAGGTTGGGAAAGCCTTACACCACGTGAGGAGATGGTGTGACTTGGAATGGAATTCCCTAATGGCAAAACGGCTGATAAAGAAACACAAATCAGCCGATTTACATACCATAATTGGTAATAAAAGAATATATAGAATAAAAACTTATCAAAAACTCTTATCAAAAATTTGTCGCTTACAGCTGTTTTTGTCCGATAAAGTGCGGCTCGATTTTGCATACCTTTTCAATTGCATAGCGTCTGACTTTTGCAACGAATTTATCATTCCTTTGTCCCATTTTATCACATTTTGTGTGCATGCAGCCGTTTCGGTGGTTGATTGAAAGCCTGTCTTTGGATACAATTGTGGGCGGGGTCACGTCCTTTTTAAAGCCAGTAGAAATGTCTCTTTTCATACATTTCCCCTGCTACCAGGCCCGAGTGCCAGCTCCAAATTTCCTGACCTTTTAGTTTTGCCAATTGATTGGTCATATCGAAAATTTGTATATTATGGAGCATTACTCAATTATACCTCGAGCCCTCAGGGAAGAAAAAGTTGCGAGATATTCTAAGGTACTTCTGCTTTGTATAATAAAACGTTTCACGTTCGAATTTTGTTCACTAATGACTTATTTGTCATCTGACTTAATAACTAATTCTTGACTTTAAGGCCAAGGCAGACGATTTTTTAAAGAATACGATGATTTCCGGAGCCGCAAATTGCTTGGAATGGACTTGGCTGATATGCGACACCGTTACTGCCCTATGCTCTATAGTTGGGCCGCAAGTGAAAGATGGTCTCTGTAATATGCTCCCAGCTACAGGAAAGGATAAAAAAAAAGCCGACCTCGATGCTGACTATTGTCTGACATAAGTGAGTCTGAAATTTTGTCGCTTATTTAATTTTTAACAAAATATGTTCAAATGCTTTTAAATCCTAGAAAATAAAACTTCTCAAAAAATTGAGTTTCTTTGATGAGATTTTTTTGGAATGGTATATGGTTCCTGATATCTCTTTATGTAAAAACTGGAATTCTATATGCAAATCACAAGCAGAGAGAAAATCACCTCCCAAAAATGTGAATTAACAGCTTGATTTCTGTATGATTTGACTAATTTTCCACAAAGATATAACTGTCAACATTTTGGCAGCTCTTCGGGACCTCTTCCTCTATCAAAAGGAAACAAGAACTCAGTTAAAAGTGCTTTGTTTTCTGTTTATCGTAAATAAGTCAGGCATATTCCCAGGGAAAAGAGAGCTGTCTCTCAAAATAGCGGCTCTGTTTCACGTGAATATCTTCATTGGGAATATACAATAAATAAAGAAAAACAGATAGGGAAAATGTGATCTTGTTGATGAAAACTATCTTTCAGATGCCTGATTCCCGACGAATCGTTCGATGCATATATAAGATGATCTGTTCCGATCGCCATGAAACAAAACTATCCGGGTCATTTATTTATACTCACAAATATTTTGTCCATTATTTTTATTTGTTGTCTAGGACCTTTTTGTCCATATATTTGTTTTCTTCATAAATTATGAAAGATGATCACAATAATAAAATTTAATAATTGAATGATTCATGTTACATTCACGCAAAGCAATGAAGGAAGTACACATGCCGGCAAGAAAAATTCATGCATTTACTCCTAAAATCTAACAGGTGTTCCATGTATCAGAAAATAACTCGTCGTTCAAACTAATCCCGATTTATTGACAACTGTTTCTTATCTGAAAATGGGAACTACTTTTTTGTTCTAAAATCCCACTCTAAGAATCAGTTATAATGTGTGGCAAAACAACAAGGAAATATTGAAGGTAGCTTTTTTGTCAATACACCAGGAAATAAATACATACTGTTAATGTCTTAAGAGTGATAAGAAAAGTAGCTTCTTCAAACTAATCCTGGGTTTAGTGCTCACGGTTTCTTATCGAAAATAACTACTTTTTTTCAAGTCAACAATGTTAGACTTATGTTGTGTAATTCATCAAATAATTCTTGAAACGTTTATTTAAATTGAATTGAAAAATAAAAAGGAAATATGCATAACATGTTAGAAGCGTTGTTTCTTCAAGATTTCCGGACGCCAAAGAAGAGGATGCGTTTCTTCGGTCTGAAAATAAAACGTTAAATGAAAGCTATTAATGTAGTTTTCATAATGAATCCTATTTTATGGGATTAATTCGAAATACCAAACTATTGCAAAATGTTGTAAAATTGCATTGTCGAAAAAATTGCCAAACGTTCTCCAATTTTCAAACATATTACATTTTCGAACAAATGTTACATGACTCCTTTTTTATGAAGTGCTTAAATAATTAAAAATGTCGCAACGCCCGTAAGCATTTCCTAGTTAAACAAAACATTCAAAAACAACCGATCAAAACAGTCCAAATTCCGGATGTAATGTATGGAATTGACTTTCTTAAACCTGTTTCCAAAAATGAGAAATAATTCGTTTTGACTTGTTTTTGCCAACAGAAAAAAGTTAGGAACAATGTCATATTATTAAGTATACAACTATTTTAAAATATTGATATTAAACACTTCCTACATGCCTACAACTAAACTAAAACGTTAAAATACTGTCACAAGCATCTAAAACAACCCCAACATTAAGTTAAGAACTCGAATTAACTTACCGCATCCGGATCCTCCTTCCACATTTTGATAGACTTATCAGCTTCTGCCGTAATTAAACGCGTGCCAGACTTATCATAAGTCAAAGCAAAAATGCCTCTTTCGGAGTCGATAGAGCCTGGCTGAGGTGGCGGGTGTTCACGTTGGAAACAAAATCCAGAATTAAAGTCCCAGAAACACATTGTACCGTTATCACCTGTAAATCGAACAGTTAGATAAAGCCGAATGTCATGCAAATATTAGGTTGGTGAAAAAGTTCCTGCTCACCTGTATGTCTGTTTAATAATAAAATTTATATATCTTAATGTAAGATAATAACATTATAATGTCAAATACCATCTGCACATAACATTCCGAATAATATTTATTCTGATATATTTTTTATTTCCAGCGAAGTTTTTAGTTTTCATACAGTTATGGGGAATACTGTAGCTTTTCCACCAATCAAATTTTAATATATTTACACAAAACGAATTGAATTAAAAATTAGTACCTCCGGACACAATCACGCCATCTTCATTGATTGTCAACGAATTGATCATTGTATTGTGACCAGTCAAGTTTTGCATAAATTCTCCATTAGGACACTTCCACAACTTGATATTATCTGTTGATCCAGATGCGAACATATTCAAGGTAGGATGCAAAGCAAGTGAGCGAACACTTTTCTAGAAATTAAGCCACTTTAATTCATTTATTGAAATTTAGAATAAAATGTTTAGCACATAAGGTAAATTGATTTTCTTATTATAATTACCTTGTGATTTGTTAGTGTACACATACTTTTGCCGCTGGCCAAGTCCCATAAACGAATAGTAGAATCGTGGCTCCCAGTGATAACCTGACAAATTGTAATTAATCTGAAACTTATGTCGAAAATTAAAAAAATATTACCTGAGGATTTGAGCTTTGACATTGAACGGAAGCAACGGTATCTGTGTGCCCAGAAAGACAGAACACCTGGGCTTTGGTTCGCATATCCCACACCTAAATTCACAGAAAGATATTGTCGATAAATTAAGTAGTTAATTTTTTGACTGTAATCCAGTAAAATACGTAACAATCACACCCGCAAAGTTTTTAGTGTTTCGCGAATGTTATGGTGAATATAATTTACAAAAAGATTACCCTTGCGGTAGAATCTCGTGCACAAGTAACAAGAACATCGATTGTTGGATGGATTGCCAAATCTTGGACAGCACTCAAGTGACCGTGATAATGTCTAATGACTTTATTGTACTCCAAATCCCAACATTTTACCTAAATAAGTTTTTAGTTGCATATACATCAGGTGTTAACAATACCAGTATGCTGCCAGTGGTTTACATATTAACTCCAATTTTTTATTTTTTAACCTGATAGTAACGTATATATGAGGGATCTATAAGCAGGAATGTCATCGAACAATATTTGTCTGTTATCATTAATGTTAATATTAAAAATAACGTTAATATTAATGAATATGTCACGTAATAACATATCATCGAATTACGTATTACGGTGAACATCTATCATATATTTTGATAAATTAAAGGTACACGTTAATTATAACATGACATAGTGTCTCTTACCTGCTTGTCTTCACCAGCGCTGAAGAGATATGGATGCCTTGGAGATACTTTTACCGCGCGAACGCTGCTAATGTGACCCGTGAGTGAAAGCTAAATTTCGTAATAAAATTTCCGCTAAATTAACCATAAATCTTGTACATACCTTGAGTTTGCCACTACCGAGGTCCCAAATCTGAAAATCGCTATTGCATTATTCGGTATAACATAAACCAGAAGGTACCTTTATGATTCTGTCAGCTCCACCTGTTACAAACCATTCATTGTTGGGCTCCACGTCGACCGCACGAACCCAACCAGTGTGTCCTGATATGACTCTATATAGTTTCCAAGGAGAGTGCCATTTAGGTTTCAATAGCAAATTAGCTCTGGAGGGCAATAATGCGCGAACGGAATTGTCTTCAGACTTGGCTGCCATGGTTGACAGTTGTTTTCCGGTTTCAGCAGTGCCACCGGTAATTGCCAATGGAGAATCTTAAATAAAGGGATTTGTGACAGAATAAACTAATACCAAAAACTTACCGCAAATTGAATTCGCGCTTTAATGGCAGGATTTCAATGGGCCGGCTGAGGAAGGCCGGCAAAGCCAGCCCATTAGAATGCAGGCATTAAAGCGCGAGTTCAAATTAAATTTGCGGCAAGTTTTTGGTATCGTTATATCATAAACGTGAATTTTCGCAAATTATATTTTGGGATTTCGTGAAAATATATCATGTGCAAATATTATCGAGGTAGGATTAGAGGAAATTCATGTCGGGAAAGGAGAAGCAAGTGAAAAGTATCGCCATATTAAAAAACTTGCTGTAAATGAAATATCACTTTTTCTGCATCCAATCGCTTTCCGAACACGAAATTAAGATATCATATTTGCAAGGTCGATTTATCTGGCCGTTTTCTTTGCCGGAGACAAAGATTGCCAGATGGATAAGAACTTTCTAAATGTAAAAACGATAGCTCACTTTCATTTCCAACAATAGTAGCCACTCCCTCACGATTGCTCTTTGGAAGTTTCAGGATTTCCTCTTGCTTTCGCTTCTTTGCCTGTTCAACAGCCTTGACCACGTTTCCAAAATCACTTCGAATTTTTGTATTGCGCCATATTTTCTCGCTGAACGTATAGACTGTAACACAGCAAAAGAGTAAAGTAAAACACATACGCTTTTTCGTCAAGCTCTGGTAAAGTCTCATAGTCGTAGAGGAACATGTCGTGTGCTCTTTTCATAGAGCGAAACACATAATTATGGAGTTGTTTATCAAGTTTCGACGGGTCTTGTCCTTCAGATGTGGATTCGTTGTGGACTGAGACGTTGGATGAAGACGCAGTGTCAGCCATTCTGTGATAATTTTGCTATAGACCAACTTAAAAATTGGAAATACAAATATTTCCACATACAAACTCAAAGCAACATTAGCTTCGGCGCATGTCATATAGTGGGCGGGGTTTCAAAAATTATTTTATGTGCGAAATGTTATCAGAGGATTTTTGTAAAACTTTAGTTTACGGGTAAAATTTTAACCCTTCATTGCCGGAGCCATAGAAAAAAGGCAGAATGTCTGCGTTACCATTAGCTTTCCTTTTGGTGAGCTGTCTTTATCAAAATCATGATGGCTGCCATTGTTTATTTCTCTTTTCTATGTGATCTATTTACAGACACACTCTTTGTATGAAAAATGAACACTCATTCGTTTCTTTCTTTTTGTGAAGTCTTTAGCGAATCAAAATCGTATCCGATCGGATACACTCGGCAATGAAGAGGTAATGTGGTTATTATTTTTCTTTTCATTTCGAATTCATTGATTTCGCGTTTTTTAATACAACCTTTTCACCTTGTACTGATATAAAAAAGTGTAACAGTAAAGATTTTTTTCAAATAAATTCTATCAACTACTCGTCTTCCTTTCATTATCACTGCGCTAAATCTCACAGTGCCAATTTTTCGATCAAATACAAATGCTTTAAAAAAAGATTATTCTTGTGCTTCGTAACTATGATTTTATACCTTCTTCTATGCTTATTCATTGGGAGACGCATACAATCCCTCTCCACAATTCTTATTTAGGGCAAACTCGATTTCAAATTAGCGCCAAAATATAATCGCATGCCAAAGGGGTAAAAATGGCCCGCTGAAAATTTTTAATAAGGGGGATTACTCGGCAGGGGTCTCCTCTAGAGATTGGTAAAAAAAATTTGAGTGGGGCCTTATTAGAGTAAAATTTTCACAGTCAACACTTTTCCCTATTAGAGGAGGCTCTTTCTCTGATGCTGAACAGAGCCTCCTCTAATAGGGAAAAGTGTTGACTGTGAAAATTTTTATTCTAATAAGGCCCCACTCAAAATTTTTTGCCAATCTCTAGAGGAGACCCTGCCGAATAATCCCCCTCATTAAAAATTTACAGCGGCCCCTTTTTACCCCTTTGGCATGCGATTATATTTTGGCGCTAATTTGAAATCGAGTTTGCCCTAAAAAAGAATTGTGGAAAGGGATTGTATGTCTATATATGAAGTGACTATTTATACTGCGCCGTTCTGATATTCTGCTCAAGAGTTATATAGTTCGTCATAATTAATTATATGTCTTTCCGATGAATCGGGTAACAAATTTCGGAAGCTTGATATGGAACCACAAGAAGAAGACGATTTTTGGGGCAGCCGTGCTTGCTTATGGCGTTCATTTCGCTCAAAAAACAAACAGGTATGTTAAAAATTACTCGTATATTTTTAATTCCTCTTCCACTTTTAGAGAGGCAAAAATACGCGCATTTTATGCAAGGCAAGCAAAAAGATACGGTCAACAGACGGTTTCACCGACCCAAAGACTAAGCCGAATAACGGTGCTCGTAAATCGTGCAGCAAAGGGTGGGAAAGCCGTGAATATTTTCGACAAGAACGCGCTACCTTTGCTTCACTTAGCAGGTTTTGACGTAAACGTTATCAAGGTAATAATATATCTGTTTTATAAATCAGGAAACTAAAACTTTTGAAAAACTGGAATGGGGTTTCTATCAGAATATAAAATCATTAAGTTCTTTTTCCAAAGTTCACTTTCGTTGGAATTTGATGATAAATTTATAAATACCGTAAACTCTCTAATTTAACCCCCGGGGGCAGAATTATTCAATCGACCCCTAGGGGGGGCAAAATTAGAGGGGGGGGTAAAAATAGAGGAGGGTAAAATTACGCGATCGAGGTTTCGCGCCGCGCCGGAGGCGCGGCGCGAAAAATTTTTGGGATTTTTGCTCAAATTTGCTCAATTTTTGCTCAAAAAATTCAAAATTTGAATTCCCGCCCAAAAAATTTTGAATTTCTTTCGAAATTTTTGCCATTTTTTACAAAATTTTGGCAAATTTTTGCAAAATTTGGGAAAATTTTGCAAAAAATGGTAAAAAATAGGTAAAAAATTCAAATTTTTGGCAAAAAAATTTGAATTTGCGCCAAAAATTTGAATTTTTGGCATTTTTGGAAAAATTTGCATTTTGGGGGGGCAAAATTAGAGGGGGGCATAATTACTCGATCGACCTCTAGGGGGTTCAGAATTAGAGGGGGGGGTAAAACAAGGGGGGGTTAAATTAGAGAGTTTACGGTATATTTAGTTTTTCAATTTTTCTTACTCTTGTAACCTTGTTTTTACCAAGCTTTTCCAAAAATAATTCTGAATGCGCTTCCTTACCTTACATCTTCAAAATCATAGGTAGTGTAATGATTTACTACATCATTTTTTTTGTACAAATTATCAACGGCTCATGTAGAAATCTAAAAAGATGAAGAAACGAGGATTTTCAAAAGCATCATATACAAGCTTTTCCAAAACTAATTTTGAAAATTTACGTCAGAATATACAATTCCTCTTCACAATTCTTTTTTAGGGCAAACTCGATTTCAAATTTGCGCCAAAATATAATCGCATGCCAAAGGGGTAAAAAGGAGCCGCTGAAAATTTTTAATGAGGGGGATTACTCGGCAGGGGTCTCCTGTAGAGATTGGTAAAAAAAATTTGAGTGGGGCCTTATTAGAGTAAAAATTTTCACAGTCAACACTTTTCCCTATTAGGAGAGGCTCTTTTCCTGATGCTGAACAGAGCCTCCTCTAATAGGGAAAAGTGTTGACTGTGAAAATTTTTACTCTAATAAGGCCCCACTCAAATTTTTTACCAATCTCTAGAGGAGACCCCTGCCGAGTAATCCCCCTTATTAAAAATTTTCAGCGGCCCCTTTTTACCCTTTTGGCATGCGATTATATTTTGGCGCTAATTTGAAATCGAGTTTGCCCTAAAAAAGAATTGTGAAGAGGGATTGTATCACTGATTTTTTATTATTTCATCTTTTTTCCAAAGGTATCCGTAATTCATAATTATTTAGAGCAAACCGTCTGCAAAAATTTGAATATCTTAATATACTTGTTTTAGGTGAAAGACAAAGAAGAAATGGAATCCGTCGCTCGCGTTCTCGACCGAAAAGATGCTGATTGTTTGTACGTCGTTGGGGGAGATGGAACTGTTTGCCGTGTGCTAACCGGAATTTTTGAACGTGAAAATGGCAATTCGGATAATAAACTCCCGCTGTGTATTTTCCCGGGTGGACGTCATAACAAATCACTGAAAAATATTTTACCTGGCGTTTTCGGTTTGATATTTTCATTTTTATACCAAATTTTCCATATGTATTTAGACGACGAAAAGGATATTAGGCAATACTGCGAAAGTGCGATGGCTATAATCGAGAATTCATATCAATCAGTTTCGCCTATGAAATGCGAAATAATCAGTGTAAGTATTTTCCGTAACTAACTATAATATGTCAAAGAAGGTTATAGTTCTCACAAAAAGTAAAAGTAATTCACATAATTCAGAAAATTAAATATATATCGAAACTTGTATGTGAACATGGATTGCCTTAATGTCGTATCTGGAAATTCAAAGGCTGTCAATTTTCTGTAAACTGACGGTTAAATCATTCTCCGGAAAACATTCGTACAGTTTTATTCATTGAATTATTTTCCACCGAATGCTTCGATTGCAAAATTCTGATACATTCTTTCCAGGACAGATATTCAATTCGTGCTATGTTAAGCTGCTAAGATCTTATTTTTAGGACGAGAATCCAGCAGAAACCAAAACTTTTTATTTACTTTCGTCAGTGGATGCTGGGTGGTTGGAGCATTGCGACCAAAAGCAACCCAAATTATGGTACTGGGGCGCGCTGAAATCGAAAATCGTCTATCTCTGGGAATTTGCTAAGGTAATCAATTTTCCTCTTTTAATTATTATCTGCTCTTAATTTAGAGATATCCAGAAAAAATCAACCTCAGCGTGACATATCAGGATTTCTGTGATGGGTGCAATAAATGCCGGAAGAAACCAGAGATAACTAACAATGGGAGTTTCTCATGGCTTAGGAGGTTGGCTGGTGTAACAAAATCTACCAATAAAGGTTAATATTGTGAAATATAATTACATCATAAAATTACAACGGTTTAGGTCCCGATTTTTCGAAAATAGAAAATCCCATATGTGGCTTAACTCGTAAGTTTGTGTGTTAAATTTATCGTTCAAGCTTTTCTTTTTGCAGATGAAATTAAAGTTGATGCGGCGAATCTAACAGTAGCTTGTGCACAAGCAAAGGTTAATATTTTTGGACATTTCCAGACTGATTCAATTACATATCGCTTTAGAATGGTAGCAAATTACATTTCCAATCAATTGGAAAGGATATGGGTCGCCTCGATGCAATTCGCGAAGGATGGACGTCTAGTTCTACCGAACAAAATAAACGAGATGAGTCAAATGATAGCGCCGGGTTTCAGGCGAGCAAAATTTGGATGCGGTTCCTTTACCTACCGGTATGTATTTTTTATAAATTTAAATCTGATGGTTTACTTCACCAAAAAATTTTACAAATAATTCGCTAAATTCATTATACAGTTCCCAATGTAGTATTTTAGGAATTTATTCAAAAGCTCGCAATATCTGGAGAATGGAACGAGATTGAATCTCCAACGACAAGAACAATTTGTTTAGAAAAAGTGGACAGCAAAATCGACATATTCCTTCCGAAAAGGTTGGATGATTCTGCTCAATTAGGGCCTTCTACTGAATAATATTGTGCCTTAATGAATTTTGTTATTTTCACTTTGTAATATTGTTGACTATTTCTGTTGAAATTGTTTATGAGGCGTACATAAAATATATAAATACAACGATTGAGCATATCTAAAATGTATGTACCGGTATATGCATTAAAATATTTCAGTGAAAAAATTATAAATGACAACAAATTGAGCTTTCCTTTGAAGACAAATTTGCGTGATTGGATTTGTATCACTCTTTTGTGGGAGATATTTTATGGCGCGCGATTCTCGACGATTTTGCAACTTTCACAAAATCTTTTCGGAGGAGAATGTTAGACGTCATACCGACACTTCCCAAATGCATCGTCTGGATTATTCTGCAAAAAATTGGTTGTGGATAATAATATACGATAACATTTGTTCTAAAATTCGAGTCAATAAATCTCACTTAAAAACATTTAAGGCACTTCCAGCTTTGTCGTGTTGAACAAGAATGAAGCCACCAGCATAGCACAAAGCTTGATTTAGCTGCTGAAGACCATTTGTTGAGGCAAAGCCAATTGCCTGAAATTGTTCTTGAGTTTAAGACTTGTATTCTGTATAGTGTGGGTCAAGTAAAGTGTAACCTGTCCGTAACGTGAGCTATGGTGTAGACGAGTTATTATAAATTGAACCAAGATCTGAGTTGAAAACACAGCAACCGCAAGACCTAATATAAGAACTTGTTACAGCTGAGCTTGTTTGTGACACTGATTTTCATACCTCCCATCCAACGGTTATTTATTAGCGCAGACGTTATCGAAAGGCACATACAAAGACAACCGTACATGAAACAATTGGCCAAGACAAGGGACTAAAACGGTAATTTTAATATTATAATATCGAAAGTTGTGATAAGTATTTCATGTGTTTTGTCAAAAAGGTGCTGACAAGGAATATACTTGAATTGTCACATAAAGTCACCCAATTTAGTTCTCAGCATTTAATACTTATTTTAACTAATTATCTCAGCAGTAGAATAAAAATTATTACATTTGAAAGTTCCTTGAGATCATCATCGGAGTACATACTATTTATAGAGTTTTGACTTGATGAACAGTTACTGACAAGACCTGTCTCTCGAATCTCATCTACCAAAGATTGACCAATTTTACCAAACGTTACATTCTAAATAAAAAATTATTGTTTAATAAAGTCAAAATTTGCTTAAAATCTCCTTATCTTTTTCTCACTCCAGCTTTCTACCGCTCTCATTATATTTTAGATAAGGTATAGTCTTCTTAATTATACAATTTGAGCATATGTAATAGCGAGAGAATTATAAATTTTGTGGATAAAGTTGTGTGAATGTTTTTTGAGAAAGAAATTTTTTGAAAGAATATATTGACAAAAAATATAGATTTAATTAATTGTTTCGTCAATAATCAGTTTTATTTTCGTTTTCGCAAATTTTTGGTTAAGTATATCACATTACCGTTAAAAAGATAGAGACGAACACAACAATCCCGTAAACTGCATACCCTAAGCAAACCCAAATCGCTTTGGAAGAATAAAACTCGTACACATCGACAGCACTGGTCGAATTCGTCGCATCTGAACAAATAATGTTAGAACTTTTGGCGATGGAATCTTCGAGTATTAACCTGGAACATCCTCAAAAACACTGAAAAATATGCCGGTGGTTTTGGTAAATACAGGCCATCCAAATGAGTGCAAGATACATGAGAGGAACCCAACCAAATATAAAAATGGTCGTCGAGTGATCGTTAGTTGAATTAGGCTGAAATATTGGGAAATGTCTTCAGAATAAGTATTTTATACAAACACAAACCGAAGAAATGCGGTGATAGTCTAAAATGAATTGTAGTTAGAACCAATATATGGGACTGATTTTTTTATTTTAATAATTTGCATTGATCTTCTGCCTAAATATCAAAGCTCATCATTATTTAAAAAGAATAAACATAGGCGAAATATCAGAAAGGGGGTTGTCAAAACTTAACACCGCAAAACGAGTTGATCATATGATCGTGAGATCGCCTTACGCATTTCAAAAGGAGCAAAAACGAACATTACTCCAGAAGCAATAAGGCTTGAATAAAATGTGAACTAATCTCATTAAATATACCGTAATTCCTCTAATTACTCCCCGGGGGAGTAATTTAACTAACCGAACTAATCTCATGAAATATATACTTTGGCTGTAGCAGATTGGTTTCCTGCTCAGCGGTAATTTAATCGGCACATAGCCACATTTATGAAACATATTGCGTGCCTACCTGTTTGTTACATAATCTAGCAAAACAAAGTGAACTTTTTATGAAAAATGTTGTCTGCAAAAATATTTTTCCGATCCAAACTTTTATACTGATCATTACCAATTTCTGTTTGAGATATATAACAATTTGAAAACAACGTTCAGTAAACAAACCTCGCGATCCGATATTTTGTCACATGAGACTGCGGCCGCGGGAATTTCATTAGTCCGTACATCTGTATTGTTTGTGATTATATGTAACGTTAAGAAGCATGTTACCTTCTACATTTGCCACCTGCGACAACGGTTCCGTCGAGGCATTTGTCAGTGCCCAAAGTTGAGCTTTCGCGTTCGAAAATTGCAAAGAGCTCGCACCAATTCCTACAAAACTCACTTTTGTGCGAATGTTAATGAAGACAGTATAGTTTACCTGCTGCGACTGTGAAGATATTACCTGGCTGCAAATTTATTCCGTTTTCATTTAAATATTTTATATTTGAATTTTTAGGATACAATTTTTATTTGAAAATAATTACCTCACGAATAACCTGCATGTCCACTAGTGCTGTTCCATATAATCCTCCAAAAGCCATACTGAGAAATACCAGACCTATATTACCATATATATGGTTAAGTAGTTTAAGTAAGCAATAACGAAACCATACACATTGGTCCAGCTAATAGAAGGCCTTTGTAGGCAATACTTTTGTGCTAAAAATAAATTCATAAGAAACGCAGTGAAATACAAAATTTGTCGCTAAATTTATTAAATGTTATAATAATGAATCACAAAAGCACATTCGATGAAATTTTCGAGAATATCATACCCTGTCGAAAAAGGTTGTCCATGAAAGTGCTAAACATATATATGACTGGAATAATGAACGGACCTGAGAAAACTAACCTATCACGGGCATTAGCATTACAGGAGTCGCCAAATGCCACGAGCAGTAAAACGCAATAATTACCTGTAATGGTCTCTAATTCGTGCAATGCATTAGCTTCACTTTATTACTGAAAACTCACACTCGACGCCAAAAAGGCCAAATCCCGAATGAACATTGCTAATTTTCTGAGAAAAAAGTATACGGCAAGAGAATATATTGAAGGATTACCTTTTGTAAAGCACAGTGGCCTGATCCATTTTCTCGGGCATGGAACTTGGGTCATCCAAAGACACGAAAAGTAGAAATGAAAGAATGGGCACGGCCATGCCCACACTCATTAGCTGAACTATGCATTCGATAAGCGGGAAATTGGTGGGAAAGTCTTTAACGGTCGGGTGGTAAGCGACAGCGATTGTTATATAATGTCCGATGGTGAAAGTGAACACTAAATATTCAAAAGAAATGATATGTAAGAAAAGTATTAGTTACATACACGCATGGTTGACGCCTGACAATATGCATAATGCTAAGTCCAGCCAGTTCAATAAGAGATCTTTGTTTGCGAGCTAAAATGGTACAAATAGTATATGCATTGTAACTAATAAGTCTAACTTTTCATATATCATTTTAAATTTGATTTTATAGAAATGAATCGAAAACGTATCCCAAAAATTTTTCACTATTACAGTATATGGAAGAATTCCAAGAGCTTTTCTCACTTAAAGAAAAAAATATGAGGACAGATGCGGATATGAACGCATTGTAACTGTTTTTTAATTCATGAGATTAATTTGGTCAGCCAGTAGTAATCTGAGACCAAATAAAAAAGAATTTCAATTTCAGAATACTCTATAAGTAATAAGTTGTATAAATATTTCACCAATCATCAACATCTGCACAATGCTAATGTAAATGCACGCATGTATTTGTTTTGCGTTTAGAAAATTGATAAACTCACCGCTACAAAAATCTTGTTTGTCATCACTAAACTTAAACCGTCAGTTCAACAGGCGAAAGTCATCAAGTTAAGAGTGGACCTCGTAAACCATCGAACCATCTACCAAAGATCACAGAAATAATAAATTTCAAACTTAATGTCTGCGTCCATAAACAAACTATTTATATGCATTTTTTTAATTCGTTCTCGTAATGAAGCCATTAGAAAGGAAGTGGTCGTCCATAAATGTATTTCCTATTCTCATGACTTGAATTTTGAGGATAAAAAGTAAACCATCGGGATGCCAAACAAAGAACACGAGAATTGTATTTCCAGACAAATCATGATCATTTATAATCTAAAACCTGAGTAACAGCAAGTGATGGAACCTATGTGATGATTTTAGGTTCTATTCACTCAAGAGTGATATTGAAACGGAAAGTTTACCTACGCCATCGCTACCTAGTTTTTGATAAGGTTCTTTTTTGTACAGGTCACCCTGAAAAACGTAAACCATCTGTTTCGTACAAATAAAGTAGGCGTTTAACTCCGCTAATCGGTTTATAAATTGTTCCTGCAAACAATGTGAGGACCATTCATATATGAAAGTGGTTATTATTCAATGTGATCCACCAAGCATTCTTTCGTGTTCTAGAACAATAAAGGTTGGATAGACACAAAATAAAGTATCAGTTAATGCCAAAAATATGACGAGTCTCAATTGCGATAACCAAAGAATATTGTTGTCTCTGAGGTAAATGACCATTTCCTATTAACTTGAATTCTCTTTTTCTTTAAGTTCTCTATAGGCTTTAGGCGAACAATCTATATAAGGACATACTTCGAGGCATGGGC
Source organism: Ditylenchus destructor (assembly GCA_022814885.1). NCBI lineage: Eukaryota > Metazoa > Nematoda > Chromadorea > Rhabditida > Anguinidae > Ditylenchus > Ditylenchus destructor. The sequence goes on from JAKKPZ010000006.1 coordinate 827,807, forward strand.
ATTTGGCTACTTGCATTAGGCTACTTCCTCGCTGCTGTTCCAGAGACCAGCGCGATCATTCCAGTGATCGCTTTCCCACAGAAATTGCGTATTTAGCAACATATAAGTCATTCTCGGGGCGGATATGGCCAGCGTATAGAACACATACAAGGCTAGAAAGGGGAAACGCATAAAGCGAAATATGGATAGAAACCGGGGAAACATACAAAAGTGGCCAGGCAGCTGTGGAAAAAAGTCTGGATAGAAAGGGACAAATAAACTTAGCCTAAATATGGGATTTTGTAATGTCTTATTTTACTTGTTTTACATTTCAATAAAATTTATAAACTATTAATCTGCACCACACAAAGTATTAAAAGGTATGGCACCAGGGGAGATCACACCAGGGACGCACCCAGGATTTTTTTTTTTGGGGGGGGGGTAGCGGATTTTTGGGACCCCCGATTTTTGGGTTTTTTTTTGGGGAGGGGGGTTCCGATCAAATTTTTGCCCAAATTTCCACTGATTTACACTCATTTTTTTCAAAATTTCCCATTTTGGGGGGAGGTACGTACCAGGGCTGCATCCGGTATCCGGTATCCGGTTATCCGGTGTTTTTCGCCATCCGGTATCCGGTTTCCGGATTTTAGGGGGTCCGCCGGATGCACCGGATATTAACAAGCACCCCTAAGAATGCAGTCAGCGCCGCAGGCGAAAATTTTTGAAAATTCCGTATAATATTCAAAATTTTCAATGTCAATTTTTGTCATACAGCGTAATTTTTCAAAAAAATTTCGCCTGCGGCGCTATTTTTTCTTGTATCTTTTCCATTCTATTTCTCTGTTTTACCAAATTAAACTAATTTTATTTCGTTAAAACTCATTCTTTTCTATATCTTTTTCAGTAATACAGTTTTAGCATTTTATAATTTGATGCATTTATACTTCCAGATCTTAATTCGAAAGATTTACAACATTTTTCAAAGTCAATTTTTGGCAAACAAGGTTAATATTTCAACAAATTTACGCCTGCGGCGCTGTTTTCTTCATAGCTTTGTAGTTTGCCTCATTGTTTTTCAAAATTTTGTGCTGAAAATTTATGAACTTTTCAATAAATATTCAAAAATTTCAATCTTATAACTTAGTTCAATGAGAAATTTTAGTCAATTTTTAAAGAGAAAGCCAATTTTTTCAAAAAATTTTGCCTGCGGCGCTTTTTTTAATTTTTCTATATTTCTGGCAAAATACACTAATGAAGGCACAATTCTATACTAGTATTTCGCTGCTGTCGAGGTGTCCGTTACACATTTTCCCGTGTATTCTTAAGGGTGCTTATTTTCAAAAAGTAGTCAAATCCCAGATATATGATAAAAGTCGCGGAAAAAAAGCGCCGCAGGCAAATTTTTTGGAAAAAATTGGCTCTCTCTTTAAAAATTGACTATAGTAAATCATTGAAATAAATTTTTAGATTGAAATTTCTCAATATTTATTGAAAAATTTTTGTCAGGTAATGGCGGAGGCCTGTAAAATTTATTATTAATTAGTATGAATTAATTTTTTAAGCGAAATTTTTGCCAAATAAGCTTACCATTTCAAAAATTTTCACCTGCGGAGCTATTTTCACATAATTTTTGCACATCGGTAGCAGCAATTCGGTAACGCATTTTTCACATTTTTCAATTATTATAGTTCTTATATTGGAACCCCAATGAAGTCGTTAAAGTTAACGGGCAAAAAGTGTGAAAACGTTTAATAGTTAACAAATAGTGCAAAAATTGGTTAAAATTTCTCATATATTGTAATAAAATAGCCAAAAAAGTCGCTAAAAGTTGTTCAAATACTTGAATTTTTACAACATTTATCCTAATCTTGCACATTTATAATAAAAAGGAAACAAAAAGCACCCATTTAGGTAAACTTTATGCAAATTAACGTCAAAATTGGAAAAAATTTTCAAATTTGGCGCCAAAAATTGAAATATCCGGTTATCCGGATATCCGGTATCCGGTCAATATCCGGTGTTTTTGCACTATCCGGTATCCGGTCCGGCTTTTTTTTACTATCCGGTATCCGGTCCGGCTTTTCGAAATCCCGGATGCAGCACTGGTACGTACCCCCGGTCCCCCTGGGTGCGTCAGTGGATCACACACCGTTGCTTTAGGTGACTTAAGCTTAGGCTTGTTCTTTTCTCAATACTTTTTCTACTCATCATGGTTTAGGGGAAGTGATCGGGAGTTGTCTCTGAGGTACTTTGAGTTTAACCATACTTCCGAGAAACCGAATATGAACTGTCGTTATGTCCAACTTGCGACGAGGTATTCCATAGGTGAGAATACGTAACTTCGAGCATTATCATTCTCCCTTTTTGTAACATAATTTCATGATGTTGTTTTTTATGTTATTCCTACCACATTGTCTCGTAACCGTTAGAATGTCGCATAATCTCTCATAATTGCGTCCACAAAAGTGTATAATTTCAATCAGAAAACTGTCTGTGAATTTATCGCCAAATGTTTAGCGCAGCTTGAAGTATGCTTCTTATACTGCATATTATTTTAATACCTTCATTAAGCAGCCCACGCGCATAACTATCGGACAGGGCGTTATTTTACGTTTTTATTTTGGCAGACTCGGCGAGGCACACGGTCATTACCCCCGGTCAATACCCCCCGGTCAATACCCCCCATAATTTTCATAAAAAATGTCAATCTCGAAATTTCAGTGGAAACACTGTTTTAGGGGTACTTTTTGATGCAGAATCCGAAAAAAATATTATTTTTAACTCCGAGTTTGAAAAAATTTGGTTTTTTTGATGGACAAAATTACCCACTTTGGACCATAGGGTTACCCTTTGGTGTCGAAAAATGGTCAAAAATTTTTTTTCACTAAAAACGTGTTTTTCGGAATCTTTATGGTTCCCCGAGAAACTTTTACTAAGTAACCATGGGTTTTTTTGGTGCGTTCTGTGAAAAAGTTCTTCTTAAAAATTGACTAAGTAGCCTAAGTCTAAACCAAAGCTTAAAGGGACACACCCATTGTGCCGCACTGGAAATGTGCCGCCTATGATTAACTAAGGTTCCGCTGCGCGAGATGCCCAAATATGGGAGATTTCGATTCTGGGGGTAAAAACCCCTGCGCGGCACATTGACCTTTTGAGGTCAATGTGACTATTTCCACAGAAAATCCCAAGAAGCCGTAATAGTGCCAGGGGCTAAAACAGCCTAAGACTGCACTACAGCCTAAGCCCCAAGCCTAAGATTAAGTCAGTATTGGGCGTGCACAGCGGGGCCCCAAGCCAAAATCCTTGTTTGGCGTCTTGTAAGGGTTGTTTTAGCCTGAATGCGCGAAATCCGAAATGAACCATCTGCCGCCCTGTGGTTAAGCAAAATAGTTAGAGAAAGAGACAAATTTGGGCGGCACATTAGATTTCGCCTTAAAGTATGCCCTTATAAAGGTTGTTTAGCTTAAAACCTATTCGAATTCTCTGTTGTAGCAAATTTTGGAGCGTCTGTTCCATTAGAAGCGGAGGACTAAACACTAGAAATCAAGCTTAAGCTTAGGTTTTTCGGGAGCTTAAGCCTAAGACTAAGTCTTGCTTTGGCCGCAAGCCTAAATCCTTCAGTATGCCCTTGTAAGGGTTGTTCGGGAGCTTAAGCCTAAATCCTTGTTCGGGAGCCTAAATCTAAGGCTTAAGCTTAGATTTTACTCGAAATCTAAGCTTAAGTGCACTGATTGCAGGTGAAATCTAAGTTTGGCATATTTTTGATCAGTTTATAGGCCTTTTATGAAAATTATGGGGGTATTGACCGGGGGGTAATGACTGTGGGGGGGTATTGACCCCGGGAGGGGCGGGGGCGGTAACGTCCGGGGGGGGTAACGTCCGGGGGGGGGTAATGACCGTACCCCTCGGCGACATTTCAGCATCAACAATGATAATTTTTTTGGGCGAAGAAGTCGAAAATCACTAAACATGAAAAGGTACAAAATCCTTGCATTCACTATTCATAACGTCATTTGTCACCTCATCCAATTAGATATGTCCCTTCTTGAGTGCATAAATCTCAATTAGCAAGGCCGTTCTGTACAAAATTTCACAATATATAAAGGATTCAATTTTGGTTTCTTAAGCCGTTAATGGTGATTTATGTAAAATGTATATACATATGCACATATTAGCAAACTTGTAATCGTGGATTCTATTACCTATCCGGCGCCTGATGGGTAATCGCCTTTGTTGGCCCACTTTTTGGTATTGCAATTAGAAGGCGATTAGCTTGGAGCTAGCTTTAAAATCGTATTTTAGAGTGGGTTAGCAATATCAAAGTTGAGCTAGCCCCTTCTAAAGGGGCTAAACTGAATTTCGCCAATTTAAATTGAGAAATCTACATAAAGCACCAGATAGATGATAATATTCGCTCTAAATAAATACAAAAATAACAGCATTGGATAACTTGAAATGTCAAGCTAGCAAATTTTTTATTTCAAGGAATTTAGCTGGAGGATTTTCCGATTTACCCGAACCCTTAAATAAAACACGTGAAATCCTGGGGCCTGTACCACTAACGTGACAATTTGACAATTGTCATGAAATTTTGACAATATTGTCAACTTGTCAAGATTTCAACAACAATTGTCAAATTGTCAAGACAATTTTCAAATTGTCAAGCAATGAAAATTTGACAATTTTTGTTGAAATCTTGACAATTTGACAATATTGTCAAAATTTCATCTTGAAATCTTTGGCCAACTTTTGGCCAAATATCCAATTCATAGTGGTATTTTGAGACATTTCCACTAAGATTGACCCAAATTTGATATTACTCACTCTATATCAACTTTTTGTCAAGATTCTGCCGCATTGACCATAAGTAAGAATTTTTTACAAGAAATATTCTTATTCAAGTAAAAAGGGATTTTTGTTAAAAAATGGCACTTTTAAGGAATAGGATCAAATAATCGAATAATCACCGTGACTGATATAGAGAAAACTGTTACAATAATGGACAGACAGCTTGAAAATTAGGCGCCAAAATGGAAATTTTGACAACTTTGAATTTTGCTTTATTGTTTTCAATATAAAAAATGTAATTTTTTGTAAAGTTGACAGTAATATTAGACTTATGACAAACACTGCAAATAACGCACAAAAGGAAAACTCTTTCAAGCTGAAAAGCTGATATGTTTTCAAAAAGTTCACTTTTCTGTACAAAAATCGAAAAGTATTAAAATTCTGAAAAATGCGCTGAAAACTAGACAAAAAATTGATATAGAGTGAGTAAGATCAGATTTATGGCCAACATATCGAAAATGAGTAATAAGGTGTTCGGAGAACCATACAAGTCTCAAAAAAGTCAAATTTGGCTATTTTCAGTACAAAGAAATTTTTCGCACAACGCACCAAAAACCCATGGTTCCTTGGTAAAAGTTGCTCGGGGAATCATGCCGGACCCTAAAAACATGTTTTGAGCAAAAAAAAATTTTTGGTCTTTTTCGACACCAAAGGGTACCCCCTTTTGTCCAAAACGGCCAACTTTGACCCCTCAAAAAATCACTTTTTTCCAAACTCGGAGTGAAAAATAATATTTTTTCGGATTCAGCACCAAAAAGTACGCCTATAACGAGTGTTTCCTTATAAAATCCGAGACCGACATTTTTCTTGACAATTTGAAGACCGATGCCTTAGTCTTCAAGATTTCATGACAATTTGACAATATTGTCATTGTCAAATTGTCGAATTGTCAAATTTTCATGACAATTTGACAATAAAACCTAAAATTTGACAATTTGACAATTCGACAATTTGACAATTTGACAATGAAATCTTGACAATTTGACAATAACAATTTGACAATATTGTCAAATTGTCATTGTCGAATTGTCAAATTGTCAAGATTTCATTGTCAAATTGTCATTGTCAAATTGTCATGTTAGTGGTACAGGCCCCTGGATACCAGGTTTGTGTCAGGCTACCGTCATTTTTATTTTATAACTCTTTACAGGCTTAACACTCAACATTTCGTATAACATCGTACTCATTGTTAGGCGAATTATATGCCGTAATAACACCAAGAGCTGCAGAACTTCTGACAAAATCCTTAGCGCAATTCTTCGTAAGAATTCGTTATTTTTTTTGTTAAGAGTAGCGCAAAAAGTGTAACTGAATTATTTGCCTCTTTTTTGCAAAAATCGTCTATCTTCGTTTCGCGAAAAATTAACAATTAGACAAAATTTAAACATAATTGAAACTAATTTCGAATTTATACATTATCAATTGAACACTACTATCTATGTAATCAGCGCATAGTCGTTTATCATGACAGAATATTTATATACCCGACGTCTGGATTTGGTGATCCGACTTTCGTGGTCAAGTCACACTCACGCCAATTTTTAGAACTACGTTTCCAGTCCCAACCTGGTTTCGGACATAGGTATCTGGTGCCCAATCACTAATGAACAGTAACTATTACAGCTGGCCTTCCTGGTGTTAAAAGTAGTGTTTCACGTTATTTCTATACCATATTATCATTGGTTTAATTGACGGCAATAATTTTGGAAGAAATAGTTTTCAATTATCAACGATACACTGTAAGATATAGGCCAATGGTTATTTTTGGTTGAGATTTATACGATTGCGAGACTTAACGGAGCCATCCACCGGGCTGGGCACATTCATGTGAATGTAATATTACAGCGAGAGCGGCGCTGCATTCCAAATCAATCACCATTTCGCTGTTTTTAACTGAAAGCGAACAATACTTCTCTGTGCCTGCATTGCAAGGCAACGCCGGCGGTGGCGAGCACGGCAAACATATCCTCGTCAGCGTCGACGCCGCCACGCTTTCTTTTTCGCCCTTATTACTCCCAATGAAAAATCAAGGTCGGTGCGAGAAACCCCACCAGTTTGACTTTAAACCTGGGAATACCAACTATTTTCTCTCATTTTTCTCATCGGCGGCAGGAATAGTAGTAATATGGTTAGAGAGCGAGAGGAGTTATAGAAATGTGTGTGATAGGTATCGAAGTCCATAAGGGAATTCTCATACGTCGATGGGGTGATAAGACAATAATCGATGCCCTGAACGATATTAGTACAGTATCAAAAAGTAATATTGTTGTTGTTTTTCCTTTGTTTATCGTAAAGTTTGTTACTACTTATGTAATCATTCGGTTAATTTAAGTTCGAACGATGATATTTATCTGAAATGGCAAACACACCGCCAATTAGTGGCAAATCTCGAAGCATTTACCTAAAACTGTACACAATTTTACATGATGCAGTTTAACATTCATCCCTGGTAAAAATTAGGTTACAGGTCAATCATGAAGTTCAATTATTTGATGATGTGACTCCAAATTTTTTATACTAGATTCATAATTGCATAACTTACAAGGATTTATTACTTTTAATACCATTTTTAATCAAGACATAACTTAGAGGACTAATTATCAGATATATAAATTTGTGTTGACGCGACAAAATCTCCTGTGCTAACCTCTGTTTGCCCAATTTCTGTTTTACTTTTTTCTTTAAAGGCTGAATGTGACTGTACGAAAATATCATCTCATTGTAGTATTAAAATTTAACATGACCGATTGTCTTTTACGAATTCTCTGGAAATAGCAATTGACGACATAGAAAGTAATTGTTTTACCAAGCATCAAGGACCTTATAATGAGTTTCAGGAAAAACGATAAATAAAACAAATTTATAAAAGTAGGCAATTTTATTAATTTTGAAGATATTATAAATTGAGTAGCTTTAATCATAAACACTATATTTTTGGCTAAGAAAAGATGGTTTGTGAAATTCTATTAGGATTTTCTCGAAAGATATAATATTCTTGACTGTAATATTTCTGGATCTGTTTACTCCATCTAAAATTTAAATACTAATTGCACAAGAATAGAAATGCTAAAGAATAAACACATATAAAATGTTCCCATTCTTACCCGCAACACGTTTGACACTATTTCTAGAAGACAGAAAATCCCGATATAAAATGTAGTGCTTCAGTAGAAAATATGAGTAGTTGGCCGTGGTAGTGGATGAATCTGGAATGATCTCATGAACAATTTTTAAAACATGAGAACCAGGCCAGACCCATCCCCACACGGCTAGAATGCTGGAATATAGAATACTAGAATATAGACTAGTCGTAAACAAATGTGATATAATTTTAAAAGATTTGTTTTAAACAATAATATTGGTTTAAACAATTGAACATCAATAGCCTTAAAAGTGAAAAGTGCATAGAATTGTGCACCCATTCTTTCAACGAATGAGTGTCCCAAATTACAAATAAGATAATAACAACTGGTGAGGTAGCACTGTTTCCCTGGTGTGATATGGCCATGGACTGTCCCCGACCAAAACCACCACCGACACCACTAATAATACAGTGCAGCCCAAAAGGGGAATATCAATATCGCGAACAAAATATGGAAAGTGGAGCAGCCCCCACATACACATCGAACTAAGCGTGCGGGGCATTGATGGAATTAGTGCTGGATTGCCACCACCATTCCCGTCCGTTCTCCCACGCGTCGGTGGGGGAAGGTGTAAATGGGTGGGGCGGATACAGCCACAGTCGCATATAATACCATGGAGAAGGCGCCCAGTAGCCAACACTGCGGCCTCGCCGCCGCTATATCGATGAATGAATCAATCGAATAAACGCGTATTATACTATTGGTATTTGCGGCTGCGGTAGCCGGGCTCAATGGACTTTTTGCGGAAGACAAACCTGCGACACTGCAGCAAAGTAGTGCTGGTATTGCTCCTGTCTGAGCATGAGGAGCATAGGGACTGTCACTCGTGGACTGTATGGAGCCACTCTCGGCTGAACATTAGAGTGGGACGCAGAAAATATTAGACAGGGACATAAAATACTGCGACTGTGTATTTGTGCGAATGTCTGCGAAGGTCTCTGCGATAGAATTCACATTGTCACTGTCTAGACGATCAGCAGCACTGTCCCCACGCCAAATATGTCCACATCAGAGAGGGTCGTCGGTGGCTTGGAAAGAGGGCTGGCCCGATGAGATGAACCATCAAAGTTACCCTTTGTCTGCTATTTTGACTGGGATCGTCACCGAATGGAGTGGTCAAATTCTGGGCGTCGGACAGAGTATTATTGTGCGGAGAATAGGGAATAAGGTCGAGGAGGACTGCTAACAACTGATTGGCTGACTGACAGGGTGGAAAAGGCATCGTAACAGGAGAAAGGCCGACACGTGCGGTCGGTATGAGAGATGGGAAGAATGGTCGGGGACAGACAGCAGAGGCGCCTGTGTGATATATGGAAGGCAATTCCATCACTGCTCTCAGCCCTACGCTATATTGAATTGATGGAGGCCGGTGAGAGAGAGGATAGAAGAATGGACCGAGAGGTCGAGTGCAAAAGAACATTTTGACTGATTTTTAGAATGACACACAGAGAAACGTACAAAACAAGAGAAGGAGAGACCATAGGAGGGCCACTCGTCTGATTATTCACCTTGAACATTAGACAGAGAGAGAGAGAGCAAAAGTATTCGTTCAGCTTGTCTGCTCTTGGTTCTGAGCTCAACGGGCTGATGATGGGCCATTGTGCTAGTTCCAGTGCAATTTGCAATATGAAGCGAATAGACTTAAAATCACCGCCACCGTCGCCATAGTTTGATGATTTGCCTGTCGTCCAGCGCCCAATTTCAGAAGTCAATAGGAAAAGAGGGTTAAGTAGCCGAAACTAATTAATTCTACTACCAGCACACCACCATCTTCACCATTTTATTTGTTTGGTTCCAGCAGGTAGACCCACCATCTGACGGGAAAGAGGGTCGTCCGTAGGAAGGTATTGCGTTAGAATGAGAGGTGGGCTGCAAATTCGGCAGTAATTTTTTATTGTCAATAGTGGGCCGCCGGTGGAAGATAAGAATGCAGAAGAATTTGCAATCTCTCGTCCGATAACAATTATTTGGGACACTGACGATTTCAATCTTTCATTTAACAAAAAGCGGCGATGCTATATAACTTCCGGATGATTGTTGCAGGACTATCTAATGACTTAATTCTTCGAAATTGAATAAAATAGACTTAACGGATGGGAAACTACAACTAAATAAGATATGGCAAACGTATTCTACCATAAGTAAGGTTCCCCAAAGTGCGGTACCTGGTTAGACATACACATATAGGCATACTTTTAGGCTTAGACTTAAGCCTAAATTTAGAGAATGTAAGGGCGCGTAGAAGGAGCGACGAGGGTTATATATGCTATATAAACTTTACTCTCGGGTTAGCGACCAATTGGATTCACTTTGGTGTAGTTCAAAAAACTAGGTATAAATAATAAATTTATGTTACCATAATAGTGATGCAAAATATCCAAATAAATATTACACCACCGCTCTCATCAATAACTCGTAAATTGTCCTCCAAACTTTGATGGATTATTTTCTCACTGAGATTACGGAAAAAGATATCGTATCTGCATGCATATTTTCATGCTGATTCATTACACAATGATAATGAACATAAATTGTTTATTTGTAATACTTTAAAGATTTTGTCATAAAACTTGAGTCTTTCCCAACTTCAGTTTAGCAATTTGCTTTTATAAGTATTCTTTTGTCTGATAATGCGAGACATTTGGCATCACAATAATAGAAAAATTACCCGAATATATACGAAACTTTATTTGTTATCACACAATGTGTCATCGTAAGATAACTGAAAAAATCACTGTCTCATATGTTCTACGACAATGAATTTATGCGGGCATTCCTCACAAATCTCAACCAATTCTTCAGTTTTCCATGGGTACACCGCGTGTATGTATTTCTCTCCAGCTAAAGCAAAATATAATAATTATAGAATCCCAATGGATAGTAATTATACGCTTTATTTACTTACTTTCAGGGTTAGTCAAGCCCTGCGCAAAGAGCAAATTCCATGACTCATTGGGAACTTTGTGTATCTAAACAGAAAATTAAGGGAATGTTTTCTCGATTTATATGCCGATATAATGATGTCTTACCATGAATTAAGGAAATCCCAAATTAAAAAGACTAAACATAAAAAAGGAGTGGCGAACGAAATATGTAAATTTTAAGGCGTATTTCAACTAAATATAGATAAGTTACTTGTATAATGTACAGTATTTATATAGGTAATTAAAAACTAAAAAATTTCGGCCTCTGTCAAATGAAAACTTGGGATTAATATTTGACATCCTAATGTCAACTCCATATATTGTGCTAGCGGAAAATTCTCCAACCGGACTATTGTGTCGCCGTCTCAAAATGACGCACAAAAGTGGTAGTCGACCATTTTATACCCCTTATAGGTTTTCCATCCCGCTGATGCCGAATTCTAGCCAGTTTTTGCGTAGCATCACTTTCTAGGATTTCACATATTTTAAGCATTAAATTGGACAGAATGTCAGAAAGCGTTACTACAGCATACATAATGCCATAACTGACCTAAGATTCGGAATCAGCGGAGTCAAATACATATGCAGTAGCACATGTAGAGAGCCACTTCTTCTCCCCAACATTATCAAAAGAGTAATTCACAAAAATAAACAGCATTCCCAATTTTGTCCTAGTAACAATAAAAGTTAACTACCGTAAATCCTCTAATAAGTCCCTCCCCTCAATTAAGTCCCTCCCCTCAAATAAGTCCCCCCTCAAACAGAATGCCAAACGTCCTTGCGGTCTCGCCCGACCAAAACTAAGTGCATATTCGTGTAGATCTTGACGAGTTACGTTAGAAAAACCCCAATGCCAAAACTTTGTCATTGAAAATATCGGAAAAAATTGACTTTGAAATTTGAAAATTTTTTTGAAAACCCTTACGAAACAATAAGTCCCCCGGGGGACTTATTAGAGGATTTACGGTATATTGAATAAGCTGAAAAAATAAACAAACGGTTTGTTGTTCGGTACTATCAACGGAATTCAGCGGATGGTAATCAATATCCACAGAGCATATCATTTTTCCGTCTTTTTGCAGGAAAGTTTTGTTGCTTAGCATTTTTTGAGATGCCTAAACCTTGTAATGTTCAAAATCCATCTCAAATTAAATACAAACGTCCAGCAGCTGGTAATTATTGGTATTTTCGTTGTATGAAATGTAAGCCTCGCCACTTTTTCCGCCAACATCGAAGACGCATTCAACAACGCTGTCATTGCCCTAAAAAAGACTTCTATTATTTCTTATAATGTACGAAGTTCTAGATGGTTTTACATAGTTTAAAATACTTTTTGTCTAATATTTAAAATAAAGGTCAGATTAAAAATTTTAGTTGACATTATATGTTTATCATTATTACCGGAACTGTGCCGTACTATACAAAACTGCTCATTATCGTAAGACAATTTCAGTTTTACAACGAACGAACCATAGCTGTATCGGAGCTGAACCCCAGCGCAAGATATCGTCCTGCATCGGTACTTGTGGAGAAATCGGTGGCCTAAATATTATACGAATTGACTACATAAATATTTTGCACACATACCTGCATTTCAAGGCTCAACTTCTCTCCAATAAGGCGCCATCTTATGATGCCTTCGCACTCACGTGGCTCGCACTTTGGTGGAAATGACCAACACGCTACACTGTCACCGCAAGGATCAGTGTTGATGAATTCTACGCACCACACAATTGACAGAACCTGAGAAAGTAACTTCCGTGTCTTATACATTGTATCACGCCAAACATTTGATCATGTTTTATTCATCCGATTATACCTCTCTATTAAAGTGTCAGTTTTTCTAGAATCTTGAAGCTAGTAAACTGTATTGTTCATATAGATTTTCCACTAACATTTAATAATCTTGAACTCTTCAAGACGTATTGGCGTGTTGGTATAAATGACCAACACGCTACACTGTCACCGCAAGGATCAGTGTTGATGAATTCTACGCACCACACAATTGACAGAACCTGAGAAAGTAACTTCCGTGTCTTATACATTGTATCACGCCAAACATTTGATCATGTTTTATTCATCCGATTATACCTCTCTATTAAAGTGTCAGTTTTTCTAGAATCTTGAAGCTAGTAAACTGTATTGTTCATATAGATTTTCCACTAACATTTAATAATCTTGAACTCTTCAAGACGTATTGGCCTCCAAATTTCAGAAATACTGCCTCAAAATTTCGGCACTAAAATTTTTTAATTTCCCATAAAATTCGCAATTTTGTAGCAGTGGTTGTTCATTTATTTCAATCCTAATGCCGTTTAGAACCAACCTGTGCCAATAAAAGTGCAAAAATATATTTCGTTCCCATCTGCGTCATCAAGTCGCCACCGAATCACAACTACCAAAACGCTACGGGAACAATATATATGAAACTTCCATTTCCAGCATTGTGCGGGTTAAGAAGAGGGGAAGAAAAGAGCGAAATTGTCTTGCATTTGTCATAATGGGGTTTGTTTGTATTGTTTCCAAAGCAATTGGAATTACACTAACTTTGATTACACTAATTCAATTTATTTTTTACGCATAATCACATTAAATTATATTTAAACGAGAAAAGAGATCGAAGAACACATAAGCTGCAGTGTCAATTCTGGTCGCTTCGTGGCGCAGCGCTGCCCTCCGGGTTTCCCAAGTCATTCTCTTGTACTTCCTTGCATTGGGTGCGCAAAAATTCACGAACACCTATACGAACAGTGTACAAATATGGACATAAATCAAATAGTTTTACCTTGTGAGACGGCTCCTTCAGTTGCCGGTTGCTTAGCGAAGATTTCGAGATGTGCCTTGCCCTTCCATATAAGACCAAATCGAAAATCTGGATCGTTGCGCAGCAAGAATAAACGTATTTTATTCAAGCAATCGTGGACCTAGACAAAAAAAGTAACGTAACTATGCACACAGCAGTTTACAAATGTGATCAATAATAATTGCAACTCAATAAATGAAATTGCAACTCAATAACTGAAATTGGCCCAAAATTAAATGCTGGAAGAAAAAATTTATATATCATCAGACTTAACTATAACTTAAAACCATTGGTGATAGTATACCAAGAGAAGTTGCGACAAAGATCACATAGATAATTGTCCAACTTTAATTTTGTATTCCATGTTTCTACTAAAGGAATTGTTAAGGTTCGTTTTCAGTATGTTAAGTGACATATAAAAAGCGGTCAATTTATGTAATAATATAAATGTATTGCGAATACCTTGGATAGCACAACATATGGAAGCGGCTTTATCAATTTTGATACATCGGTATGGGCATAGAGCGAAGGTTTACCTTCAAAAGTAACTGTTAGTGTGTACTTTTATCGTACTATATAGTCGTAGTTTTATGTATATCGCATTCATACGACTTCGTAGGCTTATATCGAAAATGGATCGCATTGAATAGAAAAGCTCACCAAAGTCACCATTTCCTTTGAAAAATCCAACAATTTCCTGATCAGCGCATGTCTAAAAATGTGATGTAATTAGAATCTAAACTTTAAACCTAAAAATTGTAACTTCCAACACAACATGTACAATTAATTACTTACGAAAAACAATTGCGCCCATGTGAAAAATGGAAAGCCAGCTCCTTGTGGGTATGTCGTAATTAATTGAAGTGGCAAATGTTTAGGCAGCTCGCCGAATTCAATGTAGCTGAGAGATTTATTTTCATCGAAACTCTTTTTCTCAGGCAATGGAGCGTCTTCTTTTTCTGGATTGCTAAATAGGAATTCTGACATTATCCAGTCTTAAGACGGGATACATAAAGTAAATTTCCACAAAAAGGTAGATCGCAGGTGTATTTTAATTCAATTGCCACAAAAGCACAATTTCGAGTTCTCAGAGAGGAAAATACACAGAAAGGTGTTTGAAATCACTAATACGATGCTAAACCTTCTGTCAGTGTTGAAATGTTTATCTCGTATACCGTAAATATTTCGTAAGGGTTTTCAATAAAATCTTTAATTTAAAAACAATTTTTCTTTGACATTTCAATCATAAAGTTTTGGAATTAGGGGTTTTTCTTCCGTATCTCGGCAAGATCTTTACAAATATGCACTTAGTTATGGCCGGGCGAGCTCCAAGAACGTTTGGTATTCTTTTGGCGGGTGATTATTTGAAGTGGGGTTTAATTAGATCATTTACGGTATGTTAATCTTTATTCATTGCTTATATTAAATACCTTAATGGGGATTAAGCTGGATATATCAAATTTCAACTATCATATATCAAACTATCATATATCAAACTTCAACTTACGCTGGAGCTACCTTTGAAGCTGCAAAGTCACCAGCGTCGACCTCGTAACGAACAAGAATTTTGAAGTTGCCAAATTGGTAGCTGACCAGCTGGAAGAAAGGTCCAGTGCAGTGTTTGGAACGTGGTTTCGTCATTTTGTGCTTCAGGGCTTGGTCGAAGGTCACGTGTCCAATTTCCATCCAAAATAAACGAAATTATGATACGAAGAACATAAAAATATTAATATATGCAAATTACCAAATCTGATGCTTCCATTCTAAAGCCAAAAGATCATTTGATAATGCCATGTACATATGCCAAAAATTACCGGGTCAAAAGAACAGTTTTGCCAACCCGTTCACAATCAATTCTGAAAAGTCCCTCACCGGCCTCTTGAGCAAATGCAAACAATTTTTGAAGATTTACAGCATCAGTAATGAAATCAAATTCGTCAAAATTTATCTCCTTCTTCCGCTTTGTGCCCAACAACTTTGCTGCCAATACAAGCGAATCCAAAGAGCCTGAAATTTTTGGTTCAGAATTTTTACATAATCTTTTATCAGCTGTTTTGCTTAAGTGTATTTATTATTTTTTAAACGAATTTCAATTCCTTTAATTTATAATATGTAAATAATTTAATTTCCAGAAAAATTGTCTTAAACCTCTGATTATAGCATTTAATAATTATCATCAGTATTAATCAAATTGATTCACCGTTGCGCACTTTCAAATGATTCACCTGAAATTATTTTATAAGTTTCATAACATGTCTTTATTATTCTTACATCATAAACGAGCACACCATGGTCTTGCGCAAGCTTTCCGCCTGGCCAGTAGAATGACTCTCGCGGTAGACCAGGTACCTAAGAAAAAATGTTAAATAATCATGGCAATGTAAAACCATTAGGCATCGGCGAGTCCGAGTCTTTCCGAGTACGAGTCCGAGTCCAAAACGGACTCGGACTCGGTGTGAATGGAAATCTGACGAGTCCGAGTCCGGACTCGGACTCGGATTCGGACTCGGTAAAAGGGGGTCCGAGTCCGAGTCCGACGGACTCGGTTATTTTCGGCCGTGCCCATTGGGCGCGGCCGAGCGAAATTTTTGAACTTTTTTGAAGAATATACAAAATTTTCAATGTCCTTTTTTTGCAGACAGCCTTATTTTTCTAAAAATTTTCGCCTGCGGCGCTCTTTTTTCTTCCATTTTTCATTATAAGTTGTCGAAAACCGAAAGGTTTCGACTTTCTTTCTAGCAATCATTCCTTAGAAATTTATTGTAAAATCTCATACAAAACTAGTCGTTTTCTTGGAAAGAATTCCTTTTTGTTATTTCTCTCGCCTCTAGTCTCTAGTCATCACTATTCATCGCCCATCGAGGCAAAAATCGTATTTAAGTGTGAAATTTGTGCCTTAAAATCAGTCTTGCATGCGAATAAAACGACCTTGAAATTTGTCTTTACATAAAGAACAAAAAGGTTAGCAAGGCTCACAGATCAGAAGATCGAAAAAAGGAAAATTCTACAAAGGATTTTTCATATGGTGCCCCAGCGGTCTTGATCCACTTCAAACCGCCTCCGCTCCGCTCAGGCTCAATACCGGCTGTGAACTAGATTCACGCCGCGTTCTCTTCAAGGCTCAACGCCTTCAACATTCGGCTACGCTTAGCGGATTGACGTTCAACCGCGCATTAAAAGGCAGCCGTCAGACTTCGGCTTCGCTCCTACACACAGGAGTGAAATTGGCTTTACTCCAGGTAACAGCCACGTCCTTCGTCGTTAGAAGCCCTCCTGAAAGAGGTTTCAAAGCTTCAAGTCTTATAGTAGACCACAAATTCGTCCATAGGGACCGCTCGACGCCTATATAGGATCGAGCTACAGTAGCCCAAAGAGGCTCAATTTGTCCGGTTTGTATGCAATCCGGACTCTCTGACGAGGACTCCATCAATAGCCGACTGAAATTGCGGAAAACTACCCATTCAAATCGCACTCCAGCCTGAGCGCAGAAGCAGCTTGCTCAACTTCGCAAGCACAAGCGGTCTTTCCGCTCTCCATTGGTATTACGCCTTCAATCCGGCGTACGGCACGCGGTTCTTCAACCGCCGCCCTCAACAAATAAGCCAATTCGGCTTACACAAGCGGCACATATCGCCGCACAAGCCCTCCCGAAAGAAGTGGAGGAGCTTCAGATCTTATAGAAGACCATCAATTGTCCAAAGGGACCGCTCAACACCTATATAGGGTCGAGCGGCAGTAGCCTAAAGAGGCTGCAATTCGGTTTGTGCGCAATCCGAATCTCGACGAGGACTCATTTACATCCGAAGTACGGATAAGTCTTACGGCTCTCCATCCTGAGCACAAGCTTGCCTAGCAAGCACAAGCGGACTTCATCCGCATTTACTCGTACGCCTTCGACCAGGCGTAGCACGCGGCCAATCGCCGCCCAACATCGGCTTACGCCTCACGGCTTGAACTAGCTTCAACCGCCCGGCTTCAAAAGCACATCAGTAACAAAGCGGCTGAAACAGAACCGCCGCGTTTCAAAAGACAGCTGCCTAGCAGTTCCGTCTTCAATTTCTCGAGAATCTTTCCTCGAGTCAGCGCTGCTACCTGAAACGGGAAAATCTGTCTCGTAATCAATTTTCCTCGTCATCTCGGCCCCTCTAAAGGATTAGAGCGGGTTTCGGTCTCAGGCAAAGAAAACACAGACACTTCTGCCAACACCTACATAGGTCGACACGACCAGCCCAGCGTCGGGCTAATCACTCGGATTGAACTCAATCCAACTCGACGGGAAAATTCACACAGCACGCCGCGGAAATGTCCGCACCGTTTCAATGCGAAATAGAGGCTCGCTTTAATAGCTTGAGCAAATTTATAAAAGAATCAATCAACCTTATTGCGCGTCAATCTCACACACCTGTTGAGAATAATGCCGGAAGCGCAACTCAACTCCGAAAATTCAAACTCGAAGCGCAACATCTGATAGACCGCATACAAATTGCGATCTCACGCCTCGAGGAAACTGACCGAGAATGGATCAGTTTCATACACACGCGCATCGGCTCCGAGCTTAAAGCCAAATCCGACTACTCAAACTTTTTATTGGGTCAGGAGGGTGACCGATGTCACTTTCACACCCTAATAGAACGCGGTCGAGAAGCCATCACCTCAATAGAGCAGGCTCTCAAAGCTCACTTAAACTGTGAGCGCAACTCAGCTTTCAGTCTTCCGCATCAGACTGAAAACGCATCTTATCAACCGCGTCATTCAATGGCTGAAGCCAATGAAGCTCACCAAGCACATCTCAACTCCACGACCACAGCTATTGGTCCGTATGGCATCACAACTATACAACTTCCGCAAATAAAACCGCCTATCTTCAGCGGTGACCCTCTTCAGTGGCCAACTTTCTGGGCCATATTTGAAGCTACGGTTCACAGTAAACCGATTTCAAACGCGGAAAAGATGTCATACCTCGTCATGTTCCTCAGAAAGAACGCCAAAACGGCCATAAATGGCTACTACATTACGCACGACAATTATCCAATTGTCATTGAACTTCTGAAACGCCGATTCGGCAATCAGAAAGTTATTGGCGAAATGCTTCAGCAGGAACTCATCTCACTACCAAAGGCTACCAATGCCACACAGTCTCTGCGAACATTTTCAGACTCTGTCGAATGCCTCTGTCGTCAAATGCGATCTCTACAAATATCGGATGAACAACCGATTATCTCATCGATCATAAAATCCAAACTACCCTACAGCGTACTAACTAAAGTACTCGAAAGGGAAAGGACAGAAGGCGAATCTTGGACTGTCGCAAAGCTCCGGCAAGCGATCCAGGATATTATCGACATCAGAGACAGCGCCAAACGGCGTATATATGTCTACCGGAATGCTTCTGAAAACATACCAGATGCATTAGATCAGCGAAGTCCAAACAACTCGCTTCTACTCACTCAAAGTCATACGTCTGAAAAGACAGACTTGATCGCCTTCGATGCTAAAATCGTTTCCGTCAGCCAGGAAACATCAAAGAGTGAACTTGCGCCGAAAGAAATTTCATCAGAACCAGTGACAGAGATCAGCAGCCACTTACGTCCGTCCGAGACTGCCGATATTTCGCTTCCAGAAATATCGAAAATCATAGAAGACCTACCTATAGTCGGAGCGGATATCAAAGAATCCGATTCACACGATCACCGACCAGTCTGTTATAATGAGCAGATTCCCATGCAAAAGCATGAGAAAGAACACGGCATCACCAATCAATCGCCGCCGAAATATGCCATCCACATTCAAATGAATGTTCAATGCGGAAAAATCACAATCACTCTCAAACTCCTTCATCAGCCAACCTATGCATACAGAAAAGGAGCAGAGAATCCAGTCATCAAAAATCTGGCTGGAACGAACCTCAGAACAGTCGCCTCATATCTGTTGTGCCGCGGCAAATGCGTTCTCTGCTTTACCAGGCTACTATGTCACTGTTCTTGCACTAACGAATTCCATCTTTCCAGAAAGATGAAAGCCAGGAGCCCAGTCTATCACGCAACTTTGCCGGTGCTCTCGTTCAGCAACCCAGGACTGACTGATCAAGCCGACCTAGCCAGGCCCAAACCATTCTATGTGTGCATGTGACTGACAACTCTTATGGAAACTACTCATGGATGGACCGGAAAGAACCTTACCGATAAGTCAATACAAATACATTATTGCTAGACAAATTAAAAATCTTTTTTGTTTTTTATAAGTAAAATGACATTGTTTGTCTCCACTTCTCTTTGCTTGGGAGTGTCGAAAACCGAAAGGTTTCGACTTTCTTTCTAGCAATCATTCCTTAGAAATTTATTGTAAAATCTCATACAAAACTAGTCGTTTTCTTGGAAAGAATTCCTTTTTGTTATTTCTCTCGCCTCTAGTCTCTAGTCATCACTATTCATCGCCCATCGAGGCAAAAATCGTATTTAAGTGTGAAATTTGTGCCTTAAAATCAGTCTTGCATGCGAATAAAACGACCTTGAAATTTGTCTTTACATAAAGAACAAAAAGGTTAGCAAGGCTCACAGATCAGAAGATCGAAAAAAGGAAAATTCTACAAAGGATTTTTCATATAAGTTGCCATTTTTCCCAAAATTTCGGCCTACGGATTTCCATGCCTATTTATTTGTCTTCATAATTTTCTGCTCACTTTTTTTAATGCGACCAAATATATATGGTATAGCAGAGCTACAGCAAGCATTCCGCAATCCGCAATCTTTATGCACCCCATAAGAATGCCCTCGGCCGTGCCCGACAGGGCGCGGCCGAGGAAAAAATTTTGAAACTTTTGCCTGAACATTGAAAATTTTGAAAGAAAATTTTCTCTAACCTCACACATTTTTTCAAAATTTTCGCCTGCGTCGCTATTTTTTCTTTGATTTTTCTCTTATATCGTACATTTTTCAAATTTTTTTCGCCTGCGGCGCGATTTTATCCCGGCGAAATTTTAGATGCGCTTATTTTTCATAGAAATTTTGTTAGAAAAATTGCCGAAGAAGTACAAATATGGCACCCATCTATAACGCTTATTCAGGAACTAAATAGTCGACCTAAACCGGTTATATTCATATTAAAAATTTTTGGAAAAATACAGGTAAAATTTGAATTTGCATGTAAAATTTCTTCAAAAATCTAAAAAATCGCTAAAAAATAGACCAAACCGTCTAAATTTTGTCTATTTATAGTAAAAATACGAAATACTAGTGAAAAACAGTAAAAACACAAGTTTTTGACAACAAAAAAATTGGCGGGAAAAATAAAATTCAAACGGACTCGGACTCGTCAACTGATATTGGAACCCTACCGAGTCCGAGTCCGGACTCGGAATCGCTCGGACTCGGACTCGGTGTAAAATTCCGATCCCTAAAAACCATGAAAACATAAAAAACCATGAAAACATAAAAAACATAAAAACATACGATGATAACCGGCTCATCCTCTTCCAGGTACCATTGATAAGATCCCTAAAGGTATATCACGTTTATATGTATGATATTGAATAAGGTTAATCACTTACTATCCTCTCCACTTGTTTTGTTGATGTGGCAGTGCCTTTGGAAGAGAGATTTATCAAAGGCAACAAACCATAGGGCTCGTCTTCCAACCCTGAATATGTTCGGAATGATGAAGGTTTAATCAATTCTGGACTACATTTGTTTATGGGATTCATTTTACATATTTTTCAACGTTAATCTTATATATATTCTCTACCTTAGAATGAGTGTAATTATTTCAAATACAGATAATCAGGACAGATGTAAAAGTAACTATTTTTAATTTCGCCTACGAAATTTTTAAAAACACATTCGGTAAAAGATTTTCCTATTTCCGCAAAATCTTTCATCAAAAATTATGGACCAGATTTTACAAAGTTCTCTCGGAAGACCATTACAAACACCAATGTTGCAACAATATAAGTCCTACCATCAAAAAGCCAAAATCCCGTAGCAGCATCGTTCGCCATGATTCTAAATTTCGTAAAATATTACAAACGTTTACAGAAAACAAAGTCGAAAAACACGTCATGGAAAACCAAAGTTAGGGCAAAATCGCCGTTGAATCACCGTTAACTGGCTATCAAGAGTGGGCTGGAGGATATGTCTCTCTGTGGGATCTTTTCTCTGCTCCGGCCAGCGGCTATCATTTTATGCTTCTCTGTGTTTTCTACTGGCTAGCCACATCCGAAAGAGTGGTCCTCACCTCAAACGGCTCAAAACAGGAGATCAATATTATGTGGGTGTAAGGCTACTTTCGATTTGTTCATTCATTCTTCGACTTGTTTGTTCAATCAAAACGAGGCGACAATTGCTAATTTACCTCGAGGGCGAGAGGCGTGCTATTGCCTCGAAGTTGCTTAGGTCATCGATCTTGTGCTTTGCTTGCTTGTGTTAATTCAACTTCAGTTCAGTGACTTCATCTATTATTGTCTGAGCCAACATTTTAACCTATCATGGAAGTATACTGTACGAACATTTTAGACTAGAAACCGTTAAAAAGGAAGGAAATGCAAGAATACATTTAAAGATTTGTAAATAATAATATTTGAAATACTATAAGATATAAACTAAGAATTATGCTTAGTTCTAAATGCTTTAATAAACACTCATATTAAAACTGCGACCATTAAATTTAAAAACTGTGACCATTAAATTCAAATTTTCCATGAACGGATGTGAACAACAAAGAATAAACTCATTGTAGGTATCAAATATTGTGCAAAATTTTCCAGTAGCATATTCGAACTGCATCAAAAGTTAAATGATACGGATTCCAAAATCAAAAATTTAAATATATTTATGAATAGCCATGGTCTTCATATCACCCACTTCTATAGGAACCAACATAATTCTATGTCCTGCAACTAAGACGACTAATTGAGATACAAAAATATTTCATAGAATGTTAAAAATACAAACTAACGTTTTTGTACTATTTAATTGGAAATGGCCGTAAGCTCCTTTTTACACATGCATTTGTGATAATGTTTATTAAAATAATGAGAGCTTCCGCTTTTCAAAAGGTATCCCGTTTATGCTCTTAGGTATATGGCGAATTTTTTAATTCCTCGGGTAATTTTGGCAGGAATTTTAGCATAGGTGACTTTCGGGAGCGTTGCGCACCAATCGAAAGCGGATACGGAGGGTGGAAAAATCCTAGTAAAATCCTAAGGGTGAAAAATTGATGCGCTATAGACAGCGGCGGACTCCGGAATACCTTAATAAGTATATATCTATGCGCAGTTTTTTACTTTGTTATGTAAAATTAATTGGTTATTGTATTTAAAGGATCTCCGACTCTCGATTTAATTATGATCCGATTACCCCTACTATTTCCTTTCAGCAGAATCTTCAACCAGAAACGAAATTATTCAAATTCATTTCGAATTAAATACCACTGAAGTTCAATTAGCTAAACGCTTCTAAGCTCTTAATGTAAAATTTTATGCATTACACATTTTTATGTCTTTTTCATCACGTGACGCGTCAAGAATTTTCTCCTGGAATTATTTCCAATAAGAGTCTTTCGGAAACTCAAACATATTCCGGCGTGACTTTAATGCGTTCGTAAAAGGGTCGCAAGAAGAAGACTCCGCTCAGAGCAGCTGCTCTACGTCAAAATGAGATAAAGTCTTCGCAGTCGGCAAAAAAAGGTCAGTGGAACAGAGAGCGAAGTGTTTTTTGTGGGTTCTTCGCCTCCTCGGGGAAACGGCCGGTCGGTCAGAGAACCAAAGGAAAGCCGCACATTACCCGAGGTTCCTTTTGTTTACTATGTTAAAGTGAAACGTCTCTTTGTTTGTCGGATTTTTTAATCCATGTTCCAAACCATATTTTCGGCCATATGAGCGATTGTTTCCAAACCAGTTTCGTGAAAATTATTTGACGATATCATTTTCCAAAATTATTGCCATTTACAGTTACAGCCACATTTCCTCTAATTAATTCATCTACTCTTTAATTGTGTTAATATATATAGTCCATAACCAAGTGCCTGAACCTTCCCAAAGCACAGAAAAGATCGACACAAAATCAATAACCCACGTGATCATAAATTTTGCAATTGCCCATCCGAACAGTTCTTTCGAAATGAAATGTTTGCTCTCCAAATCCGTTATAACTAGCTCATTTGCTCCAAAATCAATAAACAGTTATTTTGGGATTTTTTCATTGTTATCCATTAATTAACAGAAAATTTTCAAATTACGACCAAATTTGTAGATTACCTGAAACTTTTGAACGGCTATTGCTATCAAAGAAGAAAGT
Organism: Ditylenchus destructor; assembly: GCA_022814885.1. Classification (NCBI taxonomy): domain Eukaryota; kingdom Metazoa; phylum Nematoda; class Chromadorea; order Rhabditida; family Anguinidae; genus Ditylenchus; species Ditylenchus destructor. The sequence goes on from JAKKPZ010000006.1 coordinate 851,793, forward strand.
AATACTTTTTGTTCTATCTAAGTACGTTTTTAGGGGTGTTGCGAATAAAAAATTTTATGAAAATGTTCATTCGTTTTCTTTCATGCAAATTTTTTGTGACTATGTCTTTTGTCTATAATTGTGTACTTTATTCCACAGACCCTTGATGAGACACACGAGGTCATCACACCTCATAGTCATAAAAGTTCATTATACACCAAAAGGCTTCCGTAAATGGAAATGCGTGGGTTCCGAGATTGAGTAGCGCAGAGAAGGCCAATTTATATCTGACAATATCCAGAAAATTACAGGGAGTTATATCTCGCGTATGTTCCTTCCTCTTTGTTATTTGCTCTTCATTCTTTTAATTACTTTGGCTAATAACACTTTTTTATACGAAGAACTACCTTAATTTTATTAACATTGTGCTCATGTTGCCATATTTGTTAATTATTATTTTTTACGACTAAAAATGAGAGAAATAAAACAGCTAAAAATGTTTTTTAATAATTCTCGTGTCACCGTTTTTTATTCATTTCCACTGTTCGTTGCCGATGAAAAGGGAGCGGTAGAATTTGCCGTTATAAAAAACTTGCAGACAAAACCTTAAAAAGATAACAAAGGCCTTGATTCATTCGTTCAAAGAGCGATCAACTTTTTTCATGCTTTGAAAGGAATTACTAACCGTTCTGTCCTTTTGTTACATACTTTCGGAAATGTTAATTTGGAATTTTTCCGTGAAAAGCGTTATTTCGGGCCATCAAGAGTGACACTTTCTCCGAAATTTATTATTGACACAAGTATTTTGTTACTTAGCCACTCAATCCCTTTCAACCAGGTGAAAGATCAGCAATAATGCGAGACGTTACTATATGTTGCATTATTTGTACTGTCACTTTATAAATTAAAAAGTAAATAAAGAATATATGTTTATGTTTCAGATCATTCGATGAATCCAATGCTTCGCGAAGCGCGTTCCACACCGTATATTAGCTCTGTTCCCGAAGGTAAACCAAGCCAATCATTTCAAAATTACCTCTTTACATATCATTTTCAGACATGAACAAAAAACATCTCGCTGATATATTCCGGCCAAATTGCACGTCGAGTGTCGAGAATTTTCCTGTTAGTGTTTATATTTTTTTTGGACTATCTACTTTCTTTATATTACGTATAGGCCAAAAGACTTGACTTTTAGATGCAAGCCAAATTAGATGCCAAATTAATATTTGCCCATTAAATATTTACTCAAATATTTTAGGTGAAAATGAAGGAACTCGGGATTCAGTTCAATACTGGCTCATCAAGCTCAACTGATCTAAGTAAGCCAAGATTTAGATATTCTTTCGGAACCTATATAAAAATGTACATTTTTGCTAATGTCACCATAATTATCGTCAAATGTGATCAGATCATTTATCATCAAATTATCTAACTGGGTGCAATGAGCTTTATTTTAGTTAAAAATATAATAAATAAGTTATTGTATAAAAAATGTTGCCATTTGAAAGCCTTAACAGAAATGAAAAACCAAAAAGTAAAATATAAAATAAGTGTTTAACTATCAAAGTTTTAAAAGCAATGATATTATAAAAGTATAACTATTTTAATTTAAGGTAACTTTGTCCAATTCTATAACGATGCAGGTGACACTGAGGTTATGAACAAATGGATGGGGCTCTATGCCGAGAACAAAGCTATGAATTGTCTCGGCGCTGCTAGCACATCCTCGTCAGCTCTTCAAGAAAGGCGAACAAGTGAGTCTTTTTAATTGAATTTTGTATATTAGCGTCAAATTTCGAAAAGCGCGTTACTGAAAAGTTTACAGAAACATACTATGTCTTAAGAGAGAATCCGAATTTTGGCAACAAGGTGAAAATAGAAAAAGAAAATACATTCATTACCAATTGCTAAAAATGTAATTCATGTTTCTCACCAAAGTTACTATCGTTTGATATTTGGCGCATGATACAGTAAATATGAGCATGAACTTCAGGAAACCACTCTGATAGTGATGAATGTGTGAGCCAAATGAATACTTTGCACAAACAATTGTCGCAATGTTCGTATGCGTCGCGAAATTCGTCTACTCCGGAGTCCAATAATGTGCCGACTAATTGCAAATACGTAAATCGCTCTATGGATGTACTTTCGGAAACCCACCCCAACACTAGAGCCCCTAAGTAAGTTAACGGCCAATTTATACCAATGTTTGCAAATAATGTGAGTAAAAGCTCGACGTTATTTTGTTCTAATTAAATTAGTAAGTGTCCTAAACACAATAATATATTATTCAGTATTATTTTGGCATTCGTTCATTTATTAATTTAGGTCTGCTGCCAAAGACAACTTTCGGCTTTTGGGTAAGTCACAACCAATATTTGTACTATTGACAGAATATTTCGTTATAAACATCTTCTTTTTCAAAATGGCTTTTGCGTTGCAAAATGTGTCATTTTATAGACACTTTAAAAATTTAATAAACATTATAACCAAAAACCATTTAATTTCGCAGAAAAATGTTGCTCAGTGGATTTCCCCTCAAATCAAACCGGACCACTTCCCCCGCCATCAAGACTGTTACGCTCAAAGGAAATGGCCAATATATTCTGCATTGCCAATATCGAAGAGGAAACTCCGATCACAAAAGCCGGCTGAAACAGCTATTCTTGAGAATAAATTGACCATTGCATAATTTGCAAATTGAACTAACTTGTATTGTTAATAACTATTATTTTTCAAAATAAAATTAATTTAAAGTAAGAGCGGATTATAATTCATCAAGTTTTCCGACATTAGTAGGGTAAATCACGAAGCGGTCGAAGCTATAAAACATTTAGCATTATCATACAACAAATTTTTATTTATATTCGTTCTGATATACTTTTACTTATATAAAATTATTTTTGTGTAATTATTTTCGTCTGTTTGTAACAACTTTTTAGTAAAGCTTTTATCGCATAACAGCAACATGAGTCAAACAATTAAAAACAGAACAAGCAAAGAGATTTCGAGAAACTTATCCACGTCAATTTTTCATAACTGCAGCAAAAGATTGGCCTTACTAAGCAGTTGACTTTCAGCGAATGGATAAAACCTTAAATATTAGTTAATAAAATATAATATTCCTATTAAGTGTCTTACAATGTCGTCGATTTTAAGTATACTTCGCACGCACTCAGCTGCTTGTTTGATTGCGAAAGAAGTCACCAAGAGCGGTTGGACGACATTTTCTTCACGAATGTTTGTAACAACTCCCTAAAATCATCAACTGTACAAGGTAATTTTGTCGATTGTATATTTGTTATCTTTCTACAATATCCTTTATATAGTAATCCGCAAACTTGGCTGGTTGGTTGACTGACTCACTCACTCAGTATATCACGGTCTCAGACTACAAACTACAAATTTTCGAAATTCGTGTTTTCCGGGATTCCGACAGAAATTCTTGGTATAAGGGGGTTTTCGGATACGAGGAATCCGAATCTGAAGTCAGATTTTGGGCATCTGGATTCAGAATCCCGGATTCTGATGCAACGTTGACAAAGCCACTTTCGAGCGGCCGAAGGGCGCTGACAAGGTTCGAGGCTCCGCTGACAAAGCCACTGGGGTATGTGTATATAGACTCTCGAACAAATAGAAGGCTTCACCTGGCCGAGCGGCGCGAAGCGCCGCGAGGACGGGTGAAGCCAAACGAGGGCCGTAAGCCCGAGGTAAGGGGCGCTTCATATATAATTCCGGTGCCGAAGGCACCATTTCCCGCTAGTTATAAAATAAACATATTAACCAAAAATCTTTGACAAAAGCAATTTTCGCCAAATACGAAGTACACATTTTGAAGGTATGCTTTCTATCCACTAGGACCATAAAATTCAGGAAATAATAAAATATTTTCACCTTTCTGACATTAACTCCGAAGTCCTTATTGCCTCTGGCGTGTTCGTTTCGAAGATCAGTTACAGTCTCGATTGGAGAAAGTCCCGCATTCTCCGCCAATGTATACGGAATTAGCTCCAATGCGTCAGCGAATTGCTAAAATGCAATTTTTACAGTAATCAGTAAGGATTCTAGAATAAATTAGCAAAATATAGCAAACAAATTACCTTCCAACAATATTGTTCTGCTCCTTGTTTCTTTTGAGCAAGGTTGCGCAGAGACACAGCGACCTCCATTTCAGGAGCTCCTCCACCTTAAATTTACTTTTATGAGTAATTCTATGCTAAGAATATCGATGAAACATGAAATGCAATTTGTACGCGTTCGAGGTGTCGATTATTTTCTCTTGTCAAAGTAAAATATTGATATAAAATTTGCTAGGTCCATGAATTTTATCAAACAATGAATGTAATTGCAATAAAAAGCGGTAAACATCTTTTAAACTTAAATTTACCTGGAAGAAGAGCGCGCTTCTTAACCAAGCATCGAATGACACAAAGGGCATCATGCAATGATCTTTCAGCCTCCTCGAGAACAAGCTTGCTGGAACCCCTGAGCAAAATAGAGACCGCTTGTCCGCTATTTTTCAAACCAGTGACCTAAATCATAACAGGTCTTATTGGACATATTCATGTCAGTCAATTAGTAAATGTTTTTCTGCATCACTATAACTACTATACTTCGTTATATTGAAAATAGGCACATACGAAGCGAATTTATTATTGAGAGTTAAACTTTTAAACGTATGCATTAATTTTTGCGTCGAAAAATTGTTGTAGAAAGCGTTGTAAGAGCTTAAGAGGAATATATTTACCTTGACAACTTTATCATCTCCGGAAGTTCGAATTTCCTCGACTAGATCAGCAGTACCCAGTGCTTCAGGTACGAAATGGTCAACAGAAGCAACTGGTCTGCAGCCAAGAATTTTCGTGTAGAACTCGACATCATCTCGCTCAATATCCTTAATCACCATGATTTTCATCTTTGCGAAGAAGTGCAGAGCAATGTCAGTTACTGCGTCTCTGAAATTATTATTTAATTTAGATGTTTATTTCATTTGAATAGGAACCTCAAGATAGATTTTTGGATAAGCAGAACGTTGCAGCCTGCTTTCTTAATTTGCTTGCACAAATCCAATATGTAGGACCGCTCTTCTTTTAAAGCTCGATCCATTTGCGCGTAATCAGAAATGACAACTTGGTTTTCCATCTAAAAATTTATATAAAATGCCACTTTTTCTAAAATTAATAAGTAACTACATTTGTCTTCGGTGGTGAAATTTGGAATTGAATCAGTCCGATTTTTGCCTTTTCTACTCGCGATGGGCCACCATGTCCCATGGATTTCTGTTCGATCAAAGCACCGTTAATAAGCTCTGATTCCTCTACGGTTTCACCCAACTTTTTCACGATCTTTATCATCTTGAGATTCACGTTACGGTCGTTTTCAGGATCGATAATAGACTTGACAGCATTCACAGCCATAGGGGCCAACAACCAGGAGTGCTGGGAAACGACCTGAATTAATAATAAAAATTAGCTCGTCTAATGTCCTGCAGGAATAGAATTTTTTATGGGATGTTTTATTGGAAAGATTACATCTGCAAGCGAAAAATCGAATTGGACAAAAATAATATTCAATATAAAACAAAGGTAATTTTGTTGATATCTGTCCAAAACATGAAATCAATATCACATAAATAGTCTAAGAAATAAGATAGAAACTCTTAAATATTTGAAACATCTGTACGGTTTGCGAACGAGTTAAATTGTAGCTTCATGTCTAATATTTTTCATTTGAGGAAATCCGAAGCAGCTGAAATTATTAGCTGCGTACCTAATATCAGTAATCAATCCTCTTAATGCCAGCAATTTGAAGGAGTAAAAGAGTTGACCGTTTATATATTTCTGCTGCTAATGATTCAAGATCCCTGACAAAACCGGATTTTTAACAATGAGACAACACTTAAACTTCTTTTGGAACCATGGACAGCAAATAACTACATTCGTACCTTAGAGTTTAAGCTGGTGGTAGCGAGCTTGATCAATTCGTCGTTGTTCTTCAAGTCGACAGGAGACGCCATTCCTTCCAAAATCTTTTCCGATTCAGCAGCAGCTCGTTGGAATGATTCGGAGATAATAGTTGGATGAATGCCTAAACCCTTTTGTTATAATTTTTTTACTTGTATCATACGACACCTCTGGCAAGTAGCTTTTCCGCGGCATCGAGGAGAGCTCCTGCAATGATAACAACGGTTGTTGTTCCATCTCCCGCTTCAATGTCCTGAGCCTTTGATAGCTCCACCAGCTATAACAAAAATTTGTAAATTACTACGTAATCAAATTTATGAATTTAAGAAAGCAAAAGTTTGTTCCGACAAATTTGAACGATAAAGTTTAGAATCCAATTCTAATATTACTCGCCATTTTTGCTGTAGGATGGATAACAGACATCTGGTCAAGAATAGTCGCTCCGTCATTTGTGATAGTCACTTCTCCGTTGCTCGCCTGAATCATTTTGTCCATTCCACGCGGTCCCAAACTCGTGCGAACGGCTTCGGCGACTGATTTCGCTGCGACAATATTGCTGGTGCGCACACTTTCGGGCTTGTCCTTATCTTTGAACGCGGCTTGTTTCGCCAGTCCGGTCACCGTAGGAGCAGTCTTCTGAGTCATTTTGAGCGAATTCTGCAATGGATCGGTAGTTGCAATGTTCATTTTAAGCTTATATATGGAATGCCAAATGATCAAGAAACGAAAGTTCCAGGAAATAACAGTGACTATAGCGAGAAATCGCACAACCACAGTGGGTATGGGTTGGATGGTAGAAAATCATGAGACATAAAATTTTGATGATCTCAAAGTTTATTTTGTAAACCATATTATGCTATCGGATTCAGAATTACTTAAAATTTTGTTTTGACTGTCACAAAAACATAGTCCCTTTTAGCGAAAGTTCGAATTAACGGAATTTTTATATAGGATAATGTAGGGGAATAAAAATAGGAAAGACTTAAGAAAAAAAATTGTTAATCTGAACTATGGAGAAGTGCTTTCGGAGTAGACAACAGATTTTACACTGTTTCTCGTAGCAACTGTTTTTATTGAAAAGATTATTTTTGAAATTCTAGAACGTCCCCTAGAGAATGGGTTCGATATATACTGTGCCTTTGGCACATTCTTTGGCGCGAAAATTTGAAAGCGTTTTTGAAATCCATTGATGGATTACAAGGATTCTAGAGGATGAGATTAACCTTGTTAAGAGATGGATCTCGCTTCTGCTTTGAAGCGAAGTGCCCAAAAACTGAAGCCTGTGAAAACAACGTAATTATAATTCTCATAATTAAAATTTCTGCAAATATTTATTTTCAGAGTTACGTTGGAAAATGGACTAACTGTGGTTGAGGAACGAGCCGAAAACGGTAGGTGCCAGTCCTGAGTGTGCATAAATTTGTGTTATTGGAAAACATAACATTAGCACAAAATATGGTTTCTTTATCCTTGTGGTTGTATTACTATTATTGTGATTTTAAATTGCAGGAGAGTTCAATATAGTATTCGAGGATGACGAAGAAGGCGAAGTTCAAAACCTTGTGGATGATAGAGCAGGTTGGGGAATACTAAAGTCAGAAGTCGATATTGAAAAGCAAATTGGCAGAAATAAATCTTACACGGATATTATACGTTTCAAAAATTATAAAATGTTCTGCGTACTATTCTTCGAGATTTTTCTCTTATGTATTTTTAAGCAGTTTATACCTTTGCTTTCCTAGAAATTAGTGCGCTCTTTAACAATGTTAAAATTTTCTTGACAAATTTCTGACTCTTCTACTTGCACATTTTACAGGTGAGACAGCGATATCAAAACGGCGTACGAAAAAGGTAGAGCGAGCGCGGAGGTATGGCTTCATCATAGATCTAAAACCCGATTTGCAACTGGCTAATATCGCAACAGGCATCTACTTGAGGTTAGTGCTTCTTTTTCTTTCATTAAGCAAGTCAGCAAAATGTAACGTTTTACATTCAACTGCATTTCCGAATCTATGAACAAATATACCAATTTCAATCTATTGAATAAAAAATCATATGTCTTAATAGAACTGTTATTCATATATTTCCTTTTTTGCCGTTCTTTAATATTTCGTAAAGATATCGATTATTAGTCAATTCTCATCCTATATTTCTTGTCATATATGCCTTCGATTTAGCAGTCAAGATGTTGCGCAGGAGTTAGATTTGCTCGCATCTACTGGAATTACGCACGTTGTAAGTGCTTTCAAACATAAAATGTTATACATGCTCAATTTTCAGGTGAATGCCGCTACTGCCGTATCAAATTTTTATCCGAAACACTTTAAATATCTGGCATTGCCCGCTTTGGACTGTCCTACACAAGATTTAAGGCAATATTTCGATAGCGCCTTTGCTTTTATGCATGAGGCTGTCGAGAAAGGAGGAAAGGTACGTCTATTATCTCACCAAGAATGATACCACTAACCTAGTTTTTAAATTTGATAAGGAAAATATGTGAAACTCTCATTTTAGGTTTTGGTGCACTGTAATGCCGGAATCTCCCGCTCGTCAACAATTGCTATTGCTTACATAATGAAATTTGAGAAAAAATCACTGAATGCAGCATTTCAACAAGTCAAGACTGTTAGAACAGGTTAGTGATTTTGGAATTAATCCGTGGATTAATACATTAATATTTTAGTGGCGAGGCCAAACGTGGGCTTTATGCAACAGCTCGAAAAATTCGAGAAGGAACTGAATGAAGCAATGCAAATTTAGGAATTGATATAAGAAATAGCGTTATATTGTAAATAAATGGCAGATAATAATTGATTTTGTATAATAAACTTTACGCATAATTTCGATCTAATTCGTTGTGCAACTGGTGGCGATATTTGTTCATGTGAACATTGCTAATATATTCAAGGGTAATAGTTTCCGTATGATGCATTCTATACCATTATCAAATACAGAAACATCAACAAACATACTAATTACTGTATAATTCTTGAGAGTTTTAATACTCATCAAATATCCAAAATATGTACACACATTAAACGCATACTAGTACAACTCTGAAAGATATTGGGATAATTAACCGTTTATGATCATCTTTAGGTAGAACTTTGATACTGTCATTTTATTTCCAATGAATTTTCAAATTTTTACTATTTGACGTTTAGAGCGGATAAGCCATGAAATGGGTTCGCTTACGCAATGTCTGCTGTGAATATTACCTAGAACCGCCGAACAAATTCAGTGAACAAAAATATGGATCTTCAACCTACAATAATTATCCCGTGTCTGTAATTCGAATCTTTGGAATTACTGATAGAGGTTAGACATTTTGAATTTGCTGTCCATTTTTCCCCGCAAAACCATTATTATGTTTAATCTTTATCAAAATATATAATTGCTAAATAATTTGAAATACAATAACTAGAGCTATCTTAAGTAATCGTAAATGCAAGGCTCTACGTACTGCATCTGACTAATTGAACAACAAATTGTTTTCAGCTTATGAATGTTTTAGTAAATGGAACACAAAAAACATAAGAAATATGTTCAAATTATTATCCACTTTTTAGGTGCTAAATGTTGCGTCCACGTCCATGGTGTATTACCGTATATCGTTTTTCGCAGCAGAAGTCGATTAACAGCGGATCTTGAAGACTTCCTTAAAAATATTATCCATGATGTGATTTGTAAAGCAAATGAATCAAAGGCTCGATCTTTTTCCTTCAGCCTGGATGGAGCTGTTTATACGATGTACGATGAGAAAGCCAGGTTTGTGATTTCATTATGGAAGTTTACTTTAACTATCACCGTTTAGGTCAATCTATGGATTTCATGAAGCTGAGGAGTACTTCGTAAGGGTCGTTTTTCGCGATCCGAAAGTGGCCAAATTGTAAGCAGCGACACTTCAGAAATCACGCTATTGAAATTATATCTATTCAGGTGTGGCCATGCGTTTCAAACTGAAGCTCTGCACACCGAATTTCTTCAACCGTACAATGCGCATATACCATTTATTCTGCAGTTTTTCAGTATGATAATTTATTTGTGCAATTTCAACTTCAAGTGTTTATATTGAGAATCTATATATTTATGCATAAAGCTGAAGTCATTTTTAAATGGTGCAGGGCTCGTCTGCGGAACAAAAATTTGGCACTTTTGGAAAGAATGCAGTGACATTGTTATACTTTTGCATTACCCTTTGCACTACGATTTGAATACACTTTTTGATATTTTGCTAAATTACTACTTTTCGCCACGTGAAAAATTATCGTTGAATTGCTGACATAATTTTCAAGTGCTCCTGTATTGTATTATAATATTCTACTTTGCGTTTAGTTGATTTTTCCATTTTTGGAATGGATTATCTGTACCTTTCAAAAACGTATCGTCGAACGAATCCTGTTCTCGCAACTGAATTTACTCCGACCGAATTCCATGCAATGTTTGTTTTATTCTGTGGTATTATTTGACTAATTTTTTAAAATATTTTAGCTCTCCATTAGATTTGCACACAAATATGAATTTGGAATACGATATTTTCACTGACGATATATTGAATCCATATTTATCTCTTCAAGGTGCATTGAGTTTACATTTTCCTATATTGATGCTATTTCAATGATATACTTTCAGGTAAACGCAATAATCAAGGACTAGAATTTATATGGGACGAAGAATTGAAGCGCACAAGACTACTCAGCCAACCGCCGCCAACTTTGCCTTCATTCGATCGTGATAATGCAGGTAAATTACGATTTTATATTGGCAAAAATTAATATTTTTATAATCTAAATACGGTTCCACATTTCATTAAAGTCAACTATAATTTTCCGCATCACCATAGTTTGTCCAAATTTAGTAAAACATTCGAAGTAAGTCAAGGCTCTTCTTTGGCTCGGGGGATAATATTTTGTGTCTATTTCAGCAAATTCTTCCACATAATATATTCCAGAAATTTATACGATGTTCTAAAATCGTTCTGCAACATTTCAAAAATACTTAATTCAAGAAACGTAGAATTTTTATGTGATAATTGACCTAGCATCGAATCTTGGTAAGGATCCGGCTTGCAAAACGTGCAGAAAAATTATGTGATAAAATGCACTAAGGTCTAACTTATTATCTTTTCCTTAGTTAATAATTAACATTGAGAACATATAGAATGAACTGGAATTTATTAAATGGAGGAATTAACTGAAAATTGTTTGTAGGGCTCTGAAACAAAGTAATGATTAAAACCGTGATGGATTATGAAGAATTCGAATTCCTTTGGTATTTTGTCAAATATATATTTGTGACGTGACCTCGATAGACATAGATATTACAGTTTTTCACGCTAACATTGAGTTAAATATATTTAATTTTAAATTTGTTGCAGAGAATATCGAATCGATTTCTCAAGAGGAAGAAGACTATCTCGGAGAACTGCGCAATATTTTTGAAAAGATGCCCGATACAACGAAAAACGAACTGGACTCTTCTGAAATTGTCGGCGCTACTCAAAGAGTATCATTGGCATCACGGGCTGGAGAATTACAAGGTGCATGTTTTCGTTATTCACGAAATTATTAACCATTTTTCAGAATCCACCTGTTTTTATGCGACGTTAGATGAAGATGAAGTTTCGGACGACGGAGATATGTGGGAGCAAAGAGAACACGAACTTATGGGCTATAATGTTGCAGAGGAGCAAGAAGGAGATGTAAATTGTTTTCTTTAAGCTGTTTTATAGCTATAATTATGTTATAGGAGGAACAAGATGCAAATCTTATTGATGAAACTCTCGTTGCAGATTCAGACTCCGACGTTGATGATGAAAGGTTGGAGCCCGATGCAGCTGACGATCTGAAAGCTTATGGAGCCAAAATTTTGCATCATAAAATAAATGGAGCTGAGATAATGTGGGTAAATAAAATAATAATCTATGTATTTGAAAGATATCCAAATTTGGAATAATATTTTGTTGTGTTATCATAATTTTAATATTGGAAACGTGTAGGAAAACGAAAATGGCCCAGTGATTTGAAAAGATCTTTTTTAATATTAAATTTCTAAAACACAGCTATACGAATATTTCTACTAATACAATTTCATAAATTAATGTAATTCGTTTTATTTAAGGAACTGTGGAAATTACGTAGAGCCTGATGTACCTTATGAAGTAAAACTTTTTGGTTCTCTTGACGAAGGGAGTCTTTTTGACTCATTTCCGCAAGTGGATCAACAAGTCGACGAAAGTATCAGACAGCTGAATGCAAATGTTTATATGCAGAATGAGGCGTGGCACATAAATGATAGCTTCGGAAATGTTAGTTTTTGGATGCTTTACTATTTCTAGGATAGCTTAAATTGTTTTTTCATTTTACGTGAGTTATCGTGAATAATTTTTTATTTACTCACGCTTCCGATACTAAATTAAAAACATTTTTTAGTAACATTTCGAATATTACTGGTGTTATTTTTGGTTATATTGTTATAAGGGTTTGTTCTTTAAATACGCGTAACTGTTTAGCTTCCTGCTCAAATATACTCCCCAATATCCCGACTGCGAAAGCATTCATTGACAATGTCAGAACGAAATCGATGTAAATTGCTGCGATCTGTGACTTCCGGCGTGAATCATCTCTGCGTTATGTCTTTGGAATGTTTGCCTCTTCCTGAAGAAAAGACATATGCTGAGCCTGATAGGGCTTGTGTTGTTGCAATATGTAAGCACTAAGCAATATTCATGTTCCCTTGGTTCTATCTTTGTTCGTGTTTCAGTTTATGCCGTAAATACAGATGTATGCAATCCAGATCGGGTGAATTGTCGCTTCAGAGGCTGCATCGCTTTGCAACAAATAGAGGATAACTTTGCTGACAAGAATGTTTACAAATTTGTTCAAAATGAACAAGAAATGTATAGCGAGCTAATTCGCATTGTGAGAAAGTAAGGATGGTCATTATTTACGGAATGAATATTGACCATGATTTTGTTGATTTTTTGTTTTTATTATACCCTCTGATATTATTTTTATTTTTAGAAATTCATGATATTTTTGAAAATAAATGAGAAGACATCGTAGCTTCTAGAAATACTGAATTGTTATTATTAATATGCAACGTTTACTATAAGAATCATATGTCGTTTTAATCTTACTATCTTTAGATTTGATCCCGATATTCTGCTCGGATATGACACGACTCGTTTCTCGTGGGGTTACTTATTTGAGCGTACCTCATTTCTAAGAACTCCACTTGCTCATAGTGTGTCGAGAATTCGAGGTTGTGATATCATGACAAACTCAAATACAAAATATGTTATATTCAGATTACAACATCCCAAATGTCAAAAATTTTTTACGCCCACCGCATGGGAGAATAATGCTAGAAGCGTGGAGTATAATACGCCGCGAAGTGCCTCTACGATGTTACCGATTTGCAAGCGTTGTAAAAACGATTCTGAAAAAGAACTTTCCGGAGCTCTCAGTCTCATTAATTAACCACATGTTAATGTCTGACGAAGCTGGCGTCAGGTTTGATTAGCGTTGTTATATGTTTAAAACTCAGTTTTATAGAACATCGTTGCTCCGACATTTTATGCAAAAATGCGAACTTAATATTGATCTCTTGAGCACAATTGACGTATTCATAAGGACATCACAAATGGCAAGAGTATATGGTTAGGGGACGTTTTTTATTTAATTCCGTACTTTACTCCGGTTTAGGAATTCAATTCACCGAAGTTTTATCCAGAGGATCTCAATTTCGGGTGAGAATTATTTAATTTTGTCATTTTTCTGCATGAATTTTGTAACTAATTTAACCTTAACATTAATGGCCACTATTTTAAAGTTATATATTTAATCATAACAATTAACTAATTAAGGTAGAATCCATGCTTCTAAGACTGGCGAAAAGACAGCGATTTTTCGCTCCAAGTATCAGTCCTGAGCAAAGAAATAGGTCAGTTTCAATATTATGTAATACTGAAAATTAGAAACACGTTTTAGAATGGGTGTGCCTGAAACTATTCCACTAAATCTGGAGCCGCAATCGGGGTATTCCGTTGTTCGTTTCAGATATAAATTAATTCAATCTCTTTAGAATATATCGAGATCCTGTGGTTGTGTTGGATTTTCAATCTCTCTATCCCTCAATTTGCATTGCGTACAATTATTGTTTCAGTTAGGTTCCACTTCAAAAGCAATTGTATATATTGGTTTTTCAGCCACATGCATTGGAAAGATACACAACCTGAAAACGTTGAAATCATCTACATCTCAATCTGGCATAACTTTGGGAGCGTTACAATATAACCTGCCAAATCGGCTTTTTCTGCGGGTACAATTGGAAGCGAAAGGATTTCACGTAACACCGACTGGCGGCGTTTTTGTGAAGCAAAATATCCGAGAAGGGCTTCTTTCAGTGATGCTAAAAGAGCTTCTGGACACTAGAGTGATGGTCAAAATATCGATGAAAAAGCATATAGAAGACGAGGTATGCTTAGTCTGATACAAAAAGCTTATTTATGGCCGCGCTCGAATGTGCAATTTATCCTACGAATTCTTTTGAATGGTTTTATATTATATGAGAAACTTTTTATGAAACATTTCTCGCAGTTTTCATGTGTTAGCTACATATGATTAAATTTTCCAGCATTTATTGCGCTTACTGGAAGCAAGGCAGCTTGCTTTAAAAATGGTTGCGAACGTCACTTACGGGTATTAAACTTGCACTATACTTTCGTTATCATTCTCGTGTTTAGATACACTGCCGCAAATTGGAGTGGACGTATGCCATGCGACGAGGTCGCTGATGCGATTGTTAGCAAAGGTCGTGAAACGTTGGAGAATGCCATAAAATATGTTAATGAAAATGGGAAAAATAAATATGCTGGCGCCAGAGTGGTATGTTTTGTTAGCCATATTCCAACAATTTTTGTAATATCTGACCCATTCGAAATTAAGATATCTGTGCCCAAAAACTAAGAAATTTGACTAGGGGCGATCTATATCAAATGCATATCTAGGCATGCCTAGACATGCCTATCATCTAGCTAGCTAGCTAGATGGGTATATAGGCGCTTGATATAGATCGGCTGCAGGATATGCGAGGTTGGGATTTTTAGATTCAAAATACGGAATTTTAAACATAATGGCCTTGAAACGAAACTCGTGGTCAAAAATCAAGATTTTTATTTTGCACATCGCTGCTTTCGATTTTTTGAGAATTTTCTGAATCAATCTTGTCAGAATATACTTTACTGTCACAGTTATTCAAAATAATTAAATTGTAAACATTCGACAAATTAAAGTAACAATAATCCACTCTAACCTATTTCGCAGGATTGATGTCGGGGGGGGGGGGGGGGGGTTGGTTTGGAACTTTTCGAGTTCACGCGCTACAGAGACGCATGATAGCTTAAAATGCTCCCCAGACAATTCTAAGAACGAATCCGGAAAAATTTTTTTGGGGAGATGTCAAAAAGTGGCCTTTTTTGGCCAAAAAGTGTCATTTTTCATGTTTTTCTGGAAATGGTGATATCTTTTCGAGTTCACGCGCTACAGAGACGCATGATAGCTTAAAATGCTCCCCAGACAATTCTAAGAACGAATCCGGAAAAATTTTTTTGGGGACATGTCAAAAAGTGGCCTTTTTTTGGGCCAAAAAGTGTCATTTTTTGCCAAAAATGGCCATTTTGAACCAAAGCATCTGGGAGCTAATTTTTTGCACCCGGGGGTTTTTTGGGGTGCTGAACTGTGCTGAACTGAGCTTCTGTACCCCGGGGTACCCCCGGGGTACAGAAAAAAATTTTTTCTGAAAAATTTTTTTCGAAAAAATTCGAGCGGCCGAAGGCCGCGAGTCTCTCTGACAAAATGAAAAGAGGTGCGCGAAGCGCCGCGGATGCACGCTAACCGCGGAAAAAAACAAGATAGAACCCGCCGATTCGAGGCGGTAATCCGCCGAGAATCGGCGGGTTCTATCTTGTTTTTATATAACTATTTTGCAGATATATGGCGACACAGACAGCCTTTTCGTTCTTTTCGAAGGTATGATATATTTACCAGCCCATAATTAACGGTTTGATACTATTCGCAAGAATGTTATATGCTAATGTAAGTGAAATACAAGAGATATCAAAATATTTTAGGTTGTACACGAGAACAAGCTTTTACGGTTGGCAATAAAATTGCTGAAGATATAACTGAAATGAACCCATATCCTGTGAAATTGAAATTCGAAAAAGTTTTGCAACCATGTGTCTTGCTTACCAAAAAGCGCTATATTGGTATGTCTTTTGAATCGCCACACCAGCACGAGGGAGAATTTCTCGGGAAAGGAATAGAAACCGTCAGAAGGTAACATTTTTGTCTATTAAAATTTTATTTTTAGCATACCATGTTACGAATTTTTAGGGATAGCTGTCCGTTTGTTGCCAAGGTGGGTAATACCATTAATTTGGTTAAATATTCGCTGAAACGTTCAGTTAATGGAACGAACTCTGAGAGTGCTCTTTGATGAAAGCGTTGACTCATCTTTACAATACCTTCGATATTCTTTGATAAAACTAACAGAAGTTCCAATCTATGATTTTGTTCTTAGCAGCAAATATCGTGCTCATTATTCAGAGAATGCTGTGATACCCATAAAGAAAATCGCCAGGTTCTTTATATTTTGAGATCAAATAATTTGAGAACTAATTGGTTGTTTTAGTGAAATGGCGAGCATTTCGGATCGTATGGCTCCACTGAGATGCGAAAGAGTGAGCTATGTAATTACTGAACCGCGTACTAAAACCAAAGAAACTGCAACAGTTACATCGTAAGTATACATATTATATGAAGACGTTAACTGCACGTCATCAACGGATAATAAATCAAAAGGCAAATCCCGAAATCGTTGCTTTTTGATGTCATATCAGTGGTGATTCATTTGGGAAATTCTACACATCGAATTGCTCAGACCTATTCACGCTCAATTTCAGATGTGCGGTATCTGTGGAAAGTTTTTTAACTGACGATGATCTTAAAATCAGTTATGATTACTACATCACGCGTCAACTATTTCCGGTAACATATTTATATATGAGCGATTTAACGAATTCGGAACAATACAAAATATAGTGACTCATTTATCTTATATAATACTAGCGCCTACGGCGCTAGTAAAAAAATAAAATATAAATATATGGAGAGTCTATGTTTGTGGGTTCATATGCTAACTTTTGTATATTAGAATGCGCTGACGCGCATTGAACTGCTTCTAGGCCTATAAACGGACAATATTGTTTGGGAGGTAAGTCCACAAACCTCAAATCTGACGTCATATTCGTGATCAACGCATCCGAATCTGCACCTGGGCCCATCTGCACCTGGGCCCATCTGCACCTGGGAGCATCTGCACCTGGGGCATCTGCACCTGGGAGCACCTGCGGCTTGGAGAATCTGCACCTGAGCCCATCTGCATCTGGGGTATCTGCACCTGGGAGCACCTGTGCCTGGATCATCTGGGCCATATGTGCCAAAAATGACACTTTTTGGCCAAAAAAACCACTTTTTTGAGATCTGCGTTAAAAAATTTTTCCGGATTCCGCCTCAGCATCTCCGTGGGAGTATTTTGACGTATCACGCGCCTCAAAAGGAGCGAAACTGAGAAACTTTCCTTTGTAGGGCAAAAAATGTGCCAAATGACACTTTTAGGCCAAGAAAGTCACTTTTTTGAGACCTGCGTTAAAAAATTTTTCCCCGGATTCCGCCTCAGCATCTCCGTGGGAGCATTTTGACGTATCACGCGCCCCAAAAGGAGCGGAACTGAGAAACTTTCCTTTGTAGGGCAAAAAAGTGTCAAAAATGACACTTTTTGGCCAAAAAAGCCACTTTTTTGTGATCAGACTAAAAAATTTTTTTGCAGATTCGGACTCAGCGGGGTCGATTTAGGGGAGGGGGTCCCCCAAGTTACTTTTTGCCTGAAAAGCAGTTTCTGAAAAAAGTGCCCAAAAACATACCATCGGTTTCTAATAAAGGGTGATCTTCAGGCATTAATGCAAGTGTATCGACTTGTTCCCACTTCATTGCGATGGAAAATATTACATGCTGATAAATGTCGCGGGTCAGTTATTATAAAATCTTCACTCTTAAATAGTAATGGCTATACTCTTAGATGTAATTATGGCAGCTGGCCTTGGTGTAAAGAATGCATGTCTGATGAATCTTTGTACGTTGGTGTAGCTTTAAAGAAAACACTGGTTAATCTACGTCTGTCGCGCTTGCAAAAGGCATGTCGCGAATGTTTTGGACTTGTGAAGTCAATCGAAATGGATCCAATAGTTTGTACAAATATCAGTTGTCAGGTAAGGTAATTAGGTTACGGTTCCTTTATATAATAGGTGATTTAAAGGTTAAACAGGCAATGGTGAAATCCGAAAGAAGGATACATCGAAGAGTCATATCCGGCCACATACAACACTTGGACCAATAGTGCCAATTCAAGGAATAATTGTTTTTGTCATGTACAATTGGTAATAGTTTTGTATATACATTATAATTGACCTCAGATTAAACATATCCTTTCTTGCCATATAAAGAATATTTATCTGCTTTATCCATTAGTTTTTACCCAACCTCGTCATATTTCGTCACACTCTGAACAGTTTTATTTAAAAATGAAAGTTTTATTGGGTCTTTTAGGAATCATTCCAAGAACTGGAATTATTATTGAAGCAAAAAACTTAACGAAAACATGGTTAGAATATTGCTTATTTTGCATATTTTTATGAATCTTCAAACTGAATATTTATGTGAACTATTTTGTACCAAAATTATAGCAGCAAACACATTTATGACTTGTGTTTATTCAAACTGCAAACAACAAACAAAACAAAGCAATTGGTCATTAAAAATAAAGCAACAATTTCTGGAAGTAGACTTGCGCTGTTGATCAAATTAGCATGGACGGCGGTCTGGAGCACGAGGACGCGGTGCACATTTAATGATATCGTCGACTCTCAAAATCTAAAAAACAATATCAAATTTTGATCGATTCATAGTGAAACACTAACCTGCTCGGCAGCTTCTGCTGCAGAACTCAGCATGCACAATTTGACATTATACGATTCCAAAATGCCCAATTTCGAAACATCGGCTGCCTCACCCTTATCAATATCTGAAACAAATTTCAAGAAAATTGAAACAATTGCTTCCAAGAGTCGTGCATGTTATCTAATAATTGATGCGCCTCAAAAGCTAGGTATAAAATGCGCAGATTTCTAGTGTAAATTGTCCCGTATGTCTCACGAAGGCTAATGGTGAATTCTGTCCTTTTCCTAACTCCAAAGAAAGTAAACAGAAATAAAAATGAGCTCTCTCGTTTTTTAAGCTTTTGTGTCTGTGGAATTACAAAAGAAATCCTCAGCGTTGATAATGTTATTCAAGCCTTAAAATAACATTAAAAAATTACCAATCCCATAACTATGATTCCCTTTTGCGTGCTCTGCGCGAATATTGGTTACAACTTCAGCACTATCAAGTCCGGCATTGTCGCAAATGATTGTTGGAAGTTTAGCGAGTGCACGAGCAAATGCTTCTACTGCAAGAGATTCTTTTCCAGACACCTAAATGACCATTCGTTTTGTAAATAAAATAAAATAAATACTTTCGTCGAAAATTTTCAAAAGCACCAATTTCCAAAAAGCAAGTAGAAACATTATAAAAAGATATAGGTAAGATATGAAAACACCCAAAATTAACCTTCTGGCTTTCAGTCATTACAGCATGTGACATAAGCATCTCTGCGGCACCAGCTCCGGGTACTGTTCTAGCATCGCGAACATGAGTAGAAAGAACGCACAAAGCATCATGCTAAAAATGGAAAATTTTCAAAAAGACCAAACTAATTTGGCAGTATTTATTGTAAAAATAGAATTTACTTACCAATGATCGCTCAGCTTCATCCAAAATTTGTTGAGTAGAACCTCGAAGGATGATAGTGCAAGCACTTCCTATAATGAACGAGTTGTAGATTCACTAACTAGTGTGACAGTTAATAACTGATTCACTGTAACAGTTATTAACTGTAGAATTTTAAAATATACCAAGTGAGACTCCGGAAAAACGAAGCAAAGTGTCTTCACCAATTGTCACTTGTTCGATCAGGTCGCAGGTTCCGTATTTTACTGTCTCAGGACTATCAAATGTTGAAACGATTTCACCGCCTAAAGCGTTTTAGTTTAACACATATATAATGGAATGCTGTATATCGCAAAGGAATATTTGTCGTCCTGTAAATTTAACATTTATGACATAATTTTTTATGAATAGAGCAAACTTATCTTTGGCATCCACATATTTCATTTCATACTTCACATTACCGTAATTTTGAGCATCTATTTTTATGGAAATACCCAGTGTCGCATATTAGGGTGGGTAATCGCATAATTATCCTTGGGCAAAGGTAAAAAAGGATTGTGACAAAAGAATAGAAGGGAAAATTAACAGCAACATATTCATTGCTGAAACGCTAAAACTGCGACATTTTCACATACCTAAAACAAGAGCTAGCCGTTCAATTCCTTCAAAGTCAGCATGCTCAATAGCCATAATTTTCGCATCAGCAAACAATTGCTCAGGATAATTGTAAATCAATTGACGATTAATGAAAACATTGGCTTTGTGGTTGATGATTTTTTGGACCTTAATTTAATTCAAACTTAGCAAATATAATTTAGAAAAGATCTCACCTTTTCTTTCATTTTTTCTTTCTCAGCCGCTTCCAATTCAGCAACTTTGGCAACAGAGTCGACTTTAACACGACTTCCAAATACTTTCACCTAAACAAAAAGAAATGAATGTTTCTTGTTGATAATAATATATACTATTTCATAAAATTTTCTTTGAATATTTCCTGGTTTCCTAAGAAATCCATTAATTTAGTTATGTTAAACATCGGATCCCTCTAAGTTGATAGGTGAAGTTCCCCCACCAGCAGAATAACCCACTTTTTGGGGGTCCCGGACCCCAAACTCGCGAGTACCCCCCCCCAAAACCCATTATTTTAGGGGGGTTATCAATGTCATATTTGGGTGTGACATACGTGAAAACGTGACATCCGTGTGTCACGTAAAAGGGCAAGTTTCGCTGCGCCGCTCGGATCCGGGCGTGTGATACGTCAATCGCTTCCTCTCTACGAGAAAAGACGATTGGTACCGGTCTCGCCGACAAAGATCGATTCTACCGGGATTTATGGCTTCCGGAAACCCGGAAAATCCTGGATTTGGCCATGGGCTAACTTTCGCTGCGCCGCTCGGATCCGGGCGTGTGATACGTCAATCGCTTCCTCTCTACGAGAAAAGACGATTGGTACCGGTCTCGCCGACAAAGATCGATTCTACCGGGATTTATGGCTTCCGGAAATCCTGGATGACCATGGGCGCCGCCGTGCGGCGAAGCCGCTGGGCAGTCCTATGGAATTTATAGCTAAAACATTAAACTCATGTTAACTGAAAATTTAGCTGTAAGAATCAGGTTAACTTAAAAATGAAAAGTGCAACTAAGAGATAAATTACTTTGTCGGTATCCATCGGAGTATTAGCAATAAGTATCTTCGCGTTGGTGACTTTCTGTGGCTGATAAATTCCTGGCTTTTTCTCCAACAGAAAGCCATCATCCAAATATGAATCTTCCATCGAACCGCCGAGTTTCTTAATCACTTGAATACTATCAAGGCGACCACCTTTTAGACGTAGCACGGCGTCCACAGCCAATTTGGCGAAGTGATCCGAATGTTGCGAGAGAATTTTCGATCCGAGCGAAGTCTTTGCAATTTTCACCAAGTCGTCGGCCAACTTTTCTCTAAATATAATATTTAAATGAAGTATTTTCCATATACAATCGAAAAAATATTTTTATTATATGTTTGTGTTGATGTCCAATGGTAGAAATTTATGTCACTACCTCCTTTCAAGAGCCTGATAATGCTCTAGCATTAACTAGCATATTCTGGATTATATTGTTATCATAAACCGTAAATTTATAAATATTATATGTATTCCTGAATTTGACCTCTGGATAAAACTACGAACCCCGATTTTTGTGACGCATCCTCAAGAGCTTTCTGTGCCACTGCAAGCGCTTTGCGATATCCGTTAACAATGATCTGCGGATGTATTCGGGTACCAATCATTGTTTCAGCCTCCTTGAGTAATTCTGCAGCTAAAACGGTAACCGATGTCGTCCCATCGCCAACTTCCTTATCTTGGGTCAACGATATGTCTTAAATATATAAATTGAATCAATAGAATAAATAATCATAAAAAGTTCAACAGTAATTTGAACTCAGTATTAATGTATTATTTGTTAAAACTAGGCCCATAATCTATATGTAACGTGACATTATAAAACCGACCAACTAGAACCTTCGCAGCAGGATTGTCAACACCAATTGATTTCAGAATAGTGGCGCCATCGTTTGTCACTTGTATGTTTTGATGTTCTCCAGTACCGTTAAGCAAGATTTTGTCCTACAAGCATATTTTTGTCAATAAAACTCTCAGATTGTTTCAGTACCATGCCCTTAGGTCCAAGAGTCGTCTTCACCAGATCACCAATAGCCGTCGCTCCAACGAAGGAAGAAAGACGAGCGGTTTCACCTGTAATATTCAATACATTCACAGTGAGTAAAACCTATAAATTACCGCGCTCTTGCTGAGCGTTTTCCTTGAGAACTCTGACAGGTTGCATCGTTTTGGAATGATATAGTCTAAAGATGTAGCCATTACGGTAAATTTATAGACTACGAGCAAAGTACAAACATAACATCATCGAAATATATAATCAGGTAAACTATATAATCAGCGACAAAATAAGCGATCGACAAACATTGTTGAAAATTTTCAGGCCAAGTCAGACTTTCTTTAGTCCACTGACTGAATAGCATTTCTTTAAGTCGTCTAGTGTTTCACTTCCGTAAGTGATTAATTAAGTATACTACCAGGCTACTCCATATCATGTCTACTAGAACTTCTACAAGAACTACTACAACGGAGCATAAAGTTGTCGCTCTCAGAGTTTGACAAAGTTTGCCAATTATGCCTACTTTCCCAGTCAGATTGCTAGTCAGTTGCTAGAACTTATGGCAAAGCGTTCAGAAGAATGGGATTTGAATCCCTTTATTGATGAGTTTCAAAAGTGTTGATCGCTTTTGTTTCATACGTAAATAGAAGAAGTTAACAAAGTTGTTGCTCAATAGTTTCGCGCATTGTAAATAATTTCCGGATCATCTGAACGGTATTTACTGTTGCGAGTTAATGTCCCTTGGTCTCATATTTGTACATTTCGCTATTTTAGAAATATATTGTTATCATGACAATTCTACACATAAAAGAAACATAAGACTTTATGCACATGCAAGCACAAGAAAACAGTTACTATTGGGAACAGTAAATTCATATTCACAGGCAGAAAGTTTCTTGGCGCGGAATTGGCCATTTGACTGAGTGTCATTTCTTTTTCTCTCCGATGATTCAAATATTCAGTTTAGAACTTTGAAATAAACTTACGTTTCCGTGTTTCATAATACGGAATAACTTTCATTAAAATTGGCTATAATACCCATAACTGACATCCAAGTCAGACAAATTCTCGTTTCTGCCAAAAATCTAACATATCATTGTTGCAATTTGTATTTTATTATTGAACAAAGGATATTAATGTTCAGATTAATGTAACATAAATTGTTCTTAAACTTAGTCAAATGCTTCACAGATTTATCTTATGGTTAACTTGCTCGTTATATGATAAGCTCTTTATATTGATAAGTTCTAAGGACATTCGTTCGTTCGTAATATATTGCTGGTAGTTCTAGTGTAATTTTATCAAATGATTTATTATAAACGTAAAACATTTGGTCTCACAATGTTATACTTTCGTATGTGATTATATGGACTTAAAGTTTTGTTTTCAGACCTCCTTTCCTGTAAAATGGTTGTCGAAACTGAGACCTCCACTTTTATTCGTGACCGAAAAGCTCTCGACAAAGCACATGATTTGAAGGAAAAAGCTAATAAAGCATACGTGGATAAGGACTACAGGTTTGTTTGCAAATCGTTTTTAGATAATGCTTCGCTATTGCTATTTTCAACGATTTTCTAATGTACTTTCGCAAAATGTGTTTCTTTCAAAATTTTTGTCATTATAAAAAGTTTCGAAACCAATCGTTTTGAACAACCCCTATTAAAAGTGAATAGCGCATTAATCTTTCTATATTTTCTGGTTAAAAAATTTAACACGTTACTATATTAAATCCCATTCATATATCCTTTATGGTTACTCTTAAATTTTTATCACTCTAAAACTGATCGTGACCATAACCTTAAAGGTATTTAATAAAAAGTGAATGAGTATACAATTTATAATATTTAAACACCTTCCATTGATCGAAACATAACTTTTAGCAATGCAGTCAGACTTTATCATTTGTGTGTACTTTCCGCCAAAGCGGTGGTCCAGTGTAGCGCAACCGATCTCGTGGAAATGGCTCGATTTGAACGCAATGCTCAGGCCAATGCTGGAGATGATGTATCGAACGCAGATAGCGAGAAGGAAGAGGAAACTGGAGAGGCGGAAACTTCTGGAGTAACAGAAGATGCAGAAGCCAACTCTTCCGCGGGTGGCCGCCTTCGTATCGACTCCACTTCTCGTGGAGAGGAAATGAAGCAAGAGGCTAATGATCTCATCTTTAAGGTCGGTATAGAACATATGCACAACAGTGCGGCAAAAAAAATTGTTCAAAACTCTTGAATTTTAGAATAGCCATATTTTGGTATTCCTACTGAATAATATGTGTCGAATTTTTGGATTCTTTATATTTTTATTATTTTAAATATTATTTACAATTCGTATTTAGTTAAGATCTTAATTTTAGTGCTACAACAATCTTGCAGCGTGTATCTTAAATGGACCTCCAAGACAGAAAGCTGACTATTTGCGCGCTGCAGATTATTGCAATAAGGTAAATTTAAAATTTTCCGACTTCAAATAAATATTCTGTCTTTATATAGGTTTTGGAAATGGATGAGAATAATGAAAAGGTATGTTTATGTTAGTATAATATTTATATAATAGGGGTCCAGTACTGGCTACGCCAGCAGTGGCTTTGTCATTATCTCTATCCTAAATCAGTACGCACACAGTGGCTTTGTCAGTGAGACTCGCGGCATTCGGCCGCTCGAACTGAGTTCCCTTGCTTTATCATATATCAGTACACAGTTTCCAGTCTGGCTTCGCCAGATCATGTATTAACTTGGCCAGTACCTCTGGCTTTCGGCCCTCGTCCAGCTACCTCGGGTCTGCGGTCCTCGAACGGATGTTTGAAATTTTAAAAAATTTTTAGAAACACCAAAATTATCGAGAAAACGGATGCGCGGGGGGTACTAATTAGGATAAAGTCACGCCACTGTAATACTAGTTAGAGAGATAATAAAAACATAAGACTTAGCATAGTTATCTACTCTGTGACTAACACATAAATACTTATTTATAATACAAAAAAATTCAAATTGGTTTCTCGAAGCTTTATAGTTCAGTTTTAAAAATAAAATGTCGAACATTAAGACTTAGCATAGTTATCTACTCTGTGACTAACACATAAATACTTATTTATAATACAAAAAAATTCAAATTGGTTTCTCGAAGCTTTATAGTTCAGTTTTAAAAATAAAATGTCGAACATTATGAAAATCTAACAGTAAATTAGAAAGAAACGAGTTGACGGGCCGCGCCTTCGGCGCGTCCGTCAACTCGGAGCGTGCACAGCGTCAGATTGGGTTCGTCATCGCTTCGCGCACCGCCATCAGCGGTCAGACTGGGTTGTTCCTAAGCGTGATTTACCTACTTACTGTTGGTGGGAACGCTACGAATAAGTGTGGATTTGTGGGATTGTGGGTCGTTTTGGGGTCCTCGCGGCGCTTCGCGCCGCTCGAACCCCAAAACGACCCACAATCCCACAAATCCACACTTATTCGTAGCGCTCCTTTACATAGCGTGAGTCATGCTGGGTCTCCGCTCGCTTCGCTCGCTACGACCCAGACGTGAGAATCAGTACTGGGTTGGGTTCGTGAAGATCTCGGCCGCCTTCGGCGGCCTCGATTTCACTGGGTCCGAGCGGCGCTTCGCGCCGCTTTCGGACGCAGGGTTAGGATTCGGAGTTTACATGGCCAAATCTCCTTGAAATACGTTTTTGTGTTTTGGCGCGAATTCAAATTTTGAATTACACATCTGACGTCAGATTCGGACTCAGCACATGCGAAAACCCCCGGGTGCCAAAAATCAGACCCGTAGACACCTTGCATCAAAAAACCCAATTTTTTGGCCAAAAAGTGGCTTTTTTCAAAAATGCGCCAAATCAAAAAGTGTAAAAAGCAAAGTTGTCCAGAATCGCCTCAGAAATCGATTGGGAACATAAAAAACATCACTTGCCCAGGTCAAAACCCTTAAAAACACGTTTTTGCGTTTTGGCGCGAATTCAAATATTCAAATTTCGGGTCTGATAGTTTTCCCCATCCTAACTTTTCGAGACCTATCGATTGAGCTATTACTCGCCTCTGGGTAACGTCTGGATCGCGAGATAAGGTGGGAGAAGGAAGGACGGAAGGATAAACAGACGGACAGAACACGGGCCTTTAGTATTTGTCTATTGTCTATTTTAAACAATCAGTGTCGTTTCTTGAATTGTTTTTCCTACTCAGGGTTGGCCTCTGTTACATTCGGAGTGCGAAAAACATTTTATGACACATAAACAGATTTATCATTTTAGGCAATCTTTCGCAAAGGGTGCGCACTTATGAAAGCTGAGAAGTACGACAAAGCTGTTGAGCAGTTCCGAAAGTGTAGCAATAGTAATTTCGTATCATGCATTTGATAGCTTGTAATAGTGAATATTTTCAGATGCTCAGGCTAAAGTCATGCTTGATGAATGCAATCTGAAACTTATCGAAGATCGTAAGTTCTTTTCTACAATGTTATTTAATTATGAAATAAATTTAGGTAAAAAACGCGATGCCGTAATTCGAGCCAATTTCGCTAAAGCTCATGCTGCTGTAAGCTTTCAAGAAAACTACTAAATTTTCTGGTTTACTAACAAACTAATAACTCTTGATATGATGATATGTAGCATTCAAAGTTCCCGTTCTGTTTGACAACTAATGAACTACTAAAGTAGAAACATTTTTTATTTTGTGTACTGATTTTAAACATTTGTAGCAGATCATGCCCATAGCTACGCCCTTTTAATACAATTTAAAGATTAATTTATACTCTGGAATCGTCATTTTATATTCATAAAAGTTCTCATGTATTATGTTACAGGAACAGCGCAATGGTAATGCGGATGGACCAGTAATGAATGGAAATGCCGGCAACGGAAACATTCATTGAATGATAATGAGCTGTCTAAAGTTTCACTATTGATCGATGTGTCTTATTTAATATTTGTTTCCACTCAATAGCCCAAAATTGAGTTTATTGTTTCTTGTTCATATACAGTCACTCAAAATTTATTATGTTTCCGCTTTTGAAAGTGAAGAGCTTAGAAAAATATTTAGTCAGATTACTATTACAGAAATATTCCTATATTATGTAGTGTATTGTGACAGATATTGTATACTCTAGTTTATTGCACGCTAAATAAATATTGGACAATCTACGAGTTACATAAGTCGGTAGAATAAATTAAGAGGATATATGTTTGTTGGATTTTGTACGCTTCTTGAAGAGTATATTGTGTTTACTTTGATTGGCTTCGGCTTACATCTTGTTCTGTGGGCGCAGAACGCAGGCCGAAAGGATAGCTATAGCAGCCACGATGGTCACTCCCATTGCGACAAAGAGAGAAAGGCCGAACATGGACATGCACACACCGTTTTGTGCGGCTTGCAAGCTGATCGATGGAGATCCCGCAAGCTGTCGGTAGCGGAGGCTATCAGGGAGGACGGCATTCTATATAATTGAAAATATAATTTGAAAGTACTATTTGTAGTAAAAGCATATTAACCTTGTCCATGATGTCGAGAGCGCTGAGTTCGGCGCGCACATCGAGGGTGTTCTCGAAGTTGGCCTCACGTTTCTTGAGCAGACGGAGTTGAGCTGGGGCTGGTCGACGGCCTGCGGCGGGAGCTGGAGCAGCAGCGGGGGCTGGGGCGGCAGCTGCGGCAGGGGCACCGCCGGCTCCTTGCTTGACGGCGTTGAATCCAGTGGGTTCGGCACATTGTGGGCGGGCACACTCGCTGTTTGGCTCCTTGATGGTGATGCTGATCTGGCATTGGTAGAAGAGTTGGGACCGATCGGCATATTTGTAGACGTGAGCTTCCTGGCCGGCCATCAAGTCGGTTGGGTACTCCAAGTTGTTGAGCAAGAATTTATCGAGGGCGCAGCCTTCCTGGTTGAGGATCTGGACAGTGTCACCGTTTCCGTCATCGACAGTGCAGGAGTGGACAACGGCGCAGAAGGTGTCAACGGTCTCGGAATCACAGGTCCATTTGTGGTAGACTTGTTGGCCGATGGTGGCGAATTGGATGGGCTGTCCAGAGGGACCACCTTCGAGGATCTGTAAAAGATTGTATAGTATAAGGTTCTGGATGGTTAAACAAAACAAGTTTCTTCTTTAGAAAAACATTTTTTCGCCAAGTTCAGGAGATCCATAAAATTTTAAAACATACTATGTAAAGAGCGAAATTTTAAATATTCACTCAAATAATTGCTTACCTCGTATTTGCAGACAGGCATGGGAACGATAGCGGTCTGAAGAGCAGTGGTGATTTCCGATACCTCGATTTGGGCGCTGACGGTCTTGTCGGCTTCCATGTAGAAGCATTGGACACGGTAGGCACGATCGACTTTGGTCACGAACTGAAAATGGCTTAGTTATAAAATCCTGAAATCCATTGGCTTTTTATCTCATACCTGAGGGTGGAACGAGATGACGACGGTGGTCGACACGAACACTCCCTTGGGGTTCAAAGAGCGGGTTCGGGCTACATTGCAGGAGTCGAAAGGCAGCTCAATACCGGCCACCTGTCGACCGTGCTCGTCGGATCGGCATCCTTGCTGGTCGAACAATCCCTTGACGTAGACGTGACCTTCGAATGGGTTTCGAGTGTTGAAGTTCACAGTAATGGATTTGGGTCCGCATTCGATCTCGGGCTCTCCCTCTACACCGTTGTCGACGGGAATAGCGCTAGTCAAAGCCAACAAGGTAAAGAAAATCACAGCTGTTGGGAAAAGCATGGCTCTCAAGTGCTTTTGCTTTCCAAAGCTGTTCGATTTGAGTGTATTGAACTGAGGTTCCTCTGGCAGCTTTATATGGTGATATTATGGATAATGTCACGCCCCTTCAGTGGGGATAGTGGATTAATAAATGACTGCTGTGCCGCTGCGCTTTTCCGTTGTCTTGTTTTCCAGAACCTACACTATCTTTTTCTGGATCGAGAATGTTTTCTCGCACCCAATCCATTAATAATCAAAACACTATTAATATATGAGGGGTCCTCTACGGAAGGAATCCGCCGCAGCCGCACTGACCCCCGTAGTAGCTTTACATGCACTTTCATCGCGCCTTTTGCTCTTCGGTCTTCGCCACAACCGCCGTTACTGTTTTTTCAACAACCGGATTCTCCGGATTCCCATTCGGCAGAAAGTGGAGGCAGTTAGTGATTCCCTACCTAATCATAAGTTATTGTTTTTGTTAGCTGCTCCTTATTGATTACAGGCGGCGGCGTATTCTGGAAAGGCATGGTCGCCTATCATTTTTCCCTCACTATTTTACTCTGTAGTTAAGGGGTCAGTGAAAGTAGACTGTTTTTTGTAAGAACCAGAATCCATATCTGAGACATAACTGCAGATCAGAGCGGAGATTACCCTAAATTCTCGTATCTGTTCTTACTTTTTAACTCACTCTCAGAAAAACGCTGTCGCCTTGTATGGATTTCTCATGGAGACGCAACGCAATGGTTTTATAATGAATGTTTCACACCAACTGTCTCGTTGTGCAAAAAGGCACAAATCCATTATTGGTCTCGGTACAGACGTCGCCTTTATTGATTGAGTGATTGTGTGTGATTGTGATTATCGTAACAGCTGCCTGAACTCATTTTCCCATTTGAAATATTAGTGTGGTTATCAAAGATGGAGACGGTTGGATAATGTCCTAACAAGTATCCCCAAAGTCGTATTACAGCCACTCATTCAGTGTATCATCAGAAGTTGTTAGAAGAGTCCGGGTTGTAATTGTAAAATAAAATTAGGCCTAATAAGTTAAACTTACGTGAAATCAGTTCTATAAGTTCTAAGTATGTAAGTTCTTATTTCTCCATAAAGCACTTTAACATTCGCCCGTGAAAAATGTACCTATCAAAAATATTCATATGCTGTAACTTTAATTTTGATAACCATTGGGAAATTTTTAGCTATTTCTTTTTATATCGCATAAAATGTTAGAAAATGTATTTCTTATTTCTTCAAATAATTGCGAGTCATTCACTAGCATTTTATGTCTTAATATGCTGAAATAACTGGATTCATTGTGAACTTTATCCAAACAATAATTTTTTAGTCAAAAAGAAATTGAAATGTTTAAAGCCGTTCTCAGAAATTTGCAACTTGTGGAAGCAAATCTATTTTTCGGTCTCAAAATTTGGAGCACTCATTACTTGGGACTGTAGAATCGGTGTACTAATAACCAATATAGCCTTTTACAGTAAGCAGGGTGGTGAGGTGTTGTTTCCTAGCTTTAGTTTTAATGATGCTCTATATAAATATTAAATTTTACATAATGTATTCTATGAATGAGGCAAAACGTTAGATATTACTTTTCATTTGTCAAAAGCTGTCCATAGCAGATTTTTGCCACCGTCGTCATATTATAAAATTATTATACAGCGTATCACACATAAAATTCTTAGATAGATAAACAAGAAAAAATAAGACTGATTTTTCACGTATACTATCTATATAAATAAGCAGTGTTAATAAAGAAGATTTTTATTAATACCGCAATAGCGAAACGACCTTTTCTAAAATAATATAAATTGATCAAATCTCTTACAAGGAATTGAGATGTTAGCGATCCATGTTCGTTAAAACACGCCGGTAGCATTATAAATCAACTCATAAAATGTAAAAGTTAGCAATTAAATCGGCAAAATTTGTATTCAATTTTTATGTGAAAATTATTCGTGCAAATACATTTTGAAACTGAATTTAACAATTTTATAGCTAGAAACTTACAACGAGTTTAAAGAATTGTCCGAATTTTACAAAATCTTAACCGGAAACACAGCTGCGAATTTACTAAAAATTCAGGATGGCCGATGAAAAATAATTATAAATGTTGGAAATTTTACGAAACTCTATAGGAAAATTTCAAGAAATAATCTTTAAAATAACGTTGCTATAATTCCTAGCAAAATACTGTAAATTGCCTCATACGCACAATTTCAATAGATTAGTACTCTTAAGTGTGTTTATGTCCTCGATTAACTTCATTTATTAAATTATTTCCGACTCAGTCCCAAATATTAACTGAATTAATGTTGATCAATTATTTTCTATAAACAGACAAAAATTCATATTGTCGTTCTTCTCGTATCGATTTTTAATGAATATTTTAAAATTCCATTATTTATATTTGTCTGCTATACTTTGTTTGTAGTGAATAAATATATTATTTATATAGAGCTAATGTACAGTCAACCCTCTATAACATGCGCGCCTCGGGACCGGGACCACAGGCGCACGTTATAGAGGGACGCACGTTATGGAGGGTCGATTTTTTGAAAATTTAAATCAATTTTGAATTGGCGCCTAAATTGTTTTGACAAAATTTGAATTTTTACATTTTTGACAGAATTTTGGCCAATTTTCAGCGAATTTTTTAATATTTGGAAAAACTTTTCAAAATTTGGCCAAAAAGCAAAATCTGTAATAAAATTCCAATTTTTCCGCCAAAACTTTTGAATTTTTTCCAAAATTTTCTAAAACAATAAGGGGACCCTATGAATTTTTCGCGCGCCGCCTGCCGGCACATTATAAAGGGTTTGGCGCACCTTATAGAGGGAGGTTTAATGGGAAAATCGTCGGGACTGGACCAGAAGGCGCACGTTATAGAGGGACGCACGTTATAGAGGGTTGACTGTAGTTAAGAATTGTCCTAGCCATAATTTCATTTAAAATGTAAACAAGGAATGTTTAAATATGCTCTGATAAATTCAATCCTGAACGATGACGTATGCTTTTTGTATTAACGAAACATCCGAGGTCATTTCAACGAATTTCCGATTTCAAAGATAAGCACACAGTGATACAGAAGTGCACAAACTATACTTTAATACCAACGTGGATATATGACATCCATGCTTTTTGTGCGTTCAAATACTGCAAATGATAAACTGATTGGAGACTTCTATAGGAGAACGATTTGTCTCCGGTACATTTTTTACGATATCCTTCATGAAATTTGCTTTCAGAGAAAGAAGTTCTCGTGAAGGATAAAATTATTGTCTTGCTTCATTCTTGATTCAAGTCGTAGTAACTTTGTAGAGGAAGTTTCAAAATATCGATACATTCATGCATTCGGTCAGAAGACCGAATGCTTTTAGATACCATTCAGTGTAATTAATTTACTGAAAATTTACATATTTCACGTAACAAAAATGAACACTAATTAGTGTTTTATTCAGAATACCTTATATTGCACCAGTTGATAGATTTATCGTACCATAACTACTCATGATCTTTGAGATTCTAGACTTTTAAATTTTCATCTCATTTACTAATCCAACGGCGCAAGAGGATCAAAAAGCCAAATGGGAAGAAATCAAATTGTACGAATAAATTAGAGTAATAAAGCCCAACTTAAATGCGGAATACACATTGGACAAATCAGGCCATACAATGTACTTATGATTTGAAATAAATGAATGAATAATGCCAATAAATGTAAGTGTTATGCTGACCGGGCAATAAAGCAGGAAGATTGGAGGCGAATTTGGTTGAAATATGATTTTTGGAATCAACTTTACTATGAAATTTTGAAAGGTTAAGAAAAATTTTCATCACTGAAAAATTCTCTGATTCCTGAAGTTCATGGCCGGAAGACAGCCTGTATTAGCAACAAACATATTGGAAAAAGATAAGAGTAACAATTATAAGAGGCTTATATTTTAACTTTGAAAGAAAAAAGACGTAAACAAATAACTGAAGTATCGTAAACTCTCTAATTTAACCCCGGGGTATAATTATTCAATCGTGCTCTAGAGGGGGCAAAATTAGAGGGAGGGGTAAAATTAGGGGGAGGGGTTAAATTAGAGAGTTTACGGTAGCTAGCGTTGGAGAAGTTCTAAAACACCTAAAGCTGGAGAAACCTTAAACTTTCCGACAGCGATTTGTCTAAGAAACTAAGTCAAAGAGGAATTTATAAAATCGACTACATTTTGATGAGTGTTTTAACAGTTTTAAAAGTATTCGAAATTTACAAATCAATATTAGAAAGGAAAAAGAAAGAAAACAAAAAATAAGTCCGAACGAGCACCATTCATTCCAAATTTCGGTAGCTCTTATGGGAAAGTGGTCTGGACGCGTGCCAACTGTATGTCCAATTAGACGGCACTAGCACATAAAATTATTTTGTTAAATTGACACATGAATTGAATTGCAGTAAACGTACCTGAACTTATGTTTTGACTCATTAAAATTTTCTGAGCTATAAATTGAGCTTTTTGTACTTTTATTTGAAATTGATAACCTTTTATCACTTGAACCAGAACACTAGATAAATAATCTGCGTTCAACTAAAGGCAAGGTTCTCAAAAAAGTTTACCCGTTAAAAAATAACCTTAAGAGCAACAATGCTGCCA
Source organism: Ditylenchus destructor (assembly GCA_022814885.1). Lineage (NCBI taxonomy): Eukaryota > Metazoa > Nematoda > Chromadorea > Rhabditida > Anguinidae > Ditylenchus > Ditylenchus destructor. The sequence continues at coordinate 885,618 of JAKKPZ010000006.1, forward strand.
ATTTTAAATAACATATCTTGGCATGTAGATCAGGAAATCACATAAAGTACGAATAATTTAAAAAATGAGCTTCCAATTCACGACCAGGAGATGATGTTATTTCGATAAACAATACTAATAATCAACTTAATGACTTGTTTTGAAAATGTTATTTGCTGAAGCCAATTTTGATAGTTGATTCTTGCAGTTGACACGTACAAAAGAAACCATTGTGAGCTTCACTCACTGCTTGCCACTGAAAATTCCTATAATAAACAATATGTGAATCTCATTAAAACATATATCCTGTGGAAGATTTGTCATTAATGGATGTTCAATTTCCGTATACGAAGAAAGTTTATCATCATTATTTTCTTCTTTTACCTATTTAACTGCTTTCATTTCCCTTTCTCCTTCCTCATCGATACTTTTTATGTACTTAGAATTTACGCTTGATATGAAAAGAATGCGACCAATTCACAATTGTGTTGGACAAACTACACATAAATAAAAAGAATACAACATTGGAGAAAATAACGAGTATAAAATTCATTCGTGAGCTTCGCTGACTGACTTCTACTGAAAATTGCTCTATTTAACACACCTTGTATTTAAAATCAATTTTAGATTTCGTTCGAAGAAGAAATAATTTTATATCCCATTTGTAGAATACATCATTCCATGCTTCCCACTCGTGACCATGATAGGGATTTATTAGAAGTTCAAAACGAAGGTTAAATATCTGTAATGTAATATCTTAAGGTGAGCATAGGTTAATATATAATATTGAACAATTCTACGGATATTCCGCTGTTGTAAGGCTTTTATATTTTATTCGCACCTGTATGTGGCATCCATCTGTCAAAAGCGACAAATTTCATGCCTTAACAAACAACAAAATTGACTCAAGATGTACAAATGAAAAAATAATTAAGTTTTGGGGAAGGTGGGGCCAAAGACTAGCGAACTTAGTAGCCGGCTCAACGATCAACTCCTTTGATCACTGACGAGATACGATCCATTTATGCCTTGGTGGAATGAGAGCGGAGGATGTACGAAAGTACGACGATAGTGGCTGCGAGCAAGGCACCGGCCATACCGATGAAGAGGGAGAAGCCAAATGTGCTCATGCACACACCATCTTGAGGCATAGCCATCATGTATGAGGCAGCGGCTGATGGGCGGCGGCGGAGTTCTGAGGGCAGAGCGTTGTTCTAGAAAGAGGAGTGTATATTAAATATGTTAAAGTCAACAAATACCTGATCGGTGCTGATGTCGAGAGCGCTGAGTTCGGCGCGCACATCGAGGGTGTTCTCGAAGTTGGCCTCACGTTTCTTGAGCAGACGGAGTTGAGCTGGGGCTGGTCGACGGCCTGCGGCGGGAGCTGGAGCAGCAGCGGGGGCTGGGGCGGCAGCTGCGGCAGGGGCACCGCCGGCTCCTTGCTTGACGGCGTTGAATCCAGTGGGTTCGGCACATTGTGGGCGGGCACACTCGCTGTTTGGCTCCTTGATGGTGATGCTGATCTGGCATTGGTAGAAGAGTTGGGACCGATCGGCATATTTGTAGACGTGAGCTTCCTGGCCGGCCATCAAGTCGGTTGGGTACTCCAAGTTGTTGAGCAAGAATTTATCGAGGGCGCAGCCTTCCTGGTTGAGGATCTGGACAGTGTCACCGTTTCCGTCATCGACAGTGCAGGAGTGGACAACGGCGCAGAAGGTGTCAACGGTCTCGGAATCACAGGTCCATTTGTGGTAGACTTGTTGGCCGATGGTGGCGAATTGGATGGGCTGTCCAGAGGGACCACCTTCGAGGATCTGTAAAAGATTGTATAGTATAAGGTTCTGGATGGTTAAACAAAACAAGTTTGTTCTTTAGAAAAACACTTTTTCGCCAAGTTCAGGAGATCCATAAAATTTTAAAACATACTATGTAAAGAGCGAAATTTTAAATATTCACTCAAATAATTGCTTACCTCGTATTTGCAGACAGGCATGGGCACGATTTGAGTCTGGAGAGCGGTGGTGATTTCCGATACCTCGATTTGGGCGCTGACGGTCTTGTCGGCTTCCATGTAGAAGCATTGGACACGGTAGGCACGATCGACTTTGGTCACGAACTGAAAATGGCTTAGTTATAAAATCCTGAAATCCATTGGCTTTTTATCTCATACCTGAGGGTGGAACGAGATGACGACGGTGGTCGACACGAACACTCCCTTGGGGTTCAAAGAGCGGGTTCGGGCAACATTGCAGGAGTCGAAAGGCAGCTCAATACCGGCCACCTGTCGACCGTGCTCGTCGGATCGGCATCCTTGCTGGTCGAACAATCCCTTGACGTAGACGTGACCTTCGAATGGGTTTCGAGTGTTGAAGTTCACCGTAATGGATTTGGGTCCGCATTCGATCTCGGGCTCTCCCTCTACACCGTTGTCGACGGGAATAGCGCTAACATAGCCGATTACCACCGCTAATAGGATAAGTCGTGGGATCATTGTCAAAAGGGTTTAATGAGTGTGAAAGTGACGATGAAATCCGCTTTCGATTTTATTATATATGCTAGCTAGGAGCTTTTGATTGGGCGGGCCTCTGCTCGGGATCATCCATATAGGAAGAACAGGTCATTGCTCACTCCCGGCGCAGATCCTGCCTGCCGCTGCATCGTCGCCGAATCCTGGTTCGGCGTCAACGGCGTAGTCAGTTGAGCTGTTTCTCTGCTAATAATTGCTTCCAATAAGGAAGCCGTTGTGAGGGATACCGGTATCCATAGAAGTCTTGTTCCTAGCCCTTTCTCGCTTGTGATGAATGTGAGTAAATTTCGCTGAAAGTGAGAAGAGAGAAAGTGAATGGCTATCAATTCCCTTTTTTTTCACACCTCCTTCGCCATTTCTGCCCATAACCATGCTCTCACTTTTTGTATCGAAGGGAATTGGACTGTTGTGAACGGGAAAATGATTTGCGCCGATGGCAGTGAAAATTCTCCGAAGGAATGAAAGCGAAAAAAATAATTCCTGAGTTGGGTGATAAATGACACCCGAGATTAGAGAAATGGGATTGGGCGGTTGCGGATTAAAGGATTGTAGTAGTAAATGGATTTCTCGATCATGAAAACACCGCTGCGGCCTCTTTTGCTGCTTGCCACAATTCTCAATCGCTAAAGGAAGTGTGTTTTTTTGTTCGACTCAACCAACCGTTATTACTTGCACCTATCTCTCATCTCAATCAAAATAGTCAAGAACCTCCACAAAGGAAAATCAGATTAGTTTTCATGTCTAACCGACCACCCGACAGCCTCACGCGGTTGTCTTTTGTAAAGATCTTGAATGTCAAGGATTTTTGGTTTACATGAATATCCAAAATTATGCGCATGCTAACTGAGGGAAACACAAAGCTAAAGGGAAAAAGTTTTCCGCTATTTTATCCAGAAATATCGCATGCAATCAACTTTTTATTTGTACAATTTTAATCTGACGGTTCGCACAATTTAAAATCTGACGGAGTACACAAATGGTCGGTAACGAACCATTTGTGTACTATTTGAAAATAGTATGCATAGTCTATTCGGACCCAGCCTCAAGTGAAAAAGATATAAACGAAAAGACCAACTTTTCCGCAAACAAGCCAGAAGATGTCGCACGTTTTTAGGAAATCACTGTTAGTTTTAAACTTGCAATGACAACTTTTAATATTTTACGTTTTTTGGTATTCATTTTTTTTACTTTACTTTTTAATATAAGAAAATTTTCTTTCTCCTTTTTCTTTCCCAAGCGGATATTTTCCAAAGAACACATTACACTTAAAGCTACTAACTTAACTATACACATTTTAATTTCAAGTTTTCTCAAATTTTTTCCTTCTGAATACAAAATCTGATCATGATCAATATACCAACTTTTTAAGCTTAATCCACCGGTATACTCAGATTTTTTTCTTTTCGTTAAAATCGAGGTTTTTGTAAAATATTTTTTAAACTGAAATTGGTTCTGAAATTTTTTTCAAGCGCATTCTTAAGGGTGCATTTTTTCAAATTTTTTAAATTTGCCGCCGAAACTGTAATACCAATATTTTTATTCTGCATTGATAAAAATCATAAGTAACAATTAAGCAAATTTCAGACATTCCTAGCAAATTCATCAATAATCTCTTCAACAGAAACAGAAATATCAGTGTGAATGTACAACGAAGATAAATTATTCAATCGATTTTGAGCCATTGAATTACGCAAAATATCTTTAATGTATTTTAGAACTGAGAACGACCTCTCCGCGGTTGTTGCCGAAAATCCAAGAGTCGCCAGAATTTGAAAAATCTTTGACAAATTATCGCAGAAACTTTCGCTACAGAATTTAGCCAATTCCGTAGGACGTGAAACTACATCGCCTCTCATTTGCCAAATTGTTCGCCAAGTATCAAATTCACGCTGAAAATTTTGATTTTAATAGATATTTAGCAACAAATAATTACTTTTTCATTTAATTCATTCTTGACTTTACCATAAAATTTGTACAATTCATTTATATAACCATAAAATCTGACCTCAAAATCTCGCATATCCGCCAAAACGATTTCATGAAGAATGTAGAAGCGAAAAAGGCCTCTGATTTCCTGAAACGTTCCGAGATTTCCTGGTAGAAGTTTTGTAAAGTCGGCCATTAATTTGAAATGGTGGTCGAAATAAATCTTCAAATGTCTGCGAAAAGCCTTCAAAAATGGCTCATAGATTTTTGTCTGAAGAGTTTCCTTCTTTATCAAGGTTTCTTTGGCTCCTTCCTCTGGAAGAGAATTCCTCAGCTTTTCTGCATCTTGCACGATCGCTTCAAACCGGCCAGAACCTTGCCCTAGAAAAGCAATTTCTAGACAATCTAATTTTTCAAAAACTAAACATTACCATTGAGCCATTCCTTCACTTCATTTGAGAGGATTGCGATACCGTGCAAGCCTCTAATTAGGTCCAGATTAACACTTTGAAGCTTATCCGAAATCGGGGTAAAACGTCGCATCACGTGATTTAATAACGCCGCACAAAACATGAAAAAACCAGAAGACATTGTGCGCAAGAAGCCATTAGCAGTGACGTGAGGGTTTTTGGTGTAACAGATTTGGGGTTTCGTGTAACAGATTTGGTTTTTTTTTGTAACAGATTTGATGTAACAGATTTGGGTTTTTTTTGTAACAGATTTGGGTTGTAACAGATTTGGGGTCTGTTGTAACAGATCTGGTTTTTTTTTGTAACAGATTTCGATGTAACAGATCTGGTTTTTTTTTGTAACAGATTTGGGTTTTTTGTAACAGATTTGGTTTTTCTGTAACAGATCTTATTTTTTCATTATTTGGTCAATATATTTAAAATTTTCGCTTGTTTGGTCAAAGTTGTTATTAGATGGAAGTTTGCATATTAAAAGTACGTTCAAATTCCCTCCGTTTTGTCGTTTTGATCGCTCCCCCCTGTATAGAAACGAGTTAGTACTTTTCGGGGGGATTTTCGAAAACCGCTGTTTAGGCTAAAGTAACTTGGGGAACCCCCGTTTCAGGGTAGGGTTTTGATGTGAAATTTTTTTTCAGACCCCCCTCCCCCCACCGAAAGGGGGTAAACGGCCCCCTTTACCCCCCGGGGGGCAGTTTTCACAACTTTCGTTCCCCCGCACGGATCGGGCTGATTTTGGTGTCAATCGACAGCTTAGCTCAGGGGAAGACGAATGACACCGAAATCAGCCGGATCCGAGCTGCGCTAGGCGAGATATCCCGGATCTTAGATCCTGGCCCCCGGTGCAGATACCCCCAGGTGAAGATGCCCCCAGGTGCAGATGCCCCAGGTGCAGATGCCCCCCATCGGTGAAGATGGCCCCCAGGTGAAGATGCCCCCAGGTGCAGATGCCTCCCAGGTGCAGATGCCCCCCAGGTGCAGATGCCCCCAGGTGAGGATGGCCCAGGTGCAGATGCCCCCCCGTGCAGATGCTTACAGTGCACTTACACAAGAAAGTCTCGATTTTCATAGAAAATGTCATCTAGGGTAAAGAAATGGCATGAATATATAATAAATTGCAATTATGATGATAAAAATCGATCTGTAACAAAAAAAACCAAATCTGTTACAAAAAATCCAAATCTGTTACAAAAAAAACCCAGATCTGTTACATCGAAATCTGTTACAAAAAAAACCAGATCTGTTACAACAGACCCCAAATCTGTTACAACCAAAATCTGTTACAACAGACCCCAAATCTGTTACATCCGAAAATCTGTTACAAAAAAAACCCAAATCTGTTACACCAAAAACCCTCACGTTTAGCAGTGGCAGTGCTCGTCAGATCGGCCTCTTGAACAAATTTCACCAGGGCGGTATAAACCGCCGGGAGGAGTTCACAAAATGATACTATTGAATCGATTCTTTCAGTCCATCTGGTATTGCAAAGTTTCTTTAGGGTTCGAATTTTTGTCTAAACATATCTTATAAAATTCGAGTATAAAAGTAAGGGAAAAATAGTCAGTATTTTCAAAGAAACTTACATCTGGAACAGTTTGTCCAATTGAAGACACAAGCAACGCCGAGCGCTTTGCAGATTCCCGAAAGAAATTCGCGATATTGTTGATAGTACCCATGCAAACTTTGATATCTAGTACAGCGGCTGCTTTGCTAATTGATAAATTGAAGGCATGGGCTGAACAATGTAGGTAAAATGCAGATTACCGAGTTAAAAAAAGTAAGTTGCTAGTAAAAAGCAAATTGCCGATTTGCTTGAATTCTTTTCTCTTCTGCCGTGTATAAGCGTGAATCAATGGTCATGTAATTGTCTAAAATTTAGAAAATTACTATACGAAAAGTTTGGAAATTCTGTTATAGAAATCATCATTGCAACTACAATTGTTTTATGTAAGCTGAAAATTAAAAGTTGACAGTACAGTTATAAATTTCTGTGATTTGTTAAAAATCGATGTGTTGTCCTGTAAACGGACCAAAATTTTGAATTTCTGGCCTTTAAGGGCTTTCTAGAGTGAAATTTGCGATTTGGGGGTCAAACGTACCCGGGGGTCAAACGTACCAGGGTCAAACGTACCCTGGGGTCAAACGGCGGAGTCCCGGACAAAATGCCCCCGGTCAAAATGCCCCCCGGTGAAAATGCCCCCATTTTCAGAAAATCACATAAAAATGGCCAAAAAAGTCGCGCAGCCCTTATAAGGGTTGTTCGGGATTCTGCACAGCAGCTTAAGCCCCAAGCCTAAGTTCGATGGAGTCTGTACAGCAGCCTAAGTAAGGGTTGTTCGGGAGCTTAAGCCTAAGATTAAGTCCCTTAGGCCCCATACAGCGGGGCCCCAAGCCTAAATCCTTCTTTGGCGCCTTATAAGGGTTGTTCGGGAGCCATTTTTATGTGATTTTCTGAAAATGGAGGCATTTTGACCGGGGGGGCATTTTGTCCGGTTCCCAAACGACGGGGGTCAAACGTACCCGGGGCTCAAACGACGGGGGTCAAACGTACCCGGGGCTCAAACGACGGGGGTCAAACGTACCCGGGGCTCAAACGACGGGGGTCAAACGTACCCGGGGCTCAAACGACGGGGGTCAAACGTACCCGGGGCTCAAACGACGGGGGTCAAACGTACCCGGGGCTCAAACGTACCCGGGGGTCAAACGGCGGGGGTCAAACGACGGAGGTCAATCGCAGGGAGCCGGTTTGGCGCCTTATAGGGTTGTTTTAGCCTGAATGCGCGAAAAGTGATATTAAGCCCTGAGGCTGAATGGAGAGATCGGATCTTGAAAATTCCTTCGGATTCGTGATCAGCATGGTCAAAAACCCCTAATTAGACGTTTTTAGGCAAATTTTTGGTCGTACCTAATTCTCGTGCAATCAGCTTAAAACAACTCTTATAAGGCGCCAAACAAGGATTTAGGCTTGCGGCTCACTGTACAGCCTCAACCAGGACTTGGCCTTAGGCTTAAGCACCCAAACAACCCTTATAAGGCGCCATACTTAAGCTTAAGCTAGCGTCATCAGAAGGCCAATGTCTTAACGCTAAGCTATTATATGGGGCTGCGCAAAATAACACACTCTCTCGTGATAAAAAGTAAAAGACAGCGAATTTCCAGAATTGGCAGGCCAATTCTGGAAATAATACACTCTCTCGTGCTAGAGAATAAAAGATAGCGAATTTCCAAAATTGGCCGGCCAATTCTGGAAATTCGCGAATTTCCAAAATTGGCCGCCCATTTCCAGAATTGGCCGTAACATATATATAGATCTCATTTTCTGTGTAGAAAATATTTTACAAATTGTGAAGTAATATTATTAAATATATAAAAAATATAAATATTTCAATATTATTATTGAAACGTACCAAAATTTATTAAAAAATAAGTTGTCTATCAGATTAATTTAGTACAATACAAGCGTCGAAAGTATGCAAGATGACCATTTTGGATTCAGCAGTATCAGCCCTGGCCGGATGGTTCCGCCTTAAAATATTTGAATTAAAGCCAGGTCGGCCCAAATATTTTTTTGGCAAGTATGTAGTACTCGTCGAGTTCTACAATATTCACGTCGGTTGTCTGCTCTATGTCTAATACAATTAGTTTCATCCTCCCACTAAAGAAGTTACTAAAAGCGTCTCTATGTTTAGTAAAATAAAGTTCTGGACCACCAAATTCAGGTTATTTGGGCCTGAAACGCTCAAAACCAAGGAATGGGCAGAACGCCAAAACCACCTAACCGAATGCCAACAAACTGCTGAAAATTCGGATATACCATATTCGATAACCCGTTCTAGCTTGAAATGGCCAGAAAAATCGTGGAAACTGGCATCAAATAAAAATGTACCCAAATTGCGCAAAATTGCCTAAACTTGGCCCTCCCGAAGTATATTTTCAACAATACAAATAATTTAATTAGACATAGAGCAGACAACCGACCTGAATAATGTAAAACTCGACGAGTACTACATTACCTAAAAATTAGGGTAGATCTGGCTTTAATTCAAAAAGTTTAGAGCGGAATCATCTGGCCAGGCAGATACTGCCCCTTAAGTAGCCAAAATTTTGAACATTATAGCGAAAACCCGAGGATATTTGTACAGGTATTATGGAAATTAAGGTCATGAGGAGCCGAAAATTTGCCGATTTTGGCGAAACTTTAACAAAATCGGTAAATTTTTGGTCCCGGATGGCTTCAAAATTCGTCAAACATGGCCAAATAACCTCAGGTATTCTCCATAAGGTTCAGAGTTTTGTCCACTTTAATTTTCGAGTGAGTTTATTCAAGAAAAAAGAAACTGCACGAAATTTTGATATTATTAGGGGTGCTTATTTCCGTATGTAAGGTTTTGTCATGCTTTCAGTGGAAGGCAAGGTTTTGCTCATCTGAATTTTCAGATGAGCCAGTCCTGTGGTCGGGCGCGGAGCGCCCGACCTTCCCCCTTGGAATGTGAGGGAACTTAGAACATATACTTCCGAACAACCCTTACTCCAGAACAACTGCTGCTTGAGGGCCGAAGGCCCGAAATAGTATCATCCTGCTCTACTCCCGAACAACCCTTACTCCCGAACAACCCGACCGCTGATGGCGGTGCGCGAAGCGCCGCGGATGCACGCTAACCGCTTCTTAGCGGGGGAGGGAGCCGCTAAGCGGCTTCTCCCCCGCTAGTAGAGAGGATCACCGACTGAGTAGCCAAACATCAAATCAAAAATTAACAATACTATACCATGTTTTAATAGCGCCGCCTATGTTAGCGCCGCCTATGTTAGCGCCGCCTATGTTAGCGCCGCCTATGTTAGCGCCGCCTATGTTAGCGCCGCCTATGTTAGCGCCGCCTATGTTAGCGCCGCCTATGTTAGCGCCGCCTATGTTAGCGCCGCCTATGTTAGCGCCGCCTATGTTAGCGCCGCCTATGTTAGCGCCGCCTATGTTAGGGCCTATGTTAGCGGCTATGTTAGCGCCGCCTATGTTACCCCGCGGCGCCTACTACCGCTAGTTAGCGGCCTATGACGCCGCTATGTTAGCGCCGCCTATGTTAGCGCCGCCTATGTTAGCGCCGCCTATGTTAGCGCCGCCTATGTTAGCGCCGCCTATGTTAGCGCCGCCTATGTTAGCGCCGCCTATGACTAATTAGAGGATTTACGGTATGTATGTTGAAAAATAATAAAAGATCGGGAATTAAGTGGGTCCTAGTTTCTAAGAAATATTCTCATTATCGGAAAATTTACGCTACGGTCTTGTTTTTGGTCCCCTGATTTTTCCAAATGCCCAAGATTAAAACGGAAATATTAATTTTATATTTGTTTTTACTCAGTATTTTCATTTTTTAATATACCGTATTTTCTCTAACTAAGCACCCGGGGCTTAATTATTTCGATACCCTCCAGAGGAGACGTTTATTGTAGGGGCTAAATTTTTGGGCCTTTTTTGGCAAATTTAAACAAATTTTTGGAAAACTTAAACCAATTTTGAGTTCCCGTCTAAAATTTTTTCAACAAAGTGAATTTTTGACACTATTTCCTACTTTTTTTTGGAAAATTTTCATTTTTCCTGAAATTTTGCAAAATTTGATAAAAAATTGCAAAAGTGTGTAAAAAAATACAAATTTTCGCCAAAAATTTGAATTTTTGGAAAATTTGGTCAAAAACCCCATTTTTGGGGCTCTATTATAGGGACGGGCTTAATTTCTTCATTACCGCGGCAAAAGGGTTTATTATAGGGGCTCAATTATAAGGGTGCTTAATTAGAGAAAATACGGTAATTCAATTCGTAGTATGTGAATCATAAACAAATGTTTTCGTTACAGTACATTAAATATTGAAATGCGAATAGCCGTTATTGTTGAATGATTAAATGCTCGCTTACGTTTCTGTCGTTCATGGAATAATTTTAGATCAAATCTCATCTTTTAGACAGTTTCATCTTTTAAAAACTTTATATCAATCCGAGAATTTCCTTCGTCGGAAAATAGAAAATTTTGCTGAATTTATACAATTTTAACGTTTGGTTTGTTTACATAAATTGTTTGTAATCTAGCTGTTTTTATTATAGTTCCTTCGCAGTCAGCCTGTGATCCGATAAGTGCCCTCTGGAAAGAAATAGTCGACTACGATACAAATCCTCGACAACCGCTTCAAGTGTCGGATCCTTCGGATTCCAAGAAGAACAAGGCCAGCAACCCAATGGACTGGTGGAAGGACAACGCATTTCATTATCCTCTGTTGTGCAAGTTCGCAAAGCGCTACCTTTCAGCTGTTTGCACCACTCGGATGAGCGAAGGATTGTTTTCAACCGCCAGAAATGTGTTCACGTATCAGAGAATGAGACTTAAACCTCGTAAAGGACAGATGATTATATTTTTGAATCGCATTTTGCCTCTGATTGACTATCGTTATTAAATTGTGTTGTATGAAGTTGAGTGGAAATTGAAAAATAAATTTTACATTCAATAAAAACCACATAGAAGGCAAAAATAAAATAGGCGGGAAAAAATAAAATTCAAATCGGGCTCGGCTCGGCATTATTGGCGAGCCCGAGCCTGGGCTCGGGCTCGCCAAGTGAATCCGGAATTTTGTCGAGCCCGAGCCCGGATGTGTCAGGCTCGAAGCTCGGGCTCGCCGAATTTTACCGATCCCTATTATTTAATTTGAATAGTCCGTCGAATCGATATAATATTTCTGTACATTTCGATTCAAACATTAAAACCATCAGGCTAGTCAGAGCGGCGCCAACCAATGTTCAATTTTATTGCTGGTCTAAGCAACTTTTTTTGCACTATAAGTGGACTGACCAACGACATATTTACGATTTTGACTGGTCACTGGGCAAGTAGTCGCGCAGCCTGCACAGGAGCTATATCTTCCACCAGTTTCCAAGCCTGTGGGACCCAATGCCAGTGGCGCCGGTTTGTCTGCTGGATTTATGCTCAGCGTGCTTCGTTGGATGTTCCCAAAGTACACAAACAAGGATCTGGCCTACGCTAATTCCCTTCCGAACTCTATGTTGACACAAAACAAAGACCCAATCCATCATTTGAGGAGAGAGTGTCACCTTTGCTTAGCTGAACTGGCCCACTCAACTACCGCCGACAACTGCTGACAAATTGCTGTTGCTTCAGGCGGCAGGGCCGTTGCGGAATGCTCACAAATGATTGTCTTTTTGGTTGAAATAATGACGGAATTCCCCTATGCTTTGCTGTAATATGTGTTTGGAGGCCAATCTGTAAAGTAAATATTGTGGATTGATCCTAAGCCAAAAATTTATCTACTCAAAATATATATCCAATGTTTTGAGGAGAGTATAGGAAGAATGCGGTCTGATTATAACGGCCTAATTTACATAATAATTTACATAATGAAGATGTAAAAGTAAACGATAAAATCTTAACTTAGAAAAATCGGACTCTGATATACACGGATTGAATGTGCATGAAATTTGGGAGAAGTGTAAAGGCATTTATTAGCAATTAAAAATTTTTTAGCTTGTCGTAATGTGATGTATGTATATGTTGAAAATTTCGACTAATTGAAAAGTTCCCTTGGTTGAGAAAGGAAAAAGTTGAAGTCTTAGGTTGTTTTTTATTATAATTATTGAAATATGATAAAGAATATAGAACAGCGTAGACCATACAGTAGAACGTAATTTTTTTTGCGAAAAATCATAAAAATACTCAAATTAACAAATAGTAATCCATTTCTTTCCCTTTCAAATTCTCGGGGTTCCACACAGAACACAGGTTCAATGATGAGTCAATGTCACTCCTGCTTTATTAAAGCATCCCTATTCGTTATTCGTTATGGAGCACAAGCAACGTTGATATTTAGAGTAAAATATGTTACATTACATCTGTTTTTCTAGTTTGAGCAAAATCTCAAAATCTTTTTCAAACTTGGATAAGCTTCTTTGCTCCTTAACCGCTAATTTCATTAGTAAATGCGTTTTTATAAACGATGAGTGGATTGTTGATGTTACAAAGACAACTCCCAACTATTGCATAAAATTGGATTGTTTCGCTCGATTGCCCCCATCAGTGTCGTCGAGAATTGAGCCGCACGTTGACGGCTCCAACATCGCCGCCTCAAAAGGAAAATATTTACTCGCTTGCCCTTTTTATGGAGCGCAGGTTTTGAGACGCCCAAGACCGTGTCAGATCGAATTAGCGCCGGTCCTCGTCGTCTTCGTCGCTCCACTGATAGGGTCTTTGGCGGCCGTTTAAATATTCGACCCCGATTTTGAGGACGCTTTGGTGTGTCGCATTTAATTATAAGCTAGGAAAAATAATAATCACAAAATAAACATTTTACAGTACACTATTCAAGTCTTTTTGCCAATATTTTCAGCAACTGAAATAATTCCAGATCAGGCTTGTTCAATTTGTGTAAAATCTATGGAGTGATTCCGAAGAAGATGATCATGAAATGGGTTCTAGTCTTACTGATCATTAAACATGAACTGGTTCGAAACTCCGGCACTTATGTTCTGCACATTCTATACATTTTCCGAAGGCAACGAGGCGGCACAAACTTTTTTGCATAATACCGTCACTTTGCTAAGCTTTTAATTACACCCATCAACACTTTATTGGCATTAAAAATGGTGTACCACAAAGATCATATCAGTGCTCGTCGACACTTGTTTTGGGGACTGCGCACATGCTTACGCAACTAACAAAATTTATTTCGCTAACCTGCGCCCTTTGCCGATGACCGCTCGAGATCGATGTTGAAAGGTACGAGATTGAAGTGCCAAATCTTTCAAGCAAGTTCATTACTAATCTTGACCAATTTGAAGTATTGGTAAAGTAAATTGAACTCATAAAGGAAAATATTTACTCAGATTTTGTTTTAACTAAATTTTATCTCGGAATGTTGAAATGGGGAATTTTGGAGAAATGTATTAAATTTTCTGATCTTACCAAATTTTGCTACAAAAATTTTTACCATTGAGTCTTTGAGATTGAAGGAAACGAGAATAGAAGAAGATATTGTGGCAGCTTCCTGGAACCATTCTTGTGTATTTAGTCTCATTTATATTATCGTTTGTAAAACTCAAAAGACATATAGGATAAACCAATGTTCGAAAATCAACGATTTGACTGTTTTGATGACTGAAATTGACCTTGAGTTTGCCACTTTTGACGACTCCATGCAAATTATGTCGGGTGCCAAAGTCAAGTAGTTGACAATTATATGCTAGTGTCCCACTTGTTACTATTAGGAGACCATAAAATAATCCCGAATCGAGATCTCCGCGCCACTCAAAAGTTACTGTGCCTATAATCTGAAAGCAGCCTTTTATGCATGCTCCATAATTGGCAAACATTGCAAAAAGCGGAGATTAACCAAAATCGGGAGAAAAGTTTGACAGTAAAGTGTTTTAATGTTTATTGGCCGAGATTGGAGTGGATTAGCGGCAGGCACAATCACATTTCCCATTATAATTTAGTGACAAAATAGAGCCGTAACATCTTTACGATCTCCCGAGAATGGCTGTCGATGATTGTTATACAACTGCCGCTCGGATAAAAGGTTCAGAACGGTCGCCTTTGAGCCAAGCCGAGGGCGCGGGGCGGATCTTTTCAGCACAAAAACCTACGAAGCGCGGAATTTCACAGTGAAGGGTTTGAATGAAATTTAATTCGACAAGCCAGGTCAATAAATTAATTCGCTCATTAATCGATAGCTGATTTCATATCCTTTGTGTTTTGGTCCCGTTTTCAATTACGTAATTCATTAATTGTAAAGAAAATGGTGTAATAAATTATATATTTAAATTATTAGAAAGTATATAGGTCTTTAAAAAGTGTCTTAGCTGGCTAAATTTAAGCAGCTCTCTGATCAATTCCGCATAGCTTAATCATTTCCACATTTCATTAACGCGGAGAGGTAAAGCATTGAGGTTATGTAGAAACCATATTATGACTGATAATGAAATGTTTGATGAAAGCTTCCAGAAGCCCAGCATGCGCAATAGATGGATATCCCCTAAAGTACGTTATATTGAACAACGAATATAAATAATTTCCTGTAGCTTGATCTTAAAATTTATTTCACTTAATTTAAATTCCTAAAAATGAGATATTTTCATTACATAAAATTTTTGTCCAAAATAGCCTACCCCTGATTTGAGATTAAATTAAAGTGTTGAATTTCCAACCGGCTTTTTATTTATTTTCCATGATGTGCCAATCTTCATTCGTTATTAGTACGAGAATTATTCATGTTTTCTGTTTCGACGTTATGGAGATTACAGTAATATCCGTTGACTTGATCAATCATAAATTTAAGTCGTCGAATATTTTGCCATCATTAATTTATACGTATTATCTCCGGAAGTATCAATTTCAGGCGCTTCCGGCTTCCAAATATTTACATAAATCGGCGACAGGGTGATAATTCTTCAATTATGGGATTATAATAACCCTCGCCAGTCCATCCTATGATTCAGGTAGAAAACTAGTCAGGTAAAGCTAGATAGTCAGCACCGCGATGATGATCATTTCCAATGATTTTTACACAAAATCGCGAATCGAATAATAATCGATGGGTCCTTGTTGCCTCCTTCTTACCTGTGCCCTTCCGGTGAGCCTAATCCCTCTTTACACCTCATCGTCACATCCAATCTCATTCAACCCACTCAAAAATATCCCTAACCTTAGAGCCTACTCATTAATTATAATAATTTGTCCGTCAACTCTCTCAGAATAAATCAGCAGTACTTCACTGCGAAACAGTAAAGGTAAAGAAAATTCGGCATTTCTTTTCACTTCTTCACTATGCACTTGAAAATTTAGAATAAAATAATACCGACCCAAAGTAGTCCAGAGAAATGATAGAAAATTTTTAAAGTTCTCATAATACTAAGTAGTAAGACATCATAATCTCAATTAACAGGTTACATAACGCTATCACTTAAGGATCACACTGGTATCATTTATCCTTGGAAGAACTTTGTCGGCTTTAAATAATCGGCGTCGATGCCGCTTACTCAAAAGATGTGAAAACTTGGATTATAGATCCTTCAAGTAGTTTCATAAAAATGTTATATTCATCGGTCATGGCGAATACAGTCTCTTTCTTGATTATCGTGAAATCGCTCATTCTATCTATCAAGAGGCAGTATATTGTCTTATACTAATTGACTTTTGACCTTAGGAACACACATGAAGTTTTGAGGTGAAAATTGATATGTATCATTCTCCTATATGCATTTTAAAATACTTAGCTTAATTCGTCAGACGAAAGCTCATATTACTATCGTTTTTTATTTTTTTCAATATGGTACTAAAACTTCATGTTCCATATATATGCTTCCAAACTATGCTGCCCGACAAACAATTTTTACAGTCTCATTGATTAGACTTTACTATTATAGGAACCTTATAAATTTTAACATTATTGTGATGCTTAAGCGATTTTATAATGCATGAACTCACCGATATCATCCATATGAATCACTGCTTAAGTGCAAAACATATAATACATACAAAGCATAAATTGCGCAATGGTTCAAGGTTATCTTTCTTTCAGCTTTTTTATGCCTCACGAAGTGTATCAATGGTGCAACTTGACACCCGCACCGTATTCGCCACCACCGAACGGTGTTTCCACTAATTCGATCTTTTCTCCTGTTTAATGGGTGGGGACATAGTTTCTGGTGGTCGGCGGCTCTGCTTTCTCATCATTTCTCCTCAGCATTTAGAGGCCTCACACAAATAATAAGAAAAGAGCCAAACGGGCAAAAACAAAACATTTACTCTTTATTACTCAAAGACCATTAACACTGCTGCCGAGGGCATTAAAAATGAAGCATTTTAATGGGCCCAGGATTGGTTACTATTTTTCCCACACCCGCGATGCGAAATTGTCCTCAACCACTTTTCTTGGAATCTTTAGTCTTGAATGTTTCAAGAACAGATTATCATCAAGAACAGATTAAGGACATGTGAAACTGTGATCGAATCTTGAGAATATTTCAAGAATTTTGTGATAAATAAAACAATTTTGGTACTGTATCCGTTGTTTTGTGCAAAAATACCCCAAATGGATATATTTGTCGGATTAAGTGTGTTCCTTCTTGGATGCTATGTTCTATGGCCCAATATTGTCACTGGGCAAAATTAAGGGATTAGCCGGTAGTTGTCTACAAAAGAAGCATCTTCCCGAACACAAAGGCGCAGTCTTGACGACCAATTCATGAGCTCACAATTATCCGCGCTTGCACAAAACAATTCACACATACACAGTCACCTAATGCGCACTCATCTCCACTACTGTAACACGATTGAGAATCGTTGTAATTCCACTAAGTTTTGTGTAGTTACAAGAACATAGCAATAGATTGATTTCAATTTTTGTCTATTTTCACGAATAAGCAAAAATGGCCTATGGATGAACATTCTCAATAAGGGCTGAAAAGTCAGCTTTTCAGGACAAAAATATTTCATCCAGTTACTCAGCTCGGCAAGCTGGATATTTCTGCTATATCCCGATTTCCATACTGAGCGCAACACACAGTAAGTATTCCTTGTCAGTTTAACTAGGTAACAGAAGTCATCCATTAGTTAGGGTATGAATTGGACAGTATTTCTGATTTGGTAACACATGAATTTCCGACCTCAATAATTGGGGAACATTTTCACTATAGTGTTATTTTATCTAACAAGAATCACTAACATTATTACAGCATTGCAAGCGAAGGGAGCTAATCACTTTACGCGATACTTCACGCTTTCTATTTTTTCTATTGCATGAACACACACTATGAAAGATGAACCCGACCTGTCTGGAAATGCTCAACCGAGCATGTTCCAAACATCAAAAACGGGCTGTTGCCAGGAACAAATCACATCAGTGATTAGGAGTTGATGACCGTTGACGGGCGGAATCTTATTTTCCTCAAAGAACACACAACATGGATATGAATAGAGCCTTGAATTGCCTAATAGCCGTGGGTTGCCAACTGTTATCAAAATATTTTCTTTTTTTTCACTTGAGGTATGTTCGAAATTAACTCGTGGATTACAAATGGGATCAGCTATCTGATAGCGAAAACATCGAATAAGTCAACATCCGAAATCTGCAAAAACAACCTATAAGAAACAATCAGAAAATGATCAGAGATTAAGCTTCCAAACTTCAATCCTACGATAAGCAAACATTGACTCGGGATTTTTTTGTTGTTTTGGGCGGAAAATATATGGTTTGTACTATTAACGATTAAAGATGAATAATCAATATCCATACTAATGTTGATCAACACTCACCGCTATATTCAATCCCTGTGCCAATCCAGATCAAGCCATTAGACTAATTCTATACTCCCGTTGGTGCAGGACTCCCCTTTCTTTGACCCGCCCCCAGTGGTCGCCTATTGGACGGACCATCCTTCACCTTCCAAACACACAGCGACAATGCCTTGCAGGGTGGGTGGGACAATCAAAACTTTGTCTTCGCTGATTGTTTTGGGCGCAATAACATTTTGTTTATATTCGCCCGAGGTTGGATTCTCGCGAGCCTTTATTTCTAATTGGAACTTTCTAGACTGAACAAAATCTTTTTTATTGTAGTTTTGATTTTTGTGCAAAAGTTTGGCCATGTTTTATCTGTACCAGACCATATGACTTTTTAAATAATTTTCTAAAATAAAACAGGCGAATTTAGTTTGATTGTCGCCTGTTTTTCCTGCTTGCTTTGATTAATGTGAAAGTAGAGAGAATTTAAGCTTGTGAGTTTTGAACATTTTAAATACCAACTATTTGTTATTATTCCATGTAGAAGTGTACTTTTAAAATTTTCCTCATTGTTTTAGCGAGCTATTTTAACTAATTATATTTATGGGTAAATGTGAAAGCTAGTTAAAGAAATAGGTTCACACATTTTTGATTGCGAGAGTTATTTCAACCCTAGTCCTATGCAACATGAATCTCCCGATTAACTGATAACTTTTAGTAATTGAAAAGCGATTTTTAAATAAATAGTTGAAATTATCATGTTCGCCTTTATGGATTGAATTTCAAATCCGCTACAGTATCCCACCTACATGTCCATTCAAGTATGCGCAAGATAATCATCAATTGACGACATTCCTCATCCACGCTCGCGCTGGTTTACTTTCCAATCTTTTCAAAATTCCCCCGAAATTCCCAAACTATTCACCCCGGAATTAGATTATTGTTATTATTTGTGGACTGAACACAAAAACAGCGTCGAACTTCTTTTGTGCGCAGTCGCCCAACATTTGAAGTGCATGTGTAAATTATTGTTTGAAGGGATCTGTCGCGCGTGGATTACTTTTCAATGGCCCGAAAGGGAGACAAACTCCAAAAATATTTGCGTGGATTGGATTTACCATAGTAGTAATTTGCTCCGACGCTGTGCGAAATCTGAGTGTGTAAATGTTGTTGTATTCACCGTCGCCACTGTGAAAATAATTTGGGAAACGGTAGACGGCCCAAAACCGATGTGTTTGAGTCTGTGTGGATCACCACTGGATGGGCTGCTCGACTGATAAGAAATTCCCTTCTCTCCCTGTTTCTCCAATAAATAAATATTTAAACAACTTTTTCGGGACCCGGTCTGCCCATTAAACAAGCTAATCAATCTTCTATTGAATTGCTCTTCCATTGGAAGACGTTGTGTTGCTCTTGGCTAAGAAAACTTCCACCAAAAATTTACCTTGATAAGGCAAACACAGCGGAGTCAATTAAGAGATTAGAATCACAAAAGAACCAAAAGTAACTGAATAGAGAAAAGTATGGCGAATGATGGACTTTGTCGTCCCAAATTGATACAAATGAAATTTGGACGGCTCTTTAGTATGAAAAAAGCTATGACAAAAATGACATTGTTACCTAAACTGAAAAATTCGTATTTATGGCTTTCAACTTTTAGTCTTAGTCTAACGATGCTGTAAGGCACCGAGATTTATTTTAGTACTGGACAAATAAGACTTGTCAATAGACAAGATTTTGGCGTATAACGGTGATCAAAAATTATAAAGAGTTTAGGAGCCCGCATTGATAAGCTTGAATTGCATTTGATATGATGACCGATTGCTACTGAAAATACCAAAACACCAGGAAGTTCACCATTTCTTTTGAAATAATTTGCCGCACTCTTGAGAACATTTCTCTTTCATAAAAGCCGATTGTGTGATTATATTGATAACTGTACTCCTCGGATTACCTACTTTTACTATCAGTTGCGGCTTTAGATCAGTCCTGTGTGAATGAGCGGAAAAATGCGTTTCTCGATGGCAATGATTCTGCAGGACAATAATAATCACCAGCACTCTCTGCCGACCCAGCCAGCTTTAAACACACAAGACCAATTTACATTTCCCGAGGGTTGTAAAAGGACAGATTCCGTACAGAATTCCAAGAAAAAACGCAAATCCAAAAACGACTCCGCCGCCGAAGATTCCACGCAAGCCAAAGTCCCCAAATCCGAAACGTCGCATATTGAGGCGACCGTGGAAAATTGCCCGTCCAAAACACAGGAAAATTCAGCAGAAAGCCCTTTTCTTGATTGTAAAAAAGAAGAGGTAGTGAATGGCAGCGGCCAATGTGCCACATTTACCAAACAGAATACCGCAAACGAAGACGAAACACAAAACAGCTTCCTATATCCATGTCAGCAGAAAGATCAAGGCCCCAGCAAGGATATTCCGGGAGTGGATGGTCTTATAAACGAGGATCCCGACCAAGAAGGACCACACCAACAACACAGTGAGAACGAATCGGCTGACGAGGAAGACTGCCAGGCATCGAGCAGTTCGCCGCTGTCTGCCTCAGGACATGCCAGTGCTGTGGCGACAAATGACTCGGACTTGGAAGATGACGAAAATGATGAGGAGGAAGGTGATCCGAATATAAGGTACATTTCAGATATTTTTATTTTTAAGAAGAGAGCTGTAAACATTAATGAACAACTAGACATGACCACACATCGAGAACAGCTTTTTCGGAGTAATATCGAATTTCTTAGCAATTCTGCAAAAATGTTTGCTGACTAATATTTTTTTGTTATGCCTTTTGATAGACGGGTAAAGTATAGCCCTAGTGTTCATACATACCCTTTGGATCTTGTTTATGTTCAAGAAACACATCAAAACTATAAGTTTATCCGAATTTTGTATTTAGTGATGATTTTATGTGAATAACCCCTATTATTAAAGCCATATATATCGAGATGCAAAAGCTCGATACAAAATTTCTCGTCGAAAATAAACTTTAAAGTGGTGAAGAAAAGCTTCTCAAAGAACTTATATGTTCGAGAAATTATCTACAGACGTAAACATCGGCTTTTGGTATATTTCTTACATTTCAGGAATCCTCATCGGAAATCGAAGTCAAGAGCACAAAAACCGCCGTATTCCTACATTGCATTAATCTCAATGGGTAATTATTTTACGTATATACAAATGTATACGAGCGATAATTTTATATTGTATATCATCATATTATCGTTGATATCGCGAAAATGTATTTGATTTCAGCCATCATCAGTTCTCCAGACCAAAAATTAACTCTGTCGCAGATTTGTGATTTTATTATGAGCAAATTCGATTACTACAGGTGAATTCACTTTTTCCAATGTGTTTCGTTCGTTTACGCATGAATTTTAGGGAGAAGTTCCCAGCATGGCAAAATTCCATACGACATAATCTGAGCCTGAACGATTGCTTTGTAAAAATGCCGCGGGAGCCAGATAATCCAGGAAAAGGTAATCGTATTTAGCGCAAAAATTAATTAATTTCTAAATAAACTTAAAGGTAACTATTGGACAATCCATCCAGACGCAAAAGACATGTTCGATAACGGAAGTTTCTTGCGACGTAGAAAAAGGTAAGCTGAAATTGTAATCTTATATTCATAATATAGCAAAAGGTAATACTATACTATTAGGCTGAAATTCATTCATTCATTTCCTTGCATTATTCTTCACGTTCTGTATACAAAAAAACAATGCCAATCAGTTTCAGGATCCTCTTTTGTTCACACAAAAAATCTGTTTGATTAAAAATATAACGACGTGTTTTTGCAAAATGTCAAATTTCGTTTGCCGATTTTCACCTATTTTTTACTCGTTTTCCCCTATTTTCGCTTGCAGATATGTCTGACGTATATAAGAAATTTTAAATATATTTCAGGTTCAAACGGCACCCGGTGCCCAGTGCCTTCCACTCCATTCCTTTTCCGCCACCAGGCTGCCTTCTTGGACCATCACCATTTCTGTCAGGTCTACCGGCACCTTTTGGCCTGCCATCTCGGCTACTACCAATCTCCCAATCCAGTCCCACAGGCGGGTTCACGTCAGCCGCTGCCGCAAACATCCGCTTGGCATCCATGGCTGGACCAATGAACTCAGTGTTTTCCTTTCCATCAAATTCGCCAATTCGCGGCCCGGGAATAGTGAACACCTCTGTAGCAAGCGGATTTTTACCTGACTTGGCGGCATTCTCTTCCGCTCCACCGTTTTTCGGAATTTGGAACGCCGGACCATACCCGCCAGTGCAAGTCGCCACTTCAAATCCATCAACTGATCTGAAGATCCAAAGAAATTCCTCTCCGCCAGTTAAAATGTCCAACGCTGGCGAAAGTGTAAAAGAGAGCGCTATAGAATCCACAAATGCTTCAGAGAAAGTGGAAGCAGAAAGCAGATAATAACGGTTGTATGTACAAATAAATTATATCCTCGACGATCATATTTTCTGCAAAGTACAAAAATTACGTGAATCCCATAAAAATATTTGAAAATGTACAAAATGCGAATATACGAATTTTGTAACATTTTACAAAATTTCCTGTTAATATTTTATGGTTGCGCATTGCGTCTGGCTGCACCTATGATCCCAATTTATGATTTCATTTATTTATTTCCCGGTATTTTTTGTTTCACTTTTGGCCAAATTTGCTATGATTCCATTATTTGTTGCGTTTATTCGTTTGTAAATAAGCATTTAATTTAAATGAGCTTTTCGATTATTTGCTATCGATTCTAATAAAGATTCTTCAAACTATTGTTCTTCACCCTAAGTACTCATATCGTAAGCAATAACAATGTATGTATACCTTATTCTTATCGGGTTTATGTTTATGATCACTTTTACTGCAGTCGTTTTCGAGAGGAATACAAAACTCCCATATACAAATAAAAGAGCGAACCATGAAACTTTAATCATAAATTATCTGACTTTTGGCAACAATTACGGTGTTTATATAGAAATACATACTTCCGAGTTTTGATTTGGTATCAAAAATTGCAGTAGCTGAAAATTTATCCGAAAATTCACATTTAGTAATTTTGAAAATCTTTTTCAAAAAACCTTTCGATAAAATATAATATCTATATTTTACGAACAAAAAGAACTTTCCGCATACCTTAACTGGCATTTCCGATTGATTATTTCATAGTTTAAGGTCTACTAGTTTTTCAGTTGTCTCGCGTTTTTATAAATTATAAAAGCGATCTTCCAATGATGACTGAATAAAAAATGGCCGGACAAAAGTAAAGAAACTAAATTGCCCAAAAAGCGTGCTTCCGGCGGTTGGCTCAGATTTTGGGCGGCGGTTGCGAATGATTGACTCGGTTTTTAATTGATTACGACCCACGGAATTTCGACTTTTTTCATTTGCGCATCAATTCGTGTCACCCAAATTATGTGACATCCGGCTGTAGTTGCGATTCTTTCATATTTCTGACACGCGTAGGGACGAAAAAACTTACCTGTGGAAAGATTTACGACCCGAGAGGGAGAGCAAATTGTAGACAAATGTAAAGGTAATTAATGGTCATTATACACCAGAGCGGACTTTCTTTTGATCAAAACTCATATTCGCCGGCCAATTGGGCCATAGCCAAAGGTCACAACCTCGGACTATCATAAAGCCACTTCGGGAATCCCTCTTAAGCCTATGTGTGAAACATCGGAACAACCTGCAATGGCCGCAAACAAACCAATTCGGAAACAGGTGTTAAGCTCTTCGGCCAATTTGCTCGGCAATTCCATCGGCGGCCATCACACAAAGGTGTTGGCCCACCGACAGCGCTGAAAATTTACGAGACTCTTAAAGAATGCGAGCTTACAAATTTGCCGGCCAATCTCGACAAATTAGCCGAGGGTGTGGTCAGTTGACAATTTTACCACACAAAAATCGAAAATATGAATTCGCTGAGTCGAAAATGATAGTGCTATCCAAAAAACAGAGGTAAAGAAAAAGGGTTCATCAAAAGTTCACCGAAAGTCAAAAGTAGACACCGCTTTTGATAAAAAAGAGGAAAATGATATTTAGCAGGCGAATGAGGGAATAGACGGGATTAGCAAATGGCGTGGTCAGCTAATCCCTTTGAGGGTGTCGCCGCGGTAGGGCCTTTATCAGTGATCGAGACAATTCATTAACAGCAACTACGGTGTCGCAGGTACAAAGAATGGGGCGTTGCGGTAGAAACGACAGCAATATTATGTTTTCATATACATTTTTATTTCCTAAAATGTTCAAAAGTTTAATTTTAGTATATTAGTATTTAAGAATGGAATGTAAAAGGATGTGTTCGTGGATTTGGCAACTTCAAATTAAATGTCATATTTATGACTCATATAATGAAAACAACTCCAAAAATGGGCATAAAAAATCGCCCAAAAGTTGATCAAAGTCAGAGAAAGCGAGACGGTACGCAACAAATTTGATCTAAAATTTGTTAGCTTCTAATTTGATGACAAATATTGTGTACTATCTCGCTTTCTCTGACTTTGATCAAATTTTGGGCGATTTTTTATGTCCATTTTTGGAGTTGTTTTCATTATATGAGTCATAAATATGGCATTGATGACTATATCCCAACTTTTTACATAGTTTACTATCGTTTTTACAGATTTCAATAGACTGGAGCAAACCGCATGAAAAATAATTTTTAATGTATTTCACCACACGTCAAATATTACCTGACTGTAATCCCGGCTTTAACAACATAATGGAGGAAAAAAGTTACAATACAGGATGGTTCGAATGATCCAATAATTTTAAATCCCTTGATATGAAATATAACTACATTTTGCGTTTCGTGTCATAATATTTATTTATGTGTTGATTGATAGGAATCAATTTGTTTTATTGACACAAACAATTAAATACCGTGATAAAGACGATGTTCGTTGAGTAATCACTTAGTTCATGATTTATTGCCGATAGAAATGGTTAATTGCTGAACAAAAATATTTCTCTTGTTTGCATGCAAAAGTGAAATATCAACGAGAATGAAGGTATAGGGAACAAATAATATGGAGACTAATGTACAGATTAATGTATGTAGAATAGGATAATAAAGTACATAATATATGTGAAGAAAAACGATATACAGTCTGACCTTGTTTAACTGGACAGATCGGGACCGTCCGATTCTGTCCGGATAAGTAAGGTCCGGATAACGAGGGAAATTTGTATGGAAAAAATCCTTTTAGAGCAATTTATTCCGGATAACCGAATTTTCGGATAAAAATTTGAAATTTTTTTTGAAAAGCGCGAATTAGAATTTTTTAAAAATATTTCGCTATTTTTGGAATTGCAAATTTTGCAAACCAATTAAATGCAAGCCACTGGGCACCGGAAACATTGCATCTATTACTGATAAATCAGAAAAATGATGAAATTATACTTTTTGGAATTTTTAGAATCCAAGAAGTAAATGTATGGAATCTAGACAAAAAGTTGATATAGAGGCAGTAACATCAAATTTACAGCCAACATAATGAAAAATGCTCCAAAAATGGACAATTAATTGTGGAAAAATGGAAAATTCGATATATTACGCACCATTTTCGCACATTGCCTGACCGTGCCAGGCATTCTGCAGATTGCCTAGGCAATGTGCGAAATTCGCATTTTGCCTGAAATAACCAGGAAATCTGCACATTGCCTGACAATTTCAGGCAATGTGCGAATTTCGCACATTGCCCAGGCAATCTGCAGATTGCCTGATTTCGCACTTTGCCTGTAACAGGAACACCCCTTACAGATCGAAACGTTTTTTGAACAAAACTTAGGTTTAAGTTTAAGGCTTAGACTTAGGTTTAAGACTAGGGTTAGGCTAGGGATTTATACCCATCCCCACTCCTGTACAGGCTTAAGTTATGGCAAAAAAACTGTTTTGTGCTGTAAGTGTCCCCGGCTGTAAGTGGGACATAGGGCGCCATATGTCCCATTTACAGCTCCAGTGTAAGTGAGTAGTCCCCGTCAAAATGACCGTTTACTTATATTTAAATTTAAAATGTATTTCTTAAATTTATATGCATTTCATTTTTAATTGCCTTTTCGAAAAATCGTTGTTATGCTCCAAAATCGTTTAACCCTTCATTGCCCGAGCCATAGAATTTGATCAGAATTTTGGCGTTACCATTAGCTTTTCTTTTGGTGAGCTGTGATTTTTTTGCTGAGCATTTTTTATGTGATCTATTTACAGACACACTCTTTGTATGAATAATGAACACTCATTCGTTTCTTTCTTTTTGTAAAGTCTTTAGCAAATCAAAAACATATCCGATCGGATCCACTGGGAAATGAAGGGTTAACTGTATCATAAATTTTAACTGCACATCAAGCATGTCTTCTTCAAAAAATTAGGTAATCATTTAGGCTAATAAGATATTGTCTAAAAATGTTCTTCACAATATTAGACGTTGATATGCATACAAAGCTGGTAATACAAATAAATTTCCAGTTTTTGTTCAATTTTATTTATTGAGCGCTAAAAATTGAGGTTACAAGTCGTAATGTCGTTCCTTTTTGAGTGGGCAGGCTACCGCGATCACTATCTTGATCACTTTTGGAATCACTGCCATAGACAGTTAACGAATAGAATAATTGTGGGTATCATATTTTTCCGAATATTTTTCCACTTATGTGCAAGGGCTTTATAATATATTTAGGGACAGGTATAAATAAAAATGATTTGGAATAGCAGCCATTTTAAAAATCTCAGAGCTAACGCCGTTTTAATATGAAATTTTTGCACAAAAATGGCTCTCTACTTATTGCTCGACCTTATGTTCTCCGAACGGTAAATTCTCCGACCGGTACTCTCCGAGTGCTCAAAAATGGACTTTTAAGGGAAATCCGGGCGAGATTTTGTATCCCATATAGGTTTTCGACCAGTTTTCGTCAGTTTTGGCATTCGGAGCGCTCTAGTACCACTTTCTTGCATTCTGCCCACTTTAGACCTTGAAATTGGCAGAATGCCAGAAAATGGTGCTATGCCAAAACTTACTTCAAATTCGGAATCAGCGTGGTCCAAAACCTGTATAGGGCGCAAAATATCGCTCGGATTTCCCTTAAAAAGTCCGTTTTTGAGCACTCGGAGAGTACCGGTCTGATAATTTACCGTTCGGAGAACATAAGGTCGAGCAATAAGTAGAGAGCCAGAAATGCTAAACTTTTTCCCAATACAGTTTTTATCAAAAACAATATTTTTCGGGTAAGTTTCTGAGGATTTTCAATTATGTTCATTTACTGGTTTTACATTTTTATCATTGTTCCGTTTTCTGTTTTTAGCAGTCCAAATGTTTCCACAAAAATCACTCAATTTTGGATAATTAACTAATTACAATACCTCCTCACAATTATCTTAGCGAGCAAACCCAATTTCAAATTAAAAATAGATTTAGATTAGATTAAATGGCCCCTTCCCCCTCCAATAAGGGGCCCCCTCTAGAGGAACATTGAAAAATAAGGGCACCGGGGCGCTCTTTGGAGGAAATACGGTAGTCAATTTTGGAAAAGTCATTGAATTTTTACCGCAAAATTTGATTCTGGTCTGCTCAAAAGTTCTTTTTGGGCTTTTAGATACTGTTTGAAAAATGAAATTCTGTTTGAAAAATTTGTTATATACGTTCAAAATTAAAAGAAAAATTTTAATTTATTAATCAAAATCAGCGTCAAATGCCACCTTTTAATGAGAAATGGCGTGGTACGGGGACGGCTGCGCCCACATGATGCAAAATCTTGAAAATTGATACTACTTTTCAGTGAGTTTTTAAATATGTCAAATTTTCGCCAAATTTTACTTGTCTGAACGCAGGGATGCGAATTTTCAGCGCCCAAGTGCTGACCCACGTAAAACTAGTATACCGTAAACTCTCTAATTATACGCCTCTCCAACAGAATGCCAATCGACGCCATAGCCACCTTGAGAAAAACTAAATGCATATTCATGTAGATATCGTCTAGTTACGTAAGAAATATATCAATGCCAAAACCTTGTCTCTGAAAATATGAAAGAAAAATCACTTTGAAATTTGAAATACCAAATATTTTTGATTGAATAATTATACGCCCGGGGCGTAAAATTAGAGTTTTTGGGTAGTTTAGAACTACAACTTTTACAGTTTCCTTTTAACTGTTTTTAAGGGTTTTGTTGTACAGCTTTTGTAGTTTCCGAATGTGTTTATTTCTACCACAATAATCATGCTTTCGTTGAAACTATAATTGAACTTATTTATTATACAACAATAAAATATACTTTATATGAAAGCAAAACAAGTGAGAAAATAAAGTAAATCTTTGTGGCAGCATCAGCAATGAGGCAAGAGAATTCGCGCAATAATACAACAATAAAACGTAAAATTGGCAGGCAAGGTGAATAAAGTGGCGATGAAATTGTTAAAAAGGTTATTTCGGCTTTCACTTTGTGAAGAACTCGAATTATATATCCTTAAGTAGAACAGAGTTGAATCTCGATAAAGCAGATTCCGTCTTAAATTCAAGGTTATTTTATCCCTAGACGTTTTCGCGTACGAATTTTGTGTTTTTATCCAGATACAAATAGGAATGATATTCCTTGCTTTCCACAGCATGCTAATATTTTATTAGTATAATTGTAGCATTATAGGCACTTCACTAATCCCTCTAAATTTTTAGTTGATTGAAGTCTGCTTATGAAGATTCAACTGTATTGCACAATTTTTACACAAAAATTTAATAAACCTATTTAAACATAGCCCCAAGATTTTCGTCAAAATCTGATTCATAATCCTCGTCGTCATCGAAATCAGCGAATTTGTGTGAAATACTGTAACGATCTTCTTCATCGGGCGGTGAAGGGCTATGCAACTTGTTGGTGTAACCAGCTTTGGTAACTGGCAGAGGATTTGTTTCCGGTTCTTGAGCGGTAACCGGATGTTGCAGAAACTTAGGTGCCGGTGGAAGGGGAGGAGGCGGAAGTTTCGGCCGAGTGAGCGTATTGCTTCTGCCTACAGGTCTAGTGTTTCTAAACTTTCGTTGTAAACTGAATGTTTATACTATTATTGTTCAACCATAAAATCTGGTAAAATAGTGCTAGTGCTTCTTCGTTTTACCGAATTCAGAAATGCATTCTTTATTGTTAGGTTCAAACTTCAACATCATTGTTTAGAAATTACCTAATGTTTGTGGCAAACGGAAATAAATGGATTACTTTAAGATTATAGCTGATGACTTAAACATTAAGAATAAACGCTTGCACTTTTTAATTTTTCAGAGATCGGGATCTTGAAGAAACTTGAAAAGTTTGGTTCGATTAATTGGAAGCTGACACTTACCTTTGCAAAGACTTGCTCAACCTTGCTGAAGGAGGCGGTGGCGGCGGTTTCTTAGGCCTCTCCAATGTCCGGGCCGGAGTGTATTCGTACCGCTGATTAAACTCTGGTTTCCTTAAGGAATCCGGTGATGCTGGGTTGTGGACTATCACAATCGATGTTAGTGGATTTAGCTAAACGTATTTCAGTGAAACAGTACAAATCATTTTGTCGTAATAATACTTACAGTGTCATTTTTTATCTTTGATTCTGGCGTCAATTTGAAGAATTTTTCATTGCGATGTGCTGTTGGCGGAGTCTTTTTGGCAGGAAGAAGTCTTCTCAATAAACGGAATATTTCTAATAATTTTCTTAGAGGCGAGAATGGTGTTTGATCGCTTCTCTTTTCGTTTGAAGTTTTTGCAGATTTATATTTTGATATGCTTGAAACGGTGAAGAAAGACCCCGTTGTGGATATGAATTTGGCGCGTTGAGTCAGTGAAGACATTGACTTCATAAATCTGTTACTGGATAAGGAACGTTCGTAATAGCCACGCAGGTAGACATAGCCAATGAGCGGAGCTACCAAGGCGAGAACAATCAAGAACGTACACAGCACCTGCAAATACTTTCGAATTATATACCACAAAATTAAACAAGTAGCTCAATATTTAATACATAATTATTTGGTAAAGTGTTAATTTCGGATCGTTATAAAACGCTGAAAAACACTGTAGGATTTTACAACGGTACTTAACTCAGCTGAGTTGCTTTTAATTTAGAACAGTTGCTGCTCGGCAGCAGTAAAAATTTCACAAATGATGCCCTTTTATTATAACACAGATTTCAAAACTAGAAAGCGGTCCTTTTATAACTGGAATATCAAAAATCAATGAGTGATTTGTTTTGAAAGAACAGCTGCTCCAGTTGAAATAAACACAAATGTGTCGGAGAGTTAAAATTGCTCACCACAAAAGTATTTATCGATTTCAAAACTTACAATGATGTAGAGGGGAACCGGCCGAGTGCAGGTTTTCGGATCGCAATTCCACGCGCGGCAGTACCTCTCTAAGCCTAAATATTTTGACAATTATAAACTGACGAATTAAATAACTTAATTGATTTTTTAATAATGTATTAGCTATCAGGTAATTTATATTGTATGCTAGCAGGTATGTAACATAATTATTTGTAAAACATCAAAAAATTTTTAACTATTATAAAGGTTTGAATATTTTGACAATCATCCAATTACTAAATTTAAAATTATATTTGAATGATCAGTATTTTGCGATATAGAGATGGTCTTAGAATAGATTCTTCGATACAGTTAAGAACACATAAGTAAATATAAACAATATACAATTTGGCGTTTACAGAATATAATTATTTTGAAACAATAAAAATGCAAAAACAAAACTGTAAGTTTTGTTGTAAGCAAACAAAGTGTAAGAACGCGTTTAGCAGAAAATTTACGGTTTTTGCTAAATTGATTATTTCGGTATTAGAGCAGACGGATAACAAGCCCATATTTCTTGTTTAAATAAAAACTCAAAATAAAGTTTTTTGTTAATTTCAAAGTCAAGTTAATATACACTACTCAAATAATGTCAATATAATTTGATTAATACATCCATCATGGCAAATATTCAATTTTGTAGTTTATGCTTTTTTTTCTGTTATGCTTTCTCTTCGCACGTACGGATTAAAGAAAATGGAATAGGTTTTGTAATGGGTGGGAAGTTTTATATGGCTCAGAAGTAAATTGTGTCCTTTGTAGCCAATGTTTTGCAGAATCGAAGAAATAATCCATATGTGTTGTCAATGTACGATTCTATTTGGTATAGCATTTAGGCGCTGAGAAATAACCGAGTACAGGTTTGGCGAAAATATATAATTGAATTGTTCGATAGACTCAAATAAAAGCGCCATTTGTTTGTTTTTTTATTTGTTTGAAAACAACTGTTATGTAGATTTCCATTGTTAGATTGTGACGTATGATATTTTAATCAATAATTATTAAAAATCAGTATTAAAAAATGTTCAAATTTGAAAATTTGAATTAGGCCCAAGTGAAACTATAACCTAATTTTTCCTTTAAAATGTGTTACAATTAAAAGATAAAATAAAAAATCACCACAATCGCACTCCTCTCCTAGCTCTTTGACTCCATTTCCGCATATAGGCAGTGATACCAATTCCTCATCGCTTTCCAATTTGCCCAGCGCGGAGTAATCTTCAGCGTCGTCATCACTTCTTCGCGTGGAACGTACTTCTTTGGGCAAACATCTGTTTCTGTATACGAGATTGGCCAACAATTGCAAAGTGCACTCATGATCAAAGCCGCTGAAACGTAAGAGCTTAAATGGATGTTTGAAAACATTTAAAAGATAATAACTCTCTCTCTCTCTCTACAGATTAAAATGAATTCGGAGTCAAATGAATCCATGGGACAAACAGAATGCAATTTATTTGCCTAAATTAATGTTACTATATTTTATTTTTAGGTTCATCAATTTTTTAATTTTCTTAATTTTTTACACACATTTTCTGACAATTTATTTCCTCCAAAAATCATATACATAATAAAATATGCTAAGGAACATTGGTTTCGTGTTAAAACATTGCTATCTTACGGAATTCGGAGACAACTCTTGCGCCGGGTTCGGCTCAAATTGGAAACGAGCTCGTTCGCCTCAACGCTAGGCACTTGTCTCGGTTGGAACGGTTGATTATTATTTGCGGAGCCTTGTTCGGCCTTCTGCGCACATACGCAATTCGGAACATTCAAAGTCTCGTTTGGATGTGTATGCGGAACTCCGATCAAATGGCTCACCTCGTGGAAGAAAATACTTCCCATGGCTCGTGGATTATGAGGGTAGAACTGGAAAATAAAATGCATTAGTCGTGGTGCAAATATTTTTGGTTATTTCCGTAATTTTTTAAAATTACCATACAAATATTTCAAATAATTGCCTCTAATGCACTGTGTGTTTTGTTAAAATATGAATTGGCAACAGTAATAATAAATTTTTTCAAATTTTTGTCATTTAACACAAAGTATTTGTGTGTCTTATTTGGTTGTATTAAATTTATGAGCAACTTTTATGTCAAATGAAGTATAAACATACTCCAGCCATCATAACACTTTTGGAACTGCACATTCCTCCTACGAACGCCAGCCCTCCCGCATATCGATAGGATACCAAAACCGCAAAATTGTGGAACGGTAACTGTTTTATCCTGAAATGTGCAATTTTCATGCTATGGGCTAAATTCGGAAATACAAACCTTCTATTGCGAAATTCTTCGAACGAATAGAGCGATAGATCGTTACCTAAAATGCATACCTTGAAAGTAATAGAAATTAAAAAATAAAATCGTACGCATCGTCTCTAAAATGTCCACAACAATTAGCCGAAGGCCGATTTGATAGAAATACTAAAACTCATAGACGAATTACAAAAACTAAACATTTTGATAATTACATACATTATTGGCTTCGTGAGCCATTTGGAGCACTTCTTGCTTGACTTTTTGGTGATCGCGACGGTAGTGGTCCGACTAAATCATAATGAAATGTCAACAAATGCCATCCAAAATTAATACTCACAATTTTTTGATCGACAAACAGTAAAGCATAGAGATAAGTCTCGCCTCCATCAATCTGTGCTTCGGAATAATCTGGCGCAGGTTCGCCCCAAATAGCCGGAGTCCGTCTAACTCGCCGTCCAGTGTTGGTGTGTGATGCATAGCTCAGTGCCTAAATAATTTTGTACTAGCGAAGTGGGGCCGCTTCGCGGACCTCACTTCGCTAGGAAGCGGTTAGCGTGCATCAGCGGCGCTTCGCGCACCGCCATCAGCGGTCAGATTGGGTTGTTCGGGAGTAAGGATTATTCGGGAGTAGAGCAGCATGAGACTATTTCGGGCCTTCGGCCCTCATCCGACTCCCTACGGGAGTCCGATTAAAAGTTTTGTGTACATTATGCCTATATGTTCTAAGTTCCCTCACATTCCAAGGGAGAAGGTCGGGCGCTCCGCGCCCGACCACAGGACTGGCTCGCCGCCTCCGGCACCTCGCGTATATGGTTAGGGTGAGGTCGACAGTCGCGGCCTTCGGCCGCTCCTTCTGACTAATCTGTTGTCTTTGACTGTTTTGTGTCTCTGACTGATTAGTGTCTCTGACTTATTTGGGTCTCTGACTAATTTGTGTTTTAATGTAATTACTCTTGGTGTTATTCAATAGTTTATGATCCTTTAAACAAAGTATAATGACAAGGGCTTCACACCTAAGATACCTTTTGACCCCCGGTTCTAGCTCCAGGAAATTCACACCACCCATGCTGGGCCTGCCAGCCTCCGGAGAGACGCGGGATAAGACTGACTCTCCCTTTCTCGATCCCGTCTTGGGAGAGTACATATTTTCCAAAGTGGCCCGCCTCTTTTGTTCGGCAGGGCCTTTCGATACCATTCATTACAGTGTCTCTGACAGATTAGTGTCTCTGACTGTTTTGTGTCTCTGACTGATTAGTGTCTCTGACTGATTTGTGTCTATGACTGCTTAGTGTCTCTGACTGAAATCAGCACCCCTAAGAATCACATTTTGGCCAAAAAAAGCGAGAAGTGACAAAATAAGCACCCCTAAGAATCACATTTTGGGTGAAAAAAGCGAGAAGTGACAAAATATGCACCCCTAAGAATCACATTTTAGGTGAAAAAAGCGAGAAGTGACAAAATAAGCACCCCTAAGAATCACATTTTAGGTGAAAAAAGCGAGAAGTGACAAAATAAGCACCCCTAAGAATCACATTTTGGGTGAAAAAAGCGAGAAGTGACAAAATATGCACCCCTAAGAATGCAGGTTTGGCCAAAAAAGCGAGAAGTGACAAAATAAGCACCCCTAAGAATCACATTTTGGGTGAAAAAAGCGAGAAGTGACAAAATAAGCACCCCTAAGAATCACATTTTGGGTGAAAAAAGCGAGAAGTGACAAAATAAGCACCCTTAAGAATCACATTTTGGGTGAAAAAAGCGAGAAGTGACAAAATATGCACCCCTAAGAATGCAGGTTTGGCCAAAAAAGCGAGAAGTGACAAAATAAGCACCCCTAAGAATCACATTTTGGGTGAAAAAAGCGAGAAGTGACAAAATAAGCACCCCTAAGAATGCAGGTTTGGCCCAAAAAGCGAGAAGTGACAGATTTCTCTGGCACTCTGACCTAATGGTGTAGTCTTTTCCACTAAAAAAGCGAGAAGTGACAGATAAGATAAACTTCCCGTATATCCCAGGTGACGTACATCCCAGGTGACGTACTCAGCGCTTTAACTTACTATAAGGACATTTGTCCAAATTTAACGGAAATATCAGAACGAACTGTTTGATGTATTTTTAAATTTGCACTTTTCCCAATGCATTGGTATATGCTTTGAATTTCATTGGCGTATAGTTTGAATTGGAATCTTTTATTTGAAGCAAAGATAACTATTTCCAATTCATTTTTATAGAATTTTCTTCAATATCGGTTTTTTCAATAACGACATCCAATATGTTTCGAAAAGACAAAAATTTTGCTAAAAATGACATGAACGGTAAAAATGACCACAAGCATTTTGCTAATTCATTCTTTCATTACACAATCCCTATCTTCTTTTTCATAACTTCTTCGGACGATTTTTTAAGAACGATATTAATCTATTTAAATGCTATTTAAACATTATATAGCAACTGACTTGTTTAATTATTCAAGTTTCAATTAATTGTTATTTGTCGCATTAGTTTTTATTTAAAGCCATAAATTTGTAAGAAACCTGAGATTCTGTTGCCGAGAGGTCAATTTGGCCCAGCACAGAGTGTCTAACAATTTCTTCCAGAATAATGATAGAAATCTGTAGCTGAATAGAAAATGGGCAGAAATAGTGCCACCAAGGCTGCATCGGCACCACTATGCAGGCACACCTTCTCTTAAACCACCGCTAAGTCTACGGTGGTGACCTGATAGGACTGCCACGTTCTTGGTCTTTTTCGATCAAATTCGGCGCATTCCGCCACATTATGATGGTACAAGGCAATTAAGGGAATCCTGTCCACTTTTCGGCCACTGATTATCTTCCTTGGTGGTGTTCTTTCTTTGCTGGACCTGTAAAAATACACCCGTTATGTTATAGCAGAGTTTAACGGTAGCTATATATCTATAACAGGGCCCATCTGGCGAGCAGGAGCGGTTTTTATCTCGCCTCAGCAGAGGGTGGGATGGGGAACGATAAAGAGGCTATTTGCAGGGGACAATGAGGCAAATATATACATTAGAAGGAGGAGAGACCACTAAAGGCCCATTAGCAGGAGCCAAAAAGAGAGTGTGGTCTAGTGAGTCTGGTATTTGCAGCACTTTCCATGTGGATTTGATTATTTATTTGTTTAAGCTGATAAAACGATATAAATAATTTGACATGTTAACCATAACGGTTAAGGCCCTTCTTTCTTTGAAGGAGGCTCTGTTCGTTTTATGGCCAAATTTTCTGTTTAATTGTGATTCCCGAAATTTTATTGGCTTATGTAACGATAAAAAGTACAAGTCGCCCATGAGCAAACTTCCGTCGGCAAATATTGAATCTGGCGAGAGGTTATTTGATTTCCGACAGGAAATGCAAATTCGCTGATTGGAATGCGGAGCGCAAAGTGAACATGGAACCTCCCTCGATTCACATCTCATTCCTGCTACTTTATGAGGTTATGGAACCAGAAATAGTTATTCCAATTTATGGGAAAATTACCAACGAATGATTTGTAAAACAGAATATCAAGGAGGATATAACGTGAAAGTCTTTCCTTTGCAAAAATAATAAAGTTTTAGCGTTATAGAATTCGACAGCAGAAAATTAAGTCGGTACTTTACTCTAAAAGCGGTAAATTTTGACTTTTATGTAAATCTTGCCCCTTTCCGATAAATGGCTGCCAAAAATAAAGTGTGTTAAAAACAATAGCAATCCTTTGAATATAATTAAAATGGCACAAATAAAAACTTTATAAAATTATTTAATCTCTGTAGTGGAGTAATATCCGTTCCACAAATGGCGGGAATTTAAAAAGTATTCAAATTTTCGTGCTCTTTACTCGAACTGACACAATCAGTCTGAGTGATATTGAGGTATTTGATCGGTCGTTCGACGACTGATATATTCACTTCACAAGATTGATAGCAAAAGACACAATGATCCATAATAAATTGGGTAGACGTTGAATAAATTCGAGGACTAACAGACTTGACTACCACTCCCGGCAGTTGTTGTCCTAATCCACCGCAACTCAACACAGATCTCGCCAAGTCAATCATTACCACCCACAAATGCTCGTAATTCCAGAGAGAACTCCTCTCAAGTCTTCAAGACACAACAACGCATTCGGCGTTGTTGCAATAAATTACTCGGCCACCACATTTATTCAATTTGTTATGGAAAGCAAATTAGCGAAAGTCAACCGGCAGCCGCATAATGATGCCGTACATGGCGTATAGCGGCATAATTCTCCATTAATATAGAAAGAGTGCGGGCTAGTGACGTAATCAAAATGTTCCGGATAAGGGCTGAATAATTTTTCCAGTAATTCAATATGGGGGTGAAAGTTCGGTTACCTTAGAAAATGTTCAGTTATCCCTCTCTTGAGATCTCACCCACTAGCTCGAGGTGAATTCAAAACCGAAAAGTGCCTCAAAAACGGTGCCAATGCAAAAATACTTGCCAATTTTTTATTTTGTTTCCCCAGACAACACCTCTTCTTCCCCCTCAATTTGGACCATTGTGCCACAGTTGCGAAACTCAAAAAATGGTGAGGAAGATGGATTTCGAAAGCTTCCCTACCATTCGAGGCTATAAATTTTGAGGGATTGCAAAGTCGCAGACAAAGAAATGGAACGGGGAGAGCGGTGACGGGCACTCGGAGGCGATGACCGTCAATCCACTCACTGGCATCAGCTCTGTCTTTTATTTTCTCCGAAATTTTGCAAAGGATGCTTTACCCAACGAAAATGCTATTTTTGGTAGGGACAGCTGTGCAGCGCGGGAACGGATTAGCATATAATCTAGAGCCTGGCATTACCGTTAAAGGTATTTCCAGGGTAACCAGTTCAGACATAAAGAGCGATGATGTAGAGATGCATTCCAGATATTTTTGAGCAAATGTGTCTATAATTTAATACGTTTAACCAGAAACTGTTAACAATTTGGGACATATTTATAGTAGGCATCATTAGAAATTAGTAACTCCACAATGGAAGAATTAGTGCAATTATTCAAGAAATTTTCGAAACTCAAACAAGGCTCTGCTATATCAAAATTTGTCCAAAATAAGGCTCTTATGATCAAGTCAAATCAAGCCAAATCTAAATAAATCAAACGAAATCTACGATAATTGGGAGCACTCACAAATTTTTAGGAGTACTCGTTCAGTATATATATCAAAAATTTAAGGCACAGCTATCCCATAAACCTCTTGAGACAAGCGGTAAACTCCCTTGTTTGCAATGAAGACAATACATAACGGTATAAAAAGTTTTGGATATTGCATGGTGGAAAATTTTTATTTTTATTTAATATTTTCCAAAGCTTTTAAAAGAATTTCCCTTTCAACAGACAAAATATTATGTGTGCTTGCTACACAATCAAAACTTAAAAAATAGTGATTTTTATTCGCCATCAATAGGAAAAAAACACGACAATGAACAGCCGTAATAATCTGGCGTGTTGACCTTGTTGGGCCCGATTTGCATCTATGAGGAGGGAAAAAGAAATGTGAACCGTTAAGGAAAGTCAAAGAAGCGGAATGATTCATCCAGCAGCGGCAGTGAACAAAAGTCCACGGCGAGGACAGTCCAGCGGTGGCGAGCAGCTCTGACCGGAGCACAGCTCTTTTACTATTCCGGAGCTTCACAACAGTTCCGACAGGGAGTATTTACAGTGCAAAAGACAAACATATATCAACGAAAGAAGACTTCTTTCGAACAAATTTTCTATATTCAAAAAGAATTGAGTGCAGGCAATTGGATATAAACGAAAGTCCATAATTCATTGGGCAGTTCGCAACACTCAGCAAGGAAAATACAATCAGGATGCGACCTTCAAATATTTCTTAATAAAGAGCAATTTGAGTCTCCAAATGCGCTAAAACTTAAAAATTGAAAAACAATTAGGGACCTTTATCCTGAATTAATAAATTTTGAAGGACTGTTATGTATATAGATTCAAAACTTGCTGAGATATCCCTGAGAATATGTGACGATTTTAGAGTGCAAATAGCCGGGAATTATGGGAACATTTCGTGAATTTGGGCAAAAGAAATGTGAATTTATTTCGAAGTGAGCGCTAAAGAGGAGACGACTTCCAACAATATTTCGTGGAACTAATTAGAATATATTTAGAGCTTTGTAGGAAAAATTGGGTCATTTGTGGACTTCCGCAGGAATAATTAAACAATTCAACGAATTCGAGTGCCGTTGTATAGCTTTTTGGCCAATTCTCCACTTTAGTCTGCTTTTTGTTGAGTCTTTCCCACAACTTTCTATAGGACCCTCGACTTTTTTGACCTATATGCCTGGGCATATAATCCTCTGTTGTCCAGTGTGAAGAAATGGATGGCGAAATATAAAAGATACGAAGGAGAAAGGTCGAGAGCTAGTTACTCACAATAAAATGCCCGAGGATGCGGCGACGGCCATCCACACTGAGTCATAAAGAAGGGGCGAGTGGTCAAAACAAGAGGCGACTGGCCGCCATCGAGAGCTACGGAAAAGCTTGGATGGCGTGTGCCGAATCGATATTTCCTGAGCTGCAGATGCAGCAGCGGCCGAAGCAATTCCTCATTAATTGGACCACCCCCATTTTGCATCTGTCTTCCTGTGAGTTTATAATGGAATCCGTAGAGCGTAGTGACCAACTTGACGCATGTAAATGGCATGAAAACTAATTTCGGAAATTTTTATCTTGTTTGGAAAGTTCGAAGAAAATTGGAAGGATATAAATTAGTTTATATTAACGGAAAAATAAAAAATATATAAAAGTTGAGTTGAAAATAGATTTATGTACCAATTTTTTCTCAAAATGAGTTGTTTTCTTTACCGAAAAAAGCATCGCTTCCGTAAAACCATCACATAATTGCCATTTAAAAGCGACGCTCTCCCAAAAAATAAACATTTAATTAACAATAAGCATTAAAGAAAAATTTATTAAAACCCCATTTAATAATAATAAAGCAAATAATTTGGTTTACGATAAATAAATGAATAGAATGTCCAAATTAAAACAATTTCCATTATCAAATATAGTCTCACATATTGCGAAAACACAGTGTGCAATATGAGAGGATTATCATATTGAGGAGGCATTTGACAGAGTATTCGATCAATAAACATCGGCAAATTTGTACAGAAAATGCATTAATAAACAATACATCAAGAATAAAGCTGATAAGGTAATAAATCCTTTATAATGAAAATTAGCTCGAGAGATTGCCTGAAGTCGCCGATTGTCGACAATTCGGACATATGAAGTGATCCACTTTGGCTACCTCTCTGAAAGAAATTAATTAAAAAATATTACAAACAATTTATACGAAACTTTACTTGTCTATAGCTGTAATGTTCTTTCAACAAAAACAACACAGTGATACTCATTGCTTATGAAAGAAAAGTGAGTCCTAGGGAGTTACTTTGTTACCACAACTATTCAACTTTGAACCCAACATATTTGAAGGCCATAATTTAAAAGTAAACAGATAAATTCTTAATTTTGATAGACGCACCGCTATAAAAATAAATGTAATCGAT
Source organism: Ditylenchus destructor (assembly GCA_022814885.1). Taxonomy (NCBI): domain Eukaryota; kingdom Metazoa; phylum Nematoda; class Chromadorea; order Rhabditida; family Anguinidae; genus Ditylenchus; species Ditylenchus destructor. The sequence goes on from JAKKPZ010000006.1 coordinate 925,916, forward strand.
GTTTAGAAGTTATGCTTAGTTGAATCCATTGCTTTCGTCAGACTCTTTTATTTAAACATGATTTATTATGATGATGCAAAGAAAAACAATATTTAATTTCTAGCAAAAGGTTTTACGTTTTTGGTAATTTTGAAGCATTTTTGTGTTATAACTCTATATAATTTATTTGCCTATTCCAAAGGAAAAAGTACTTACTCTTTGGTGCTGTTAATGCATTCAGGATGGAACCAATCCTCGCAAGAATCACAGCCCACATAGAATCGGGACTCGTCATACGGTTGATGGCAGACACAATATAGTTCTTCTGCATCCTGCGCTTTTTCTTTTTCGCACTCAGCACACATCCAAGAATCCATTTTCTGGGCCCTTTTTTCAGTGATACCAACGCATTTGCCATGAAACCATTGCCGACAGCGATCACACATCAAGTAAAACCTGGAAAACATAGGATTATGAAATATTAACTCTTCATTGCCGAGTGTTCCAAATTTGGAACGAAAATGGTGACCCCTTTGGTTCCCAGTGGGGACACAAACTTTATAGTAAATTTTGACCAATTTTTGGTTTCCTAGCTCAAATCTGATATTGCTCTTATATAGCCAACTTTTTGTCCTGAATCAGGATGTACAATTAGTCTTTGCGTTTTGGCTTAAAAAATTTTTTGCGATTTTTTCTCGAGACGCACTTTCGAAAATTCGAGAATGAATATTAAAATTAAAAATAATTATTTCAGACTAAACGCAACTACCGTATTCCCTGTAATTGCTACCCCCCCTGAAATTATTACCCCCCTCTAATTATTACCCCTCCTGGAGCTCGAACGATTTATTATTACCCCCCTCTAATTATTACCCCCCCTGTAATTATTACCCCCCTCCAAAATGTGCCAAAAATAAGCCAAATTTTCTATTTTTGTTGTGTTTTTAGCTATGATTTCGTATTTCAAACTTAAATAGACAAAATATAGACAGTTTAGTCTATTTTTTTACTGCTTTTAGCTTAAATTTAGATTATTGCCATATTTTTTTGCAAAATTTTCCTAAATGTGGCCAAAAATTGGCCAAATTTTGAGAAAACATGAGAAAGACGATGGAAACAACCGTTATTTCTGTTCTCGTTTTTATTATTTATTTAGACATTTCAGTACTGTTTTGTACTATTTTTTAGATAAATGTATATTTTTGCCACATTTTTTGCCAAATTGTGGTTAAAAGTTGCAGAATATTGCAAAAAGTAGCAAAATTTTAGGAAGTTTTGCTCTTTAGTTTTAACTTCAACTAAAGGTAAAACTTTTGTGAAAATTCCTTTACAACATTTTAATGTAAAGGTTAATTTTAGGGATTTAAGTCTGATATTATTATTCAAATTTTACAAAATTTTGGCAAATTAAAGCAAAATATTTAAAAATCTCCTGAAAATTGCCAAAAATATAATAAAAATACAATTTAGTTTTTTAATAGTGTTTACTTAAAGTTTAAAATTTAAAAACTTTTTAGAATTTCGTTTTTGTATTATTTTTACTAGACCTTTATTTTGTTCCGTTATAAGAATAATAGAAAAATAATTCGTATTTTCGAATAAAAACGAAAAATTATCTATTTTTGATAGAACTTTCCATTTTCGATTTAGTCATTTTTATATTATTTTCAAATTTATATTGAAATTTATTTATTATAAACCAGAATCATTTATCCTGCATTTGAAAACTTATGAAAAAACTGTGAAAACTGAAAGAAAAAAAATCGGTTTTAATTTTGAAAATTATTTGAGAAATATAGCTAAAAAAGTAAAATTCATAGTCAACAATGATTCAGAGCAATAAATGCGCTTGAAAATTTAGAGATTAATTTTAAAATCATTCAGAAAATGGTAAACTTTCATAAAAATCTCACGAAAATTAGTAAAATATTGATAATAAATTAGAAAAATTCAAATCTTGCCCAAATAATTTCGGCCGCCAATTCAAAATGGTTTAAATTTTGAAAATTATTCGAGAAACTTTGACAAAAATGCGAAAAAGTTTCAGAAATTTAGCTAAAAAGGTAAATTTTAAAAAAATATTCAACCCCAGAACGCTGAAAATTTTTAGTTTTTCGTAAAAATTTCTCAAAATTTTCGCCGCGCCTCCGGCGCGGCGACATTGAAATATTATTACCCCTCCTGTAATTATTACCCCCCTCTAATTATTACCCCCCTGGAGCTCGTTTGAAAAATTATTACCCCGGGGTAGTAATTACAGGGAATACGGTAACTTCAGATTCGTACTCAGCGCACTGAAATTGACCAGAAAGTGTTTTTAACGTTTTAAAAATTTCGTGATTTTTTGATCCCTAGGGGTATCATGGATTTTCGAAAAATCCCGATTTTCGAACCCTCAAAAATTGGAATTTTTGGGGGATTTTGGAAAAAAGAAAAAATACGCATCTCTTAGAATCACGAGATCTACCAGTATAACAAAAATCAGCAGAATCCCACGCGTCGGCATATAAGGGTCTCCCACGGCTCGGATATGAAGGATTAAAAATAATAATGTAACATTTTTCGAGAAAAAAAAACTAATATTTATCCTAGGAAACAACGAAAATATATTAAGGGTAGGATTATCTACACTTTAGCATTCTTAAAAAGTAAATTTCTATCGATATCATTTTATACAAAAAAATTAACTCACTTTTTGGGATCATATGAAGTGCCACAGGAGCAATGCTTCTTTTTCGGATCAAGTACCAGATCTCCCTCTTCGTTGTCGGCCTCAGCACTTTGGGTCACTTTTTGCTCTCTGCGATTCTGCTTGCGTGTAGACGTCGGTGTGTTTAATCGACCACTTGTGCTCTGTTTTGCTTTTTCAGGACTGGGTCTCGGACGCTTTCGGCTTCTGCTAGCTTTGGTGATTGCCCTTTCTTCGTCGGCACTATGCGAGGATGGTGACTAAAATTTTATATGAATTGAATGAATATAGTGGATGGCAACGTTATTCAATTTTTCATATCTATGCCCATTAAGAGCCAAACGTGTATAAGTTAATATCAACTAAGCCCAAAAAGTTTCCTAAAGGAGATAGTTTTAGAATAAAGGAAGAAATCATTTACCAAAGGCTGGCTTTTTATTGCGTCAAGTGAAAGCAAATTTTTATGTGCATCAATGTATTCGTTGAATGTCGGATCATCTGTTTCTTGCTTAACGGAAGCTGGCTCCAGCTTCTAAAATATTATTACAATGGGTGTAATTAAAAGCGTAAGAATTTTTCAACTCACAATAGTTTCCCCCACTTTCTGTTTGCTCTGTGATTCTGGGTTTGAGTTTCGAGATCCGAATGGAGCGTCGCCGAACTCTTTAGGTCTGCGGAATGCTGAAAATAATAACTTAGTAAATATTTCAGTAGAATCATGAGAATTTGAAATTTTAAATGCATTTTGAGAGAAATATAAATATTTTTGCGAACCCTTGTTATTGATATTGCTAAGCAGTAGTCTCATATTCTTCGAATAGTACCTTCTCGCTTATTTTCATCATTCTCGTCTTCGCTCGCACTCACCGCTTCTTGTTTCTCACTGGGTAATTCTGAGCTAGTAATAATCTTCTTATGCCACCAGGGGCGACACACATTGTGAACGCGTGAAACAGATGCTTTCGGCGAGGATTGCAGGAATTTGGAGATCATTTCTTCTTTAGAAACATTGCTCAGTTTCGCTAAAGAATCCTTCATGGCATCTCTCGTAGCCAGGCTGCGTCTCGTTCGTTTAGCCACAGGCTCGTCATCTTGCGCTTCCGTCTTTGTAGAAGAACTCGCATTTTGCTCACATTGCATCGCAGAAGCGGAAGAATCAAAATCTGTGCTAGAAGACACTTCTACGTCTAGGCTAGATATCTCCAGCTGAGATGCTGGGTCGCATTTCAGGTGAGCTGTGGCGACCTCTGGTACGGCAGGTGACGAATTACTGCGCATAAACGTGGGTGTTTCATCGAATTGCTGATGATATGGTACAGTGGCATCAAAATCGAGCCTGGGCTCGCTTGCGTCCAATAAATAACCAAACTGCTTCCAATCTTCTTCTTCCGAAGACAGAGACGGCAAAGATAAAGAGGTCGAAGATGCCGAAGAGCAAATTTCTGTTCGGCATTCAGCGTCTTCTTCAGTGGTGGTCGTATTCGAATTTTCGCGAGCAAAAGTGCATAGAGAATCCATGGAGGTCGAATTGGAGTAAGCCGAAGTGCTAGCACAGCGCTCCAGCTCACCATATTTGAAAGACTTTGGCTTAGAACAGACTGTCATAATTCTAACAGTAAAATATTGGCAGTTTTAATAGGCAGTGAAATTATTTGGAATAAATGCAACTTGATGGCAGACGGCCATGTGGTTATATCCCTTTTATAGTGCTAGCCTGGTAAACAACAGATGGCCCCGCCCCCGCGCTTTGTTCCCCAATTTTCGGAGGGGAATCCCGTGGATGCTAGAAGGTTCTCCCGCTCTCTGCCTCACTTCTCTTCGTCTCCTCACCATTCATTCATCCATGTAACAATTTCTGTAAACACTTTGTTTGTCTAGCGCAACAAGAAACTTATGGACTATTTTCCACTCACTCTTTAAGCACAGCATCATCGGTGGTCACTTTTTCTAAAGAAACATAGAGATCATAGATCACTCCTTTTCAGATCCCATATCCCCTCTGTGTTATGACCTATGTGGAGAGTGAGGTGTGACCCAGGAGAGAGTAAGGATGAGAAAAAAGACATGAAAATAGCTTTATTGCACGTCGCATCTGTTTTCGTGAATCGCCTTGATAGTTCTTTGGTGTCTTGCGCGCTCGACACAACAACAGACCTCACACACTGAGTGTCTAATTGTGCCTCTAAGTCAAATAAACATCCCTTTTGAAAGCTGCGAGTTTCAAGCAGTAAACAACCCATTATATATGCAGTGACATCACATCTCGCGACCCACTTTATAATATTGCGAAATCAATAGCAAATCTCAATCCAGTTATATATTTCTGAACGTAATTTTGTACCACAAACAATACGATATGAGCCTGAATTAATTTCGTATTGTGTATAATGAATTTCCGTTATAATATCCTTAAATCTTGGAAAATAGTTATTATAAAATTTGGAAAATAACTAAGAAAATACTCACCTCTCGTACCTTTTGTACGTGACCGTCTCCAAGGCATGCAAATCCCGAGTTCATCCTGCGCAATGTTTTCCAAATTGGCTCGTAACGTGTTTACTTCCCTTTTGTAACTTTCAATATATTCTACGAGAAAATCCTCGGGTTGGCGATACTGAAGCGGATAAACGCGATGAACGGGGGCTGGCTGGACGTAATGAGGCATGGAATGTCGGACATTTCTAAAGTAGTTATTTATTTCTAAAGTATTATTTTAAATTTTAAATTATTATTCTAGTATTTATTATGATGCTATTAGTGTTTACGATTTTAACATGAAAATCGTTATTACTAATATACTATTTTATTTAATAATCCAAAACCATACCCTAAAGTAACGGCGTCTGAAAATTTATTATTTGCAGTTCTCGATATATTCACAAATCGATTTTGCTGTTCTTCAGAAGCACATATGCGATTCACAATGCCAGCTAGCACCTAAAATTGTGTGTGAACAGCGTGTTCATTCTTGGTATTTGTGTAGAAGTACGTGAAATTTAGAATTAAACTCACCGATTTGCACGCCCGTGAGATTTCAGTATCCCAGCTATTTAATTGAGTGGGAGATTGATATGGGGAAGTTGAGTGACCAACTCTGTCGTTACGACCAATGAAACGCTGCGTTTGGAATCGTTGTGTCATCGGAACTAAAAGTAATGAGAGTCAATCTACAGCTTGAAAGGTGTCGTTAGCATTAGACTATTATTAGGATCTAACTAATCTGCAATTGCGCGTCGTCCCGAAAAATTTTTTTGTCACGGATCTGGGCGAGTTATAGCTCAAAATGCTCCCCAGCTCACGACAAGACGAATGGTGCCAAGATCGGGGCCACATCGCCATTTTTCGTGAGTTATGAGTCACCGAAAGTCGGGAATCTGTCGTCCGATCTGTCTGTTAACTTAAGCAGCACTGGGCGCCCAACTCAGGTAGCCCCAGTGTTAATAGAAACATTTCATAATTACTATGCAAGTTTCTCAGAATACGCTTATTGTTTATAGTAAAGTCAATACCGTTTCTAGCCAACGGCCTCGTCCAAGAAGCCGAATCGCCTCTTTTTCCTGCTTTAGTCCGTTCCTCTTCAAGTCTCATCAGCTCTTCTTCTCGAGCGATTGCCTCGCTAATTTCACGTTCCTTCTCTTCATCAAAATCAAACATCAATCTGCTATGGGGAGATGAAGTCCGTCCAACCTGAAGTTGGGGCAACGGGCGGTTTTTCTAAAATTATTTTTTACATAAATCCCTTCCCAACATGTTCAAATTCAAACGAGGAATATGTTTTATATCACTAATTCTTATGTTATTATTTTGTATCTTTTTTGTATTACTTGACTTAGTTACCTAATTTATTACAAGCTTTGCGCTACGCTAAAACTAGTGCTTAGTTAAAATTATGTATCACAATCCTTATACATTACAAGCAATGCGTAAGGCTCCATCTCTAGCTCCTCAAATATTGTGCAACGGAACCAGAACCTGGAGCCAAAAATTTATGGAAGTCAAAATTTTAAGATTGATATTCTTATCGAATAAAAATGGTCTGTAAGTTTTAAAAAGTGTTTATGTGAACAAACCTGAATTAGTGAGACGGATCCGTTAGGAAACTGTATGAATTTGTTGCCAGTATTGCGGTCAATTTTGATCACACCGCGCGACATTCCACCAATTGTTGTGGAATCTGCAGTCTGTCTATCCCTACCACCCATTCCAATATTTCTCGAAGGCACTAGTACGATGCGAGTTCCGGTGCCGTTTGACAAGGATGAATTTTGTGGCCTGAAAGATAACGCTTTGCTTCAAACACATATTACTGGGGGAAAATTACTCATGGATATGTTGATTTACTGTTCGAAACGTGGTCGTTTTAGCTCCACTACCAATCATTTGACGGTTTGATGGCACAGCACGGTTATATCTTACCACATTTGCAGGAGCATTGGAATGTCCAGGGGCATGCATAACTGACTAAAGTTAGAAATTGGATTGCGTTTTCTTGATTATTTTACTGCATAATTATTATAAACTAATATATAGTAGTAAATATAATAAGTACATTTTCGCATGAATGTTGAAAACGAAGCGAATTCTAAAAATTGACAGAAACCTTATTTGCTTAAAATTTTACCCACCCTTTTAATCACTTGAACCGGTCTTCTGTTTTGGAACTTTGACGGAGAAGCCGAGAAACTATTCGGGGGTGAAATTTCTTGCAAATCATCCTCCACAAAATCATGTTCATTGAAAGGACTGTTTTCTATATAGTTAGGCTGTCGTTGAATACCGGAAACACTTGAACTCATTCCACTAGACGTGGAGAACGTACTTGTAAATCTGTGATCATTGGTCTGCAAATTAAGTTATTATGTTCACATTATTTGATTTCACTATAACGGGACCTACAAATCTGATGTTTCTTGCATAATCTGAAAAATAACATGTATTTTATTAGGAAGCATAAAAACAGCAGGTTGCTAAAAATATTTTCTATTGCCAAAATATTTCTGTTTTGGCCGGTTTTATTGGCACGAAAGTACAAAATTAAATTAATTTATTTTAGCAGACATATTTAATGTCACTTTGACAAATTTATTAAAATATTGACAACATAGGAATAAAAAATGAATCAACTAACATTTTTCAACATAAAATGACTTAGATCTTGCTTAACCCTTCATTGCCGAGCGTATGATATGCATCATACGTTCTGTATCATACGTTATCGATTTTATCTCTCTTTCACAAAAATCACAAAAAGAAAAGAAACGAATGAGTGTTTATTGCACAAAGAAAGAAAGAGTCTATGCATAAACCGTGGCGGCCATGTTGTTTTTAATAAAGACAGCTCATCTAAAAGAAAGCTAATGGTAATGCAGACATTCTGGGGCCGAGGGCACTAACGTGAAATCTTGACATATATCATGAAATCTTCACATTTCTGTCAAGATTTCAATATGTCAAGATTTCAACAACAAATGTCAAAATGTCAAAATTTCAAAAAATATTTCACGATTTCAAGACGTGAAATTTTGACATTGAAATGTTGACATTTTGACATTTGTTGTTGAAATTTTGATATATTGACATTTTGAAATCTTGAAATCTCATCAAATTCGTCTTTTCACATTTCACGACACGAAAGATGCGTTATTTAGATCAATTTTGAGACATTTCCGCTAAGATAGGCCCAAATTTGATATTACTCACTCTATATCAACTTTTTGTCTGGATTGAGAAAAATATTTCAGATTTTCTTAAACTCTAATTTTTTTTACTCAAAAATGAACTTTTTCACACACACTCAATTTCATCAGATTTTGAGCTGTTTGTCCGTTTTTGAAACAGTTTTCTCTATGTATGCTATAAATATGATGTTGCGCTGTCTATGTCAAATTTTTGACTGGATTCAAATACAATTTTCGGAATTTTAAAACAGTTCGGTCTTCATTCTGAAAAGTGCATTTTTGAAAACACACTCATTTTCCGCCTATAAAGTGTATTTTTGCTGGGTTTTGGTTATCTTTTTCATTGTTCGATTCTCAAAATTAACCAAATTTGAATTCTATGCAGAAGGTTGCCATAAGAAAGTATTTTTTAAAAAATATCCTTTTCCAAGTAAAAGGGGATTTTTGTTAAAAAAATGGCACTTCTAACCCTTGGGCCACGCACGTGGGGATTTGCCGGGGGTTCCAGAGGGATTGGACATAACTTTTTTATTTTCATACTAAGGGTAGTAGGTATTTTTGCAAAAATGTAGCGGCAAGTGTCTAGTTTCTAAAAATCCAAAAAAAAATTTTTACCCACCATTTAACCCCCTGAAAAGTCCAACCCCCTCTGGAAAACCACGATTTTCCAGAGGGGTTGGACTTTTCAGGGTGTTAAATGGGTGATAAAAATTTTTTCTTGGATTTTTAGAAACTAGACACTTGCCGCTACATTTTTGCAAAAACACCTATTACCCCTAGTATGAAAATAAAAAAGTTATGGCCAATCCCCTCTGGAACCCCCGGCAAATCCCCACGTGCGTGGCCCAAGCATAAGGAAATGGATCAAAAATGCACACATAAACAAATTGCCAATATAGAGAAAATGGACAGACTAAAATGGACAGATAGCTCGAAAAATGCAAAATCTGATGAAAGGTGCCATAGGCGTCAAAATGTAAATTTTGAAAACTTTGTGCTTTCCTTTATTGTTTTCAATACAAAAACTATAATTTTGTTCATTAAAGGAAAAATGGAAATAATCACACGAGACTAAAGATATTTGAGGGCTTTGCAGTTTCCTTTAACTTTTACAGTACAATTTTTTTAGAACTAACCATCCCTTTTTTAAACTAGTATGTTTTCAAAAAGTGCACTTTTCTGTACAAAAATCGAAAAGTTTTGAAATTCTAGAAAATATATCGCAATCTAGACAAAAAGTTGATATAGAGTGAGTAAGATTAGATTTATGGCGAACATATCGAAAATGATTAATAAGGTGTTCGGAGGACCAAACAAGACAAAAAAAAGTAAAATTTGGGTATTTTCAGTACAGAGAAATTTTTCACAGAACGCACCAAAAACCCATGGTTCCTTAGTAAAAGTTGCTCGGGGGATCATAAGGGACCCTAAAAACACGTTTTTAGCGCAAAAAAATTTTTGACCATTTTTCGGCACCAAAGGGTACCCCCTTTTGTCCAAAACGGCCAACTTTGACCCTCAAAAAAGTCGACTTTTTTCAAAGTCGGAGTGCAAAATAATATTTTTTTCGGATTCTGCACCAAAAAGTACCCCTAAAAACAGTGTTTCCAAAGAAAAATCGAGGTTGACATTTTTCTTGACATTTTGATGCCCGACGCCTCGGCTATCAAAATTTCATGACATTTTGATAGAAATGTCAATGTCAAGTTTTCAATATGTCAATCTATCAAAAATTCATGAAATCTTGACATTGGAAAATGAAATTTTGACAGAATGAAATCTTGACATTGACATTTTGATAGAAATGTCAAGATGTCAATGACAAAATGTCAAGATTTCAAAATTTTAATGTCAAAATGTCAATGTCAAGATTTCATGTTAGTGCCCTAGACCCCTGCCTTTTGTCTATGGCTCCGGCAATGAAGGGTTAAATATAAAGTATCTGTATCATAAAGAAAAGATATCTTACAGTTATCTGTTCACAAAGTGAAAACATATTGAAATATCATTACCTTGCCTGTGCACCGTACTAATATGATCATCGTCACAATAGCTATTTGATACAAACTCCATTAAATCATCGTCCATTCTTCACTTCGACTTTAAATGAATCAGTTCACTCCAAAAAATCGTATAAAAGTATAGTATAAATATTTATATGTAATTAGATTAGTATATTTAAAGATAAAACAAAACAAAAATCAAGAATTCAACAATTTATTCATTCATTACACATAAATAAAACAAAATAATTACAAAAGGACAAATTTCAAGAAAATGTTGTGTACATTGTTTGCGCAGTCTAGCATATAAAACTTCAAACATAGCACAAATACCGATCAGGGATCAAATGACGTTGCTTTACTGAGAATTAATGTTTTAATGAAATTGTTCAGGACCAGGTGGCGATGGCTTCCGATAATTTGACGATGTGCCTACGTAGCGAATAAATCGAGGAGTTCCACCTGGCTGTAGCACACGATTTGGCGATGTGTTTTGCACTCGCTGGAGAGGCGTACGTCCATTCATATAATGCTGTGGTGGAGGCTGGCGAAAAATCTAAAATCAAATATTGTGTTAGGGTGTTCATAAATCTCTAGACAAGGCGCAGAATTTTAGGACAGAAAGTTGAGGTACCACAAATTTTGCTAATCTAACCTCCGCCCCAACAGGGCTTTTATGCGGGGAATCTGCATATGTAATTACTAGCTTGGGAGGAGCCGCTACTCGGCTCTAATCTTCCGCGCCCCTTACTTCGGGCCTGCGGCCCTCGCTCATTAAAAGTTTGAAATCAGCGAAAAATATGCTCTAAGTTCCCTCACATTCCAAGGGGGAAGGTCGGGCGCTCCACGCCCGACCACATGAGTTCGGAAGTGTTGTTTGGTAGTAAGGATTGTTCGGGAGTAGAGCAGCATGAGACTATTTCGGGCCTTCGGCCCTCTGGCAGCTGTTGTTCGGGAGTGTGAAGCCCTCAAAACACCGTAACGGAGAAAATGCACGCTTAAGAATCGACCTTTCAAACATTTTTGTCTAAAAATTTCGCCTAAAAATTGGCATTTTCTCAGTTACGGTGTTTCGAGTGCATTCTTAGGGTGCATTTTTCCTTAAAAATACACTTTTGTCTAATTTTGTCTAAATTTAGATCTCAAATTCGTCGAAAAACCGGTTTGCGGTCTTCCTTATGGCCGACTTAGTCCGTAAGAAAAAAAACTCGGGCTCTATAAGCTCGAATTAGAGTGCGGAGAAAAACGTCACACCAATCCTATACTATAATACCGTATTCCCTGTAATTACTACCCCCCCCTCTCAAATTGGTGCTCGAATTGGCAAAGCTTGGCAATCCACTTTATAGCTTCTAGAAAATTCTGAATTTTAAATATGTTGTAGCCTAAGTCCTTAGCTACAACATATTACAGATTCTGAATTTTTAATAAATTTATAAACCTAGAAAATTGCCTTGGCGTAACCTTGGCGTTCTGCCGAGGGGGTAGTAATTACAGGGAATACGGTAGATTTTTGACTTTTGCTATATTGTAATGGCCCTTCTAAAGCTCTATGTTCGATTTTGCAAGCATTACAAGTCACGATTTTTTACATCCAGCCCATTTGGAGGGTCGCTAGAAAGCGGTACTACTGTGTACCCGATGCCAATACTAAATTCGGATGCTTGTTCTGCGTTCCAGAAAATTCCAGAGCGTAAAACATCGACTAACAATGTCTGGATGGGCAAATCGGGTACGGGGTCATTAAAGGTCATATCGTATACCACAACTGAAATAGTCAAATTCGGATTCCGTGCATTGAAAAATTCTTGTTGGGATCAAATTAACGAAACTTATGAAATTGGAAATTTAAGATTTCTTAAACCGTATTTTGTATTAAAACATGTGAAATAATAATATTACATTCTCCGAATTGCAGCAAAACTTCATTTGAAATAATTTATAAGCTTTTTGCTAAATTAGTCCAAGTAAACCTTGTTGGTTAAATAATAATTATTTTATTCTCTAATGCCAAATGTAAATAATGGACCCATTAAAAATAATATGTAAGCTTTTCTTTTCAGTGATCAATCAGAATAGAATTGGACGACATACCTGTACATGAGGTCGATTTTGCAAAGGTGCCATTGATTGAAAGCTGTTCATAGACACATTTGGACCCTGGAAATGGACTATATTGCTTGTCGGGCGTTGCACCACTGGAGGTTGTGCCCTGGCCGGCAATGACTGTCCACTTGCAGGGTGATCCCTCGGCAAAATTCGTTGAACAATAACTTGCGGACGTTGATATAACCTTCCATTGGTCTGAGCTGCGTGCTGTATAGCAAACTTTTTACCCTTGAAATATTGATGCCAATACTGCTTTATTTCGTAGAGTTTCAGTTCGACTCCATCAATCATTCGTTCATGAACAGCGCTGCAACGGCGTTTTGCTGGCGGAATCTTCTGCTTACTCTGAGGTGTTCGTTTGCGACTTTTGTTTCTCGTTGATGAACGGCCTGTCGATCGATAATCTTCTGATTCATCACCAAATGAGTCGTCCAAATTGTACTGTTCCACTTTTATCCGATATTGTTCATAGTATCCATCTAGAATTAGGAAATATAAGACATTTTCATAAACGTTTTTTTCTAATATTAAACGGCTGAGGAAAGTTTTTACAAGGTACATGTCAAAGGAATGAATACCTGGCGGATTTTCTTTGTGACCGATCACGGTTCTCACTTCGTCATAGTCCGGATGGTGTGACCAAATTCTCGGATCCTCGTCATCTTCGTCAGGATTTAGATCAGCCCAGCGAATACAAGCATACATTACTCGGAATTGAAGTGCTACAGCGTGAAGAGAGTTACTGTTTAGGGTTAAATAACGCCAACAGTTGTCGAAGAGCGGCCTAGAACATGGATATGGCCATACAGTAGCGTTAGATTTTGTCAGCTTGTGAAAACCAGGAATGAATGTCTCCGCTTTCAAACCACCTTGGCGAGCCAATTTACGAAGCGAACTGAAAACACAGTTTTGATATAACCGATAAATTTGACTGAAATTAAAATTTAGGTGACTGATTTTAAACATATAACGAATTAAGTAGTGTGAAATAATACAACACTCTAACCAAAAAACAAATCTGCAATAGCGTTTGGATTTTTGGGTCAACTCTTCCCTTTCACAAAGAGTTTTGCTTTATGAAGGGAAGAGCTGACCCAAAAATTCAAATGCGATTGCAAATTTGTTTTTCAGTTAGAGAATATCCCAAAAATAAAATAAATCCTGCAAAATATTAAGATCTAATTGAACGAAAAATTTACCTTTGTGGTAACCTGAGCAAGGTACGCTTTCCAGACCGAGTTTTATATTCATAAGGCTTATGCAAAGGAAAAGGGAGGCCTTCACCACGCACTTCTGCGGGATTCTTTGACTTCAAAATTCCCTCCCTGCATGAGTCCGAATTGCTTTGAGAGATGTGATCTGGCTGACTTGGGTCCATTTTGAGATCGCCCTTTGACTTCCATAATGCTACAAGCTTTTCCAAACGCAGCGCCCTCTTGTCTGCTAAGCTTGGATTCTAAACTTAACAAAACTATCAATGGCCAATTAGGTGCGCCAAAGAAAATTAATATATACAGAGATATGACTAAACGTGGATTTTTAGCGATAACCCACGCCTATCTTAACCATAAGCTTTGAGTAAGGACTCAAAATAAAGTTTATGCTTGGAGCTACCAAGTCAGTATATCCATACCCCGTATTTAAAAGTAAAGTAAGGGACATACTTCCCGCAATTGGTGTTCGATCGAATGCAAGCGGATACAAATCAATCCCCCCAGTAAGCTAGCCCTGTCAGTCCGTCCGTCCGAACATGGCCGTTAGACCCCTTCCACCGCTGATTTCTGGGCAAGTGATAGCTCAAAATGTTCGTATAGACGAGCTGAGTATGTTTCTGCTAAAATATAGAGCAAAATTTAGACAAAATTTAGACAAATTTTTTAGACAAGACATTCTTAGGGGTGCTTAAATAGTCTGTTACCTTTTTGTCACTGAAATTTTTGGCTGCATCTTTGGGGTGCTTAAATAGTCTGTTACCTTTTTGTCACTGAAAATTTTTGGCTGCATTCTTAGGGGTGCTTAAATAGTCTGTTACCTTTTTGTCACTGAAATTTTTGGGTGCGTCTTTGGGGGTGCTTAAATAGTCTGTTACCTTTTTGTCACTGAAATTTTTGGCTGCATTCTTAGGGGTGCTTAAATAGTCTGTTACCTTTTTGTCACTGAAATTTTTGGCTGCGTCTTTGGGGGTGCTTAAATAGTCTGTTACCTTTTTGTCACTGAAATTTTTGCTGCATTCTTAGGGGTGCTTAAATAGTCTGTTACCTTTTTGTCACTGAAATTTTTGGCTGCGTCTTTGGGGGTGCTTAAATAGTCTGTTACCTTTTTGTCACTGAAATTTTTGGCTGCATTCTTAGGGGTGCTTAAATAGTCTGTTACCTTTTTGTCACTGAAATTTTTGGCTGCATTCTTAGGGGTGCTTAAATAGTCTGTTACCTTTTTGTCACTGAAATTTTTGGCTGCATCTTTGGGGGTGCTTAAATAGTCTGTTACCTTTTTGTCACTGAAATTTTTGGCTGCATCTTTGGGGTGCTTAAATAGTCTGTTACCTTTTTGTCACTGAAATTTTTGGCTGCATCTTTGGGGTGCTTAAATAGTCTGTTACCTTTTTGTCACTGAAAATTTTTGGCTGCATTCTTAGGGGTGCTTAAATAGTCTGTTACCTTTTTGTCACTGAAATTTTTGGGTGCGTCTTTGGGGGTGCTTAAATAGTCTGTTACCTTTTTGTCACTGAAATTTTTGGCTGCATTCTTAGGGGTGCTTAAATAGTCTGTTACCTTTTTGTCACTGAAATTTTTGGCTGCGTCTTTGGGGGTGCTTAAATAGTCTGTTACCTTTTTGTCACTGAAATTTTTGGCTGCATTCTTAGGGGTGCTTAAATAGTCTGTTACCTTTTTGTCACTGAAATTTTTGGCTGCGTCTTTGGGGGTGCTTAAATAGTCTGTTACCTTTTTGTCACTGAAATTTTTGGCTGCATCTTTGGGGTGCTTAAATAGTCTGTTACCTTTTTGTCACTGAAAATTTTTGGCTGCATTCTTAGGGGTGCTTAAATAGTCTGTTACCTTTTTGTCACTGAAATTTTTGGCACGCAGGGGACATAGTCTTGATTCCGAAAGTGAAATTGACAAGCAAAGACGAATTTCCGTTCACTTTAAGCCGTAAACAATTTCCAATTAAGCCATGTTTTGCAATGACTATTAACAAAAGTCAAGGACAAACAATTGAATATGTGGGATTAGACATGACACACCCGGTGTTCTCACACGGGCAAACATACGTCGCATTTTCTCGAGTAAAAGGCTGGAACAATATAAAAGTTGCAGTAGAACCGGATAAAGGAAATAAAGTTAAAAACATTGTCTGGAAAGAACTGCTGTTTGACGAAGATAGAATGAAAATGCCACCTCCACCGACTACTCCAAAAACAACTGGCAGGAAACCAAAGTTTACACAAAGCTTATTGAATTTTTCCTCGAAAATGAAAGAATAAGAGAAATAAATAAATAAAAAGGTTAGCGGTTGAAATCCCCTGGGTAAGCCAAAAACCCTAAAACGCCTGTCTATTGAGGAACGTTCACGTCGTGACAGGTGTTACCACCAATACCTCAAAAAAATTTTAATTTATGTTCAACGAATATATACTTGCAATTAATATACGCTTAGGAACAACCCAATCTGACCGCTGATGGCGCTGGGCATACTGATACAGATAGGGCATACTGATGGCGGTGCGCGAAGCGATGACGAACCCAATCTCCCGCTGTGCACGCTAACCGCTTCCTAGCGAAGTGAGGGCCGCGAAGCGGCCCTCACTTCGCTAGTTTGCAGTATTGTGGGACTATTCGTATTTTCTACTTCAAGGTTTTATAGATATAATAAAACTCCTCCCACATTTTACAGTTGTTTCTGTCTTATCTTTCAGTTTACAAATAGAATTGTGCGTTAATTCAAATATTACCTACAATTACTTGCTTTTCACATTTAATTATACCAGATAAAATAACGAACCTCAATAACTATTTTATGCATAATACCCCTCTTAGGTTTCATTGGTGGATCCACGAACTTGCGATGTAAAGCTGATGAAAACCAAATCCAGCCACCTAGTGCTTCGCGTCCATTCACACGGTACTGCTCATCCTTCATGCGCCAGAGGTTGTGTTTTGGAGGACCACCCAAACGAGAGTATTTAACCCAAACGATATCTGGCTCTGTGAGTGGGTCAGCAATCATTAATGCCTGTAAATTCATCTTTTTAATCATCTAAAAGGAGAAATTCAGAAAATGTGAGCAATATCAATTTTTAGGAAGAAACCATGGTGAAAAGAATACCGAGGAAAGTACTTTAATTTTAAAGATGACTCTTGGAAATGATAATTTTGTCTCCGCCTATAGCTAACCTTTTAGGTAGAGCAAAAATGTGAAAGAGAATAGAGAAACTGATAGAAACAAATGCAGAAATAATAATACCGTACCCTTTCGTCACGTTTTTTCAAGGCATCCAATTTTTGTTTGCGTTCACGTTCCTCGGCAGTTGTACGAATGAGTTTAGTGTGTCCAAGAGATGACCACCACACGCTGGAGAACACAGGTTTGCGAACAGCTTTTTCATACTGTAGCAAAGTCATTCTCAGCGATTTGAAATCCTTTGAATTATGGATATCCTGGAAAGAAATTATACTCACCTTAATGAATTTGAAATACCAACAGCATTCACGTATCAAATATTTTATAATCCAAATACCTGCAAAAAACGGTCTTTTATTCTACCATTTCCGATCCACAGCCGATGCATCAGTTCGTCAGGAATTTTGTCCATGAGTCTTTTAAGTGAGGTTTGGATTATGGCAACAACATCAGCTTCGCCCGCGAAGTAGCTTTTGCCTTTTGGGCAGGTCCACTAAAATATTATTATACATTTTCATTCCCAATAAATTTCATAATCTCACCGAAAATTCACCTTCATCCATAAGCGAGAATCTTGAGCTCACTAAAATAACAAACGTAAATTTGCACTATTAAAATAATACCATTACTGTATTTTCTTTTATCTCGCTCTTTCGCTCGCATATATGGCGATTTGGCAAAATCATTGACTGAATATTGATTTATATAATCCCTGAAAGCAAAAGTTAACATTAGGCCAGAAATAAGAAACCGCACCTATATTCTCCGTCTGAAAAACCAAGGCGGTAGCCTCGTTGACTTCGAGTTTGGAGCGTTTCTATCATTGGTAAGTTAGCGGTGGGAGAATTCTCTGTAGCACTTGCAAGCTCATTATCAAGTCGGTGGTGATAATCGAGCAACTGACTTTCTAAATTCATAAAGTAAAGTTTTTTCCATTACATTTCATACAAATAGGATCTAGAACTGTTCGCCAACTCCCATTAAACGTTTCGCCAACTCTTTATAATAACGGTGATTCAGCCTAAAATAAGTCTCTATTAAGCCTAAGCCTAAAATAACGGTTAAAATAAGGAGTTGGCGAAATTTTTTTTATTTTATGCTTAGGCTCAATCGGGACTTATTTTAGGCTGAATAACCGTTATTATAAAGAATTGGCGAAACGCCAACTCTTCTATTTTATAAATTACACTGAACAAACCATTTTGTTGACCAGTCCAAAATTCGTCCACCAAATGCCCATCTTCAATGCATAATAAAGATTTCAGCAGTTTCATATCTAACACAGAATCATTTTGATCAATATTTTCCTGGCTGGTTTCTTCGCCATAGAGCACCACATCGGCAACAATGCTCGACATTCTGTGAATATTGTCTACGTGCAGATATGGATAGGGTGATTCTCTCTGGGTCTTGCGTTGCAGATTGAATCTTCTCTCATCTGTTAGTTCTAGAGTGATGCGCATTTGTTGAGCGATTGAGGGAAGCATGTTGCGGAGTGCTTTACAAAGATATTGCTCGTAATAGTTCGGATCCAATGTGGAAAACAATTCATGAACTTGAGGCAAAGTTGAGTAGTAATAAACGTCATTGCTTTCAACATCTTGGCTGAAAATGCACACATTATGAACCATAGTTATTGCAAGGTTTTCAAACTAATTTATATTTAATACATTTTTTATGTCGCGTGTCACAAATTACTAATACAATAATGATTTGGACCAAAATAAGTTTCGAGTGTTTTAATGAATCAATAACCAAACATTACAAACTACTGGAGAATGAGAGTTTATCATATAGTGGATCCTTATAAGTACCCTTATTTTCAATGTCATTCTACACTTCTTTTTCGTTTTAGAAAGAGACCCTTTTTGGAGAATATGGTACTCTCAAATTTTGTTGGACATGGCGTGGCAAGCCATAGCTCTATATAATTATTGCAAATTAATTCACTCAAACCTGTCGCCATATATACTTTTATTGATTTATTACGATGACATACGATTTAATCAGATTTTTGAAATATTACTCACACGAACAAACGGCGGGCGACGAACCAATAAAGCCTGCCATGGCGGTCATACCCCAACGGTTGTAACCTTTTCACTTCACCGGGAAACCCACAATCCGAAACACCTTTTACCTGAATCAAGGATATTTAAAATTAATATTATTAAGTGCATAAAACTGACATTATGTATTTCGCAAATTTGACAGAACCATTGATCCTGCTCAGGTACTTCGTCCAAATTTGCACAAGCGAGATGATAACTGGCATCACAGCCTGAATTCATAATGTAAAGTACAATATACTGATAGTCAATCAACAAGCAACTCGGATAATTTATGTAGGTGAATCCATGATATACAAATACGTAAATGTATTAATAAAATAATACATCATAAAATAACTATTTGTTCTCATAAAACAAAGATAAAAAATATAGCGATAACCATCACATGGGTTATTTTAAATAACCATGCACTTCTATTAACGAAAAAGCCTACCATCACAGAGGAGTAAATCGCCCGGCTTTCCGCAATCCCGACAATGTAAATCGTAGACGAGCTTTCCCTCATTTTTTAAAAGCTTCTTAAAAGTAGCAGTCTCAAAGAATCGCTCACACAACCACTTGAGAATTATCATCCGTTTTCCAAGCTCCACGAATGGATAGTTAGTATTTCGCAGAATGTTTACGACTTCTGGTGAGAAGCTCGGGTCACTTTCGGCATATTGTTTCAATATCTGAAACACTTTATTATTATGTTAAATTAAATATTCCAAGTCTTTTTAGGATAACCTAATTTGATCATTTCACCCTTTAATTTGTTTTGAAGCAGCTCAGATTATTCCTTTAACTCATACCTAATTGAACGAAAGTAGGAATACTATTGCCTATTGTACGTTATAAAATTATGTGTTCAGTTTTCCATATGATCACTAAAAATGTTAACTTTAGACATGAGTGTCAGCCCTATATTTTATTAAGTAATTTTTTAAATATATCAAAACAAACCTCAGCGAATGTCATAGGTTCCAGAAGTAGGAGCAAAATATTAAAGCTGTTATTGGTATCCTGCACAGAGTAAAGCGTTTGCTCATCCTCATCGTCGCGAAAAAGTAGTCGGAGAAGCGCAATATGTATTTCACACAAAAGTTTAGACTGAGCTGGAGATCTGTAAAGTGATAATTCGCTATTTCAGAAAAGACCGTGATATGTTTCACCTCATAGCACAACAAAAATCTTCGAATAGAAAGGGTGAAATCTGGATTGTACGGCGGTATACACGTAATATTTCATATACCTAAAAGTAAAAAAATTATTGCCGCAATACCGTGCGCACCAAGCTGTAACATTACGTATTTTTAAATGGTATTATTAATGTTGAACCGGCAAGTTTAAAATAATTACTTTAACGGTTGCTATTGGCAGTTTGATTCCTATTGAATGTAAACCCCAATGTTTTTACTTTTGTTTGAGCAGCTCTGTAAGAAACCAAGTTGGGATCCGCATTCCGGTCGCAATCTTTCACGTATGTAGTTAAACGTACCTCGAGAGCATCAAATAAGTTATCTTTGTCAACAAGCAGGTCAGAGCTGCTGCAAGGTAAATTGAGCACGGGTAGCTCCTCTTTTGGGATTTCTTTCCAAGGGCAAAATATAGCATCTCCGTCATCTTCCCACCCAACAATATCGGTAACATCTTCGCTGGTTTCGGAAAGTTGGTCCTCAGCTGGCTCATCTAAAACAAACTTATTAGTTGACTGGAATAAAACTTACATATAAATCTACCTTTAATTATATCATCGTTTTCACTGTCCAAATCTGAACCATAATGTCTATACTCAGTTTCGTCCTCACTTTCCTCCCATGGCTTCTTGTCTTTGCTAAAGATATTCAATTTAGTAAACATATTTATTTACACCAAAAAATAATTATGCTTGAGGAATATATGGACTAGACACGAATTCCTTTGGCTCCAATAAAATCGGCTATTTTCAAGATTATTTTTTATGTGCAGAACAGAAAACCTATCGTAAAAATTTTATTGTTTTGCCTAAGTAATGCTGGGCTAACTACCATGCAAATATAAAAGCAAATACTATCTGGTCCAGAATAAGTCACCTTCTTAACAACAAAAAGGTATATAGATTTGACTAAGTCACATAGAAATTGATCAAAATACCTGATCGTTGCGTTCGAAATTCGTCGACCATTTGACGCCTTCGACTGCCTGGGAACTGACGTTTTTCTGGCTGTGCATCGAGCAGACGCTGACTTTCTTCCATTTCGTGTACGGGGCGTAACAGAAATTGTGTTTTCGTGATTGATAGTGGACTTGCGTCGCCCTCTTGGCATTTTGTCCGGCTGAAAGCAACTTCTATGAATGTAGTTTACAAATTTGTAAATCATTGGCATTATGGCGCGTAATTCAAAATCACCGATCGAAGTACCAAATTAAGGAACTTTTTCAAATTAAAAGTAAATATATTGAGTCCTGACGAGAATTTAGACCAATTTACGCTATGAAACATTTTATTGTCTTGTTACGCAATATTTCTGCAGAACACAAAGTTCTCTGTACTCTGCACACGAAAGAAAAGAGGAAAGCCAACCAAAGGAGGCCGGCAGCGGGGCCCTCCTACACTCTAAATGTCGCTGGGAAGATTTCCTGGTGGGACAAAAACACATTTAAACGCTTACACAATCATACGTTAAGGGGAAGAGCAAGAGCGAGCCAGGATAAAAGCCAGCTAGCGCAGTCGTAAACAAGTAAGATTTTAGAGCGATGCATGCTTTATTTTTAAATATTTCGTTTACATCGTGACGTCATTAAATGGTTTATTCTGTTCCATTATTTAATTAACAATAATTTGATTCGAAAAGCAAGAATATTTTGATAAAAATTGGCAGTTACTATTAATGAATATCCTTTTACTAGTATTTCAGTGGGGGTAATAAAAATTTGGGGGATCTTGGAGTTCAAATTTCTTAGGGGTGTTATCGGGTTTTTCCTAAAAAGGGTGAAAAATTAATTCGGGGTTTTTTTGCAAATGTACCTATTTTAGAGTAATTTTTAGCGGGGAATCCGAATTTGATGTCAAAATTTAGCTAAAATGTAGACAAAAATAGCTAAAATGTACCTAAATTTTTGTGGGAATGCATTCTCTATAGTGCTTATTTTTGTCGGTCATTCCAAAATTTTGGGCAGGTCCATTCTTTATAGTGCTTACTTTTGTCGGTCATTCCAAAATTTTGGGCAGGTGCATTCTTTATAGTGCTTATTTTTGTCGGTCATTCCAAAATTTTGGGCAGGTCCATTCTTTATAGTGCTTATTTTTGTCGGTCATTCCAAAATTTTGGGCAGGTCCATTCTTTATAGTGCTTATTTTTGTCGGTCATTCCAAAATTTTGGGCAGGTCCATTCTTTATAGTGCTTATTTTTGTCGGTCATTCCAAAATTTTGGGCAGGTCCATTCTTGATAGTGCTTATTTTTGTCGGTCATTCCAAAATTTTGGGCAGGTCCATTCTTTATAGTGCTTATTTTTGTCGGTCATTCCAAAATTTTGGGCAGGTCCATTCTTTATAGTGCTTATTTTTGTCTGAAAGTAGAAAACGCTGGACTGTCAATTGACCTGACCCAGAAGGCTGGACTTGCTGGCAGCAGTAATGGTTAACACTCAGCCTATCTGGGCCGGCCCCAAGAACGTAAGGGGTTGGAGCGGCCGAAGGCCGCGACGGTCGACCGCACCCTAACGCTGGACTGGCCTAAGAACGCTGGCTGGCCCAAGAATTCTGGACTGACCTAAGAAGAGAGGCTGGGCCCAATAACGTAGGGGTTGGAGCGGCCGAAGGCCGCGACGGTCGACCGCACCCTAACTCAAAATTAGACTAAAGCATGGTATTCAGACTCCCGAACCGCACCCGTTGAGCGGCCGAAGGCCGCGAAGTCGGCGCCAGCCGACCTAGGTTTTTTTCCAGCGCCGAAGGCGCTGGAAAAAAGCCTAGTCGTAAAATATTTCAGTGTGGGAATAAATAAAAAAATATTGAAGGGGATCAATAAAAATAAGGTATGTTCAAATGTTACATACCCGCTGAGGGGATGTAACGGGTTTTTACCATACAAAAGCGGCTGCAAAAAGGTATAAAATTCCGGTTTTTCGGTTGCATAATTTACCTATTGAACCTTTGCAATAAAATTTACAAATTTCGGAAGAAAACAAATATTTTAAGTGGAAAAATTAATACAAATATTTACAACTTTAAATAAGGTAACCAAATCCCAAGTTATGTAATGTAATTGTTATCAAGCCATAATCAATGTTATATTTGGCTATTTTCAGCACGTCATAGCATGATCGGAACTGTCGTCTATATTGGTGCATCCGTGATAGTCGGCATTCTTGGTTACGTTCTCTTCAGCATATGGAAATCGGGATTCTTTAAAGAAATAGAAGTTCGTTAACATAAAATGAATGTTAATTAATTGCACCAGTTTAGGTTTCCATCATAGAAAACCCTCCAATTTTATCGAGCAATGTGATCAGTAAGAATTTTATACTTCA
Organism: Ditylenchus destructor; assembly: GCA_022814885.1. Taxonomy (NCBI): domain Eukaryota; kingdom Metazoa; phylum Nematoda; class Chromadorea; order Rhabditida; family Anguinidae; genus Ditylenchus; species Ditylenchus destructor. The sequence goes on from JAKKPZ010000006.1 coordinate 949,340, forward strand.
TGTTAGACTCCTATTAATCCGATCTTCTCAGTTTTCTACAAATATTGTATGAACTCGTACAAAAGTGCCTCTGATATTTACTCCGAAGTTTGCGATATTTTACCCCGAGGGTTTGTTTTAATTGACTTTTATTACTCTAAATATTATATATAGTGCTGCGCGTCTCATTGGAATATACTACGATTGCTCCTCTAAGGTTTCTACAAAAATTGGGGTTTGTCTGAAATAAAATTTGTCATATTCAGATACCACATTTCCAACAAGCGGCTATTGGATGCATATGTGAAAGTAAGAATTTTACATTTGTAACGCGGACTTAATTTAATTTTAGTTGACGAGATTAAAATTTTTGAAACAAATTTTGCACTCCAATTGACGCGTCGCGGATTTGAAAAGATGGTATATTCAATACTCGCTTCATTTTTATTCCATTTATTTGATTTATAATTTCAGACACTTCCAAAAATAAGCAAAGCGGTATATTCTAGTCAAAAAGCGACAGGGATTTTATCTGGCGTCCGGCTAAATAATGCACGCGAGAAAGTAAAGTCAGTCGTCCAGGTGATTTGCATTCCTCATTGAAATGCTTTACGCCGGACAAATATTTAAATTTTACTTGTTTTAAATGTTTTAAATAATTCCCCGATGTACCGGTAAGCCGTGTTTTTGCTTTTACACCAATAGGGGATTAATATCTTATCCCAGCTTCTTCTGCTTTTGGAATATTTCTTACGTGGCCTTTGTTTGGGCTATCGGATACGTAGCTATTTTGCAACCATGACTTTTGTCCAGAGCACTTTCGCTTTATGAATTCTAAAACGAAGCTTGAATGGTATAGAACTGTATCCAAAATAATCGTCTTGAGGAAAGTGAGGAAACGATTGACTCTATTGACACTGAGATTTTTGGGACTTTCGTTTAGGTCCAGTGTCATATTCCCTCTACCAACTTTCCCAATGTACGTTTCCAAATAAATGAAACGCTTTTAGGGTCATGATGTGCATTCTCCATGTTTGATAGAAGTTCATTGCATCAAAAAGGATATTGAATACGTAGACATTTTCGCTCCGTTGGATCATTTGGATGAATTGACGGTTGGAGAAGTAGGTCAGTGAATCGTAATTAAAAATTAATTTCAACGTTTTAGTATATCAAGGAGAGCGAATTGGAAGAACATTTGGCGAAACAAAAATTCGATAGCGACGAAGGCAACTCCCACAGCGAAACGGACACCGAGAGCAGCAGTCAAATCGTAGAAGAGAATGATGTCGACATGTCTGCCTGAGAATGTAGAATCATATTAGAATACTCAGTTTGTATATTTGTCGAGAGAAAGCTCTCTGTATATTTTATTGTAACAAATAAAACAACGATACATGTAAATTACTACATCCAAGCACACATTCTCTCAAAATAATATGGGTTAAACGCGCTGAGATACATCATTTGAACGCGGCCTTCTTCGGTTTTGGCTTAAAAAACATAATGATTTAAAACAAAATTAAAAAATTTACCTTTTGGATTTTGCAGCCAATTCTTTTCCTTATAATATTCGTATATTGCAGTTAGCTCCTTTTCGTTATAAAGCTTGGTCTCAATTGGAATAAATGGATCGATCGCATCAATTCCCTGCAAAATTTAAATTTCAACAATCGCGTGTAGATAAATTTCCTTTTGATATAAGATTCAATACAGAGTGTCCTGCCGGAGCTCAAATTGCCGATGTTTTAAAGTTGCCTTCGGAACGAAAGAAAACCATTCTCATTACTTTCTACGTTTCAAAGCCATATCGCCAGATTTCTAATGACAGCAATTTGAGCACGGTAGGAAACTCTGTAATGAGTTTAATGGGCCTATGGTTTTAGTATTTGCATTATTATTTAAATAAAACATGAGCTATGTTAATCCAAGAAATCTTACTTTTTATAGCGGTAAAAGCAGTGTTCAGAAAAACAATTTTTAGATAAAATTAATTGAAATAATCTTTCGATTTTGAATAACATTTAACGAATTTCCAAATTACCTTGAATCAAATAATTGAGTGCTTGTGAAGCACAAGCAACTTGCATAGACTAATTACTAATGTATAGATGAAAATTTCAGGATAAAACTGAATTCAAACTTGCAGTTACCGAATGAAATATTTTATAAGTGTATTCTACTAGGTTAAACGTAAAATAAAAATTACATTGTCTCCAAAGAGTTCTTGAGGAGTGTGTAATGGGATTATCGCTGAACGTAAAATTTTATAAAAGAAAAATTGTAACAAAATTGAGCGTACTTTTGTCGCGAGGATCACTAAATTCCGCCTTGTCAGCTATCAGTACGCCTAAATAGCGGGTTAATTTATGCATATGATCACAAATATTTCATACAAGCGCCGTTTGACCAGTCGTTGCGGAAAAACTTCATGAAATTTCTAATCATGGAAAATCTGTCGGGAGTCACCTGAAAGTTTTCCATTTAAAACAATATCTAACAATTTTGTTGATTGAGGCATTTAATACAGCAAAATAACAATTAGTAATCAATTTGTTTTTCAATTTTGCACTGGAATAAACCAGAACAAAAACAAATTCCAAAAACAGCACATTTGCCATAAATATTATGCACAAAGGCAATTATTATTCGATATATTATATAACTTTCATTGAAAATAATACCTCCGAACCCTTCATCCTTAACAAAGTTTTTCCAAAAAATGAGTTCGCATGGTCCAATCCCACGAATAGTTTAATAGAACCCAATGAAGCGTGTCTACGGAGTTCTCGCCAAAACGCGCAAACGCAGTCCGTCATCACGTGCTTATTGACTAAGCCCTGTAATATACCGTAAATCTTATATAATACGCGGCTTATGTCAGTCCGTCCGTACGTACGTCACAAAATATGGAGGTGCATTCTTAGGGGTGCTTATTTTCCAAAATGTACCTATTTTAGGGTAACTTTTAGCGGGGAATCCGAATTTGAGGTCGAAATTTAGCTAAAATGTACCTAAATTTAGACAAAATTTAGACCAAAATTTAGACAAAATGTGAACATCATGTGGATTTTTCTCCGTCCGTAACGCTTTTTTGACTACAAACTACAAATTTTTCTCCGTCCGTAACGCTTTTTGAGGGCCCGAGCCCCATTTTTCTCCGTCCGTAACGCTTTTTTGACTACAAACTACAAATTTTTCTCCGTCCGTAACGCTTTTTGAGGGCCCAAGCCCCATTTTTCTCCGTCCGTAACGCTTTTTTGACTACAAACTACAAATTTTTCTCCGTCCGTAACGCTTTTTGAGGGCCCGAGCCCCATTTTTCTTCGTCCGTAACGCTTTTTTGACTACAAACTACAAATTTTTCTCCGTCCGTAACGCTTTTTGAGGGCCCGTGCCCCATTTTTCTCCGTCCGTAACGCTTTTTGAGGGCCCGTGCCCCATTTTTCTCCGTCCGTAACGCTTTTTTGACTACAAACTACAATTTCACACAAATCGCCCCTTCGAGCGGCCGAAGGCCGCGAGTCTCACTGACAAAGCCAGGCATCCCCCAAAAACTTAGGCACCACACAAATCCCCCCTTCGAGCGGCCGAAGGCCGCGAGTCTCACTGACAAAGCCAGGCACCCCCCAAAAACTTAGGCACCACACAAATCCCCCCTTCGGGCGGCCGAAGGCCGCGAGTCTCACTGACAAAGCCAGGCATCCCCCAAAAACTTAGGCACCACACAAATCCCCCCTTCGAGCGGCCGAAGGCCGCGAGTCTCACTGACAAAGCCAGGCATCCCCCAAAAACTTAGGCACCACACAAATCCCCCCTTCGAGCGGCCGAAGGCCGCGAGTCTCACTGACAAAGCCAGGCATCCCCCAGAAACTTAGGCACCACACAAATCCCCCCTTCGAGCGGCCGAAGGCCGGGAGTCTCACTGACAAAGCCAGGCACCCCCCAAAAACTTAGGCACCACACAAATCCCCCCTTCGAGCGGCCGAAGGCCGGGAGTCTCACTGATAAAGCCAGGCATCCCCCAAAAACTTAGGCACCACACAAATCCCCCTTCGAGCGGCCGAAGGCCGCGAGTCTCACTGACACAGCCAGGCATCCCCCAAAAACTTAGGCACCACACAAATCCCCCCTTCGGGCGGCCGAAGGCCGCGGGTCTCACTGACAAAGCCAGGCATCCCCAAAAACTTAGGCACCACACAAATCCCCCTTCGAGCGGCCGAAGGCCGCGAGTCTCACTGACAGAGCCAGGCACTCCCCAAAAACTTAGGCACCACACAAAACCCCCCTTCGAGCGGCCGAAGGCCGCGAGTCTCACTGACAAAGCCAGGCATCCCCCAAAAACTTAGGCACCACACAAATCCCCCCTTCGAGCGGCCGAAGGCCGCGAGTCTCACTGACAAAGCCAGGCATCCCCCAAAAACTTAGGCACCACACAAATCCCCCCTTCGAGCGGCCGAAGGCCGCGAGTCTCACTGACAAAGCCAGGCATCCCCCAAAAACTTAGGCACCACACAAATCCCCCCTTCGAGCGGCCGAAGGCCGCGAGTCTCACTGATAAAGCCAGGCACCCGAACAACCCAATCTGACCGCTGATGGCGGTGCGCGAAGCGCCGCTGATGCACGCTAACCGCTTCCTAGCTGAGAGGGGGGCGCGAAGCGCCCCCATCTCAGCTAGTCCTCTAATAAGTCCCCCGGGGGACTTATTTTTTCGTAAGGGCTGTCAAAAAAATTTTCAAATTTCAAACTCAATTTTCTCCGATATTTTCAATGACAAAGTTTTGGCATTGGGGTTTTTCTTACGTATCTCGACGAGATCAACACGAATATGCACTTAGTTTTTTTTCGGGCGAGACCGCAAATACGTTTGGCATTCTGTTTGAGGGGGGACTTATTTGAGGGGAGGGACTTAATTGAGGGGAGGGACTTATTAGAGGATTTACGGTAATCATCTGGTGAAATTTATAAATGTATATCTCTCGGAGAAAACAATAAAAGAAATTGGCAGAGCAAATCCGTAATGAAACGACTAACCGGCTCGAACATCTCGGTTATTGGGCTTCCCTCAGGGGTAGAAAGGCGCTCATTCCATACATAGGTTTTTCCCGTTTTCAGACTCTGAAAGACATATAGTTTAGCAAAAAAAAACATAGCGTTATGTGATACCGATAATAAATCCCAATGCTTTTGGTTTTGCACTTTAAAATGCTCGTAGTAATCCTGAGCCTTTTTAGGAGTATCGATTCGGTCTTTCTTGTAAGTTGACGCTTCTTTGTCACTAAAATTCCAGTTGGACTCGAAGGACAAGATAATAGAACGATAAGAACAGTTACGAAAAGGTGACACGATTATATAATCCCGAGCGATGGAATAATGCATTAATTGGAAGAACTTTAAAGTTCGTCCAATGAAAATTTTTTGGATGGTGTTTTATTTTAAAATTGATCGTTGTAAATTCCATGTGCTGCTACTTAGTAGTATGCATGCAGAACTTCATATAGTGTATATTTAGTATAGTACTATTAGTAGTAGTACTTACTAATAAATAATACTACTTATTGAAATGAAAATACTACAAGTAAACTGCAATTATGCAAGTACAGCGTTATTCCCTAAGACTTCAAATATATACATATTGGCCTTACCGTCCTAATAGCCCTGTAGAGCTATTACGGGTGTAATCCATCGCTAAAAGAGAGTAATTAATTGTATTATTCGCACTAAAGGAAGCTTACCACTACGCAAAGAAATGATTATATAATCCTGATTATAGGCATAATGCATCAATTGGTTGAATGTCATTGTTTTGCCAGTGCCGAATTTGCCCCAAAGCACGAGACGCATTGCGGGAAAATCTGGGTTAACGGCCTTTAAACAATTGATCCCTTCCAACAGAGGTCTTAAGAGAAAGGATTATATGGAGTATTTTTTCTGAAACTTACGCTCTAACAAGCCAAGCACACTCCCCAAAAGATTCCAGTTGTTTTGCATATGCTGACGGAAGCATAGTTTTTAGTCGTAACGGTTTGACATCTTCGGCCGATACCGTATAACTAAATGCAAATATTAATTATTTTCAGGTCTCGACTTCTTACATCTTTCCAATATCATTCGACGTTAAAGTTGTCTAAATGTTAATAAATGTAATATTCCTTGGGAAAACAAAAGCATTACCATATCATTTGAAGAAACAGTTGAAAAGGCCAATTGAGATGTCTTGTGCGTTCGCCCACGGAAACCTAAAACTAAACATCTAAAATATCGTGATTTCGACCCTAAAATGTTAAATTTAATGGTTCCCATAAAATTATATACTATTCTGAGTACTTGGATTATGTCCGTTGGTCAGGTTGAGCTCACTGATACCAAGCCACCATTTTTCGAGATTTTTTTAATGCTCCTCTTTGCTTAACATTCATAATTTTTTTTTAATTGCGCCAAAACGAATCATTTCTTTTTTCGAGGGTTTTGATGACTAAAAATTGCAAAATGGCAATTGCAAATTTCCCATGGCAATCCATCGAGAAGGAATTTGAAAAGAATTATTTTGATTTGTAAGAATAACTTTCTTTTACTTCAAAATTTGATAATTTTCCTTTTATTACTTATGACAAGAAAACGATACAAGAAATAGCAATTAAATATCATCATCTTCAAGCTAGCTTCGGCGGCGTAGCCTCCTTGCAATACCCTACCCTAAAAGGGCCATTATCTGCGATGTCGCTTTTGATTCCTCCGTTAGTTTGGGGCGAGGTTGGTGTCAAACGACGCCCCTGGACGAGCTGATCACGAAAACACCAACCTGCCGCTCGAGATCATGAGTTTTTCGAGAGTTATGACTCATCAAAGTTGCCTGAGGGCATGAAACGCAAATCGCGATTCTGACGTCAGTTTGGGGCGAGTGATAGCTCAAACGATAGCTCTCGAAAAGTTAGGAATTTAGCGATTTTTAGATCCAAGATTTGAATATTTGAATTCGCGCCAAAACAGAAAAACGTATTTTTAAGGGTTTTGACCGGGGGAATGATGTTTTTTATGTTCCCAATCGATTTGTGAGGCGATTCTGGACAACTTTGCTTTTTACACTTTTTGATTTGGCGCATTTTTGAAAAAAAGCCACTTTTTAGCCAAAAATGGCATTTTTTGATGCAAGGTGCCTACGGGTCTGATTTTTTGCACCCGGGGGTTTTCTGCTGCGCTGATCACGAATCCGGGGTTAAAAAAATTCTCGGAGCCCGCGGTTCCTCGCGTACCGTCGAAATCTTAAGAGTGTTGTTGCGCCGCAACAATGCCCTGTTTATCTCGGCCGCCGAAGGCGGCCGAGATCTTCACGAACACAACCCAGTACTGATTCTCACGTCTGGGTCGTAGCGAGCGAAGCGAGCGGGTCCTCGCGGCGCTTCGCGTCGTTTTGGGGCCCCCGCGGCGCTCCGCGCCGCGAGGACCCCAAAACGACCCACAAATCCACACTTATTCGTAGCGTTCCCACCAACAATAAGTAGGTAAGTCACGCTTAGGAACAACCTAATCTGACCGCTGATGGCGGTGCGCGAAGCGATGAACAACCCAATCTCCCGCTGTGCACACTCCCGCTTCCGAGTGAATTTTGGCGCGAAGCGCCAAAATTTACTCGTTAGTTATTAAATACTCAAGAAATATGTAACGTTCTGCACTTACCATTGGTCAATCCGATGAAATATGTTGACCGAAATACTCTTAGCGGAACGTTCATCCTAAGTTTACTCACAGTGTTGCTTTATTAACAAGCCTATAAAATATCCGAAAGGAAACGAATATGTATCGGCACGCTACAAGATTCAATAAAATTTATCATCAACAATAACAGAACAACATACGACGCAACATTTTAATTCACATCGATTTTGGCATATTGAAATTCATTTTTCTGCTCATATTCTGTCATATCCAACGCTACTTCACAACTTTCGCGGACAACTCTCTCCTGATCTTTGGCATATTCTTTCAACAAATCCTGGCATTCCGGTGTTGCAATGGCTAAAGTTATGACGGTTAATAGATTTAATTGATGCATGAATGGTTTGTATTTTTGTGGGTATGGTCGTGGTAAATCAAGAGAATAAAAGTAAAAGATGAGAAAGGTATTTTGGATCTATTCAGCACATTCAAGCCTGTTCAAAGGATTTTATGACAATGGATCATTCTTTTTGAATCGGTCATTCAGCTCCGGAACCGGGAGAGAGAGAGTGATTTTGGTTATTTATTCTTAGCTCAATTTTGAATAAAAAACATTTTCTTCAATAAAAATTTATTTTTATGGCATTACCTCCAATTAACCTCTAGTAATGTAAAAATTTGTGAAATGTCATGGCTCCCTTAAGAGACACGGACGTTTTACAGGTGTTTAATAGGATTAGGGGGATGTCCCGGGGGAAAACGTACCGGGGAACCGTCCTGTGTAGAAATGTACCTACTTTTATTACAGTGAAAACTTTAGCAATAAATTATAGTTTTACCTCCAAGAGCTTCAGCACATTCATGTCTGACCATGGGGCTTTCATCTTTCTTTTTCAATCGGTCACTCAACTCAGGAACCGAGAGAGGGGACTGGATCTGGCCGAGCACGTACGCAATCTCGTGACGAAAGAGAGCGCTCTCTTCACAATACAGACCTTTACCAAGCCCACATATTGCCTCATCAGAGCTTAGATTACGCAAAGTGAACATTGCGCGATATCGCTCCCACAACGGTTTTGATTTGTCAACAAGTATTGCTGTCAACTCTTTCACATCGGTATTGCTTGTTGCAGGTGCTGGATCTAAAATGAAACATTTAAACTATTCTCTGAGCCGGCATGTTCATTAAATTTGCGTAAACTTTCTTTCTATAACTCAGATTAATAAACAGATTAACAACACAAAAAATGTTTCCAGAAAAAATTGGTGGAAAAGGGTACAGTGATAGAACAGCGCAAATGGCTAGTTGGGTGAAAAATAAATTACCATTTTGGGAAGTCAACCTCATTTTTCCGAAAAATTTTGATTTTAACAAATTATTACCCATTTCATTACATGTTTAATTTTCTGCATAATAATTAACATTTGAATACCATTTACAAATGTATATCTTAAAAAATATCCTGAACTAAAATCAAAATTTTTATTAAAAGGTCTAGTAAAAATTCCCGATACCTACCGACGGAGTCGTATGCGCTAGACGGAACATCGCCCGAAGAATTTTGAAGCCATTTTAACCGATGCAAAGCTATCTGACATGTTTCAGCCACTTCAGCAACGGAGTCTTCCGCGTATTCCGACAGAATATCAATGCACGAAGGATCACCGATAGCTCCGAGAGCCTCTCCCGCTTCATGTCGTACCATTGCATCTGCAAGAAAGCATTATCAAGAAAATAGCTGATGCAAGTAGCAGACCTTGTTCGACATCTTTAAGCACCTCGATTAGACATGGAATAGCGGTCGCATTTTGCATCTGCCCCAGACAATAAGCCAATTCATGCTTTAAAAGTGCAGAAGGATCACCAAAGCATTTCGATATCCAATTTACGGCTAGATCGTTTTTCACATTCCGTAAAATGAAAAGAGCTCGAAATCTGCTTGCCAGAGATGCACTAAACCAAATGTTAATAGAAGAATGAATTAAAATTTAAATACTAACTTCTGATCTGTAAGAACACATCCCGCTGCATCTATTTGAGAATCGTTCAAGACCATTGTTTAAATAGCGATATAAATGAAAGTATGATTATTAGTCAGTTATATGAGGAAAATTTTAAAACATATTCAAATGGGACAAACACAATGACAAAGAACGACACATTCCGTTTCAAATGAAATAGCTTGTCTCAATTTAATATACAAGTATTGTCTGTCAAGAAATAAAAATGAAATAACGTTCTTTAAAAATTTTTAAATAACTTAGAAATATAAAATTGTTAAAATACTATATTTTCATAATTGAGTCAAGAAAGATTTAGTATTTATTAATGTAAACACAATCTGTGAACGCATAAATTTAACAGATAGTCGAATTTTTATTCTTTCTTCGCTTCTGAGGAGTTCTCTGTTTCAACCGACTCTTCAATTTTCTAAAAGTAGAAATTATTTTATTAACGCTATGTAAATTTATTTGGAACAATGGCTATGACTTATGTTTCGGAGTCCGGAATTAACTACCTGAAAAATTTGTTCGCAAAAGTAAAAGGTCAGACTGGATTAAGGAAATTCGATAACAGAGAGTGTGTCCTCTCATTCTGTACATAGTGCCGAAAGTAAAGTATAAGAATTATATAGTTTAACAAATGGGAAGACAGCTTAAATAACCAAACCCTCTAAGTCTAACCACTTCAAAACAGGTCAACGGGATCATTTGAAATACACAAAATTACCTCCCGCAGGCGGGCTCGACCTTCGACGTCGGCATACATTACTTTATTCATATTTTCATTGTATGATTTAAGGCCTTTGATGCGTCGTTTTTGTCTTCGCTTCCGGATGATACATAGAATTATGAGGCCAACAATCAAAGCTCCTACAAGGATGACTAGAAAAACCATCGCTCCAATGGACACTGGATGCGAGATGAAAGATCCACCCTGCAAAAATGAATTAGAAATGTGCATGTAAAATAGATACAAACACCAGATTTACGCGCAGATCCTTTGCTCCCTGCACTTCTGTCATCCGGCCCCCTCGCATCATCTTCAGGATAACGTACCTAAAACGTGGTAAAATATGAGATCTAATAAGAGATCACGACTCATACGTCGCATCTATAGAATCTGTGCCTTGACATCATCGAAATATCGCAACCTTGCAATACCCATTCGTTACTCATCTAAAAAATGTACTCACTTGTTAGGGCTTTCAGAAATATTCAGAATCAAGATATATAATGCATGGTGGAAGAATATGTAATGTATACTATCGTCATAAAGACGCATATGAATCAAGGTTAGATAGGTAAAAGCTAAAACATTTTATTATACGGCGAAGAACATTTACATTAAAAGATTTTATACATGATGTAATAAAAATTGATAAATTCATATTTAACATCTTGCAGTGTGATCATCGTTTTGACGTATCCTTTGATTGCTAAAATAAATATACCTGAATGCTCATGAGACCCAGGATTTTTTTAGGGGTACAGATTTTGGGCTATGGGTAATTTTCGGGTTTTTGAGGGAGGTACCGGACCGATTTTTGCCCAAATTTGCACTGATTTACACTCATTTTTTCAAATTTTCCCATTTTTGGAGGGGTACGTACCAGGGCTGCATCCGGTATCCGGTTTCCGGATTTTAGGCGGGTCCGCCGGATGCACCGGATATTAACAAGCACCCCTAAGAATGCAGTCAGCGCCGCAGGCGAAAATTTTTGAAAATTTCGTAGAATATTCAAAATTTTCAATGTCAATTTTTGGTATACAGCGTAATTTTTCGAAAAAATTTCGCCTGCGGCGCTATTTTTTCTTCTAACTTTTCCATTCTATTTCACTGTTTTACCAAATTAAACTAATTTTATTTCATTAAAACTCATTCTTTTCTATATCTTTTTCAGTAATACAGTTTCAGCATTTTATAATTTGATGCATTTATACTTCCAGATTAATTCGAAAGATTTACAACATTTTTCAAAGTCAATTTTTCAACAAGTTTATTTCTTCATAGCTTTGTAGTTATCCTCATTGTTTTTTCAAAATTTTGTGCTGAAAATTTATGAACTTTTCAATAAATATTAAAAAATTTCAATCTTATAACTTAGTTCAATGAGAAATTTTAGTCAATTTTTAAAGAGAAAGCCAATTTTTTCAAAAAATTTCGCCTGCGGCCCTTTTTTTGAATTTTTCTGTATTTCTGGCAAAATACACTAATGAAGGCACAATTCTATACTAGTATCGGGGTGTCCGTTACTGTCGGGGTGTCCGTTACACATTTTCCCGTGTATTCTTAAGGGTGCTTATTTTCAAAATATTGTCAAATCCTAGATATATGGGAAAAGTCGCGGAAAAAAGCGCCGCAGGCAAATGTTTTGGAAAAAATTGGCTCTCTCTTTAAAAATTGACTATAGTAAATCATTGAAATAAATTTTTAGATTGAAATTTCTCAATATTTATTGAAAAATTTTTGTCAGGCAATGGCGGAAGCCTGTAAATTTTATTATTAATTAGTATGAATTAATTTTTTAAGCGAAATTTTTGCCAAATAAGCTTACCATTTCAAAAATTTTCACCTGCGGCGCTATTTTCACATAATCTTTCCACATTGGTAGCAGCAATTCGGTAACGCATTTTTCACATTTTTCAATGAAAATTGACTTTATTCTTCCCAATTTTCAAAAATTATTATAGTTCTTATATTGGAACCCCAATGAAATCGTTAAAGTAAACAGGCAAAAAGTGTGAAAACGTTTAATTGTCAACAAATAGTGGTAAAATTGACTAAAATTGCTAATATATTGCAATAAAATAGCCAAAAAGTAGCTAAAAGTTGTTCAAATACTTGAATTTTTACAACTTTTATCCTAATCTTGCACATTTATAATAAAAAGGAAACAAAAAGCATGCATTTAGGCAAAATTTTTGCAAATTAGCACCAAAATTGGAAAAAAATTTCAAATTTGGCGCCAAAAATTGAAATATCCGGTTATCCGGATATCCGGTATCCGGTCAATATCCGGTGTTTTTGCACTATCCGGTATCCGGTCCGGCTTTTTTTACTATCCGGTATCCGGTCCGACTTTTCGAAATCCCGGATGCAGCACTGGTACGTACCAGGGCTGCAGCTGCTTACACAGGTGGGTGTATAACCGGATAGTGAAAAACACGTCAAAATTTTTGCGTTTTCATGTGAGTTTGATTATTTCACTTGTGCAATCGGATAGAACTTTTTACTATCCGGTAAGGACATCAATATCAGATTTGACATTTTTCCACAAAAAAACCGAGATTTTTGCTACTATCCGGTTTTCACTATCCGGTCAAAAGATATAAAACCCTTTTATAGATTTTGACCGGATAGTGAAAACCCTTTTATAGCTTTTGACCGGATAGTGAAAACCGGATAGTAGCAAAAATCTCGGTTTTTTTGTGGAAAAATGTCAAATCTGATATTGATGTCCTTACCGGATAGTAAAAAGTTCTATCCGATTGCACAAGTGAAATAATCAAACTCACATGAAAACGCAAAAATTTTGACGTGTTTTTCACTATCCGGTTATACAACCTTGAGGAAAAAGTTTTGGGGGGTTGGCATATGAAATTTTTGGAGGGCCCTGTACCGCACTCAAAAGGAAGTATATGACAATGTGGTTAAATGGGAAATGTAGCTGACGCTTTGTGTTTTATATTTTAATATAATTTATTTTATTTGTTTGAATATATTAAATACAAGTGCCAATCTGAGACCAACTAAATTTTCAAAATTTTACAAAGAAAACGCCACCATGACATTTCCATTTTATTTCAAAGTCCGGAGGAAATATTTTTTGTATAATAAATTGCAAGTGTTTGTCTTTTAATTTGTACAAGACAAACTCTAGGGAAATGATCATAATAATGAGAAAAGTTGGTTTATTTCGGGGTCCCGTTTTTCGCTTAAATCGCACTTTTTCCAGTATTCAAAAGCCTTTTTCTTCCCAAAAATCTACACACCAATAATAACCAATTGCACAATTGAGTAGTGCCAAGTCTCAGCTACGAACATGCTTCGGAAAGAAATTTTCATCAAATACACGTTTCAGAAATATTAGAGAGACTGTCCAAAAAACCTGGAAATTTTGGTTTTTGTAACGCAAAAATCCAGGTTTTTTGGACAAACTCTCAAATATTTCTGAAACTTTTGTAGAATGAAAATTTCTTCCCAAAGCAGGTTTGTAGCTGAGACTTGGTACTACTCAACTGTGCAATTGGATATTGTCGGTGAGTAGAATTTTTGAGAGAAACATGGATCTGAATACTGGAAAAAGTGCGATTTAAGCGAAAAACGGGTCCCCGAAATAAACCAACTTTTCTCGTTCTTATGATCATTTCCCCGGAGTTGTCTTGTACAAACTAAAAGACAAAGACTTGCACTTTATTATTCAGAAAATATTTCCTCCGGTTCTTGAAATAAAATAAAAATATCAAAGTGGTTTATTCTTTGTAAAATTTTGAAAATTTAGTTGGTCTAAGACTGGCATTTGTATTTTAATATATTCAAACAATAAAATAAAATTATATTAAAATATAAAACACAAAGCGTCAGCTACACTTCCCGTTTTACCACATTATCATATGCTTCCTTTCGAGTGCGGCACACAGCACGCCAAAAATTTTATATGCCGACCCCCCAAAACTTTTTCCTCAAGGTTGTAAATCATTTTTATGGATTCAAGCTGCATCTTCTATTTACTATATTTAAATTTGAGGATTTGGACGAAAACATTCGAATAGTTAGAAAAAACTAGCTAATTTCCACTTCTGACGGGGATCACATAAAATATTATTACCTCAGACAGTTGCACTGTTTGCTTCCATATATTTCGTTCGATTACGCTCTCTTCGACCACGGATAGTTGCGACAAGCCCAAAACAACATGCAGCACAGCAAATAAGGAGCAATATGGAACCCACAACGATAAGCACCACAACCCAGCATTCCCAGGACCCACACTAAATAGTATAAGAATTACACTTATATAGCCAAAATGTAAACCTAAAGTAACAATAGCGATTTATGATTGTGTGTTTAAAAATTTTGATGGAATACGAATACGTCATCAATAGTGATTGACGAAATATGCCAGTTCTCAAAAACAAGATTTAACATTTTTTATCACCGTTGCGCCAAAAGGCAGGTGGGGTTTCGCCCTCGGAAAAACAGTTGATACACTGACAGAAATATGAGATTTATGGCCAAGCTTCTCCAAAAATGGACATGAAGTTTGTTGGACATGAATCTTGTTCGCTGACTTGGTACAAGAAACGTGATGACACTTTTTTTGATAAAAGCACATGCTCCAAGTCAGCGAACAAATCAACGATCAATCGCTACTGTGATAGGTTGATCGTCTATGAAACTGTCAACAACCATCAAATTAATCGCTACCGAGACCTTAGCTAACATAGAGTGCCTTATACCGAAACATAGGTGCGATGACGATAAGTAGATACATATCCATGGTGATGGTGATGGGGTACTACATATCCATGGGGATGAGGATGTAAAAGTTCCATCTTGCGAAATTCACCTAAATAAATAAGTGAATAAGATTAATATACATTGCATATCATAAGGTTTCCTGGAAAAAAACATGGTAATATATTGGATACTAGGCTTTTTTCCAGCGCCTTCGGCACTGGAAAAAAACCTAGGTCGGCTGGCGCCGACTTCGCGGCCTTCGGCCGCTCAAAGGGTGCGGTTCTGGAGACTGATTACCATGCTTTAGTCTGTGCAGGGTTTTTTGCCAGCCCCTTCGGGGCTGGAGCCATCCTCGCGTTCTTAGGGTAGTGTCAGTCCAGCGTTAGTGTGCGGTCGACCGTCGCGGCCTTCGGCCGCTCCAACCCCTACGTTCTTGGGGCCGGTCCTTATTTCTTGAGTCAGTCAGGAATTATAGGAGCCAGTCCAGCCTTCTTCGGGCAGTCCAGAATTCTTGGGCCAGTCCAGCCTTCTGGCTTGGTTCTTGTTCTTTGATCACTTAAAAAAACTGAAGTCTCAGTGATCTTTGATCACTTAAAAAGATAGAAGTCTCAAAATAAGCACCCCTAAGAATCACATTTTGGGTGAAAAAAGGTAGAAGTGACAAAATAAGCACCCCTAAGAATCACATTTTGGGTGAAAAAAGGTAGAAGTGACAAAATAAGCACCCTAAAAATGAAGGTTTGGGTGAAAAAAGGTAGAAGTGACAAAATAAGGACCACTAAGAATCACATTTTGGGTGAAAAAAGGTAGAAGTGACAAAATAAGCACCCCTAAGAATCACATTTTGGATGAAAAAAGGTAGAAGTCTCAAAAATTTTGTCTAAATTTGTCTAAAATTTGTCTATATTTAGCTAGATTTTGACCTCAAATTCGGATTCCCCGCTAAAAATTACCCTAAAATAGGTACATTTTGGAAGGTTACAAAACGCGGAGACACTGCACTGAAATACTAGGTAAAAGGATATGTATTGGAGAGTTAGAGAGGTAAGTTTGAAGGTAGTTACGTTATGAAAAATGAGTTTAGTACTGCAAAATTTCTGCCACCAGTGCTGTTTTTATAAAGTTTGGTTTTAAGAGAAAGAAAATTTTAAAATATCCATTGCCACTGACGCAGACCAAAAGATAATGACTTTATCAATGCCCCTTTTGTTTTATAATGTTGTAACAATGAAATAATTTTGTTAAATTAAATTGTTAGAGCAGATTTCGTATTAAAATCTAGTCAATGGCGTACCAAGAAAAGTCAAAAGTAGCCCATAGGAAATTGTGCCGACGGCTACATTTGTATGTGCATAGTATCTGCATAGTTGTGCTCGGGTAATTACACTTTGGGGGGGGTTTCCACTATGGGGGGTAACTTAAACTTAAGTTTAAGCCTAAGCTTAGGCTTACTAACTTAAGCTTAGGCTTTATTTAGGCTTAGGCTCAGGCTTAGGCTAAGACTTAGGTTAGGCTTAAGCTTAGGCTTAAGCTTAAGTTTGGCTTACCCCCCCTAGTTGAACCCCCCAAAGTGTATTTGTCCGTTGTGCTCGTCCACTATAATTTATCAAACTTTAACAAGTGGTTACCTCGGGTTTGTAATGGAGTACTTTTAAAGGGACAAATGTTTTAAATCGCTTTTTCCGTTGTATAGGTTTGTGGGCTCAACATAACATATTAGTCAACCTATCATATCAGGCAAATCACATGTAATGACGACGACAATAAAAGCACAGTAGAACAATTTTATGGTAATAAGCATTCACCGAATTCAATTTTTAGTTTGAATTTTGAAGTGGGAAAACAAAGCACTAAGCACGTCTAGCTGATGCATCAGCATCAGTCATTTTTACAACATGAATTATTTTTACAAAAAACCAGTTTTCTGAGAAAAATGGCACAAAAATGGTGAAATATGCTATATCCTTATAGTAAGTTAGTGATGAACGACCGTTCCACGTTTTGATCTTTGATGTCTTATTTTCTCCGTCAAAAAAGTGTCCCGATTTTTGACTACAAACTACAAATTTTGTAGTTCGTGGTTTTTCGCCAGTTCAGGTCGAAATTTTTGGGTCCCGGGGGTTTTCGACTACGGGGAATCCGAATCTGAGGTCGGATTCGACCGCGCGCGCGAGGCGTTTTTCCCAGTTTTTGCGCGCGGGACATGTTATTTTCCTATATATAATGTGCAGGTGGACTCTGTCTGGAACGCTGAGATCTCGAGATCTGTCAAGCGGTGGAAAAAAGTGACGACGGATTCGGATTCAGGGTGAAAAATTATCGGGAAAAAAATTTTAAAAATTCATGGGGGAGCTTATTTCGATTTCCAGGGGGGGGGGTCCAAAACCAAAAACTCTCGGAATGCAAGAAAAAGTGATCCTAAGACGTTTTGAAGGTCAGATTCGGGATTTTTGACCCAAAAAGTGGCTTTATCCAGAAAAATCCATTTTTTGAAAATTTGACTCTTGAAGGCCGAAAAAGCTGAAAATTGCAGGAATGGGGTATTTCGATACGCTGAATCCGAAAATGGAATCGGTTTTTCGTCAACCCTGGGGAGGACAACTGGCCAACCGGGGGAGGACAACTGGCCAACCCGGGGAGGACAACTGGCCAACCCGGGGGAGGACAACTGGCCAACCCTGGGGAGGACAACTGACAAAAATATGATAACTAATACCGAACCATAAGAGATTCTAACGGAAAAAACCGAAAGAATCCCGAAGAATCCTGAAGAATACCGAAGAATACTGAAAAATTCTGAAAATTGAAAATGGAAAAACTGAAAAATCGAAAATTTGAAAAATGGAAAAATACGATAACTAATACCAAATACAAGAGAATTCGACGGGCGCGGCAAAGCCGCGCCCTTTCCACCTTACTAGTGGAGATTAAATTTTACAAAAATGAAATCTAGTACAAAATTTTTCTTCTCTATATTTCTCGATAATGTATATTCTGTTGGAAAAGAAACCATCGTGATAGTACGGTACATTCACTTTAGGTTTCTAGATGCCCATTCTAGAAATAGTTTGGAGTTTGCTCCGAAGGAAATTCGTTTCGATAAGCTGTTTTGTTTAGTGATATATAGATAAAATCTTGTTTCGCAAGAACTGAAAATATAGTTTACACTCTTTCCTCATTTTTATTTATAATGGTTCAAAACTGTACAGTACCTGAAAATTTATAATTCTAAATTTTGCTGAAAACTTACTTCGTTTCAATATTATTGTAAAGCTCACACTTTTCTACTAAGGGTAATTCCACATAGTAGAAAAGTTGGGTGTAATTCCACATACTAAGCAGCTAGTACCGGGGCTTGGCTTATACAACGTAAAAAGATGATGATATGAAACATATTGATGCATACACATGTTATATAGGTAGTTTTTCGCGCTGAGTCCGAATCTGAGGTCGGATTCGACCGCGCGCGCGAGGCGTTTTTCCCAGTTTTTGCGCGCGGAACATGTTATATAGGTAGTTTTTCGCGCTGAGTCCGAATCTGAGGTCGGATTCGACCGCGCGCGCGAGGCGTTTTTCCCAGTTTTTGCGCGCGGGACATGTTATATAGGTAGTTTTTCGCGCTGAGTCCGAATCTGAGGTCGGATTCGACCGCGCGCGCGTGCAGGCGCGCGCGCAGCGCGCGCGCGCCTTAACTTATATAGCAACTTATATAGTTTTTGGAAGGGTCATTCTTACCAGTGTAAATTCTCCGTCAAAAAATGTCCCGAGCCAAACTTATACTGAGCCAAACTCAGACTGAGCCAAACTTAGACTGAGCCAACCTCAGACTGAGTCAAACTTAGACTGATCCAAACTCAGACTGAGGCAAACTCAGACTGAGTCTGAGTTTGCGAGCCACCGCAGGTGGCGAGCCATTCCTGTGGTCGGGCGCGGAGCGCCCGACCTTCCCCTTTGGAATGTGAGTGAAGTTAGAACAGAAAAGGCATACTGATATAGAAAGGGCATACTGATATAGACTCCCCGCGCGCTAGCGCGCTAGTCTTTTATAATATGCGGCTTATGTCCTTCGCTGGATGGCTGACGCGCTTTTGTAGTTTGTAGTCTGGGAGGGTACAAACTACAAATTTTATGGCTTCTGGGATTCCGACCGAAATTTTTGGTACCAGGGGGTTTTCAGATACGGGGAATCCGAATCTGAAGTCAGTTTTTGGGTTTCAGGGGCCTAGGGCACTAACATGAAATCTTGACATATTGACATCTCTCTCTAAGCGAAAATGTCTGGCTCTTCTCCATTGCATTGTGCGTCTTTGTGCATCTCTCTTTGTTTCAATTTAAATTAAATGCGGCTTGCGAAAACAAAAATATCTTTCCCCGCCCTAAATATATCGGAAATTTTTTGAAAATGAAAATCTATGACCATATTGCAAACTTTTCAGCTATTTAATGAGCATAACAATTTTCGAAATTGCTAATTTTGATAATCTTGACATATGAAACAGTAGCATCAGCTAAAAACAAAATGTGTCGGAATCCTCATGAAAAGTTGAATCTAGATATCACGTCACATTTATAGCCATCATATCCAAAAATTAGATTAATTTTATAGAATTAATTCTTGACATTTTGAAGCCCGTCGCCTCTGCTATCAAAATTTCAATAATAAAAGAAGAGAGACTTTGGTTAATTCACACTCTCTCTTTGGTTATTTCCCACTGCATATGCATTGGAAAATGCATATCAATTCGGTGCTAGTGTGTGGCGTTCCTCTGCGTCTCTCTCTTTGAAGTGAAGTAGGCAGATAAAGACACACAAAGACGCACAATGGAAAGAAGAAGAGCCAGACATTTTTGCCTAGAGATATTTCACGATTTCATGTCAAAATGTCAAGATTTCACGTTAGTGTCCTAGGCCCCAGGATTCAGAATCCTGGATTCTGCACCGTTGACTTAGCGTGAAAATGGTACCAAATCGCCGGGATTCGGTGCCGTTATAGGTTTTCGGCTATGGGGAATCTAATGCTGAAGTCAGATTTTAGCTATCTGGGCATCTGGATTCAGAATCCCGGATTCTGATGCACCGTTGACTTAGCGTGAAAATGGTACCAAATCGCCGGGATTCGGTGCCGTTATAGGTTTTCGGCTATGGGGAATCTAATGCTGAAGTCAGATTTTAGGTTTCAGGATTCAGAATCCCGGATTCTGATGCACCGTTGACTAGGCACCACAAATCCCCCCTTCGAGCGGCCGAAGGCCGCGAGGTTCCGCTGACAAAGCCAGGCACCGCAGATATACTTAGGTACCACAAATCCTCACTCCCGAACAACCCAATCTGACCGCTGATGGCGGTGCGCGAAGCGCCGCTGATGCACGCTCCCCGCTTCCTAGCTGAGTAAGGGGGCGCGAAGCGCCCCCGTCTCAGCTAGTTCATTTATACCACACATATATCGAATCTCGAATTTTTCCCTTCTTATAGTTATATCTCAATTCGTTTCTATCATACTGTTTAGCATTCCAAATGATGAGATCTAAGCATTATTATTACATGTATTACAGTCCCAAGCAACACGGACTGGTCTAAAGTGACGGAAATTTCAAACAATGCCGTTATATATTTTCATTTAAATAGTTGATAGTATGATATATTCGACAAAATTTGCGTTATTTTGGACCGAATATCGCCTTAGACTACGACATATGCATAACATACATACACCGTATAATTTACGATAGTGTTTCCATTCGTCCGTATTTTTATTTAAAAACATTCTAAAACTTGATAATTTGACAAGGACGTCTTGCTATCACTTCCACACGCTTACCAACAGATATTCATAAAGCAACTGTTATAATTTTTGATTATGTCTTGTCATTACTTATGCAACATTGCGAATCATTCATATTACATCATTCTCTAGTGCAGTTATGTCGCTTAAAAACACAAAATGTTTGTTTACATAAACAGATTTTTCTTTGAGAAGGTTTATTGCACATTGAATAATCTTTAAAATTTTTCCAGGTTGATTCATCGAAAGCTCTCATTCATTTTGATGAGTCATCTTTATTTATTTCAAGAAAAATTTATGACGAGTTCTATATTTATTTCCAGGAAAGAGTCAGGGATTGCGAATCAAGGCCAGCAAAAACCATCACTTATTCGAATGCATTGCGTTATTGTGTACCAAACCCACACAAGACTTCATAAAAGAAGGATTTGATAGTTGGTAAAACAGGGCATTACTCTCACAGCGTCAATATTGTAAGGCTTCAGCCATTCTTTTTTATTGTGCCTCAATGCACGAGTGTAAGTGGATTGGGGCGGCGCATTTCGGTGATCGCCACCGGATCCAATCCGTCGCCCAAACGCGGACTTTTGCGGCCTTCGTTGGACTATTGTCGTTTTAGTGGTCGTTCTCACCACCTCTGTTTGATTTCTCTGTGATTCTCCCGTTGGGTGAATGCGGGCGGGCTGATTAGTCACCCTTCCCAATAAATTTTCTTCCCTGCTGTCAATCCCTTTCCAGAAAAATCCCCCAACTCTTCAGCTGACAATAAATAAATAGAGATCAACATTCGATGAAGGCAGGCAAGACCTTGCCCATTCCAGCAACATCCTTCTTGTATATTATGTTCGAAATCAAAGTTCCCAACTGTCAAGACTGCTGCCTATTTTCTTCCCGGCCCGTTCTGGCTGCCCTCCTTTTCTCCGGATTTTTTTACTACATTCATTCTTTCTGAATCGCATTTTCTTAATGCGATTCTCCCGTCCCACCCAACCGGAGGTTGTCTCTGATTTTTGTGCATCCATAAAAACAGGTGAGACTCGAGGGATCGGGAACAACGTCTCCGATTACCGGAGGTGGAACTTTGACTTATTCGTGGTCTTCTTTCGTATATCAATTTTCACGTTACTTTTGCAAAATATTTACTAACATGATATAGGTTGTTAAGGTTGTTGAACATTAGTTTTGGACATTATCTGTCCAAAATCAGGTCATTTCTATGTCTGTTACAGAGATTTTAAAAATGTTGAATTTTTGCGACACAATAGTTTTTGACTAATTTAAAAACATAACATTTTTAGAAACTCTGGAAACATGTTTGGTGTGTCTTAACGAGAGTGAGCAGTTTGTATAGAAACAATTAATTACAAGATGTTGAATTTCTGCTTTGTACAAAGGACAATTTTAAAAACAAAAAAACATTTTTAGAATGTTTGGTTTACATGAAATTTAGCAATATTTGGAACATTCTCAATCCAGACAGTAACAATGAATTAATTATTAAAAAATTGGTCATTTTTTATTTTGAGACGAATGATTCAAAATTGCTATATAGTCTCATTTCTGTTTCACAAAATTGCCCTATATTTCATTTATATCATCACATATAATACGCCCTATAGCTTACGAAACATTGTTTTGAAATTTATTTGTCGAAATTTTTGTAGTAGCAGTTGTTCTTGTTTATTTATCATCGACCAATTTCGTGTCAAACAAGAATACTCTCGTGATTTCACATGAGGTGTGTTTTTGCTGTTTTCAGGACAATTAACGTTTTGAATCGTATCACAGAGATATTATACACAAACATAAACAATCCAAAATTAGGCTATGAATCATCGCCAAACCCGATTAATAATGGATTTCCTTTATATCTATTTTCGCTGACATCCTGTGACAAATAGCGACAGCTGCTCTCATCCATCACCCACAAGTCAAACTTTTGTCGCGATCTCATTGTTTTGAATTTGTCACCGAAAATGCATCGAATTTCCCTCCACACTAATAATTTTATGTCCTTTATATCATCACATATAATACGGTTAAAACGGTTTAAAACAGCATTGGTTATAACCAACACAACCTTTTGGTTGTGTTTCGTATTATTAGTGCGCGAAACCACTGCTTTATTAGGTATGGTCTACCCAAAGGTGAGCAAATAAACAGGGCAGTATCGGCTTCCGTTGTACCATTGTTTTTATTTCCATTGTGAAATTGTTATTTTGATTTCCGCCTCGTGCCCTATTTAACCGAATGCGCAGCGCCAGCTGTCCTGATTTTCCTCGATTTCCATTTTCGCGAATTGAGTACTAAGTTGCAAAAGCACTCACCCTATTTCGTAGTTTACTTTCTGTAATTTCAGATCTCTGCCGACTTCAATTCGCGATTCGTTCTATATTCTGTAATTTTCTCATAATGAAGTGTATCATTGTTGGGTGAGTGATTTTAAATATGAGTAGAGTTGTTAATTAATTACTTACATGTACATACATGTGACAATAGGTCGGTAAACTTCCACCCAGTCAGGGAATCGATTTAGGTAAAGTGAATACACAATACGAAAATATGTTTAAAATTTAGAATTTTATGATAATTTTTAATGATTGGCTGGTCGTACTGGTCGTTTAGTTCTATTATACTTATCGGGTCCCTCTAAGTTGATAGGTGAAGGTGTTCCCCCCCCCCAATAGAATAAACCACTTTTTGGGGGTCCCGGACCCCAAACTCGCGAGTACCACCCAAAAACCCATGATTTTAGGGGGGGGTTATCAATGTCAGATTTGGGGTTGACATACGTGAAAACGTGACATCTGTGTGTCACGTGTGTCACGTAAAAGGGCAAAACCACTTTGCCGGTGAGCTACAGGGGTGTGTGATAGCTCATTTTGTAGGCCTGGGCGAGCTAATACCGAATCCGCAAAAAAAGTTTGGGGCACCGTCCGGAAATTTCAAATTTTGACCAAAAATGTGTTTTTTTGGCCCATTTTTGGAAAACCACTTTGCCGGTGAGCTACAGGGGTGTGTGATAGCTCATTTTGTAGGCCTGGGCGAGCTAATACCGAATCCGCAAAAAAAGTTTGGGGCACCGTCCGGAAATTTCAAATTCCGGGATTTATGGCTTCCGTAAATCCGGAAAATCCTGGATGACCAAGGGCGCCGCCAAGCGGCGGAGCCGCGGGGGCAGTCCTATGGAATAATAGACTAATCTGGGTCACGAAAAGTGGGACGAAATCTGTAACTTTTCGAGAACAGCTCATACGTAGGTGCATGATAGCTCAAAATGCTCCTACGGTGATGCTGAGACGGAATCCACAAACATTTCGTGGTGCATTTCACATGAATTTCAAATTTTGGCCCAAAAAGTGGCTTTTTGGCATTTTTTAGGATAAAGCAAACTTAGTTCGAGTGGCCGAAGGCCGCGAGTCGGGTGCCGATAGGGACGCACTTCAATTTTAAAGGAGCAGAAGCTCAAAATTTAAAATATTTATGATTAGCTCTAGGTTTCTAAAAAGCCTAAATACTGTTTTCTTTTCTAATGATGGACTTACATTTGTGAACATTTCAGATTGGCCGTTTTGTTTGCCTTTGCAAATGCAGGACCATCGGACCGACAAAAGAGGTTTGCCGGTTTCGGAGCGTTCTCCACTGTAGGCGGTCGAGTTGGATGTGTTGTATCGGTATGTATCTTTAACACTCTAATTCCAAACAACAATAAGGTCTCATGAGATACATAATAAAATAATAGATTCTGTAGACAAAATTAAAATTCCACTAATTTTTGCAAGAGATGAGTATTGTGCAAAATATTGCATTTTGTCTTGATAGAAACTAAAGATCCCTACATTTTACATTCTACTCAAAATTCAAATGTTCAGGAGAATAGCCCAGGCAATGCATCGCTCTACGTTAACTCGCACTTCACAAAATATTTGTCCGAGGAGGAACTGAGTGAACTCAGCCAATACAAAGACAACTTGGCCAAATTCAAACAGGACGTTAAAGTTTTCCTCGAACAACGGCAACAACAGGCATTGGCCAACCGAGGACGCAGTGGATTCGGAGGCCGTGGTGGACCTGAACCTCGTGACCAGGCCAGCTCGGATGCCGACAAAAACCGCAGTGTGCAACCTTTGGGAAAACAGCCCGAGCCACCAAAGAAACCATCTTTCTGCTCTGACAAGGCCACCACCCAATATGTGTTTGATGGGTAAGTTTTTGTATATGCATACGGAAAGAAATAATTTTTAATTTGAAGTGGAATATTCTAAAATGAAATTATCGTGTTTTAGCTGCAGCGTGCAAGCAGACAGTGTGTACATTGGAGACAATTTCGTGCGCAAGTTGACATCTGATGAGCAAGAGGAATTGGCTCAGTTCGACAAACAATTCACAGCCTACCAAAAAGCTGTCACTACCAACTTCCGACAGGTTTGCAATTTTTTTGTTCGTGTTTTCCATAACACTTACTTGTAAACATTATTTTGGCATTCTGGTATGAACTTTTAGCTAGTTCATATCTGAACTCACTCCAGCAAAAACTATTGGGGAACTTAGTAATATTCAAAAATACAACTTCGTGTTAATTATTGTTGTAGAAAAAAGAGTAAAATGGATGATAAATTTAGTAACAGCAAATTAGTTGTAAATGATGCATATTAAATTTTCCAAATATGGCGTTTAAGTTTTTTTGTTCAAATAGTTTATTTTAGCAGGTAGAGGACATTTTCGGCAAACATTTCGGCCAACTGTTTGACGCCGGCTCTGGATCCAAGAGTGGTGAAGTGCCAGCGGTGGAGCCGTCGAACGAGGCTGTGCGAGACAGCGGAGTCTCGACTCCTTCGGCCCCGCTCGAGGCACCCAAGACTCCTAACTTCTGCACTCTTATCGTATAAGGAGGAATCTACATTGCGACGGACCGAATTAAAAATCAATGATTCTCATTTGCTTTTTCTGAGCATTTTAACCGGTTTTGCTTTACCTTCACGTGCACTTTAAATCAGTATTTGGTGGTTGAAACATATTTTAAATAAAAGTCTAGTAAAACAATTTGTGCAATTGAAACTTGTGAAGCATAAGTCAAAGCTTCATATTATTTTGAAAATCCTGAACAATTTTAGTGTTTGCATATATAATCGAAAAGTGGGCAACATATATGATCATAGTTCCGCTGTTTTGCAAATGCACAGATGGCCGAGTGGCTAAAATTTTGTACACAAAGCGGTATTACTCGAGTTCAATTCCGCTCCGAGCAATGATGCTAAAAGTTTCCTTGACCTACGCCTTCCGGCTTTTGTGAGGATACAATTGTAAACTGAGCTCTGCCATAAAATTATTATCATTTTGCACTCGACGTATAACATTCTCCCAATCTCTGGGGCTTCATTCACCAAACCATAAAATATGACAACTTTGAACATTACAACCAATGGATCACTGGAAATGTGCAGAATGCGCTCTCGAATTTCCCTCACAAAGCAATACAATAAAACGAATACAAAAACTATGTACATGAAAGACACGGGCATATAAGTATACAAAAAATTGGATGAGTGATGGAGAGTGGCCCGTCCCTACAGGACTTTGGATAATTTTTAATTGGAAATTGCTTCATGTGAAAATGTTAGTGTTCCCTTTGGCCGAGCCACTCTCCACGCACTCATTTGGCAGTGTGAAGCATTACGAGATGTTATTGTTGAATAAGGATATTTGGAGTGGTGTTCCGGTGATGGGCGGTCGGCGGTGCCGATTGTGGTTGGAGTTGGTCGGTTGGGCTGTACACATCACCGGGACTGCACATTAAGGGGCGAACCTATCTAAAATAGCAGAGGAATACAAAATTATTTAATGAATAAATTAAATAAATTAGGTCAAGCGAAATAAATTTGCTCTTGGAAATATTTTTTGAAGTGTTTTTTATTTAAAGCAAAAGTTTAACCCCAAAATTTAACACGTAGTTTTCGATGTAAATTAAGTTTGAATGAAAACACGTTTTTGTTTGGATAAGGCTTAAAATATTTCCCAAAATGTACTACAAAATTAAATACGTTGTAGGAAAGAGATATTAAAAAATTTTTATTACTGCAGTTTGTTTCTAAAAATACTAGAAGGAAAATTGTTGGTTACTATTTATTAAACTGATTCATTGCTGTATATTTCGTTTATCATTTTTTTTATCATACACTAGACATGCAAGTGATCCTAGTCCATATCCAGGCTTATAAAACGTGTGTTCATTCCGTTCCTATTTCATTCAAAAGCACTTTTGTGTTCAACTTTCAACGTTTCAACTAAAACTATTTGTTTATTATTAGAAAAATCTCACCTCTAATCTACGACAAAATATACAGAGACCGAGGATGGCAGTGGTTTGTCGCACGTGATACACATTGGTGCATTTGTGGTAGTAGCTGACTGAAGCCAGTTCTCCGAAGGCGTCGAATACAAAAGTAGAGCAAATAAAATTAACTAGAACGACGAGGGAGTGATCCGAGGCACATTTCACATTTCCAGAGCCATAACATTTCGTCTCACATGGTCATCGCATGGTTTGGGAACGAAGCTGGCCCACAAAATCCATGATTTCTATTCCTGCCGGACCCAACCGGCGCGGGTTGGAAGGGCCCCAAGGGCTCGCCTTCGGGAGCGCAAGCGGCCAGCAACCTATAAATTAAAAATAGCTAATGTTTGAACATATTTTTCAATGTTTGGAGCATTGAAATTTTACATAAAAATACAATTGACAGATGTCATATTTATATGCAGGTAACATTTACAATAGTAGGCAAAAAATTCGCAACAAATGTCGAAACGACGACAACTTATGGATAATAGTGACTTTTCATACGAATGACTTAAGTTTAGTCCAGTAGTAATAACTGTTGGGCTAGAATACGCTAAAATATAAATCGGTTCATTCCAATATTCAAAGTAGGGCAATATTCTGTACGATTAATTTGGTTTATACAAAAAAAATTAGATTAAAGGAATTAAATGTCCCGAAAATATAACTGACTCTTGTACAAATTCTAGGACTATAGCTTTAAAGTACAGAAAGTTCACAGTAGCATATGAAACTCTGAATGGCGTCTAAAATGTGTTAGCAACAACATCAATTTATCCACATTATTGAAACGCTAATGTAAATGAAAGTTTCCGAATGATTCTAAAGCTAATTTTGGCAGCGAAAATCATTCGGCCTACACAAAAGGCATTTGCAGCTGGTCGGAGAAAGGTATGATTTGTGCAGCGGATAGCAAAGGAGACTGGTCACTGCAGAAGACCAGTCTTCTTCCATCAAAGCACAGTGAACAATGGAAATTCGGAATAAGGAAGGGCGAGAGGAAAGAGGAGACAGCCGGCTGCTGGAAACCGGTCAGCACTGCGCATCTGCAAATACTGCAGATACTAAAAAATTGGGAGTGGAAAATGCAGCCCAAAGGGATCCAAAATATATAACGAAGTTTTAATAGTTGTGTTGAAAATGAAAAGATAGGGCTGTGAAAATTTTGGTTCCCTATAAAAGGTAATACGAATCGACTCATGCAAGGAATGTTAAATGAAGTAAATACGATTTGCACTATTAATTTAAATGTTATTACAAACATTGAATCTTCTTGAAAGTGGAAAATAGTAGCGCGTTATATAATTAATAGCAATTCTTAAACTATCCATAAGTGTCAGATAACCATAACTTTATTTGCTTATAAACGGGCGATGGCAGAGGAATTGGCACAGGCCAGTCTTTATTTTTACGGAATGAGAAACTCGAGCGCTTGGTCGCAGCCGTGAGCGCCGGTCAGTGCTTGGCACCACCCTTGCCTGTCTGTCTGTCGGCATCTCGTGAGAGTCGAAAATACATCCTTTGGGGGATAAAATGTTGTTTGGAAATGTAAAACCAATTGTTTACAAAATATATTAAGAAATTCAAATATCGGAAAGTCTTATTTAAATGTTATCCACTCTAACCTAAAGCGCAGGAAAAACTCACCCGCGGATGGAAAAGGCCAAAATAAGCCTTTTTCTGGCATCACGCTCCCGAACCTCAGTCTCGCGGGTACCCCCCTAAATCGCCCACGCTGAGTCGAATGGCGCAAAAATTTTTCACGTGAGCACACGTGAAACGTGAGTTACGTGAGTCACGTGGGTCACGTAAAAGGGCAACTTTTCACGCTGCGCTCGGATTTGGGCGAGTGATACGTCAATCGCTTCGTCTCGACGAGAGAAGACGAATGGTACCATTTTCAGCCCCCAGACGGCCTCCTGTGACCCCCTATGCCCCCTTTTACCCCCCAGAGGGGGCCAAATGGAAACTTTTCACGCTGCGCTCGGATTTTGGCGAGTGATATGTCAAACGCTTCGTCTCGGCGAGGGGAGACGAATGGTACCATTTTCAGCCCCCAGACGGCCCCCTGTGACCCCCTATGCCCCCTTTTACCCCCCAGAGGGTGCCAAATGGAAACTTTTCACGCTGCGCTCGGATTTTGGCGAGTGATATGTCAAACGCTTCGTCTCGGCGAGAGAAGACGAATGGTACCATTTTCAGCCCCCAGACGGCCCCCTGTGACCCCCTATGCCCCCTTTTACCCCCAGAGGGTGCCAAATGGAAACTTTTCACGCTGCGCTCAGATTTTGGCGAGTGATATGTCAAACGCTTCGTCTCGGCGAGAGAAGACGAATGGTACCATTTTCAGCCCCCATACGGCCCCCGACCCCCTATGCCCCCTTTTACCCCCAGAGGGGGCCAAATGGAAACTTTTCACGCTGCGCTCGGATTTTGGCGAGTGATATGTCAAACGCTTCGTCTCGGCGAGAGAAGACGAATGGTACCATTTTCAGCCCCCAGACGGCCCCCTGTGACCCCCTATGCCCCCTTTTACCCCCCAGAGGGTGCCAAATGGAAACTTTTCACGCTGCGCTCGGATTTTGGCGAGTGATATGTCAAACGCTTCGTCTCGGCGAGAGAAGACGAATGGTACCATTTTCAGCCCCCAGACGGCCCCCTGTGGCCCCCTACGCCCCTTTTACCCCCAGAGGGTGCCAAATGGAAACTTTTCAAGCTGCGCTCGGATTTTGGCGAGTGATATGTCGAACGCTTCGTCTCGGCGAGAGAAGACGAATGGTACCATTTTCAGCCCCCAGACGGCCCCCTGTGACCCCCTATGCCCCCTTTTACCCCCCAGAGGGGGCCAAAAAGACAACTTTTCACGCTGCGCTCAGATTTTGGCGAGTGATATGTCAAACGCTTCGTCTCGGCGAGGGAAGCGCCGCGGATGCACGCTAACCGCGAAAAAAAACAAGAGACCCCGCCGTTCGAGGCGGTAATCCGCCGAGAACGGCGGGGTCTCTTGTTTTTAAAACTAAAACAATGAAATACTGCATTTGCAAAATGTGAAAACAAATCTTTAAGGGATGAGACAGACCATTGGTCAGTTGTCTCTGTATGCCTTTTTCTCGAGAGTGGAGGGAAAACTAACTTCGGAGTGTCCTATTAGCCTTCCCTGCCTGCCTCGGTCTGGCTAGCACAGAGCTGAGCCGAGTGGTGTTAGTGCCAGCTGGTGGTGGTCAAGACAGACTGCCTCTGTTGGCTAAACACACACGTGCAAGCACATTTGATGGAGTGGGGCAGCGGTTGTCTTGGTCCAGCCCATGACCACTTTTTAGTGACACATCCTTTGTCGTCTAGGAAAATGTGAGGAGGAAATCATATGCGTTGGTATAAAAAATCGATAAACAAAATTTAAATGAGGCAAATGAAAATGTTTCGTAAGGTTAATTTCAAACAGAATTCTATGGCTAGAAAGTTTGTAGCGAAAACATTCCCATCCAAAAATTACCTAAATTTTCTCCTCATCAGTTTTGGTCTGCAAAAAAAGGAAATTGAACCTTGCCTCTTAGGAACCAGATATACTCTGGAAAAATATGCAAATTAACGAAAAATCCGCACTATGTCATTGCCAAAAGTAACAGTATGTTACTTACTACTAGGGATCGGAATTTTACACCGAGTCCGAGCGATTCCGAGTCCGGACTCGGTAGGGTTCCAATATCAGTTGACGAGTCCGAGTCGAGTCCGGACTCGCCGAGTCCGCTTGAATTTTATTTTTCCCGCCAATTTTTTGTTGTTGTTAAAAACTTCTGTTTTTCCTGTTTTTTACTAGTATTTCGTATTTTTACTATAAATAGACAAAATTTAGACGGTTTGGTCTATTTTTTAGCGATTTTTAGATTTTTGAAGAAATTTTACATGCAAAGTCAAATTTTACCTGTATTTTTCCAAAAATTTTTAGTATGAATATAACCGGTAGATGGGTGCCATATTTCTATTTCTTCGGCAATTTTTCTAACAAAATTTTCTATGAAAAATAGGCGATACTTTTTGAGCTGTTGCCGGACAAAATGCCATCTAAAATTTCGCCGGGATAAAATCGCGCCGCAGGCGAAAAAAATTTGAAAAATGTAAGATATAAGAGAAAAATCAAAGAAAAATAGCGCCGCAGGCGAAAATTTTGAAAAAATGTGTGAGGTTAGAGAAAATTTTCAATATTGAGGCAAAAGTTTCAAAATTTTTTCCTCGGCTGCGCCCTATCGGGCACAGCCGAGGGCATTCTTAGGGGGTGCATAAAGATTGCGGAATACTTGCTGTAGCTCTGCTATATCATATTTGGTCGCATTAAAATAGTGAGCAGAAAATTATGAAGGCAAATAAATAGGCATGGAAATCCGTAGGCCGAAATTTTGGGAAGAATGGCGACTTATAATGGAAAATGGAAGAAAAATAGCGCCGCAGGCGAAAATTTTGAGAAAAATAGTGATGCCTGCAAAAAAAGGACATTGAAAATTTTGTATATTCTTCAAAAAAGTTCAAAAATTTCGCTCGGCCGCACCCAATGGGCACGGCCGAAAATAACCGAGTCCGAGTCCGTCGGACTCGGACCCCCTTTTGCCGAGTCCGAATCCGAGTCCGGACTCGGACTCGTCAGATTTCCATTCACACCGTGTCCGAGTCCGTGTTGGACTCGGACTCGCCGATGCCTACTTACTACTACCTGGCGAATGTTGGTGAACATCATTGTCTCATTTTTCCGTCAAAACTATCAACCTATTCGCTAGACACGTTACCGAAGTTTTATGTGTTTAATTTTGCGAAAATGCCACAATAATCTGGATAATATCAACTTTGACACATTTGCAATGTAACTGGAAATTTTTGAAAGATGTCGTAGAAGGTAATCATTATTAATTGTTGGTCACTGAAATATTCGCACATTTAAAGGGCGATGTTCAGCATGCTCTCGTTATAAACTACAGTCGAGCCCCCGAAAAACGATCCTCAAGGGACTGGTGAAAATCGGCGTTATTCGGAGGTTTCCAATCAAAATTTCGTAAAATCGGCGTTAATCGGGGGTTTTTGAATTTTTGGCATTAAATTTGAATTTATCGGTGCGAATTTGAACTTTTTCACAAAATTTTGCTATTTTTTACCGAATTTTGCGACACTTTTGGCAGAAAGCGCCAAAAATATTTCAAAAATTCCGAAAATGTTTTTAATTTCGTTGAAAATATTGTAAAAGTGATAAAAATTCGGAAAATTTCTTCAAATTATTTAAATCGGCGTTATTCGGAAGGTCATTTATAAGGCATAGTTAAAAAATCGGCGTTATTCGGGGCAGCTTTATTCGGGGGTTCGACTGTAGTATATAATAAACCTTATATGGCTTATTGTAAGTTACAATTCCCGTGTTACAATTTGTAACGCGGGAATCGGTTTTAAATTTTATACACTTATAAATCTGTTCCACGGTTGTGTGTGATTACGAAAGCACCATGCCGGGGTTCGCGACGCCCCATCACCACCGCGAAGCTATTCGGATCATAAAACCATCACGTTATATTGCCAAAACTAGTAAAACGTGTTTTGGAGCGAATTCAAATTTTCAAATTCAGGTTTGACAATTTTCCCAGTCCTAACTTTCCAAGCCCTATCCAATGAGCTCTCACTCGCCAAAACTAATCTTGTCTATTATTGTCAGTCACTATATAGGTCATTGGCCATATATGCTGCAGACGATTGAGGACATGGTGCGCGGAATACTATTACTACAGACAGAACGCTGCTGCTTAGTACTTAAGGATTATTTTCTTACCGTCAAAATCCAGATTGCCGAGAGAAATTTTCGTTTCCGCCAAATCAAAATTTTCGGTCAATAGAGGGGTAAAAATTTAGGTAGCTATTTTTGGCTACCTTTTTATTCATCTGCCATTGCCCGCCAAGTAAGTGAAAATTCATATATTAAAATGATTATTTTATGTGAGAAAGATTGTGTACCATTTACTTAATTAAGCAATTATTATTTATAAGCTTAAAATGCTTCAAGGCCAAAGTTATATTTTTGCCCAAAACTGGTTCTTGCTCCATAACCTTAGAGTGTCCATTTTGAGGTTATTCTTTGAAGCCTAAGACTTCGATTGATATTCACTAAGGACACACGCTCATGTCGCCTGCTCAATTGCTACCATACATAAAGGAAAAGATTGCCGACACTGTTTCTGATAGTATCTCAAGACAAAATGTTATGTGTCTTCACCGAAACAGATCCTTAACTCTACAATAAAATGCATCGAAAATGCCGAGAAATGTGGGAAAGTTTCATGCGCATGCAATTCATCGATCGGTAACTTTTTTATGCAAAGTAAAGGACAAATCCGGGCGCGCTTTATTTTTTCCTTTTTCACTCTTGAAAGAAGAAAAATAGTCTAACGCCGAGTCGATTTGTCTGATACAGTCAACCCTCGAATAACGCGGATCACTGGACCGGACAAAAACGGCGTTATTCGGTGGTGGCGTTATTCGGAGGTTTCTAATCAAAATTTGATTAAATCGGCGTTAATCGGGGTTTCTATATGTTTTGACAGTAAATTTGAATTTATTGGCGCGAATTTGAACTTTTTCACAAATTTTGATATGTTCTACCGAATTTTGTAAAACTTTTGGCAAAAACGTCAAAAATTTTTCAGAAAATATTTTAAATTTTATTTAAAATTTTGTAAAAGTGATAAAAATTCGGAAAATTTCTTCAAATTATTTAAATCGGCGTTATTCGGAAGGTCATTTATAAGGCATGGTTAAAAAAACGGCGTTATTCGGGGTCCTAACCCGTGCAAATCTTATGACGTAAATGCGGGACCGGAGAACACCGGCGTTATTCGGGGATTTGACTGTAGCTTTTAGTAGGTAGTATAAACAACAAGAGATTGAACGGATCTCGATGGGATGGATCTCACCAGCGCGCATTTCTGCCACGCTGGCAAGAAAGATTTTGGCTAGAATCAATCCTTTTGGAATTGCCACATTGGATTTTACTAATCTATCTAATCTCCGTGAATAGTAAAAATCAAACAATTGAATGCTTGTGTGGAGAAAATGACCTTTTAATTGAGGGAAAAAATAAAATTTATCTTATTAGACTTGTATTAAACGGATCCCTATGCTTTCGATATGATAACTTTTCTGTAAACGAAATATTTAATTTCTCATGTCATTGATCATATGAATGCTCGCCGATATGCCTTGAGGACATAGCGAAAGTAATCCGTTGATTTTCGGATATAAAAACAATAAAACTTTAAAAATTAATCCTAATCTGTTTTTGTAAAGGAAGTCTCCGAAAACCGTTGGCTGAAATTTCTCATTTGTCGCTTTCCGCCTGTACTTTTGTGAAGTCGCCGCCGGCAGTAATGGCCATTAAATCCATTGCCTCAATCAGAAAGTTGGATCTCCACTCATGCGTCCAATTCCTTAATTCCCAAAAGAACGATTAAGCAAATCGACTCAAAATTATCCTCTTCCATCCTTCTTCGTTGAGTTCTAGAATCGTTCAAGAGAAGGACAGCGCCGGCTCTCACCTTTGATTGTCTCCCACATTGGATAAAAAATTGCCGATAATCTGGAGAATGGAATACTTTCCCACACTCCTGCGCTGATTTATTTGATTGCAGAGGGAATTGCAGCAAAGAGGTAAGATGAACTTTTTGGCTGCAGATCAAATCAACAAACGGTAGCGGTGTTGGCCATCTCTGTGGTATGGCAGCAAATAGGCATGTGGGGCCGTAAGGGCGGATAAGAGTAAATGCAAGAGAACGACAAATGCGCTTTTTATAGGCAATGATTTGCGTGTCTCTCATGGCTTTTATTAATTTAATTATGAAACTTATTTTTCTATCGTGTCAGCAAATGTGAATAAGAAATGTGTATAGTAATAAGTAGTAGTAATTTTTGTTGCAATTTATCCAAATTTTTCTTCCACGAAAATGTTATTTAGCCAATATATTTTCTTGCACCATAACTTTAAACCTCCGAACACTAACTCCCTCGACGCGCCCATATTAAAACCTGAAACTTAATTTTGTGCCTATACCCAAAACGTGTGTCCGTTCACGGATAAAAAATCGAAATATTCACTATGTTTCTTTTGTGCAAATGTTACTTTTTCATTGTTGCCCATGTTTGAGACAAAATTTATTTTTAGGAAGGCTGATTTCAGCTAAATTTAGTTTAGCCTATGTGAGAATGACTTTTTGGCGATTACAACCCAACAGCACTGTTGTCCACTGATATGAGAGGTATTGGCCGCAGTACCGAAAATTCATTCATACTCATTTTAGCCGACCCCCGGCACCTAAAGTGCACACAGGAGATGTAAAGCTGAGTGGACTGTACACACAAATCATAGCGGACATCAAACCCTTCGTGCTAGGTGGAAGGACGAAACTTAACTACTAAACCACTCATGCGCTTAGAGGTTTCCTAGGTCGCTGATTTCCTAATAGAAAATCAGTACTGCCTAGTCTAAACTAATTTTCAGACGTAATCAGTTTTCTCTACGACATACATATCAGAAAACTTAAACCGACTTACGATTGAGCCATTTATGTTATCCGAGATTGAAGCTTCGTCTTTTGTTTGTGTCATTTTTAATAAACGTTGTTCCCCAGCCTATAATACAAATGTAAGTCTCGACTAAACAGTCTTAGTCTATCATTCTCGAAGTCATTTACATCTCCAATCCCAGGGTCAATAGAATCGCAGTCAAGGAATAATAAATCCGCCAAAAGCACTCCGAAACTTTATTCGCGATTGATTGGGGAAGAGATTAGTCCCACCTTAGAGTGCGCATTCTTTCAACCTTTATAGGGGTATACTGTACTTCGTTCCCCACATTGTATGCTTTTGTACAAGGAATCCTGTTCTTTTCCATTCTGTTACCAACATTTTCGTGACCAGTTTTTATCCAAAAGAACAATTTTAAAGAATCTGTTTCTCATTGCAACATCTGCTCAAGATTTCAGATCGAGAAATCTGTTGAGGATTCCAGGACACAAAATATTTGCGCAAGCAATAAAACAACAAACTAATTGGATTATCCCTTCGCGGGCGGCAGCATGCAAGGAAATGTCAGAATACTCCGCATTTTTCGAACACAAAAGTATCCAATTCCATATCTGAATAAACAAACAAATCCTATTAGTACCAAAAGTAGGACCAGATCTTATTTGGATCCACTAACTTTTCCGACCTTCCCCAATATTTGGAGATTGATTTCGGAGTGTACTCCGCTTTACACACTCCCCTTTTCCCATAAATTTGCTGGTCCGCCATTTTCGCACACTGATAATAATTTAGCAAACGAGAATCGTTAAATAACATTGGCGTGGAACTATCATCGGGATCAGCAGTCGGATGGATGGTCATGGCCCATGGGAAAGGCAAACGAACAGGAAGGAGGCCGCCCGCCGTTCCTGCCTGTTTGTTATTGTTCGTGCAGCAGACAGACGTGTGCCTTCTTCACTTCAAAAAGCCCATAAAATTCCTTCATCGCATTCCCAGCCTCAAAAAATGATAAAGCGGAAAATGGGCGAGAAACGGTATGTGAACGTACTCCATGAAACTATTTTGCGCCAGAAATTTGCTCAATCATTTATTCGATCAGAAAAAACAAAATACAAGTACAAACGAAATTACAATACCCGAGAACATATCAAGTTAATTGAATTAAAAGTAAAGCTGTTATGAAAACGAACAAAGTACAATAATATTTACCAAGTTTGAGGAGATAGGTAAAATTTTCACTAATATTTTCAAATAAAATGTTTTTCTTGTAAAATTTCGCTTTTTATACCGAACTTTACAATCCAGTAAAGTTCTCCGTCATACCACACGCCACCAAAGACCTTTCGATGTCTCCTCCTGTATATTTTTGCTGACAATACATTTTAGTATTAAAAACTCCCAGTGGCAAAGCCAAAATTTTCCCTAGCAGAAAATCTTACTAACTTAAACCATTTAAATCTTTGGATACAACACAGAATAACAAAATCAAACAACGAACATCATTCTACAAATACATTGAATGGCTAAGAATTATTTTGATGCAAGGCTATTCATATAAAGTGAAATCTTGCTAATACCCCTACTATGGGTCTTCGAAAAAAAAATTTAGCTATAATCCCAATAACAAAATGATCACCTTTCAATAATTCCTTTTCAGTGCAATTCAGGCTTAAACACCATAAACTATTATATCAGGCGAAAATATACCTTTGTTTTATAATGGAAGTCTGGGGAGTTTAGTTTTAAAAAAAGTTACGCCGTGGGACATCCAAAGCGACCCTAGCGACTTAGGTAGAGTGGATAGGTAGAGTGGAAAACAAATCCTACAGTGGTGTTAATCAGAGGCAAATATCAGCAAAACCACCTTTTATAAATTATTTAAAACATTTAAATTTTAGTACAAATGTAAAGAATTTTAACGAATAAAGTTACATGGTGGTCTCATCATATGGTTTCCAAACATGCCTGGATCGTTTGCAGTTCGGATCGATCACCGGTTCAGCTGGCCTTTTCTCGGCTTTCTCACTAGCAGGTGGTGAAATGCTCCCTTCATCCACAGGTGGTGAAGAAATTCCACTGTCGTCCGTCACAGATACGCCTTTGCTCTCACCAGATGCCGATTTCTGTCCCAAGGTCGAAGAAGTGAGGTTAGAGTTGTCGCAATTTTCGACATCCACCACGCAATCTTCTGTATCAGTGTGCTCAACTGCCGAATGAGAACTGAGTTGAGAAAGAGTTGGATTCGGACGGCTTGCAGCTTGAAAAGGGAAAATGCCGGAGGGTTGTTGCGTACCTATGCCCAGGACCGGACAAAATGTAGAATTGAAAGACGCTTCAGACATGAAAGGGGTCATTGATGGCAATTGCGGCATCACGGCTACCGAATCACTCTTATTTATACTCGGAAGGGGAAGATGCTGTTCAAGTTGACGCTTTGATGGACACGGAAGACCATTGAAAGGAGTGTTGGTCGGGAAAACCGAAGGTGCCGGTAGTCGTTCAATGGGAGGTGACTTTTGGCAAGTAGTTAGCTGATGAATGCTCGGACTCGAATTTGGCGGCCTATTCGTATGGCTCATGAACATGCCGAAACGATTTACCAGTCCTTTTTGTAACATCTGTCGGTTTGGCATAGGCATCTGTTGCAGCGTTTCAGACGTGGCAGCCATGCAGGCCGAAAATCCTTGTTCTACGCCCATTTGGTAAGCTTTGCCCGAGTCTGAAAATTAAACACGTTACATTTTATCAGTTTTATTTTCTTGCACCATTTTATACTTTCGAGGGACTATATTGTTATTTTGTCAATATACCTTTATAAAATCGGTTTCCAAAATTTTACGATGGACACTATTTATTTTATTACGTGCAAAATCTGTTATATTCATTTTTCAAAGGGACTCATTTGCAAAATAGCAAATTTGCTTATTTTTAACAGAAACATTCATGAACGTTCACAGCAAAAAGTTAAAATGAAAGACAATTTATTAAAAGTCAACCCCATTGAAGTATATTCCTTCGATAATACTTGATGCAAACAAAACTTACCGGTGTTGGTTATTTGGTGCATTTGCTGCATGAGACGAGCATTGTCCTGCTGTAATTTTGTGAGGTAGACCACCGTTTTCTCAAGAACATCAGCCTTCTCGAGCTTCGATCTGAAAGGTATTTTGTTATATATTTTCTTTTTATGATTTACCGCAAAACGGATTTAATTAAAACTTAATGCTAACCAATAGCAAGTATTTGTGGGATTAAGTTTTAGCATGCAAATTCAGTAAGCAATCAAAAATTATTTGCAAAAACAGAAAAGCAAATTATTCAGTTTTAAGGAAATTTCTGCTTTCATTTAAACATTATGTAATTATTCTTGTGGTGGAATAATTTCCAGAATTTTTAAATAATCAAATACAAATATTAACACTAACGTCTGTTGAATGTCGCTTTGCAGTAAAAGTTCTTTCAACTTATCGAAGCATAAGTTCATCCTTGCGCGGCGCTTCTTTTCCATTAGTGGCTTCTTTATCTGAAAATACTGTTTTATTCCCTTTTAGCTTTTTTAATTTGTATTACTGCAAATTTTACTTTATTTCATTTCATCTTCCCAAAATCTTCATTACACCTTTAGACACATTTTTCCTACGTCGGCCAATTAGGCGCCTATTCAAACCGGATTCATAATAAAATGTAGAGATCTCACATTTGAATGCTGGGATTATAAAGCTCAGGAGTGTGGATACTTTTCTTATTTCCTGCAGAAAACAAATGATCGAGTGGCAGCGTGCGCCCAACTCGTGTTTTACAGGGAAACATGAATTGCCTTTATTGCTAGAGCGCTTGAGGAAACACTCCCACACAATAATTGGCGAGTTGTAAAACATGGGAATAAATACAAAGGCTCGTGTTTAGGAATTTTATGAGTGATTTAGACAGCTCGAGATGGCAAATGCCTCAGAGGCCAAAAATATGGCCTGGGACGGACAAAATCTTGCCACAGAACTTTTCTAACAAAAATTTACTTTACCTTCTCAATTCATAAAATTATTTATCAGTCCTCATTTTTGTGAATAATTTTTAATGGTGCAAGTTTAGTAAAAATGGGTTTGTTTTGTCGATCGCAAATATACTGAACACAAATTCTTATGAAAGCGAACGATATTAGTGGAAAGTCTTATATTTTATAAACAAAATAAAACATTTTCTTATGCCTGGGCTACAATAGCGAAATATCTGATGTGTGATGAAATTTCACCACACATCACCCGTCTACAATAGCGAAAATTTTGATGAAAATACTGATTGTAGCCCTAGCTTTACTGAAATTTTTTGTAAGGCAACTGTGTGGCCCTAGTTTATATTTAAATTTTATAAGTGGCTTACCTTTCTTTCCATTGAATACAGCGGTGGCGGTGATGACGATGGATGCGAGAAAAGAGCCGTGGACGATGTGAAGTACGAATTGGAATTTTCAAATTTTGTCATTTCTCCTGAAATTCAGTCGAATAATGCATAATAAAAATACACGAAAATGCACTGTGGTTCGATAAATTATAAGTTACTTTTCAAAAATTCTTATAATAACGAACGATTTTAAGGACATTCAATCCAAAAATATTTAGCTTTATAGCATAATTTGAAGATAACTTTGCGAAAGTATTTAAACAAATAGAAGAAGTTAGCATTTTTACTAGGAATATGGACAAAACATAAGGATACGAATATTAGATGAAGGAAAGAAAAAATAAATATTGAAGGTGTCACTTAGCATTTGCATAAGAGTTGTCCTGAGAAAAATTGGGTAAGATAATTATGGAAGCATATATCTCGAGCATAATTTGAGGATTTTAAGAACTTGTCTTTACTATCTTCTTATTTACTAACAGGAAGAAATTAAAAACTAATAAAGAAATTATTAGAACAATGCACTTTTAAAAATAAAAATTTCATGAAACCTGAATGTTGAAACTACAAATCGTATAAATATTTGCAATAAAATAGATTATCGAACTTTTAATCGCTGCCATGAATTCGGCCTGAATTGTGGGACGAAAGAGGTGCGGGGCGGGGCCTAGGTGAGCAGTGCGCCCACTACCCACCGTTATGCACCAATGGCTTCCAGTAAGAATAAAGGACCTTCCCTCATTGGCCGAATATTTCCTCACTTACTCTCGTCAGTTCCCGGATTTTAAAGGTGAAACAACTTGACTGGGATGCGGGGTAATTTCCCCTATAACAATATTAGCAGTAATAGAAACTTTTCCTCATAAATTAAGACCAAGTAGGATGATAAATAATTTCAAATAAATGCCAATAAAAATTATGAGATTATTTCGTGGGTTAGGTTTTTGTGAAAAAACTATTTAATATATTATGAATTTTTGACCGTTTAGTTAGTTAGCAGGGATGTTGGTGAAAATCAAGAATAAGCATACTGATTAGTGCTTTTGATTGAGCGAGATTTGAGGTGAAATGGTATATTCAAATTAAAAATCAGTAGTTATGGAACTGGAATTAGATCATGAATTTCTAAGGCGATTATTTGCATTGGCATAGAAACGTAAACAAACATTTTAGTAAAGTAGGAAGTTTATTTGACCGCGTAAATGTTGGTAACAAAATACAGAACATACGGCATACCTGTTCTAATGACGGAAGGAGTGGCTGGCTGCGTACGTTTCCACTGAATTGGCTGTCTCTGAGCAAAATTCATCGTCGGTAGAAGTCACGGATTAGAATGTTGAATATGCCGTTACCATCAAATTCCTGAAAATAGCTTTTAGTTTAATTTTATATCACGTATTAAAAATCGAAGAACACGATGGGAATTAAAATAATGAAATATGAATATGCAGGTAAAGAGGGCTCTAGTAAGAAACCACATTTGTTTCTTGTCAACAACCAGTACTCAATTTTTAACAAGAGCAGCTTTGAACCTAACCGTGTTTTAGACTTACTGAAAAACCAAATACCTCTTTTCGCATCAACTCAAAAATTATCTTCGCTTATGTATTTTTCTAAATACAGTCGGCGCTCGATATAACGTCACTCGATATAACGTCACCCTCGATATTACGTCAGTTTTGCCCGGTCCCGGCCAAAATATAAGGATTTACGTACAAAATGACCCTCGATATAACGTCACCGACCCTCGATATAACGTCACTTTCGGGAGGGTCGGGAGGAAAAAAAGCATAGGGGGTACCACATGGAATTTTTTTCCGGCGCCGCCATTGGCGGCGCCGGAGAAAATTTTGAACATTTTTCCCAAATTTTCAAAATTTTCTTTCAGTTTTTCTTCAAATTTTTAAAAATTTCGTCACTAATTTTTGCCCATTTCTTTCAATTTCGCTCATTTTTTACCTTTTCAACCAAATTTTCTCTCGTTGTTTATATTTTCTCCTAATTTCATAGGTGTTCCCAAATTCCCTTTGGGGGACCAAAGCAAATTTTTGAATAAAATTTTATTTATTACAAAAATTGGCCCATATGCTCAGCTTATCGCATAGAACACGAAAATCGAGCTTATTTTGGTCGGAAATACGAAAAATAGCACTTTTCAAAAATCCGAATTCAAATTCGCGCTCCTTTGCAAGGCCCTTGGCAGCCCGATTTTAATCGCTAGCTGTGATAATCTAGCTAAAAACTAGGTAAATTTAAGGTAAAATAGTGTATTGTTAATGCATAAATGTACAAGAGGGCCAAAAACAGCATAAAAACACAAAAAATGGCATTTTTGGGCCATTTTTTCCTTTGGAAAAATTGACCCTCGATATAACGTCACCCTCGATATAACGTCACTTTGGGCCGGTCCCC
This sequence comes from Ditylenchus destructor, assembly GCA_022814885.1. Classification (NCBI taxonomy): domain Eukaryota; kingdom Metazoa; phylum Nematoda; class Chromadorea; order Rhabditida; family Anguinidae; genus Ditylenchus; species Ditylenchus destructor. Next base: position 991,916 of record JAKKPZ010000006.1, read on the forward strand.
AGCGTGACGTTATATCGAGCGCCGACTGTATGTAGTTTTCCTGTAAAATGTTGTTTTCACAGAAAGCCGAAAGAACTCTGATAAAATCACGGAATAGGATCTAAAGGATATGAACACTTGCATCGGTTCGGGACTTGTGTCTGGGCTTGCCAATAGTTGGATAATGATCAATGGTAGCCCACGAATGTTAGGTGGTTCCGCCTATTTCCCAACGGATTGGCAGATGAGATAAGTGGGAGACGGTGGCGTTTGACTTTAATTCCCATCTGTGTGGCAAGCGTGACAGAAACCACATCCGCTTCTCGTGCCAACGCAATTTCTTTGTTCACGGGATTTGTTCAGACTCTCTCTCACATATTGCTAATGCGGGAAAGGTAAATTAAAGGAATTGGCAACTTTTTTTCGGATACAGGACGAAGATTACCGCACATTACATGACAACAGAGAGTAACTGCAATACGTAAGTATTTTGACCAAAGACCATACAAGAAGTTTGAGTAAAATTTTAACACTTGGAACCAAGGAACTTGTGTAGAATCATTTTTGAGAAGTACCACTCAATTATATTAGCTTTAATTCCGCCTTCAAGCCAATGTTTCATTCCAAAAACCAAATAATAATGAAAAATATTGTTACGTATTTTACCAAAAAATGGAATATGAAAGGATTAAATCACAAAACATAAAACATATATCAAGGACATTAAGTTCAATAAATGTCAAGGAAACATAAACAAAAGAGAATTTGGAAAAAATGACCACTGTTCATAGAAATTTTCCCATCCTGGAGGGAATGAACAATTAGCAGAAGGGTTAATACAGGTAGCACATAGTGATAATTGTGCAGTGTGAACAAATGTTGCGGCAAAAAGTGACAAAATCCTTGTCAGAAAGGCCAACGGGTGTCCCGAGAGAGTTTAAATATGTTCTCATGAGGGACCGGGGAATATCCTCTGGCGGTAGGTGGGGACATTTGGATACGTATGTGTTAATTCCAGGATGGGAACCACCTGTTATATACAAATGTTCGGCCACGACGGACAATCTGTGAATGTGGGACTTAATACCTTTTGCGGCACCGCCAGATTCCCAACCATTATCATCTGAACGAAATACAATAGTGAGAGCCGAATGCGCGAGGGAATAACTAAGATTTCGAATTTTCATATTTCAATAAGAAGCTATGCAAAAGATCATTCATCAGGACCCAGTCAATTGTATAAATGACTTGAAAGTATATTCACCAAAGTCGGCTGATTTTAAAGGTGGAAAGTCGCTACCGTAATTTTGCCCTTTCTGGCGGTGTGAATATCAATTATTGCGCTAAAATTCATAAATTGGATGCGCCCCACACAAACCTTGCCCTTTAGAATATAAAGAGGCAACGTCATAAAGAGGCATACAATATTAGAGTAGTAATGCGATTTGTGTCATTTAGAGACATAAAGATAAAGTATAAAATAGACATATCAAAATTGTGGATCAAACTTTGCCAACATATTGCAATACATAACTAAAATTTCGATTACATTTAAAAAATTAGATCGTATTGAATTTTTACAATTTTTGAATTAATTGAAGTCTGAGTCGGATATTATCGCGAATGGACACTTGCCCTTAGTTTGCACACCAGGCCATAACTTTCTCGGGATTCAAGCTTAAGCTTGTAGGTTAGGCTTAAATGATCCTTAGACACTAACCATGTACAAATTTAGACTTAAGCTTAGGCTTAAGTTTAAGCTTAAACTTAGGTTTTAGGCTTTGGCTACTTAGGTTTAGGTTTAAGCGTGAATTTTACCCCTTATGCTTTTTTATCTGCGAAAAAGACCGACAAGTGTCCACTTTTGATGTCGTGGCGGAGATTTTGCGGCAAGTGGGTAGTGGTCGGATATTATAGTTAATCATCTCTTGCAATTGCAACATTGACAAAGAGAAGAAACGAAACCGAAGACACAAAATTGGGATTAATTAAGTTCAAAAATTTAGACATGTTTTCTTATAAGGCAAATAATTTTGATTTGACAACTTTTTATTGTGCATTTCCCTTCTTTTTAAATTTTCGAAAACATTGATTAATAATGCGTATTTTTCAATGTTATCTTACAACTATTTTACATTATTTTAAAATTTTAGGCAATTTCACCTAGAAAGAAGTAAAAGTATAAATTATAATGTTTTAGCGGTTTCGCTCAAGACTTAAAACGCGTGCATCTGTAAATTTACCGTCACCTAGGTGCCTGTTATTGACCAAGAGACTGCTCTGTTTTTTATATATCAAAATAATTATACAGAAAAATGTGAAAATTAAATAATCTAATAATTGCAAATTCTTTAGAAAATAATAATGAAGGGAGCTTTTATCCCTCTCTTTCTCTGAATCTGTTCTCGCTTGTTAGATTGCATTTTGTCGGTAAAAAGCGACATTGGAGGAAATGATGTGAAATGTTTGGGAACGGGCGGATGGCCCCACTTCTTATGCGTATATCAACTATCCGAGCGAGGGAATAACGATACTATGAAGAGGCACGGGCGACTTTCCCACACCCAAAAAATAACTGTTAAAAGGCTAACCCCCTTCCCATTTGTGAAGCAAAAACAGCTCTGAACACAGCCGAGGAATTCATCTGAGAATGAGGGCTGGCAGCCGTAACTGCGGCTGCACATGTCCGATCATCCAAGAACGAGGGATAAATTTCCATTTCCAAGTGAAATGCGTACAGTAAAAACATAAAAGGAAAATACTGCACGGTATTATGCAATTATTCAAAGGCTATGGCAACATTTGGTAGCATTGGCTAGGAAAGTATAAAATACTTAATGGTATTCCTCGGATATTTTCAATTGTACTTGCAAGTAATAAACTAGATCATTGCTACGAAATAGGCGCATTGGAAATCAGCCAAAGTCAAATAAAGTTACTAGAGTAAAAGTTAGTACTTTCGCTATAATTTTTCCGTCAAATAAAATTTGACATAAACTTTTAATCGGAATATTTTCCTGAGCAGCGATTATCCTACTGAAAAATAATTCAATTTTTAAGCTGATAAGGATCATAATAATATAAGATAAAAATGTCAGAATAAAATTTTGATCTTATTAAATATCTTTCAATATTTAAATATGAGTCCCTTAGATCAGTATTCCATCAATAATGAATCAAATTATTTCATTCAAAAATTGTAGCGCCCATTTTGACACCCACAAAATGGCTGATTTGGGAATTAGTTCTGACCGAAACGTTTGCCAAAATACAGTTATTCGCTTCGTTGGGCTTAGACGGATTCTTTGAATTACCTCCCACATTCGGAAGTCTCTTTCAGCTATGGCCATATGTGCACAAGAGTCATAATCAGTGCGATTTGACTCGATTGGTGACAGACGGCGGCCACTCTTGTTATATTGATGTTATGATCGGGCGGAAGGGCGTGGGAATCTTTTCCGCCCCATAGCTCGACTCCACAATCACAGCTTCTTGCTGTGAGTGATGGCCAACCAAAGAATGTTATTATTAATCACCGCCAAGCTCTTTGAGAATGCCATGGGAAAGAAAATATGAGGGGTGGTTGGTTAGTACGAACTGAGTTACATACGAACTAAGTATGTAATCACACCGTTGTTGATGTCAAAGATTGTCGATGAATTGTAAAACGATCAAATCTCATAAAGCCATATTAGTGCAAAAATTGTAGTTCAATTAGTCAGCACTTATGGAAAAATAAATGGACGAGCTATGAATCTATAAACATGCAACAAAGACGAACAATACGGTCTCACATTTATTTGAGTAACCTGAGAATTCTTTCAGTTTTAATTTTTTAATTATAAACAGTGATTGTGTGAAAATGGTCGAAATAGATCTGACACTCTAGTGAGACTAAAATAGTGTCAGATTCAGGATCTCAAAATTCCCCTTAAGAATGAAAAAGCTTTTTTATCTATGTTAGCATCTACTGATGATGACACTCGACTAACATAGTATCAGTATACTTCTAGCCGTCTAGGTTGAGAGTCGAAACGGTTAGATAATCAACATTCTTAAGTCATTATTTCGTAACTCCCAAAATAACAAAAATGTTTACTAAGTAACATTAATATGTAAATAAACTAAACTAACTATAGATCCCCAAGAGCTTATCAAGTAAGCATTTGTTTTTTAAAGTTTACCTTGTAAGGTATTCTACTCTTTTTAACCTATTCTACCTATTTTCACACAGTCACTCTAATTTTGCACTAATTAATGCACCTCATCTTCCTCCGGAGATATCGATATCTCATTAAAACAGCCTAAAACTATTTTCATTTGCCAGTTTTATACGTTTTCTATGCCCAAATTTCTGGACTAAATGGTATTCCCGATATTGCACAAGAAGTTGGCCCAATGATTATTAACCCAAAAAGGACCAACAACTGGGCTATCTTGAATTTGCGAAATGTTTCGTTGAACAGTACTCAACCTACGGATTTATTCTCAATTTGTAAGGAACTTCTCAATATAATTCTAGGATTACAATATAATCAAAATGGCTGAGCGCAAGTTGTTGAAATGAACGGCGTAAACACTGCTCATTTAATGACTCGAGACGAACTCAAACTTTTTAGATCATAAAACGCAAGCAAGATCGGAGATACCCTTTGGTTCATAAATCAAACAGAAAAACTTTCCATGTAAAAAATCGGCGAAATGTTGCGATTTTCTTCAATCTCTTTGGTAATTTCTTTCATAGAAGTCGAGCTATTGAGTCGTTATTAATAGGGCAAGATAAAAGCATGTCTTTGATGAGCTCAACGATCAAAGCCGGAATTCGATAAACAAATGCTTTTATTAAGGTATCTTCTGAATGAAGGTTCTGTTATCTGTTCTATGAATTTTTGAAACTGTTTTGGTGTGAACTTTCAAGCATGAAAACAGTAAAAAACGTGATTTAATTGAACCAAAAATATGTCTCTTGCCAATTTTGCTAGCCGGTAGAATTAATATGTGGGATACTTTAAATTGAACTGCTACAATAAGAACCTACCCATATTGTAACACCATTGGGTTTCATTGACTTAACATTTGAACCTCCCATTTCGACCCATTTACCCTTCAAATTAATTTTTAGTCGCGAATTTCCACAAATAAGGGTGGTGTGAAAAGAATAATTCTCAAACAGTTTCCATCAAAATACAATGATTCATTTGAAATATGTATAAAGCTGGTTCCGTTATTTTCTATATTTTCCGTCACTTTTTGCGCTCTTTCACATTTTTACTTTTGGCGAATTTTCCCAAAAACACACTTGAAAAATTCCGCTGCTAAGAAACAAGGAATACACTGTTTTTCCGTTCCGCGAGAAGGTATCATGCATATAAGTATATGTCATTTTAAATTGCAAACAAGTAACATAAGCAGCGTAAAAAAATTGGCATATCAAGTCCAAAAGGCCCTGTAGCGCTGCTTTCGTTTTAAGAAGAACATGGCCCAACTTGTTCCCCAAAATTGGTGATTCATTTCACTCTGTCGGCTCCTATAAAATAAACCACAAATAAGTTTTGTGAAAGAAAATCTGATAAAATTGAATGTATAACAAGCTAGGAAAATTTCTTCAAAGCCGTCTACTCATTTCGGGTAGCCTTTGTCTAGTGCTTTCGTAACTCGTTGCGTTTGCATGCAATGGCATAACAAACACCATTTTCTTTTATCGACCCATTTACCTTCCAACCAAATTTATTTAATGGTTTATCCGAATAAATTAATCAGTTTATATAATTGAGTTTGGTTTTATTAACCTATCACCTTAATTCTTCACTTCTTATCCCAAGCTAAGTGTGAATATGTGACCAGGTTTACACGGGGAAATGGCATACCCGCGCTCCTACCATTTTCGTCTTTTTTTCGTATGACCATCTTATTGTGCCGCCGGTGGATCGCTTTATTTCAACGTGGGAGTACATTTTCGCACACTAGTTTTTCTTCTGACTCGTTTTGTGGCATAATCTGAAGAGATAGTTTTTCGAAAAAAGCGCGCTAGCAAACTGTGCCGCCGGTGGATCGCTTTATTAGGTAAAATAAGCTTGAGACATCAATGTCAAAAAAAATTAAGCTTTACCATTTTTCTCGGAAACTAAGATTTTTTGAGGGCGCGGGTATGACGGAACACCGGTATATGGTGCCATCATATCTGACAAACAAGCTTTCATTGACAGGGACTTTCTTCAAGTGGTTTTCGTAAAAATGATGATGTAAAGAAGCTTTATTCTGAAATGAATTATTTTGTTTTCAGTTACACGTTTTCTAGTAACTTCTGCGTCATTTGATTTTATTTCGTTATTCCCTCCATTTTGACTTATGCTTCGCATTGTAACGATAGTAGATTTATAAACAGGTCAAAGTCATTTATCGATTAAAATAATGCCACTACGTTTTATGTAATCCAGAAGCGACATCCTCAAAATATTAGCTTTGGAATGTTTTTATTCCCGGATTTCTTGTATGGTGATCTCTAGTATTACATAGGTACTAAACATAGCTTAGGGCTACTTTATTATTTTCATTACTAATTAACATAGCCGTTAATATTTAATTTTCAGTTACCATCAATTCAGAGCTACTCACCATGGCTACTGTGAAGAGGTTGTCATTTCTTAATTTTTTAATTTATCATTTTATTGTGACACAATCATAGTAAAGTTGAATCTATATACCTTCGAAATTTTCACTGTTTTGCAAACTTTAGCGCTAAGGTTGTAGTTAATTTCATAATCAGTTTTAGCGGCGCTCGCTGGGAAATGGCCTTAGAACTAGTGAAGACCGGCGCGTTTCGCGAGTTTTTTCGATGGGGCTGGAAGAGAATTGGCAATAGAATCCGGCATAAATGCTTTGTCTGCAATAAATCTTTCGCATATTATTGCCCTAATACTACTCACGCCAGCGACGGACTGCATCGAAGTCGATTCAAGGTAATTTTAAGGTGAACTCAAACAATATCCTAAGATAAGACAGAAGCTAGCTGGATTATTCAGAAACTACGTAACCAACTTTGGAATTATAATGGATTCATTATCTCAATGTGACGTCCTTTTTTCCATAAAAGGAACCTGGCTGAGAGAACTGCCAGTTTTTGCACATTTTGATTAAACGAACATTTGCCGTATTTTCAGGTCTGCAAGAACTGCTGCACCTGCCCAGATGGACACACGAACCGTCCTCCCGCCGAACGCAAAGCGCCACAGCCTACCGGTTCTCCACCTGCCAAGCCGAGCGACAACAACAACGACGCACCGTCGACTTCGGGCACCAGCGGAAAGTGCAACGTCGACTGGACTAAACTGAAACTCGTGAAGTGTCGCCCGGAAGCCAGCGATTTGGAGCCAAAAACTGGAAAAGACGAGGAGAAAAGCAGCGTCGTTACGGCTTTGGAAGAGAAGGGCAAGGTCGATTCATGTGTGGGGCAAGAGAAGGGGTGAATAACTATGAAAAATAAAATAAATTTTGATTCAACAGAAAAAATGTCTCGACCTAATTTTAGTTTAAGAAATGTAAATTATCACCAATTTTTAATTATGGGTTATTATTGTAATATTAATAAGTTTTAGGGCCAAGCATAGTGAAATCGAAACCCTGATGAGCTTCTTTGCCAAATGGGTGCATCTTTTCGATGAGTGAATTAAACATAGGACATTGGGTCCGAAAGTTACATCATGTTATTTTTGATTTGTATGAATTTGCTTTCTCAATTTTTGTGTTTAAATAAAATCATGTGTCTATTGTTATGAGTAGAGGTCGGCCAAACCGTTTTACCGATACCGATACCGATATATCGGTCGAACCGATATTTTCAGAAAATTGAAGAACCGATACCGATACCGATATATCGGTATCAGTCTCAGCGCATCAAAATATCCCTAAAAGCATGTTTTCCGAAAAATCCGAAAAAATTTGATTTTTTGACCATAGGGGGAATTCGTAGAACGCCATATTCGTAGAACGGTAAATTCGAACTTGAGATGAAAAACTGCAAAAAAATTCACTTTTTGACGCGTTACGTTAAAACAAACTGCAGATTCGGAATCAGCGCATCGAATTACCCCTAAAAACACTCATTGCAGAAGAATCACAAATCTGCAATTGGTGAAATGGTGAAAAATGAAAATTTTGGTCAAAATTTCACAAAATATTGACCAAAATATTAACCAAAATAGCGCCGCAGGCGAAATTTTTGTAAAAAATATGGCTAGTTTGGTAAAAATTTCAATGAAAATTCTGACTATTTTCCGATATTCTCGTAAAATTTTCGAACCGATACCGATATAAAAATATCGGTATCGGTGGCCTGTTTTACCGATACCGAGACCGATACCGATATATCGGTCGAACCGATATTTTCGAAAAATTGAAAAACCGATACCGAGACCGATACCGATATAACCGATATTATCGGTGATATATCGATATCGGCCGACCTCTAGTTATGAGTATAAACTAAATCTTCACCTGAATTTTTTTATAAAATATAACATGTAAGTGCTCTGTCTAACACTGTTAAATATGGAAGGCAAATATTATAGATGTACGTTCATATGTCTACACATCGAAAACCATAGAAAAATATATTATGGATGTTTGTGCTGTAACTAGAGTATTTAGCTTTGTTATGCAAGATTGTCTTGGGCACTTGTTGTAAGTGTGTTAAACTTTAAGAGTTTATTTGAATAAAGGCTGATTTTTATTGCCATTCAAAGAGATATTGAAAAGATTGCCCTTATGCCAATAAGCTAAATCGGAATGCAAAAATATAACGAGGGAGGGAATTCGTAAAATGTAATCGTTATGAGACAAATTCCTGCTTTGGAATTTGATTTCGAGAGTCTCGACTTTTCTAGAAAGGAAATACTCGAAGCCTTACGGTATTACAAAATTTCTCCCGGAATTTACTTTGCCATTACTAATATTGGCGAGATTGTTTTAGTGAGGCATAGACACGAGTCAAATGCGATGGTCAAGATTTTAATGGCAACAAATGATGACAATGGTCACGCCAGCTGAGCCAACTCAAGATACGGTTCGCTCTTAAATTAAAAATGACTTTGACTTTATAACTTGACGCACTTTATTCGAAAGACAGGTTATTTGATGAAATTGAAAGTTCTGAAGTATCATGAATAGCCGGGATTCACAATGCAACTTTTTGGTATTGGTTGGGTCATTTTTGTCTGTATTTTACTTACCTCCAATTCCAAACAAATACTGCGATGCATTGCGAAGAATTGTCCTGTCGTGATTTTGCAAAGCAGATGATTTATGGAGATTAAATTTTACAAAAATGAAATCTAGCACAAAATTTTTCTTCTCTATATTTCTCGATAATGTATATTCTGTTGGAAAAGAAACCATCGTGATAGTACGGTACATTCACTTTAGGTTTCTAGATGCCCATTCTAGAAATAGTTTGGAGTTTGCTCCGAAGGAAATTCGTTTCGATAAGCTGTTTTGTTTAGTGATATATAGATAAAATCTTGTTTCGCATAGAACTGAAAATATAGTTTACACTCTTTCCTCATTTTTATTTATAATGGTTCAAAACTGTACCTGAAAATTTATAATTCTAAATTTTGCTGAAAACTTACTTCGTTTCAATATTATTGTAAAGCTCACATTTTTTCTACTAAGGTAATTCCACATACTAAGCAGCTAGTACCGGGGTTTGACTTATACAACGTAAAAAGATGATGATATGAAACATATTGATTCATAGCGATCCCGAAATTTTTGGAGCCTAAGTCCCTGCAACGAACTTACGAAGGATGGAAATTGTTTCATCTCGCTCTTTGCAAACTATTTGAACTGGATTTTTCTCCATATGTAATGTCGCCCTTCAAAGTGGAATTATCATCCTTGAAATATAAAAATCGTGAGGGAAATACTGCGTTGTTTTTGGTTAGCGATTTTATTCATGTGAATTCAAGTTGTTTAGGAATTTCTTTCGCCAGAGGCTGAAGTATTCTACCAAATTTAATCAAAAAGTTAACTTCAAATACTTTTATCCGAAAGGAGGCCATTTATTAGGCGGGAATTATTTCGTAAGAAATTAAAAGGACTTCGAAAGAATTTCAAATTTGCGCACAAAAATAATGGCGCGCTAGAGGGAAAAATACAAACAAACGAGCGATTTGAAAGAACCAGCGTTATGCAAGTGGCGGCAAAATGGTCCCTCCATGTCTCGTTCCTCATTGAGACCATTCACCTCAGTGCACTTTAAATTCTTCTGTGTTTTTACGACCCGATTTTCTAATCTCTTATCATCCGTCTGTCGTATATTGTAACAACATCATTTATTTTGCAGATATTGACATCGTATTGGACTTCACTTACTTATCTTCGCTCTGAAAAATGCAATTGGCCAAACAGACCAGTAGCTATGTGCTCAAGAGAGGTATGCTTTTCATTTTGGGATTCCTCGGTAATATAACAGCTTGCTTTAAATTTTTCGTACTGAGAAATAAAGCAGGTCTCATCACGTAGTGTTGTTATACTGTAACGCCTTTGAGACGTTTATAACATACGGCAAGTCCGTTCAAATTGTACTTTCAAATCAACGATATTTTCTTGCAACATTAAACCGGGTTTTTAAAGTCGTATTTAAAAATAATTTTGTATTACAGTCGTCCCTCTCTAATCCGGCGCAATCCGTTTTGGCCAAAATGTGCCGGATTAGGGAGGGCCGGATTAGAGAGGGAATTTCTATGCAAAAAAATTCGCTCCGGCCAAATGGTGCCGGATTAGAGAGGGTGATCCCAAGAATGGGCAAAATTACACAAATTTTTTTGCTGATTTTTGGTATACGGGTAGATCGCGTGATTCTAAGAGACGAAAAATGCTGGAAAATTGAATTTTTGGTGTGAAATTCAAGAATTTTCTCCGGCCGCCGCCATTGGCGGCGGCCGGAAAAAAAATTTTTGAAAATCAATAGGGGGTACCCTTTTGACACTTTTGGGGCCTGACCCCAAAATGTGCCGGATTAGAGAATTTATGCCGGATTAGAGAGGGAATTGCCATACAAAAAAAATCCGTTTCGGCCGAAATGCGCCGGATTAGGGAAGGTGCCGGATTAGAGAGGGACGACTGTATTATCTTAGACGGACGACGAGAGGACGTGTTCTTGGACAAAATCACTTCGCGCATTAAGAAGCTATGTTACAATCTGAATATGGACTATGTGGATCCCGTAAGTCTAATTTTTTAGTTTATGTCATGAAATGCTTTTTTTAGTTGGAAGTGACAATGAAAGTTGTCGGAGGGGTCTACAAAGGTGTCACAACGGTCGAACTGGACAACCTTGCTGCGGAAGTGGCCGCTTCGATGACCACAAAACATCCCGACTATGCTCTGCTGGCTGCACGCATCGCTGTCTCCAATCTTCACAAACAGACTAAGAGAGTATGCATGTTATTTTTTATTGCTTGAGCTTATATCATTAATCCTTTTAAGGCTTTCTCTGATGTTATTACCGACCTGTAAGTTTCTTCTTGTAATAATAAAGGACACTTTGTAGTTTAATTAATTAGATTATAACTTTCAATAACGTCAGAGTGAATTAAACACTTATGTTTAAATACTTGCTTTGCAGTATTAACTAAAGCAAACACTGTACAAAATTCAGTCATAAATCTGATAACCATATATAAATTATTATTTTAGATATGAATTCGTTCATCCGATGAACGGACGACGGATGCCAATGGTTAGCGAGGAAACGTATAACATTGTGATGAAAAACGCTGATGTACGTTTTATTTATATAATGACCTCAGGCGTAGTTGTAGTATGAAATCTTCACAATTGCATTTCTTTTACGCCCGCCATAGGCATTGCGATATGCGTATTTTGACACAAAAGTGCGTATATTTAACCCTTATTATCTTGCCTCTCTTGATTTAACTAATCGATTTTTGTGTAAACATCGCGCATTTTACAAGGAGATTGTAAAATTATGAAAACAAACGTACATGTGTCTCTGCAAGGCACAAATCATCAGATTTGATAATCATTTTGTAAATATTTACCGGCATTTTGCATTTTGGATAATTCGTAGAAAATTGTGACTGAAGTTCACTGATTTTAGAGACTCAACTCTTCAATTATCTACGATCGAGACTTTAACTACACGTATTTTGGATTCAAAACGCTTGAACGTTCGTACTTGCTCAAAATCAATGGCAAAGTTGCTGAAAGACCGCAACACATGCTTATGCGTGTTGCTATTGGTGAGTAATTTTACACTGGATAGTTATGCTTTCACAGGACTGAACTGAACACGAAGATGAGAGAACCTGCATTGTATTACTGATATATAATTAGTCCTTTAGTTTTTGAGGACACTTTAATTGGCAAATTTTTAATTTCCTAAATAAACAATTGTAGGAATTCACAAGGACGATATTAACAGTGCAATCGAGGTGAGTTTCATTATTTCTACTCTTTTAATTCGTGACCGTTTTAGACTTACAATTTGATGTCAGAGCGTTGGTTCACGCACGCTTCTCCCACCTTGTGCGATTTTACTCACTTTTTGGCTTATTGTCTTATGGCTTATAACTTATAGGTTTAACGCTGGAACTTGTCGTCCGCAACTCTCTTCCTGTTTTCTCCTCACTATGGCTGAGGATTCCATCGAAGGAATTTGCAAGACTCTCGATCGATGTGCCTTAATATCGAAATCCGCCGGTGGAATCGGGTTAAATGTGCATTGCATTCGAGCTTTTGGGTCATATATTGCGGGTGTAAGTTTCTTTATTGCAAATTTTAAATAAGTATTTTGACAAATTAGTTGAAATTTGTGTGACCGTGTTTAGAGTGAAGTTTTTAAAAATAAAAAAGGATATAAATCTGTAATCATGTGGGTATATTTTGAACAGAAAACGAACACAAAAGCTGGAAGGACTTCGCTGTTTCATCCTAAGACCTACATATAATAGTGTGATGTGGTACACCAAGAAACAAATAATATAAACATTAATGATCAAATATAAGTGGTGGAGAATTATTATATCTGAATTATACATTTTATGTGTGCTACAAATAAAACATTGAAAAGACGAAACAAAGTTACGTCAAAATAGATACCTTTTCACTCATATTTGCTAATTATATTTTAGACCAATGGCACATCAAATGGGTTGGTTCCAATGCTCCGAGTTTTCAACAGCATGGCCCGATACGTTGACCAAGGTGGAAACAAGGTGGATTTATCATTGATTTTATATTTTCTACCTTTTTATATTTTTCTGCAATTATAGCGACCGGGTGCATTTGCCATTTATTTGGAACCTTGGCACGCCGATATTATGGAATTTTTGGAGCTAAAATTGAACACCGGTGCCGAAGAGGAACGTGCCCGAGATTTGTTTTACGCCTTATGGATTCCTGATTTATTCATGAAGCGTGTCAACAACGATGAAAAATGGTCACTGATGTGCCCTAACGAATGCCCTGGTTTAGACGACGTATGGGGTGATGAATTCGAAACGCTTTATAAAAAGTAAAGAATTTACGTATTTCCATCCGTTTACTGTCATTCTTTCAGGTATGAAAAGGAGCAACGCTATCGTCGTCAGGTCAATGCTCGTGAGGTGTGGAGAAGCATTATCACGTCGCAAATTGAAACTGGTACTCCGTATATGCTCTACAAGGATGCTTGTAACAGAAAGTCCAACCAACAGAATTTGGGTACAATCAAGGTAAACCTGACAAAATTTTTCTTCTTAAGGAATACTGATTTACCTTACTGTTAAATATGCTGATTGATAATTATTCGAACAAAAATTTGTGTAAATCTAGATATATTTTTATACACATGTGTTCAAAATAATTTCATAGAAGGAAAATTCACACCGTTAATTTGATAATTTAGTGCTCGAATCTCTGCACCGAAATTGTGGAGTACTCCTCTCCAACCGAAGTTGCAGTTTGTAATCTAGCTTCAATCGCCTTGAATAGATTCGTTAAAGCGGATCGTACATATGATTGGGACAAACTATTATCTGTCACGAAGACAGTTACGAGAAATTTGAATAAAATCATTGATGTGAACTACTATCCAATTCCCGAAGCTGAACTGTCCAACAAACGGCATCGTCCTATTGGTATTGGCGTACAGGTATCTTTTGGATTTAAAATCGTTTATATTACACATTTCAGTTTTAGGGTTTGGCCGATGCTTTTCAGCTAATGCGCTTTCCATTTGACAGCGAGGAAGCACGCCTCCTCAATAAGCAAATTTTCGAAACTATTTATTATGGAGCACTAGAAGCATCATGTGAATTGGCTGCCGAACTCGGTCCATATGAGACTTATAAAGGCTCCCCAGTTAGCAAAGGCATTCTTCAGTATGATATGTGGCAGGGCAAAGGTAAGGATACTTTCAATCATTTCATCAGTTGTAGTTATTGCAAAGAAATTCATTTGTTTATAAAATAAATTTTCATTTTATAAGCAATTTTTCGATATTTTACTTAATTAAAATGAACGTTTTCCAAAATAAATAAAACCTCTAAGTTTAAACATTTCTGTCTTCCACTTTATGACATTTCCAAAGTATCCATCGCCTTACATAAGCCTGTTTTCCTACTTATTTATGAGAATTATTAAACTTTTATATTGATCCGCTGTCCTTAAAGTATGAAATAGGGTTTATAAGTTTGTCAATTACAGATGGAAAGCCAGTTGTACCGACAGACAAGTGGGATTGGGCTGCTTTGAAACTGAAGATCGCCAAACACGGTGTGCGTAATAGTCTTCTTCTTGCTCCGATGCCTACAGCTTCGACTGCTCAAATTCTTGGAAATAATGAATCTATTGAACCGTAAGTTTTCACTATATAAATGTAAAATGCGTTAATATGTGTTATTGCCAATTAAAACAATCAGTTTTTAGGTACACATCGAATGTTTACAGTCGCAGAGTTTTGTCTGGAGATTTCCAGGTTTGTGTTACTGTATAGCAGAAAATAAAGAATGATTAAGACCCTAAGAACAATTTATCTCAATTGATTGCTTTTAGATTGTGAACCCTCATCTCCTCAAGGACCTAATCGAAATCAACCTTTGGAATGACGATATCAAGAACCAACTTATTGCTGATAATGGATCCATTCAAAATGTGCAATCCATTCCGCGACATATCCGAGAGCTGTACAAAACTGTCTGGGAAATTCCGCAGAAGCATATCCTCGAAATGGCCGCGGATCGTGGTGCGTTCATTGATCAATCCCAATCGCTCAATTTGCACATCGCTGCCCCAAATTATGCAAAATGCAGTTCAATGCATTTTCACGCATGGAAATTGGTAGGTTACTGTCAGAAATAATGTAATTTATGTTTTCGAAAATTGTTCTAAGGATTTTTTTGTCAAGTTGTTTATGAATGCAATATTCTTATCGGGTTTTCCCGAGGACGGATTTAGGTTTCTCTGTTTACAAATTATTTAATTAAAAATCATTGTCCAGGAGCAATAAAAACATTACCTTTAATGTGTATAAGTGCAGCCTTAAAAGCCGGTGGCTGTTTTCTTCGCAAATATATGCATAATATTATGTAGGGGTCGGCATACTCTCTCACCGAGTCCGAACAACATATTTCTACTTTTCGCCGACTTTTTGAAAACTTTTTGAGAAACAAAAAATAGTGAACTTAGATATTGAGACAACCTTAAAAACAAAAAAAAGAACTGGACTTTTTTCATTTGAAAAAGCAAGAGAAAAAAAAAATTATCGAAAGTCGGACTCGAATCAATCGATAATGGTTAGAGAAAAAAGACATTTTCAAAGCCGACCGAGTCCGCGCAGTTTCGGCAATATTATTTTATCAGTTTTATTTCTGTAAAAACGAAAGTTGTACCTCAGAATATTATCTAACAATCTGCAAAGAAAATTTTTCGTCTTTGAAGAAGAAATAAAAAGTTATTGATTCGGACTCGGAAAATAAAATTTCCGGACTCGGAACTCGAGTTGTTTCCGAGTCCGAATCAATAACTTTTTATTTCTTCTTCAAATGTGAAAAACTTTCTTTGCAGATTGTTAGATAATATTCTGAGGTACAACTTTCGTTTTTACAAAAATAAAATTGGTCAGATAGCATTGAAGATAGAGCTGATTAAAGTTGGAGTCGGAAACTTTCTCTGTTTTCTCTAACCTTTCCGAGTCGGAAAGAGAATATTTTTTTCTCAACATTTTTCAAATCGAATAAATCTTTTTCTTTTTGTGTAATGTCTGTCTGTTAAATATCTAGGTTAACTATTTTTTATTTCTCCAAAAAGTTTTCAAAAAGTCGGTGAAAAGTAAAAATGTTGTTCGGACTCGGTGAGAGAGTATGCCGAGCCCTAATATTATGAGACCGCTATTGAGCAAAGGAAAATGCTTGGTTCCTAGAATTAGATATTGGCAATGAGTCATATTCGTGTTATTGTACCGATTAATCGGAAAATTACCTTTTCAGGGTCTCAAGACGGGTATTTACTATCTCAGAACTCGACCAGCCGTTGAGGCCGTACAATTCACTGTGAACAAACTGACTCTGCGAGATGAACAGACGGCTCAAAAAGAGAACCCAGTGGTTTCACCGCGCAGAAGCTTGACTAATTCACAGAAGTATAACCAGAATCAAGTTGACGAAGACGAAGGATGTTTGATGTGTTCAGGATAAATATTTCTTTAAACATATCTAGTTTGTGTACATTTTGATGACTTTGCTTTAAATGTTCACATGTTTACTTATATTGTTTTTGCTTGCAATAAATTTTCATTGTTAATTTGAGCAACATTACAGAACTATGGAATACAAGTTTAACAAAATGCTATTAAGATTGAATCCTAATGAATGTTGCCTCAATGCGCTGTTGAATCGGAGTTCTCTGTAGAGCATTGAGAGCACAGTTTTGCTCTTACAACAGAAGTAATATTTTGCAATAATGTGAAATGTAATAGGAAACTTATTCGATATATAATATGATTAAACTCGAATAATAACTAACATGTGCATTCATCATGCATCATTTTGGTTTTTATTATGTATAATTAACTTCATTAATTATTGTTATTAAATATTATAACGGATTTCTCTAGAATTAAATTATGATTTGATTATAAAATGTTTCTGACTCCTGATGGTAAATTAAAATGTGTTCTCTTGCTGTTCCAAAGCAGCGTTCTATAAAATAAAATATGAATTTGAACGGAATGACTAATGTGTTATTACGCCAACTTTCAAAACATAATTTTCGAAGGAACCGTTCACACACATAAAATGGTATAGCTTATCGGGGATCACTGTTGCTACTAGTCGACCTTTTATAATGCAAGCTGTGATAACGCTGTGCTATTTTTGTGAAAACCATGGTCCTCGTATAGGTGAGTTAATTCACCGTTAAATATCTTGACATAAACTTTATGATTGTTTTAGTAATGACATGTCAGCCGATGCGAAACCATTCGATATCACGAGAAAACGGTTTGTGAAATTTCTTTAGTTTTTCTAAATAAAATTTGCAGAAATTTAGATGAGGCTGATTGTGATGATGATTTTCCGCAATTCTATGGGGACGTGGATGAGCAGGACGAAATCACTGACGATGATGAGCGATGTGCCGCTTGCTCTTCGTTCGGAGCGGGACTTGGGATACTCTCGAACGACCACGAAGCAGAAACGAGCTACGTTAGCACCCAGGTGAGAAGAATGTGACACCGTACTCAATAGATTTGAGTCATCCACTTTGAAAAATTATTTAAAATATTATCTTTTATCTATTTTATATTCAATCTACTAATGAGAAATTTTTAATCAATATTATATGCAAATTTACCCAAGAACCAACTTTAGTAAATTTTAATTTAATAGTGTAAATTTATTTAGTAAAACCACTCTATAATATATAAACCTTTAAAATCTGTTTAAAAAATATTTTACGATTTATCTTACTAACAACTTCAGCTGATTTATTTTTTATATATAAGCTAAGTAAAAAATTCTCTAAATACGGAGCTCTATGTTGAAACGTTTGATGCATACCTAACTTTTCCTATAGCCGTTTATATATTTCTGTTTTAGATGCCTATAAACAGTCGACTACATTCGATGTTAAAACAAGCGTGCCTTAGATCATTAAGTGTAGAAATTTCCACGCCTCTATTTGTGGATACAGCCTGCTCAGATTCGGCTTCAAGTATGTGTTTAAAGTTTAAAATATCTATATTTGTGTTCAGGAAAATCAAATTATAATTTAGAATATAGTTAATAGAATATAGCTAATCACATACGCCTATTTCCAAACAAATATCTATATGAGGAGGCAAAAGTTTTTACTACACAATCAAACGGACGATTTGGAAGTTTTAAAAGTCGCACATAGTGCTTATTTATATAATAATTTATTCTTGCTTCAAGTCGCTTATTTATATAATAATTTTCAGCTTCTCTATCACATCTTCACACCGATGCGTCAAAGAAATTATCGTCAGGTGAGCTGCAAAGGGGGTATTCCATACATTCGGAAAAAGATGGGGTGGTGCTTTTTGGAGACGACGAAAATGGTTACACACTTTCTCACACATTCCGGTATTATTGAACTAATTACTGCATTATTACAGCATTGATGTAAATATTTTAGGTTGAAAGACGCAAAAGCTCGAGGCTTTAATCGTAGCTATTCACTTATAGTATGTCCCGGAATAATAATAATTTCCCAATATATATCTTTGAGGTTATCAGCCGTGATAAATTGATGCTATTAAGTAACTATGAATTTTTTCTTGGAGGATTTTCGGCGATTATCTCCAAGATACAGGTTAGTAAAATTAATATTATGTTTCATTCGAGGTTGTTGGGCTGGGAAAGGTGTAATTTTTGTAAAATATGCTAAGCTTTTTCAAGATACGTTTTCGTATAAATTAACACGATACTGTATCGATGCTATTTCATTTGCAAATTTTTGGGTTAGAGAGAGAAATCTTGTAAATAGGACTGTAACCTGAATAATTTTCATAGCAGGTTCTCCATAGGAAAAATGTCATTTATAGGGGATTATATATAAATAAATACCAAATCCTCTAAAAGTTACTAGTCACGCAATTTTGTTACCAATCCAGAAAGGCCATATTAGTGTGTTACTGAGGCAAAATAGTGTGACCAGCGAATCCCCGGTGCTGAAATTGAATTGCGGGGTAAACCCAAAAATACGAATGGTGCTATGAGTATAAGCAGAGTACCGGTTTTTAATGCCGTGACATTACACTGACATAGGCATCAACCTGTGTAGCTTATTTGAAAATTATGAAATGTAATTCTAATATTACACACTTTATAATTACTACTTTCGATATGTCATCTTTAAATTTCAGTCGATGGCGAAAGCATTTTTCGTGAAAGAGCAGGAGACGGATAGGGATCTGCGAATAGCGGCAAACGTATCTACCGCAAAACCGTGGTTGCCTCAGCAATTTTACAAACACACTCTCACTTTGGACACCTCGCGATGTTTGTCTGTGGTAACTGACAATACAGACATTTTCACCATTCTACACAGGTTTGTAATTAAGGCTATAATTAATTGCTAGGTGGTGTTGATGTTGCGTGTTCGACCGCATGGCCACGACACTGAAACGAGGATAGCTCCTCAGTCGGCCTAAGCGCAAAGGGTTTTGGCTGGCCGGTGGATTTTCTATGAACTCCCTTTTGCTTCTAATATGGCTTTTCTAAAAATCCCGGGTTTTATAATGAAAAGAAAGGAATATTCCGATCTTACTCAAGTAAATTGGCACAACTTTCAATAAGCATGCTCAGGTCACGCAGTTACTTAATTTTGTCGCGAATTTAACCACATTAAGATTGTAATTGCACTCAGTTGTATATTTGTGAAGCCCATTCAGTATTTTTGCAGGCAAATGCTATATCTCCTGAGGACGCAGACTACACTAGATCGCGACACAGTTCTCGAAGGTGTTCCAACCCAGGATATGCTGGTTAGTTATATCAAACACAAAATTAGTATAGTATAATTGAATAATTTTCTATTTTTTTCATTAATTTCGCTTAGGTCATAATGGAAATGGAAAGGAGCAACCTTGAAGAAAACGACCTCGTTACTTCTCTTGATTCACAACAAACTCTCTTTCATCTTTACAATTTGCGACATATCGGTATGTGCAATACCGAGATCATTCTTAAATAACAGGCTTTTTAAATTACAAAGTTTGTAATTTTTATATTGTAACGACATAAAGACAATGGCTGTTAGCGAACGCATTCAAACGTAATTCACGCGAGCTTAAGTGGTATTTACTAACCACATTCCGGCTTAAAAATCCTATGAACATTTTTGAGTTTGAGTAAATATAAAGTACCGCTACTTCTACAATAACATCCGGGGGAAACAGCCGTCCCCCATGCTAGAAATATATTATCCCACGCATATATCAATGTAATAAATTTAGTGGAGCGCTTTAATGAAATGGATCATCATTTGATGACAATGTTGATATGGCAGGTCGTGATAGGTGGACAGGTGAGTTTTATCTTTTCAACTTTGATTGACCAATATCTTTTAGGTTGTGGTAAAATGTGAGCAACCGACAATACGCAAACTATTCCTTTTGGGTAAATTTTTATACATTCATTGCAGATATAAAACGGTTTGTTTAGCATTGGGAAATTTGTTACCAGTGGGATGTATAAGAATTGCTTCGAATGCGCTGAAATACATCCACAGCTATAAGTAAGGCTCTAACATGCTATTTGAATGAAATTGGTTTCAACTATATCTTAGGTACAATTTCCTTGGATGTTCCGTTTCCACATCGATTCCGGAAGATGTTCTGTCCGATATATTTATTATCCGTCTAACACCAAAAGAAGGAAAAGATACATGTTCGGACAATTTGGCCGATTTCGATTTTGCCGTGGAAACATATCCTAGCAAGGACGGACCGAAGCCCGCTATTTTGACGCGGTTGTTGACTTTGCTGCTAGGTAAGAGTTTAGTTTTATCTATGTTTGCTATATTTTGGATTTAGATCAGGGAATTGATCTGAACACATTGGAGAGCGCATTGAGAGCCACGCGCACAGACTGGCTGAATAACGCCAAACTAATATTCCAATTGCGCCATCAAAAAGAAGGAATCGACATAGGAAAAATAATTCGGGTTATCAAGTGCAATATTCAGGTTTGTATTGACGAAATTGCAAGTATAAAGCTTTTTAACCTAAACCCTATATCTGAAAGTGAATTGAAGTTGTGAAATGATGATAAATGCAAAAGGACGAAAAAAGAGGTCATGAAAGCAGCGCGCGAATTCAAATGCGCATTTATTTTTACGTTTTGTACTATATATAGCCATGATCGTCTCAGACACCCATGGTACCTTTATGAAAGTTACTCAGCTCGTCGAGTTGTACACTTTTTTACAAAAAAAATTTTGTCAAAATTTTTTACCATAGGGTACCCCATATGGTAATTATTGGTTAAAAATTTTGAAAAAATTTTTTTTGTAAAAAAGTGTACAACTCGACGAGCTGAGTAACTTTCATAAAGGTACCATGGGTGTCTGAGACGATCATGGCTATATATAGTACAAAACGTAAAAATAAATGCGCATTTGAATTCGCGCGCTGCTTTTATGACGTCTCTTGCATTTGTCATCATTTTACAACTTCAATTCACTTTCAGATATAGAGTTTAAAGTACATTTTCTATGGATAAGTAAGACAAAAGTGTTTCCAAAGTTTTCTACTAACATTTTGTCAAGACTATTACGCAAAAGTAGATAACATACTGACCTTTGCTTTTAAGGATTCTCCTGTGCTCTTATTTTGGCAATCCGGTCTTTCAAGACGCTACAAGCAAGTAGTGCTCAATACAATTGCTAGTTCGCATTCCAGCAATGGTACTTAGTGTTTCGAACATGATAATCGACAAATGATCACCTTTCAGTTACTTTCTAATTTTATTTCTCTGAACTATCCATTCTGTGCCAATTTCTAATTCCAATACAGCTTAAACATGGCTCTAAAATAGTGCCAACTCATATTTGATCTCCGGTTCTTTATGAATTTTACCATTTTCTGTGATTGTACCAAATATAGATTCGCTGTCATGTGCTAAATTTCTGTCAATATATAATGCGATAAGACATATTTTCTATAAACCAAGACTATGAATTTATTGACTTTTATATTGATTTTAATAAGTTATTACAATGAAGCATATCCAATTGTTTCATGATTTTGGTATGTGAAAAGTCATGAATTTCTGTTCTGTGACTCTAATGTGACAATGACACATGTTATGTGTCGCATTAGACTCTGTAAATATCACCTTAAAAATCTCCACAATTGGACAGCTTTCATTTAATGCACTCGGAAATACAATAGCCACATTGCTAATGCCAACCATATATGTATATCTCTTCCGCAGAACACGACTTTTCACCTCTTTCGGCCTTCAAGCACAACCCATTGCGTGCCAGATTTTGTACCGGATTCAGCTGAGCTTGAAGTTGATATAGCTCTGAGTGGGGTTTGTTGCAAAGCGGGCGTTGTACAGCACACAAAAAGATCCTTCACTGTTGAATCGTTGCAAGCATAACCCTCAGTGCATTCAGAAGAATGCGATGCAGCAGTGCTCTGACCTTTGTAGAATCCACCGGGTTTTGGTTGGAAACATCTGAAACCGTTTTCAGTTTTAATAGTACAACATAAGGATAAGCCAGTGAACCTTTTCGCCAAATGAGTATTAGGGTCAATCTGAGGCACAAATCCTTCTTTACAGTACGCAATGCCTGAGCAACAGAGCTTCCGGCGCGTTCTCGGGCTAATTTTGCATAAATAGCCCTTAGGACATACATCGCTGTCCAACCCGCAAAATGTGTACGAGTCAGTGTCTCGGTGCCTATATTCAATATTTAGATGAGCATGAGATTGGTAAAATGGCATGACTTACCGGTAAGGTTCCCTGAAAAATATCTGATTATCTGTTGATATAGCTTTTCCGAAGTTGAATTGTTGAATATCTAATATTAATTTTTACAGGAACATAGCATATTATACTTAATTTATGGTGTATTTGGAATCGGAAATGTACAGTTTTAGAATCGTTCTAAAATTTTATGCATTGCAGCTATAATAAAAATAGGTTAAAGTCGTAACTTTTGATTATATCGGATGACACTCTAGCAGATGTGATTTTAACGAACTTTTCGTAAAACTGTATTCAGTTTTAATTAGGCAAAAATGGAACCCGAAATGCAATAGTGAATGACGAAGCGTACACGAAATATAGAGGAAAATAGACTAATCACACATCACTCATCAAGTCCTATTGTTGTCTGCTTTACCTATTTTCTGGACAAACGTTATCCCAACGATCTTGGCAACACACACCGATTCCATCGGTTGTGTGGGTTGAACATTCGTATCCGAAAGGACAGTGCCCTCCGTCAACACATGCAACAGCGTTAAAACCATCGGGTAGAAATGTTTTCCGGCCTAAAACGAATGCATTAATGAGATTCAGAATTTTTAGTTTACCGAGACACCGTGACTTTCGTCTTTCCGGCTTTTCAGCTATCAAAACGCGTTCGTGCATATCGCAGCAAAGTTTAATATCTAAAAATAGAAAATGTAACATTAAAGCCAAAAGTTAACAGCAAATGCCTTTCATATTCTCGGATTCAACGCATTGTCGATTTGAATCGCTGCAATCTTCACTGGCGTAACACCTTTTTGGCCTTTTCATGGATATTACCGGAGTTTGTCCTGGACAGTGAGCGTCTTGACAGCAATACATTTTGGTATTGGTCATTGATGGCTGACAGTGATAGCCCTGTATTGGAAAATATACATTGGATAGCGATAATTTCATTTGAGAAGTTTGTTACATGTATTGTCAGATCAAGCTACACGACGGCGCCACAGGCTGAAGGAGGCGACAAAAAACGTACGGACCGAAATACAGCCAAAAATCAAAGTTACTCTTATGAAGATTTTTTTGCCAGGAAGGAAGTTCAGGTGTTGCTCTATCATACCTGGTGGGTGAAATATTCGTCTGTACGTTTTAAATTAATATTTGGGCTGTCAAAGTTGGTACACTTTGCGTTTTTCAGTGTTAAATGTACCAAGTTTGACAGCCCAGATTTTAATTTAAAACGTAGGGATGAATATTTCACTTGTACAGTATCATCGAGCAACACCTCAAATTGTACTTTTTCATAAAAAATCTTGGACAAGAGTAAATTTGCGCCCATTTCGACATTTTTTCGGTTTTTTTGCCCAAAAATGGCCATTTTCGTGTATTTTGCTGAAAATGTGAAGTAGAACGCTCGAAATGGACTGGGATTTTTGGTAGTTACCCTATTTCGGCTACGGCGAATCCGAATTTGGCCTCAGATCGTGGGTGGTCCCGCCACGAAAGTTGGGAAAATTGCGTTTTTTGACGATT
Source organism: Ditylenchus destructor (assembly GCA_022814885.1). NCBI lineage: Eukaryota > Metazoa > Nematoda > Chromadorea > Rhabditida > Anguinidae > Ditylenchus > Ditylenchus destructor. The sequence continues at coordinate 1,016,377 of JAKKPZ010000006.1, forward strand.
TTGGGCGAAAATTATCACAAAATGGTGCAAGAAAATTAGTATTGATGGTATTTCATTTTACAGTTGCAAATTTTTAATCAATTGTGGTCCGATAAACAAGAATATGTGGTTATTTTTAACAAAATTCGGTATTATCGCGAGAAAAAAATTGATTGACGGACGTGGGGTTCGAACTTGAGACGAAAAACGCTCAACAGATCGTACGAAAATGGCCATTTTTGACGTGATATGAAAAAAATAATTGCAGATTCGGAATCAGCGCATCGAATTACCCCTAAAAACACTCATTGCAGAAAAATTTTCCACATTTTCAAAAAATCGATTTTTTTCAAAATCCATGTGGTACCCCCTATGGTGAAAAATGGCCAAAAAATGAAATTTTTTTGGAATGTCAGCAAAATGTGTTTTTAGGGTTTTTTGATGCGCTGAATCCGAATCTGCAATTATTTTTAACGTAACGCATCAAAAATGGTCATTTTTGGGCCATTTTTTACCAAAAACGCGATTTTCCCAACTTTCGTGGCGGGACCAGGCAAAATCTGAGCCCGGATTTGAACTCCCCGGGGTCGATTTAGGGGGGTAGGTCGGATTTCCCGGGCATTTCTGATTTTCCGTACGCATTCTGTCGCGTCCGGCGCCGTTGTGGCTATATAATTCTAATTAGGGCTCAATACTTTCTCTTTAACCCAAGCTTTTTAATACATGGTGCAGTCATATGACTTTAATTTGTGTAAAACATACCATAGGGCAGATGCTATTGTCGATGGTACAATCTTGTGGCTCATCATTCAAATTATTAAATACAATAGCAGTTTCTCCGCACACCAAATGAGACTCTTGGCGATAAAGTCGCATTGGTGGGGACCGTCTGAAAATAAATAAAAACAGTGTAACAATAAAAATTTAACAGTACCTTGGCATTGTGTGACAGCACACGTTCAGTCCAGCCATATTGGAATGTGCGCAAACATATGTAGGGGGACAGCTCTCCAATTGCCTTAAATGGATTCGTTTGAATAATATTTTACCGTTAAACAGAAACTAATACCCAACTGAAGAGCAATATCGCACAAATTGGCCAATATATGCGGGCTGGAAGTTGGCAGATTACTGACAGGTAACTTATAAAATATAAAAATGTTACAATTTGTCCGTCCCTGCATAGTAAGTCGGTTTTAGAGGCTGCAGAACAGCAGACATATACAGCGGGCTAAAATATAGGTACGTTTTAAGTTTGTATGTTTACCTTTTAAACTGTTAACGAATATTGTGACCATTTAATCGAAGCAAATTAAAATGCAGAAGGATTATGATACAAATTCCTTCATTTTATTTATCCTAATTATTTTAATTTTGTTCATCCTTCGCCCAAAGTATAATAAAAATACTAAAACGCACCACGGATGATTGCAGACAGAGATATCCAGTAGGGCAAGTATTGGCGTTGCGCAGCGAACACAATCTAGGGCTATTATTCACGAGAAGGGTATTGTAGGAGCGGGGGCATTGTATAGTGGAGGCTAATCGGCAGCACAGAAATATTCCAGTAACCGAGGATTGGGCACAAGAAAAGCCTTGAGGACAAGTCATGTCCAATGAGTCCTGGCAAAAATGATGTGCACCACGAGAGTCCGCATATGCACCTCAAAATTAGATATTTTTTAAATTCTTAAACTAATAAACGACAAATGTTAACCCAAAGATGTCATGTAGAAATTTTTCCCTATAAACTTGTTCAACAAACTTACTCCATCCAATGGGGCACTGAAGTTCTTCAACGGGTGGTCTAAAAGTGACTGGTGGTGGTGTTGGAAATATGGAGACGTCAGTAGGAGCGTGGGGTCCCGTGGGCGTCAGATCTCGTCGACAGCACACGTTGATGCTGCGAATATTCGAAAATGCGCATTCGTAGCCGGCAGGGCATGTAGTCGGGTATTCCAAAGGGTTGCATGTGAAGGTTTTGCCTAAACATGGGGGATTAGGTAACTTCATCGAAGCCTTTGCGCTATTATTGCAACCATTATCATTTGATTGAAAAAAATAAAAGAGTATGAATTCTTTCTGGCTTAGTTATATAGTAGAAAAATAGTTAAATTGTGCTCATAATCTCGTGACGAAGACTGACCTTATGCATAGCCGTAAATATAATTAATAGTTACAAATAATTTAGAGAATGATAAGAGTGCATTGTGTTTAAAGCTCCACATAAGCCATACCGAGTTCTTGAACGTAAGTTTCACGTCCATCAGCGCACAGTGCAGATGCTGGAGGACTTCCACAACAAACATAAGACCGCATTATTTGCGAGAATTGACATGTATAGGTGGGCTAAACAGAACACAATGATGATGTAGTATTGCCCATAGTAAAACAATTGGAAGCAAATTGGAATAGTAATTTGGACCTTGTTGGTTTACGTTGTGTTTGAAAGTAAGACTTAAATGCTAATTTGCACTTACATTGCTACAAATAGATCCCGGACTTGCGCATGTTTCTGGTTGGCCGTTGCTCCTTAGGAGAGCGTGCTGACCGCTGATGGGACAAACTCGAGGCGGTTCGGTGCTGCGGCAACACAAAAAGACGTTAGCGCGGTTTTGCGCTTGAAGACACTGCGCCTAAATTCGTACCGTTTCATTTTATTGAGATTTTAAACATGAAAAATAACAAACATCAGCTGGACAGACGTTTTGATCGGCTGGCGAGCAGTGGATCTGAAAATAGCCATAAACACAATAAAGAAATCTTGTTAATATTTCACGTGTCTGGTTCAATCACAGAATAAGACATACATAAATATGGATTTGGAAAATTTCTCTTTGGCGTCATTTAAAATTCCATCTAATTTTGTTATTTTGGTACAAACTCACCGAATTTCCCGAGTAAAAATCAACGCTTGGTGTAAAGCCATGTGGACAGGCCTAAACATAAAATTAATTTCAACTAATTTAGCAAATAGACCAAAAATTAACCGTGTAAGAAGGGACTGTACAGCACACATACACGCCAGGTTGGCCGAGAGATTCTTGACCTCAAGGAACAAAATTAGTCATGAAACCCAATTTGTACTATCGAAACTAACAAGAAAATCCAGCAGGACAAGGCGCCTGTTGTGATGGTGAACAATATCGTGGCCTTCCCCCATCCTAAAATCAAAAATAGTCCTACCATTTGTAAAAATAGGACACTCAAAAATACCGTATATAAAAATTGTTGATTTGGGCAAATAAGACGATTTACGGTCGTTCGTGAGCAGCACATTTTTGTTTCAGGATCATTGAGGGCAGGTACACAAATAAACCTAAACATATATCATATTTTTAGTAAATGTAAATAAAGAGAACAAACCCATCTCTGCATTGATTGGGCATCAAAAGGTCACATGGAACATAGGCTTAAATGTTAATTAAAAGAAATTTGCAGAAGAATTATTTATCAATCTTATTAGTATTATTATATTAAGAAATCTGCTGAGAATTTCGAGCATATTGAACAGCTAATGACAGTAATAGTGATAAGTTACATTGTTGCTACAATCGGGTGCAACAATCGTTTTTGTCATGCAAACATGTTATCAGGTATCAGAAATAAATGTCTAGGACGTGAAATGATATTTAGTTTGATTTTGCAAGTTTATACTTCAAAACGTGTTTTGTAATCCAGCCAGAAATTTTAGGCACGAAACAAGTAAGGAAAGGTAAAGGCAAAAAAATTACGTCCTGGCGATGGCTGTGGAATTGTATTTGCAGGACAAATCGGCGCCGTCGACGACGCCACGTAGCAACAAATGAACATATTCGCCCCATTGATTGCTGATTGGCATATAGTCCTAAAAAGTTGGATTTGTGAAATAAAAATTCATATGAATGATTACCCAGGTGGGCAGTCCGCCGTACTGCCAAGTGTATTGCAAAACTTGTTTTTATTTCCATTTAAAAGATAAGGAATGTGTCCTGGATTGGAACATCTGAATATAGCATCGTCATAGCTAAACCGGGGAGAGCGGCGGCCACAACAAATGCTTAGACTTTGATTATCCGCCATTTCACGGCATTTGTATCTAAATATTTTAGTACAAATTCTCCACTGTAAGGATATATTAAAGCGACAAAAATAATAAATTTTTATTATATACAAGGATCGTTGCAGAATTAATTACAACTTATAATGACTCCATAGTATTTTTACTATATTAAAGTGTCATACCCTGACCCACAAAATGAGCTACGGCCACAGTATTTTATCCTGCCATCAGCGGTTTCGACTTCCTCCCGGGAATCTGGACAACTCATATTGGACCGACGAGCTAATGAACGAGGAAAATGGTGCACTCTTTCCTCTGAAAGCACGGTGTCATTAATTATAACGTATATTTTTAGATATACCTGGCTCACAACATAAGAATTGCTGAGTTTGTGGAGAGAGTATACAAGATGCATATCCTGGACAACTATCTGAAAAATAAATTTTACTCTATCTTGTGTCTACATTAATCAGCTATTCAATATTGACTATCGGGCCAAAAATGCAATATCAGAGTACTAGCGGGGGAGGAGCCGCTTCGCGACTCCACCCCCGCTAGGAAGCGGTTAGCGTGCATCAGCGGCGCTTCGCGCACCGCCATCAGCGGTCAGGGTTGGGTTGTTCGGGAGTAGAGCAGCATGAGACTATTTCTGGCCTTCGGCCCTCAAGCAGCTGTTGTTCGGGAGTAAGGGTTGTTCGGGAGTATATGTTCTAAGTTCCCTCACATTCCAAGGGAGAAGGTCGGGCGCTCCGCGCCCGACCACAGGACTGGCTCGCTGCCTCCGGCGCCTCGCGTATATGGTTAGGATAAGGTCGACAGTCGCGGCCTTCGGCCGCTCCTTCTGACTAATCTGTTGTCTTTGACTGATTTGTGTCTCTGACTGATTAGTATCTCTGACTAATTTGTGTCTTACTCTTACGGACAAAAATATGCACCCCTAAGAATCGACTTTCCAGAAATTTTCTACTTACGGACAAAAATATACACCCCTAAGAATCGACTTTCCAGAAATTTTCTACTTACGGACAAAAATATGCACCCCTAAGAATCGACTTTCCAGAAATTTTCTACTTACGGACAAAAATATGCACCCCTAAGTATCGACTTTCCAGAAATTTTCTACTTACGGACAAAAATTATGGTACATTTTAGCTACATTTGTCTAAATTTGTCTACATTTTAGCTATATTTTCACGTCAAATTCGGATTCCCCGCTAAAAATTACCCGAATTAGGTAACTGTCTAAAATTAAGCACCCCTAAGAATGCACTTCCCGTATATCCCAGGTGACGTACATCCCAGGTGACGTACTCACAGCTTTAACTTACTATAAGGATCCTTAACATTTCGAAAATTTCGAAGCTTCAAGGTTTTCTATCAGTATATACGATAATTCCAACACATTTAAAACATATGCAGGCTATATAATGTTAATCAAACAAAAATCTACTAACCTCGCAGAGTTGGATGACAAAACTAAACACATTAAGATAAATAAAACACATAATCACACGTATAACCATACAATTGTCAGGTCGTCATGAGGTCTCCAGCCTTTAGGACATAAGTTGTGTTCGTGTGAATCACGTGCATTTGTACAGCATATACTTATTTGCGGAAAGTTACTAAATTTTTTACAATAAATTTTTCAACAAACGGCGAAATTATATTTTCGCGACACAATTTTTTTGCGGAGAATCTGAATTCGGTATCAATTACAACCGCGCCAGCCATTAAAATTGACGCCGCTTCGCGGCGGCGCGCATTCCTCGTTATGTTAACTAATGTAATGCACAAAACAAGTTGAAATCTACTGCAAAATAAGAAACATCCAGCTAAAAAATTAAAGGCAATAGCATTTTTGGTATTTGAAACTTATCCTTTTCCACATCGTTAAGTTAAATTTAATCAAACCCAAAAAATTGACTACAATTATTCGACATTTTTGGTTTTCAATAAATGTTGAGCACAAAACTTTTCCCACCTTTGTTGGCATAACATATCGATTGGACATGCCTAAAACATGAAGTGATATAAAATATATTTTTATATATAAAGCAAAGAACAAACCATAGGACTATCAATGTTGCAAATTTGAGGTTTGTGTGCGCTTGGAAATGGAATGCCCGACAAACTGCAAGAATAACTGGACGAAGTACAGCAAATATATTGACCGCTTCTAGTAGATCCCTTTGCGGACACTGCTTCACGGCACTTTGAATGATCGGGACATTCATCTGGAGCGGTAAGAGAGCAAACACGAATCCTCCCTAAATTATTGCTTACAAATATTTTTTCGTTTTATGCGTCAACGATGAGATAAAAATATTATGATAAAATTAATATTAACTTTCGATATCAAACTCGAAAATATGCCAGTGACTACAAATAATTTTAGTGCACTGTTAGTTTTAGATCAAGGAAAACATTTGAACAAGATATAGAAATTCTTACCAAATTCATCTCTAACCGGATTTTCGCTACCGCGTGGGCATTTTCCGACTTCGCCACAGCAAATGTGGGATTTCTCGGAACAATAATAGTTGCTTGGACAATCATGTTCATTTTGACAAACAAGGGGGTCTGATAAAGAATCGCTAAAATATGGCACTTCGTCGCTTGGGCACATTTCTGAAATGAATTAATTTTAGCTTCGGAGAAACAATCACAAACCTTCATTATAATATGTATTGAAATGAACCTTTGATTAAATTTTGATATCATTATAATATGAAATGAAATCTAGAAGATGTTTATTCGACCCACATAAGTTCATGTTTTAATTCTTGTCAATAGAAGATAAAAAAATATATAAACAAAAATTTGAACGAAAAATATATCCTGTATAATCTTTTTGAGTAATATTTTGACATAACCACCTTTATCCATTTCACAACACTGATATGATGCCGTCCAAAAGTTGAACCGACAAATGGCTCCATCAGCACATCCCGCATGTTCGGAACAAGGAATAATATCACCTCGATTACCTCTGACAGGTGTTTGACCAATTGGACAACCTATCAAAAAATTTAATAATATATAATTAACAAAACGAAAGGAAAAATGTGAAATATTTCACCATTTTTACAATGGAAAAATTTTTTGAGTGCCCGATTTGATGGCATATGTCATCAATAATACGAGTTAGGTATAATTTATTTTAATAAGTTAGTATTGGCGAACAGCAAAAACTCACCGTTATCAGGTTCACAACAAATATATCGATCAATTGCAAAGCTCCATTGGCATATCGCCATTCCCGGGCAATACTCAGAGGCAGTTCCTGGTAGACACATTCTCGTCGATCCATCCGCAAGTTTTACCGCTCGCGTCCCCGATGCACATCCTTCACCTTAAAATTAACATTTGTGCAATAAATCGGGTTAACATTTTACAGCATGTTTCGAACAATAAAATGATCGTAAGCATACTTGGGTCTTTCCCGCAACACTTAAATGAACCATCCAATGAATCTTCGTAACACATATGACCGCCTTCAAAATGTGAATAAAAATAAGAAAAGAGAAGTACAAAAAATATTACCTGGACAACTATCGGGTCTGTTGGGGGAGCAACTGAAAAAAATGTTAGATACTACGCGAAAACAACATTTATAAATTACCTAAGCTCTTCTCCGCGAATGTTTTTCAAGGGTCGAGTGCCTTTAGGGCATCCAATCGGAGGAGGCTCTTGAGCTAATGCTAATAGACAACAATATCCATGGTTATAGCATATAGAAGGAGGTAGACAATCGGAATCAGTTTGACAGCGAGTTAGACGATCGCCTTTCCCTAAATGGTAAAATATGAATTTAATACTACTACAAATTGTAGCAAAATATGTTAAAAGCTAGAAACCAGGTGCTTTCGGTTTCTAGGGATGTTCTTTAATAATCAAAATGATGGAAAACGTTAACAAAAGTCCGCACGTGAATGCGAAATACTTACTACTTATATCATAAGAGTCAATATTTATTGATATCGCAACATTTTGGAATTGCATTTCAAATCAAAGCTGAGCGACATTGAAATTATTCGATTTTACGACACGACTTCTGTGATTCGACTTTGACTATGCAAAATAGCCATGGAACTCATGGAACTCATACTAAGACGCAGATGCAACGCTTTCGCGTGACGCACCCGGTTAGGGCACTTCCGGTGGTGACGCGGGGAAATCTTTTTTGGCGTTTTGCTAGAAATTGGCCAAATCGGTTGCACTCATCGAGATTTTTCCCGGGGGATTGGGATTTTCGGGATTCATGAATCATCCATGTCATGTCACCTTACATGACATGGGCCCATGTCATGTAAGGTGACATGGGGTCATGTAAGGTGTGATACTTTTTGCCCGTGACTGCGGCGGGGCCCGTGGCTGCGGCGGGGCCCGTGCCTGCGGCGTGCCCCGTGGCTGCGGCGCTGCCCCCCTGATCAATGCGTAGAAAGTAGTGCAGAGAACCCCCTGATCAATGCGTAGAAAGTAGTGCAGGGAACCCCCCTGATCAATGCGTAGAAAGTAGTGCAGGGAACCCCCCTGATGAATGCGTTGAAAGTAGTGCAGAGAACCCCCTGATCAATGCGTAGAAAGTAGTGCAGAGATTCCCCCGCCGCGGCGTTAGCCGCGGCCCCCCTGCCACTAGTTATATAAACAAATATTGCTATCAAAAAAAATATTGCCACCTAAACATTTCAGCCAACTTTCCACAATTAAAAGTAGTTTAAAATCACCTTTCAAAAGGCGACCGCCGGGGCCACACAACGCGTGATGATCTTGTTCGCTCTCCAATGAGACGCCCATCGGTCGTGTCCAGTGACGGAAAGGTGAGTCAATTTGTGATTCAACAAAGGGAAACGGACAACAGTAGCTTGTTTCTTGGTCACATTTGTAGGGAATAAGGCACTCATCAGAAGAATATTTTGATTTCACATTGGCGCATTTCAAGAATGACCCGTCCGGTTTACGAAACGGTTGGGATCCTGTTATGCCTAAATAAGAAAAGCTATACGATAATGCTGATTACGTTGCAACAATGATAATATTTATTTGGGAGTACTACAAGAGATCCCGAACTACAAAGATGGCAGTTTCTATCCGTGCTGTACACCTTAAGGGTAAAAAACATTATAAATTAAGGACTAAATTATTTGTTCTTCTATCAAAGCGCCCCCATGTATGACAAAGTACTAAAAGTACTTGAAAATAACGTATAGAGTGGTTTGACAGTAGAAATTAGACCCCTTCAAAGTGAATTGGTCCAGCAGCAATTTCTTTCTACAGGTGAAGAATGGAACTGTCTCGCCTCTCTCCATATCTCTTCCGCACTTTTATTAGACGGGTCTAATTTCTACTGTCCAACAGCTCTATGTAATAATGATTTTTAGTTCGTTTTTCGAGATGCTGATTCCGAATCTGTAGACAGTTTTTGGCGCGAATTTCTAATTTTGCGTATTCTTGGCATTCTATATAACAGCCCTTTTTGTCAAAAATGCCCCAAAAATTACATTTTTGCGTGGGGTATTGAAAACATGTTATACGGAATGCCAAGAATATGCAAAAATTTGCCGACAAAAATCTTATGGATTTCGTAAAACTTTGTCCGAAATGGTAAAAAATCGATTTCTGGAAATTTGCGAAATTTTTTCCTGCAAATAGCTCTAGTGTAATTTTTTGCACTGATTCCAAATCTGGAGTCTGTTTTTTAATGCCACCCGCAAAAACGTCACTTTTTGGCCATTTTTGACAAAAAGGTTTTTTACAGAATTCCAAGCATACGCCAAAATGTGGAATTTCCGCCGAAAACTGATTACAGATTCAGAATCAGCATATCCGAGAGCCCCTGTGCAAAAAATTACGGTTAGATATCTGGAAAAACGAACTAAAAATGATCTTTACATATACCGTTATTGTCAAAACAACAGAAGTTTTAACTTTAAAATCCATTTTTCACGCTTAAAAAACCTATTACAGTGTGTTTGGTTTAAAAATTCCTAAAGTGTCTAGGTTGTAGTGTAAAAAATGAGTTCAACATGATTGGAAAAATGTATCAATAATTGGAAAACAAGTACGCTACAAAAAATTGGCTCACCCTGTAATGTGGCAGAAAATAAAAAATTATTTTATGATAAGTAGAAGAATGTGTTCACTTACATTTTTTCTCCTCTTCGCTTGAAGCCAACGTGATTATGAATGAAACGATTATTAGTTTGAATAAACTCAGTTTCCCGTATCCTCTATCACTGTACAGTATCAGAAGCCAAACTGATAGAAATGATAGCATTCTCCAGCGCTCTACATGACAGCGAGGTCCACAGAAGGCACATATAGCTCTTTGATGGGCGGCATAAAATAACTTTGATTTGGCTCATTTCAATGAGGATTTTTCATTAATTGCAATAAAATCAGGGCTTGAAACAATATTGTTCTGTAAGCGAAGCGAGACATTCGGAGAACAAAATTATCTCTTTTTGGTTTCCAGGATGTCCTCATGCAGTAATTGAACAGAAAATTCAACCAAAATCTGGTTGCAGGTTCTGTGGTTTAGGAAAGCTTGAGTACCAGTAATAACACCAAACGACGGTTAACAATATTCTAGCGAGAATTCAGAGGGCGAGAATGAGAATTTGAAGAGCCGACTGACCGCCACTCCAAATGAATGCTCTTCTCGTCAGAGATGAGTCAAGCCGGAGAACAAAAGGAGGTGGGCGAAACAGTGGATAACACAAGTAAAAAAGGTGGGAATGAGTGGACTGTGCGGTCTCTAACGGACCAGGAGGGTGTAAATTTTAGTAACAATCAATTCTGGCCCAAACTAGACAGTGATTGCGCAGTCGCAACAAAAACTAAAGGGTAAACATAGCCCGTTTTGATAGCTCTTATATGAATCTTTTGTCACAATTTTTATTTTATGAACACAGGGATGAAACTTATTGTGTGGATGCATTCATAAGCATTCACATTTTGGTTTTTTGGCCAGACTATACCGACTATCGTCACTGAAAAAGTGACCTTTGTGGCTGTTTTCGCGGATATGTCCGCTTGTTATAATCACAATGAAATCAGTTTCAAGTCACGATTGTTATTTGATATGGATGAAGTGAGTAACAATAACAGAAAATTTCAGGTAGAAGAAAGCTTCAATATTACGGACATAAATAGCACAAGTATGACTCTATAGCAATCTTCTAGAAGCACTGTTTTCTGCGATGTCTGGACACTTCTCCAACTTCCTCGGAAATTTTTGTCCATATTTCTCATACAAAGAATCAAGGAACGATGTCTGAAAGTTATAAGAGTTAAATTCAAATTAATCTAATTAAATTTCAGCGGTCATACTGAACGTTTTCGACGAAGTCATTGCATATTTTTGTTTTTTATTGATATCTAATGCAAAACTATGTGAGTATAATAGAAGGACTGATCTAGTAAATGGAACCATTAGGGATTACTAAAGAAAAAATGGTACCTTCGCATTTTGCCATGCTTTGTCCCTTGGATTTGGACCACTGTTCACATCTTGCGATTCTTCCTCGATTTTGTTATACCTTGGATCGGAGATTAGTTTCAATGACAGTTGCATAGCTTCTAAAGTGGTTATGATAAGAATATTGTAATAATTAAAAATGCAACTAAGCATACCTTCGACAATCGCGCGTGCATATCTTGATATTCTTTCCGCATCATAGCCGCACTGAGATGACGCTTTGTATAGAATTTGCACCCATAATCTAAACATTTTTACATATAAACAAATTCGGACAAAATTCTGTTAATTGCGTAATATGTCGAAAAATTACTTGTCCATACACTTTTAAACATATTTGATAAAATAAAATGAAATTTTATCTTATTGATGAACTCAAACCTATCTTCCTCAGGAACTGCGTCAAAGTTGAATTTGTCAAGTTGGGCTTTCGGATCTGGCTTCTGCCTTACTCCATGTGTAATAAACTGTCCAGATCCAGAGGTAGGTAATGCTGACGTCGGTAATTGTACAGAATTTACGCTAAAAAGTTATTTTAAGTTATTGAAAGCATATTTCGACATCCATTATAATAAGTTTAGTGCAAAACACGCATAGTTAAACTTTGTTTTTATTTACTAAGCTCGTCTTAATTTTTTAGCTTCTTTGTTTGAATTCAACGCAAAATTTGCCAACAAATATACCAAAATAAGTAAGGGCTGTCTCTCGGTGAGAGGCAATCGATTCCTCCACAGGATTTCGGCGAGATAGCTCAAACGATAGCCCTTGACGAGTAGATAACGAAAATACCGACCTATAGTTCGAGAAAATTCTCTGTCGAGAGTTATGAGTCATCAAAGTTCTCAAATTTGCACACTATTTTGTCGTTTTCTAGCCGTCTGACTTTGCCTATAAGAGCAGATTTTCTCTTCTTTTTAGCGAAGTGTGAGAGGGCGTTGTCTTACTTTCTCTGCCCGACCCACAGACTAGCGTTATGAGAAATCGTATACAACATAAAGGACCTTCCTCACACTGGCGCACCCAGGGGGGTACCGGGGGTACGTACCCCCCCCCCAAAATGGGAAAATTTGAAAAAATGAGTGTAAATCAGTGCAAATTTGGGCAAAATTTGGTCCGGTACCCCCCACCCCCCCCCCAAAATCCAAAAGTTAGGGGTACCAAAAAAAGTACCCCCCAAAATGGCCATTTCCACTGAAACGTGCCCCCCCAAAAAAAAAAAATCCTGGGTGCGCCCCTGCTTCCTCAGCGAAACACTTTGTTTAATTACCCAAGCTCGAGTTGACTAAATGTTCCTGCCCAACATTGTTATGGCAGACGAATAAATTTTGAAATGTGCCGTTTGTGCTGACTTCAAACAAAGATTTGAATTCAACGCAAAATTTGCCAACAAATATCATACAAGGTAGGGGCTGTTTCTCGGTGAGAGGCAATGGGGAAAACACAGTACCCGCAAAAGCGTGCAAAATCTGCTACAGCAGAGAATATTCCCCTCGAGTTAGATAAGAAAAGTGCGCTCTGAAAAACGATATCGACCGTTTTCAGCGAGTTATGCCCATTTTAGTGAAACCCCCTAAGTGTAACTCCCCACAAGTATACCTTCCTCGTTGAAAGAGGGAGGAGTAGCGCAGTAAATAAAAACAATCTTTAAATAGTTTTTGCCGAAAAAGAAAGCATTTCCCACATGTGCTCTTACACACTATCTAACAGTTTTGTCCGACTAAAAGCTGTATAAATAGAGGAATCTTTCGTTTGCAAAACATTTTAATGTACCCCATCAAAAATAACAAGCTAGAGCCGGAACTCAGGAGTTATCAATTGTCGTTTTACTTGTTATTTAACATCGAAATATAAAAAGAAAAAATTTCCATATAAAATGGAAAAAATAAAAGTCTAAGAAACGTCTTACCTGTCTATTCCTTGAACAGGACTTTGTACTTGAACAATATGCGCGCTATTATAAGAGGATACTATGTACCTGAAAGAGTAACCGATAATTTTGTCGTTAGTAAATATTATTCTAAAATTTTTTTATCTTTTTCCATCCGAGAAAATGATAGGAGATTTAAAGAGTGTTTTTACAGAAAGTCTTTTACAACTTAAATCCTGTCGTATAAAATTTATGACTAGACAAATATACTAAATGACGTTTTAAATTAAACTTATGATTGCATGAAATCGTCATTAATATGGCCTTATCCGTAGAAATGCTTCAGGATTTTTCGTAAAACCTATCGCGAAGCTTAGGCTTCTAATAAAACAATTACATTAACTATCGATACGGTTCGTGATATAAACAAATTTACTCAATCATTCCTTCCAATCCTAGAGCATAATTTCCTCCGCGGAAGTGTCCCACATTGCGATGGAACGCCATTTGCAAAACTTCTCGTGAGAGTTTGGCATCTCGTCCAGCGACTGTGAAAACTTGCCTGTCCATTCGAGAATTTACTATTAGGACAAGTGTATCACATAAAGATACATCCTAAAATTGAATAGAAACCGTCAAAATTAAATAGCACGACAGCTTAAAAATAAACATATTCACATGTCATAACAATTTGGAAAGTTCACCTGATAGTTTTGATATTTCGACCGAAGTCTGCAACGAGAAGGATTGTAGATAATTAGATAAATACAATAACATACAGATTTGTAAACTTTTCGATACTAACCGCTTCGAATGGGTTAGTGCCCAGCTTCTCAATCAGAGCGATCATAATGTATAAGTTTGAGTTTTGACTATTGGCACATGCAGGAGCCGTGTTGCGGATGTTCGCTGTTATTTGCTGCAGCTGTAAATATAATTCGATTATTAATTTGTGACTGTCTATAAATGTTTTCCAAATTAATTTTAGTCCAAAGGGTTCAACTACTTTGAAATTGCATCGAAAACTGAAGGGAAACCGTCCGGGATTTTGTAGCTTTGGTGGTTTTCTGTTGGTTGGAGATTTGTGTTGTGTATGTATCATTGTTTTGTCATTCAGCACATTTCTATAGCAAAAATTGCAGAATTCCAAAAACTGATATTACAGTATACCCAGCGCCAACTGCCAAAAATCTTCCAAAACCCTAATCGGATCCCTCTAAGTTGATAGGTGTCTTTCCGTCCGCCCCCAATAGAATAACCCACTTTTTGGGGGTCCCGGACCCCAAACTCGCGAGAACCCCCCCAAAAACCCATGATTTAGGAGGGGGTTATCAATGTCAGATTTGAGGTTGACATACGTGAAACGTGACTTACGTGTGTCACGTGTGTCACGTAAAAGGGCAAGTTTTCGCTCACGCCTCGGATCCGGGCGTGTGATACGTCAATCGCTTCGTCTCGGCGAGACAAGACGAATGGTACCGGTTTCAGCCTGCACTGGTGATCCTATCCAGAGATATGGCTTCCGGAAATCCGGAAAATCCTGGATGACCAAGGGCGCCGCCAAGCGGCGAAGCTGCGGGGGCAGTCCTATGGAATATCTACTAATACAAGGAGCCTTCCAATACAAAAACATAAAGAAAATACATAAAAAATATAGGCCGGTGTATATGCACACACATTTGTAATACCTTTTAAATTTGAATTTGAATTAAATAACGAAAAATGGAACACATAAATCAAAACACATATGTTTATTTAAGCTTGAGTTAGTAAGCCTAAGTTAGTTAAATATTGTTCTTACTTTATGGGCTCATAGTCGGATACTATAAACATCATTGTAATTTTTGCACGTAACAACGCGTAAAAGCATTTAGTCTCATCAACTTTTTTGTAATCATTGCTGCGGAACTTACTCTTGTAGTCTTGTCCATGAGATTTCGCCTTTCCTCCGGAAGCAGAATCTCTGATGGATCGCACAATTGTCCCGGTAGAATTAATCGACATGAAAGAGGATCTGTCCTAGGGTCAGGATATGTCTGAGGCGAGTATTGGGCCCATGTTGTCAAGAAAAAAATCACGAGTAGCAAATAAACATTAAAGCCGAAGTGAGACCACGGAAATAAATTGGGAAGCTGATTCATGACAATTCAAAAACCGAAAGGTGAAAGTTGAGTGAAAGTGAAATGTGAAAGAGTACGAAAGGAGTTGAATAATGAGCAGCCAACGGGTTATTTGCGTGAATGAAGTTGGATTTGTGCCCTTTGAGCAGGGATGGGCTCGAGAAAGAAAGAGAACAGTGAGAGAAAAGCGAAGCGGGTTTCAATGCCTCTGGGGTCGCAATGGAAAAAGCTCTGGTAATTATGGATCCACCCTGCCCACCCAAATCAGCAATTCTCTCCAAATCGCCTTCGATCCATTTCTATCGCTGCTGGATTCATCGGATTTATTTAAATCTGCACGCCTCGGAAGCGGTCAAAAGAGATAAAATAACGGAAACCTTAAACAAACGGAAAGGCTCATCTTCAATATAAACGGAAAGGAAAAATAGAGGATAATTTGACCTAGCCTTCTTTCCCTCAGCAATAATGGTAGACCTCTAAAAAGAGACCAATTGTGGCTTAAACTCATAATTGCAAATTATTCAGGATACACTTTAACGTACCTTATTTTTGTCATTACTAAAAGTAACTGCCTATATTGCAGTATATGCAAATAAAATAATGAGGTATCCCGATATGACAGAAAATACTAAAAAAGAAAACAGTATGTTGGCTGGAAACAAATGACAACATTTCTTTAAGAGTTCCAAGCTTTTATTCACGATTTTTAGCTAAATTTCAACATTTTAGTTGGTTTGTTTATCAGCAAGAATATTAGCGATTTCGTATCACGCTGGGAGTTTGTTATATTTGTCATTCAATGACATTTCTAATTCTTGCAAGTACATCGTATACTCAAATATATGTTTCAACAGTTTCAAAATGTTTTCAAGTGTCAACTCAACGATAAAATTTTTATTTCGTAAGTCCAAAAAAGAATTCATGGTATTTTTATGCAAAATTCCCTGGATATTTCGCCCTGGAAACAAAACTATACACATCTATAATTTTCCCTTATTATTTACAAAGGCAAATGAATATATTTTCCTTTGTCGCTGATGTAAATTCATCAAAGTGCTTTACTCTTGTTCCTGATTCTTCACTTGATAGGCCAATCATATGCAAAACATTTCCTAGATTTACTTCAGTGTTTCCAATAAAGCATTCTGGATTGGGCTAACTATTTTTACTTCATTCCAAATATACAAGTATTTTTCCAGATTTGATTAACTTATGAAGTAATGATTTTGTGGACATGATATTTAGATCTTATATAATGCAACTTGGCATCTAGCATTTTTCATAAACACAAATCCAGCACAATATCACAGCGATATCATTAACAAATCAACAAAACGGAGATATCACTCATTTTTTGATTGAGGAAATTCTCGTTGATGAATTTTGCAAGTGGGTAGTTTCAGAATTTCTTCTGATCCTCAGCGAAGCTATGTAGCATAAAGCATGTTATACCTTTCCGGAATCCTGATAAAATTTTCTATCCAAAACCAATATAACAGAGTGAAGCTTTGATTCCAACACGAAAATGCATCCTACAGGAGAAAATTTATCAAAAAATGAGTGATATCTCCATTTTGTTGATTTGTCCATGATATTGTTGTAATATTGCGCTGGGTTTGTGTTGATATAAAACGCTAGATTCCAAGGTGTAATAAAAAAGATCAGTGTAACATTTCCACAAAATCATTATATCACAAGCAACTAAAATCTGGAAAAATACAACGGAAAATATGTGGGTCGAAGAGCTTAAATCTAAAAGCAATAACTGCTTTGTCCATGGCGATTATGTAACTGCGCTGAACATCTACGGTCAAGTTCTCAAATTGGATTCAGCTGCTTTGCTCCCTCTCGAGAAATTCTTTGAGACATACGAGGAAACAAAACGGCTAAGGCTGATGACGTGAATCAGAAAAAGTTGCTCTATAGGTGAGTAATCTTGATTATAGTCAGCTCTCCTTAACTCGACGTTGATATTGCATTCTTTAAAGATTCTGAATAAAAAAATATACAGAAAACTGTTGAAACGGAAGAATTCAAGAAAATATTGGGTGTGTAAAAGTTTTTTCCGGTAAAGATTAACCCCTTTCCGATCATGTTACAAATCTTGCATGTGATATCCTTATCCTCCCTAAATATTAAGCGGCAGCGTGCGTAGTCTGTATGCTCAAATGACATTAATCATTCAGGAAGATCCAGACTACAGATCAGGACGTGTGATAGCTCATTGGATAGGTCTCGATGAGTACGGTGTGGGAAAATTATCAGAACCAAAATTTGAAAATTCGAATTCGCGCCAACACGCAAAAACGTGTTTATAAGGGTTGTGGCCGTACGAAGTGATGTTTTTATGTTCGCAATAGATTCGCGAGACAATTCTGGACCTTTGCTTTTTACACTTTTCGATTTGGCGCATTTTTAAAAATTTTGTGGAAAAAAGGCACTGTTTGGTCGGAAAATGATATTTTTGAAACCAAAGCATCTACGGGGCTGATTTTTTGCCTCCGGGGATTTTCGGATGTGCTGATCACAAATCTGACGTCAGATTCGATATTTGTTCTCACGAGGTCGTGTAATTCTCACGAGGTCAGGAATTTCCCAGGCGTGATGTTACTTGGTACAAAACAGTTTTTCCAACTCTAATAAAGCCCCCTATTCACACATATTTAACCCTAGCGCAGCGTAGCCCGCGGCGCTCCCCTAGTACCAAATGAATGCTCAGACAAGTCTATCGAACCGTATATTGAGTTGAGTACACTATGCCAAAAATGCGCAATTTAAATATTCTGGTCAATTTTCTATACGAAATCATACCAAAAATGACCATTTTCAACTCTTTTTCTCAGCCAAACTTGCAAAACCAAGCTCGGATTTGGATTCTCCGCAAAATTTTGACTATGATATATTTATTTAGGAAAATTTTGTGTATTATTACCCGTTATCTGACACGATGCTGCCACCCCTTTGATGCCAGAAATTGACCAAAAATATATGTTCACAAAATTTTAGCCTAAAAATCATATCCTACCCAAAATTTTGCGTAGAATCCGTTTCCAAGCTTAGTTTTGCAAGCTTGGCTGAGAAAACATTATCATAATGGTATCGGCGATATGTTTGTACACATTATTTCACATAAATTATATTTTGCAAGAAATGTCTATATAATTCTGAAAGGCGCGCTTTTCCCCAACGATTGGAAGCTGAAAATTTGCATAAAAATATTGCGGTAACCATTCCCATTACTCTTCCTGTATTTTGCCCAAACTGGAGTCGAGTGTGTTCTCGCTCGCATGTGTGCCTAATGTTATTGCGATGAGTTAAGGGAGTGTGTGTCGCCTGACACAAAAACGAGTGGACACACGGACACACATATAGCAGACCGATATAACAACGGGTCCATATAGCCACCAACCAACTATGCGACGGGGGAGAAAAGACGAAACGATGTAGTTGTGGTGGTCTGGTAGGGATTGTTAATGGAGCCTGCCTTTTGGTTTAGGCTTGCATATACCCCCTTCACATGTTACGTAGCCGCGACTGTCGCAGAAGTGCGCTCCTTTCATTGAGTATGAATTTTGGGAAGGACGCAAGAATTTGCGATTGCGATTTTTGGCACACATGAATCAAAGAAATTTTCAATTCCTTTAGTGTTTTGGATATATGAGGCGCCGTCATCGGAAAATAGCGTCTAATATTATTGATTGATATCGATTGGAACGCTATGCACAGTTACTACTGTATTATAATACTGTATTACAGTACCATGGTGACTTTCTGTTTTGAACTTTTGCATAAAAGTTTCTTCTTTCATTTGTTTTAATCTATCTTATAGAGCTTCCTGAAAATTCCCACTTAGGATAAACTAGGAAGATTACATAGAATTTACCGATCGATATTTGTCGTGACATACAGACATATTTTTCGCTTTAGTTCGATTTTTCCCACGTTTCTGTATTCCGGATACATTCTTACAGGTTTCATTTTTCAAATTTCACATTTTAAATGCCACGCGTTTCCATTTAACGTTTTCGACTAGCACAAAATTTCTACAAACAGTCTAGAATCAGGATAGTCTAATTTTTCATAGCGATACACTTTTCATTTGGAGAACGTTATTTTATGATTCCGACGTCCTTAATTACGGTAATAAATAGGTTTAAAAATTTGATATGCAAATTTCTATATTTTGAACCATATTTTCGCCATTTCGGTATATATTTATCAAAATTTTTCATAAAAATTTGAGTCTATTGAGTAAATGTTTTCTTTCACAGTGGGAGAAAAATGAAATTTTTAGTTCATTCGTCAGTAAGAATCTCACAATTTCCCTTTTAAGGCAAAATAAAATGGTAATATTTAAACTTCCCCTTTTCCATTGACACATTTTATTTGCACAAATTATGCGCCAATACACTTGTGACTGTGCTCCATTGTCAAATTTGTTTGAAAAGGCGCTTTGTAAGATAGAATTTTATTTAGGCATTTTATCCATCCTCACCTGGCGTGGTACATTTCACTATTTTACCATTAGTTATTGGCTTTTATTTATTTATTTCACTTATTTATTTTATGTTGCGCATTTATGTTATTTTAAGCGTATATAAAGTTATGTTTAAAAAAGCATTTTTATTTATCATGTACCTTACGGCACCTTTTGTGTATCTTATCTGTTCATGGAAAGTCCTCAAAATTTTAATAACATAAAAATAACTTTGCGTTCAGCATTCATTGATATTATTATCTTAACGACTGAGGTTTTTTTATAACTTTCACACATTTTTCCGCGGTTGTATGAATATATTCTGACAATTAAGACAATATGTCAACTACAAAAAAGTATAGAACGTAAAATGCGTTGACATGGCATCAATTTCGCAATATGTATTGACATAATTAAACGTTACTGCAAATTTCTTTTATAAATGGGATTGATAGCCTCAGTTCTAAGCAAACATGTTTTAGATCTTCTCGATTTCTTGAACCATGTCCGAGATTATCACTTTGGAGAGCGACGATGAGTGCGAGAGCAATTACAGTCATTCGCGCACTGCGACGGCATCAATACTTAACGAAAGACCTCTGGACATTCTCAATGTGATCGCATCGTCGCATTCCAGAACTGTCAATGGAATTGTGGGTTTTATACAATATTTAATACTAATAACCAATTTTGTATATTTAGGGCACCAATGGGCTTCTTTCTACATCAATACGCGCATTGAACGGTACAAATCGAGCTCATGCTCAAAATGGTCACAATGTTTCGCCTTTGTCGGCAGCAACTCAAAACAGAGCTCCCATGACGTCGAGGGTATAAATTTATATTATCCATTAAGACGCATACTCATTTTGGCGCCAAAATGTTTGCGTTTTATTCCAACCTTTTTCGAAGAATTATATATACGATATTAACATTAAATATTTTTAAACATTACATTTTGCAACTTTATCTAAAAATGCAGGAAAATTTAAAATTTGGTAAAATTTTGAATTATTTTTGTTTATTAAATGAAACGCTGCTTATTTTTTAGTAAGGTTTTACCTATTTTGTTGTACTAAAAATTAAAATTTCACATTTTATGTGGTTTTTATATTGACATATATTATTATAGAGATTGGATCGGCCTACAATTAATCTCGTCCCACCAAATACTACCAGACTTCAGGTACTAACTTTATTGCCCATAGCATTGTTTCAGCTGCTTTTTTAGCCGAACACTGCAGCTATAAACAACCAAATGAATTATCCGAAGTACCAGAATACCAATGTAATTTTTATACGCAATTTTATCGTTATTGTTGATTTGTTAAGAATGTAATCTCTACTGAACCATTGATCAAAAAACCTCGCCTCGTCGGTGCAACTCCTGTTTTCATACCAAAAAAGAATGGCTTGTATAACGGAATCCCAGCGAAAATAAGGCAGCTGTCGGAAACCTACCTAGAAGCATACCCAACCGGAGGACAGACCGAAAGAGATGATGAATTTCTTGGACAATTCAAGGTGGATACCAAAAAAGTTTCAAAAAAGGAATGCTTTAAGGAAAGCTTTTAGACAAAAGTTCAGAAAATGTTGACTTTCATATTTTAACCAAATTTGCAAACATTTGTATTGGGTTGGAAGGAAAGTCAATTCTATAGTTACTAATACCCTTTCTTCCCGCCAATATTAAGTAAATATATGGCAAAACTTTGCTTAACTAAAATATAAAATACTTTTAGTGTACATACAACAATTGTGGAAAGCATCTGCGGAATAATGTCACATTCATGTAATAATTAATACATTCAATAAACTGAGGGTCAAAATCTGCTTTCAAGGTATCACTTATGGGCGCATGTAATTCGTCAAAAGCCATACGTGGAAGAAGACGTAACAAATCTCCAGCTAACATCAAAATCTGACGCAACTTTCGAGCAACAGATCAAAGATGACGTCACTCGCCTAAGAACCTGCCCCGAATGTCTTCTTATTCAACCAAGCCCGCATCGAATGCATTTGCACTATCATAGAGTGCATAAATTCGATAAGTTGCTCTCGTCTCAAGATTTGGCAATTTGCAATATATGCGAATCTGTATGTCAGTTTGCGAATATGGACGTGCATCTGCTACGCCATGGAGATGCGGATTTGCCTTATCACTGCAAAAAATGTCGTTACAGGTAGTTGGGTATTTTTATGGTAAGCAGAGAATAAAACTGAAAGAGCCTAAAAATTAAGCAATGGATTAACCGGAAACTATTTTTGGCATGTTAGCGAATCAAAGCTGAAGTTTAGATTCGGTTTGCCTCCAATTTTTTATTATGCTTCGCACCTTATGAATTATACAGTTAACTCTCAAGTTAACAAGACTTTTTCTTTCGCTTTTCTATGGGTTAAATCGAAAAAGGGTGTATATGTGCGTTTTACATGTAACGTAGACGAATGCGCAATGGGTTTTATATCAGGCATGAAGATTTCACAAAACAATGTGCAGATTGATGTAAAACAAAACGATTGCATATAATGGGAAATTTAATTTAACAACACCCCTAGAGAAACGAAATAAAAAGTGGTGTTTAATCGAAAGTCGACTTGTTCCAAATCTATAGTCTGGGAAAAGTTTCATTAAAAAGTGCAGCTTGTTAATTTATTTATACTTAGGACATCAGCCCGAGAAGCTCTCTTTCGTCATTTTCTGGAAAACCATTGCGGCACTAGCATGTGTCTTTGTCCGTTTTGTAATCTTTTCTAATTACTGATTGTGATGTTGATGATAATGATATCAACTATAGGCGTGGTTTCTTTCAATATACCTTTGTCTGAACGTTTGCGCCCGACAGTTGTTATGAAGACTTACGTGCAACATATGATGGATCACGATATTGACTTCCAACAGGGCTGTCAACAATGTGTAACGCGATTCCAACACTGTCCAGCAACTGCGTTCTCAGCGAGGTACGAAAATCATTCAAGACAACACAAAGAGGTTGATTCGAAATGGAAGATCGTAAGAAAAAGTAAGTTAACAACGCATCTATTAAAGCAATATATTTTTGTTTACATGTTTTTATATTTAAATATTTTCAGACTTTATTAGTCTGCAGCGGCCGCAGAGCAAAGCTTTGGTGCCTTCATCAGATGTTCAGCAAACATGCTTAGAATGCGGACATGTTGTTGCAAATGCCAAAAAGTTGCAACCGAATTTAAGAGATACTAAAGATACGCATTTCAAGGAACTCAAGTAAATCTAATTTCTGTAGAGGGAAATAATAATAAAGCTTTAGGAAATGTCGCGCTCGGCACTGTTCTTACGAATCCAATTGCTCTGTTGCGTTCGAGCTGCATTCCGCTCTTAGCTCTTGTATCCCTGAGAACGAGCATCGCTCGCCACTTGGAAAGCCTCTCTCAACAGCTCCAAAGAATGACGGAATGAAGGACACATACTTCAAATGTGAAAAATGCAACTTTGACACAGTTGACTCTGGAGTCATAACTAAACATATTGCAACATCGCGAAAATGTAATGGAGCGAAAGCCAGAATCGAAAAGGTTGTAGATATTGACAAGAAGCTGTTGAAAAGATGCGAACAGGAGCAAAAGGCGATGATTGAGCATTTCGGCTTGAATAATCTCAACGACATCGGTAAGATTTAAATGTATAGTGACGTCAGGTTTATTTTTGTCACAGCTAACATTTTACAAACTTAAGAGGTAACTTTTTAGTTGAAAAATTACTGGAACAAATTATCCTTAAATGCTAAAATCTGGTATGTGACAAAAAAAAGTCGAATCAGTGACAGCAAAAGCCAATTCAATGATATCAAAATGGTTCATACGAGTAGAGGATACATGTGGAAAAACGGATAAATTTACTCACGCTTCTAGAATGTTACAGAACAGAATCACAGTTTCAATTCAAACCCATTCACAGTTTTAACGCATTGATGGGATAGAGCTCATAGCAATGCAAATAAAATTGCAAAAGTTTTAATAATATCTCAGCAAATTATAGCTTGGGGAAAATATTGATGGTATAAATTTCAGATCCTATAAAATATGAACAAGAGATACTAGCGCAAGAGCAAGAAGATGAGGAAATACTTTTGGACGAGATCAGTGAGAAATTGTCGATGATTGTGCCGACCGCAAAAGTTGAAGCAGCAAGAGCGAATAGGAACTTGGTGAAACATTTGTTTGGTCAGAGTACAGTCTCGATTGATTTGGAGATCATGTAAGTGACTTTGTATGCACACACTTATATCTGACTATTTATTGTCTGATATAATTATATGTCGACTATGTTTCACACAGCAACAAATAGTATTTTCTCGTTTCGTGATTATTCCAAGTAACTTTTTTATGGAAATGTAGTCAAACAGTTTTTAAAGATGTGTTAGTGTTTAAATCTTGCATTGAAATTAGAAAATGCAACAATATGATAGGTATTATTTATTTGGATGAATATGTTATTTCATAATTATAATATGATCATGTTGTAGATGTATCATTCTTTGTAGAAAATTTACAATTAACTTTTATTTATTCAGATGCTCCTTAGCGGTGGGCAACGACATAAAGCAGCATATTAAAGAGTTCCGAAACTCTTGCGACAATGATGACTAGGCCAGCAAATACTGCTAATCTTACATACAATCACTTCAACCTTCGGTCTTCACAAAATGAACGGGTATGATGTTGTTCAATTTTATTTTACTTCTGGTACCATTTCTTGTGTTGTATTTATATATGTATCTTCCACATCCAATTCATCGAATTCCTCCGCCAGCTCAGGCGATTTTATGCAAGTGTTTTCCACATATTCCTGCAATTTTTATTTATTATGTGTTGTATTGTAATAAAATTATTTGAAACTTTAGTTAACTTACAATGAACATGTCGTAAAGCTCCACAATGAAATATCCAAGAATTCCAATTAGCAAACTAAAATTAAACAATTAATTAACAAGAATTCAACATCATAAAGTTCAAGTAATTTGTGCTTTGGAATAATAATGTTTTATATGAAAGCAGTTGACTACATATAAAGGGCAAAACTGGAGAAAATTGTTTTCATTTGTCAAAGGTAATACAAATAAATGTTTGCAATTTTCTCACCACATCCAGATATGATAAACAAATGTTTTTGTGAACTTACAAGACGAATGCCACCAGGAGGTACCCATCCACGCTCAATACTCTCATTAAGAAAAAACCGAGTGCGAGGCCCGACGACATCCAAAACCGATAGTTCGCAAAAGCCACTTCCAAGGAGCCCCTACCTAATAAGGCAACCCAAAAACCTGCAAATGAATCCTTAATTTATGAAACATTCCAAAACTCAAACCATTGAGTTGAGTGTTCCATACACCTATAACAACCAAAGAATAATATTGAGATCATAGCCAATGAAAACTGACCATCAGCCATGCCCCAAACTCCGGCAACTGCATTGAATAAAGCCCTATCTCCCGGATTCAGAGGCCAAATCATCAATGTAAAGATCATTAGCTTAACTGGATACATTTAAGAGTGTTCGTTAACAATGTAAAGCGTACCATATTTATAACTGCGCCAAATACAAAAAGTGGCATTCTTCCAAATAACTTAATCAGCGGTCCAAATACAAGACTGCATATGGCGTCGGCTATACCTGAAATATCATTTTTCAGTGTTGTGTATGTATACAGTAAAGTATATGAAAAAATTGGAATATATAAATATTTTGAACTAGGATTTTTATAGCTATTTACCAAATGATGCCATCACGTAACCAATTTGAGGAATTCCTGAAACAAAACGTTTGTTTTCGACAAAAACATGGAAACAAACCAAGCCCACAAGCAACATAAGCCTTGGTGTAGAGTCCGACGGCAAAAGCCTGTTCGACCCCGCTAAATACTGTCAAAGGAATTAGAAGTAAGGGTTTCGGCTTGCGCAAGTGCTTTAGTGTTTGTCGAAGCACTTCTGCCGTGAATTTCGGTGCTTTTGTCATTCGGATCTAAAAATGCCGACACATAGGTTTTTTAAGTGTCTTCACCCATTAATTTTTCATACAGACGCATTTCATTTAACTCTCTTCATTTTTATTTTCTTTCTTTTATTTTGCATACAAAAATGCCATGCCGTTAGAGACGGGTTAACATGTCTATAAGTACCTCATCTCTACGTAATGCGTTGAGAAACAGCAAGACTACCAGTAAAGCAACCGTAATGCAACACAAATGAACTCCAACAACTGAGAGGTAAGCAAATTGCGCAGGTCGCTGTAAATTGAATTGAGCTCTTTCGCTCAATGCCGAAATATTGGAGACAAATTTATGGCCGCATCTATAAGTTAAGTTTTATAGCTGTCATGTAATTATTGATTACGTTGGGTCCACTTTGTCAATAGGTAAAAGGCTGGGAACTGAGTTGATTAATATAACCGAAGAGAGGAGGTTGCCGACTACTTGGCCCAAGTGCAATATCATGAAGAAATAACCGAAGAAGCGAACGATCACTAAAATTATTACAAAAAATAACGTCAACCATGGCACTGAGCTAATGATTCGCTCAATTTATACACTATTAAAAAATACCTATATTTTGTGCTTCCACGTTCAGTTTCGCATATTTAACGCCGCTTTCGGTTATGTATTCTTCTGCTGCTGCCCATAAGGAGCTTGCAGCGACGCCCACAAATATAGAAGCTGGAATCAGGGAATAATACCTAAAAATATACTTTGAACGACATCCAATCCGAAATTTGTCAAAATACTATAACAAACCTTGGAATGAAATTTGCGAACATATAAAGGATATGCACACCAATCGCAGCAACCAAGGTCATTTTACAACCAAGACGGCTGATAACAAAAGATGGAACGAAAAACGAGGATATAGCCAAACTTAGATAAAGAATACTAAAAATTTTGAGCATTGATTCATAAAAGTTTATCCAAACAGTTAAAAACATACCAAAGTGCGTCTGCGCCCATTCCCGAGTTGACTGAAGTTTGCAAATTTTGTATTCCGTTAAATCCAGTAAAAAGAAAGAGGAACGCAATTGAAATAATCCACAAATTCACGAGAATTTTGTGCTTGGCTTTCCCTACGTGAATCTTTTCGTTTCCACTCAAATATGCGCGCCTTCGTTTGCGTAACATTTTTGCCAAATAGGCTTGACTGTAAAGAAAATGTATATAAATATTTGTAAAAGAGGGTAAAACAAAAATGGTACCTATTCAGAATTGGAGAGAGTTCCTCATTATCAGCAGTATCGACACTAAAATGCTCCAAAGGCATATAAGCAGATATAAATTTTGTGTCTCATTTAAGTGAAATGTTTATTCGAAGCTTTATTATCATTTCATTTGTCGGATTTTACTTACATACTTTACGTACCTTACCTGGTAACAAAACTATGCATATCAACCAAACGATTTCTACGGAGTCGGCGTTTTGAACCATGCACGGGACAATACGGATCATAATGTGACACTCGTTGAAGTGATTTTGAAGCCAGAAGGACGTCTGCCTGATGAGTATCGTCGGTGCTTCGAAAAAGGTATGAGCTAAATCAATATTGTCAATTAACCACAAATAAGATGAACATATTTTCACCATTTCTCCTTGAGGTCCCGCCTTTTTAGCAGTAACGATGGGCTAAGTATTTTTGGCAGCATGCCTGCCTTGTCTTTTTCTTCCTGATCAGGAGAAAATTGTAGGGGACGTCGGCAATAGTCATCTAGCGCTAGGTCAAGAATATCATCAGTTCTTTGGAGCAAAGTGATTGGAACCTTCTCCTCATATTTTTTTCTCGGCTTAATGCCAACTTTTTGGAGAAATGCTCTACTCACTTTACGTATCGATTCAACAGCAGGTGATCTGGTAATAAATAAAGTATATTCTCGGTTATTCATTTTGACTAAATAAGTTTCTTATTGGGCAGAGGGTTTAAATTAGCAAATGACCAAATAATAATTTGTTAAAAATATTTGACGCATAGTTTGGTTAAACATTCATCAAATTGTATAAAATTGTCAAAAAGAATCTTACTTGCTCCTATTTCGATTAATTTTCTTGCGATCACGTCGCCCGTCATCTTTTGTGGAAGTGGTTTCGCCATCAAAAGTTGTGCCCTCCTCTACTTCTATACCAAATGTGGACTAAAAATTGACGAAGCCTTTAAATTGTACGATTTAAAATTCACGCAAGTAACCACCTTAAATTTGTTATGTGGATTATAGCAAATAAGTACAGTAAACCCCTCGTTAACGCGCTTCTTTTTTGAATTTCAATACTGATTTTTCAACTGATCATTTTTTGTTGTATAAAAAGTGCCTGATGCGCCTTGAAATAGTCTATCAGACACTTTTTACACAACAAAAAATGATAAGAAATCAATTGAAAATTCAATATTGAAATACAAAAAAGAAGCGCGTTAACGGGGGGTATACTATATTAGCAAGTATTGTTTTCACTTATTTTTCTCGCTATACTTTGCGTCAATATGATAATGTAATGTAAAAATTCCTCTAAACAATTTTAAAATAAAAGACCCCTTATTGGCAGCCAAACTTTAATTTTGCATCTCCGAAATACGTACCTTTCTCGTCATATTAACAATATACATTGAAAATTTATGTTTGCATGATATTTGACATAAGTGCACTGTTTCAAATGGCCAAAGTATGGACTCAAAAAGCACATTGCAAACAGATTCTCGAAAATTACCGCGGATGCTCGCTTAGACTTGCTGCTAGATGGAGTGGTGGAACTCCTCTTTTCCTCTTCTTTCGGCGCCTCTTCCACAAGTTCCCATGCATTACTGTCCATTTTCTCAAAATATAAAATTCAGCATGCAAATTTTTAGCAAGGTGAGATTTGGGAATTTAGAGCATATAAATGACTTTGAATGAATCAAAAGTTCTAAAGTGAAATCAATGGGTCACTTCGCTGGAAAATATGCGATCATAGCAGCGGATGTAAGCAGTGCTCAGCTCTTGCACTCAACATCAACACATGTTATCCCATCGAATAGTACACTGCCAAGAGATGAATAGAGAGCGATACAACTTCCTCGAAGATACGCCGGTGCTATTCCAGAGAGAAATTTATACGCTTTGTAATGGCCGTATGATAATTTTGAACTAATGACGGAAATTTATGATAATATACTTCTCACAAATGGCTAAAAATATCAGCACTTTTTAATTTGTATAAAATAAAGTTAAAAACAATACACAAATAAAAATCATTTTTTAAATTGTTTGTTTTATTGATATTATGCAGTAGCTCTGTCATAAGCTTATTGTCAGTAATGCTTGTCACACAAGCATAAGCAGTAGCTAATAAGCGCAGTGAGATTTGGGGAAACTTACTTTTTGTCATCCTTTCCCTTATGAACAATTATGATAGTAACAGTGCATTTGTCATTCCTATTTATATTTCTTTTTAGCGAGCCGCTTTATTGTCATTGCATCAGTTTTCAGTCTCTACATTAACAATAGCAACAAGTAAAGATTTTTTGATTTCAGATATTCGATGTCGAAGCGAAGGAATTTCCTTGAAAGAGTGTAGTTTACTTCTCAGCTAAAATTCGTTATTTGTGCAAAAGGCTAAACAAAGCCCTGTGTTATGTGGAGAACACAGTCATTGTTAGCCTTTACTCTGTTGTGCATATGATTAAAATGCGTTTAAAGTTGCACAACCAAAAGAAGCAGACGTTGCCTCGGATATTTCCGCCGAGAACAAAGGGGTTCCATTCGAGGATTTTTGTTGTTATGTGAAACATGATGTGATATGGAAAAGAGAATGGGTAGATAGCCGGGCTCAGGTGAATGGCCCGCTCGCTTTGTTCCGCGATACCAGTAACAATATTTCCATAGTTTTCCCGCCTCGTTTTCGGCACAGCAGCGAGGAACAGCCGCAATAATCGTTTACGCCATTAGCTGAACTTCTTTCTCGCTTTGATCCTCGAGAAGAAGTCCTTCCAAAGTGCACACTCACAAAGGGGAATGGGTTGAAGTGGAACCTCTCTTTTTGTCGCCTCTCCGGTGGCCATCAATCCGCCACTAGGAACCGCATAGGGCGTTTCGTGCCTCGGAAATATTCTCTTTTCAACCGAAATTGGCACTCATCGCCAGTACTCGGGTCGTCTGTCTGCGAACCTCCATACCCAAATATCCATTCCGGTTTAATGTGCTTCCAGAAAATCCAGAGTACAGTTCCAGCAACCAACGACACCACGTGGTTCATTTCAAAATTCTGTTTGGTTTATCTCTTCCGTGTTTTTCAACAACGGTTGTTTTCGGAGATGGGCGCTAAATAAATTATTCAATTAAAGTGCACTAGGAATGTAGAACTTTAATCGGGTTGTGTTATTCTACATATGGGAACTTCGCATGTAGTCATTAGAAGTATATATATATGAGTCTAAAGTGGTCGTTGACTTTTTGAGAGATATGGAAAGAAACGGATTTTATTTTTATTCTTATGCAAAAACTACTTTCGTATATTGAGGCTCACTTCTTCGTACCTTTTATATCTTTGCTAGGAGTGTTGCTTTTTACCGATAGTTTCTTAAAGGTTGCATACTTTAAGATTACCTTCATCAAAGATCTTAAAAGTTTACACAATATTTCTTTTAGTTAGTTACTTTCGCCTGCTGGATATTTCGCTTATTCCCTAAAAAATGGACATTTTGGGCTTTAAAAGGGCTGGCTAAAAGCCCAGGGCTGAAAACCAGGTGAGCCTAAAACCTCGCGCAGCCCCATATAAGAGGGGTTCAGTTCCGACCTGCGTAGGGCCTTCGTCCCTTAACTTTTTTACTATAAGTCATACTACATAAAGTTGGGAAGCATCAAGCAGATACACAATTGTAATTAGAGTTTATATTGTAACATATTTAAATTTACCAATAATTTTCTTGATAATTAAGATAATCAAGAAGGTCAATTCTTTCAACAATGCCAGTCTATATGGTGAACAGCCCAGTGAAAATATCGTTCAGTTGTTTACTTTCCCAATACGGAAGGAAATATATTTTTTATGAATACATTATATGCTATCATACGTAATTTGACTCGTTTGCAACTTTTTTCAACGTATTCTTTTAAACACGCGCTTTTTTTCAATTAGCGGTCGGCATTTTAGTCTCGAAATTGAATTCCGATTTTAATTACCCATCTGGCGCCCAACCTCTGGGCTCAAGCTCCGGCTAATTGGCTTTAACTATTTTGTTTCCGCTTCTCCTAAACGCGGTTAGGAAAGTGTATTTTGCTCTGTTTCTTTCCTAAGAAATATATTTTGTCGGAAATCCTTAAGCGACTTAAGGATACGGCCTCACATATAACTCATTAATAATTCATATCGATAACCTCCGACGCCAATATGACGCTTCCTAATATTTGCAGTTAAGACGAAAAATAACACCCCTCATTTCTTGCTCACGAATTTACAGCTTTGTGTGTTCGGTCTTTTATGCAGGAAAGTAAATTAATATAACAGGTTTCCGTTGACCATAAATAAAAATGACTTATAAATGAGAACGTCTGGTAATTATTGAAACTATTTATTCACTAGATTCAATGAATACTTCGAACACTACTAATTTTAATGTAACATTAAAATTCTGTGAATATTTGTTTCACGTTACATAGAAAACGATTACAGTCTTCCATCGTTTATCCGGACCTACACTTATCCGGACCCTCACTTATCCGGACGGTTTTGGCCGGAACGGATTTATCCGGACTTCCCTCGTTTATCCGGACAGAATTGGGAAAATTTGGGACAATAGGGTACCCCCTATTGATTTGAAAATTTTGCTATTTTTGGCCGATTTTTCACCAAAAATTCCGAATTTTTGGTCAAAAATTTGAATTTTTTCCATAAATTTTTCGATTTTTAGCCCACTTTTTATAAATTTGTCAAAACTTTTTCAAAAAATAGGCCAAAAATAGCGAAATAATTTAAAAAAAATTCTAATTCGCGCCAAAAATTTCAAATTTTTTAACGGTTCCCTCGGTTATCCGGACTAAATTGGCCTGAAAGGATTTTTCCATACAAATCCCGATCTGTCCGGATAAACGAGGGACTGTATTGCCTTATTTTATATTAAAGTGAGCCAGTCACTTTTCTTTAATAGCTTTATAAAATTTCTAGGAACACTTCGATGCCACAACAACGGTGTCCCAACTAATGTTGCACGATTTATTGCTAATGCTCGCTTTGATCCACCACCAAAACCGTTTCGCCTTTTCCGCTCAACCCACTTCGTCTATGGCAACATCGAATATATTTTCGCCACATAACAATGCAAACAGTGCAGAAATTGTCAGACAAAAGCTAATTAATTACGACCCAAATGGACAAATTCTCGAAGTTGGCGATCAATTAAGTGCTTCACCCACAAAATTTCCGAAAAAGAGGAAAGACCAGTCAAAACGCAAAACGCATCGCTCTACAGTTCCTCCTACGAAACAATCGAATATCGAAGCACCAACAGTTTCGGGATGGCAATCAGCAGCGAATGTAACTGTAAAAAGTTTATTTGGAGAAATTGTAGACGAATACGTTGATGAGTGCGCATATGACTCAAACGCTAGGAAATCGATTCTGGCCGATATGCTCACGGACTACGACAAGACAGTGGTGCCGTCGAACAAAAGCGTGGATGTGAGTGTTGAACTTACTGTCCAGGTATTTGTTCTAGTAGATAATTATTACACAACGATTAATTTCTATTGTCTTAAATGTTTACGCCTTCAAAATTGTGACTTTTTACCAAAAATTATATTCCATTGCATATTCCACATCAATAATCGATACGTTTTTTCAGGATATATCAACCATATCAGGTATTACATTAGGACTAATTGCGTTATAATTCATGCTTAATAGATATTGTTGTTTAGAAATCACGGGCTCATTTGTTGCTGACGTTTGGTTCAGTCAAATATGGACAGACCCTCGGTTAGAATACAAAAATTTCTCCTGCAAAAGCAATCTATCCCTCGACAGTTCGGTGGCTGGTAGGATTTTATTTTCTTTTGTTATGCATTAATTATTTTAACTGTTTAGAGAAACTTTGGACACCTAACGTCTGCTTTGTAAGTATATCCTATTTATGTTTTTGAATAAGCGTAAAACCAATAGGAAATGCTAGTAATCTGCACGTACAAGCAAAAAAAAAAGAAAACAGTTTAGTCTCAACATTACTAGAGTACTTTTAAAAAGTAAATATTCTATGAATAAACTACTTTACAATAGTTTTTTCCAAAATTGTTTAGAAGAATGATCATTTTAGGTAAATTCCAAACATACTGAAGTGCACAAAAGCCCGAGCAATAATATTTTACTTATTATCTATCCTAACGGTAAGTATATTATCCTTAGTAGAACAAGTGAATAAAGATTTGCATTAAGGTACAACTTGGCTAAATTATCGCGTTAGAGTATCAGGTTTGAATTCTGGTTGTTGTTGACATTATAATATCATTACCATATTATTGCTGTTTCTTTGTAAAAGGTAAAATTTACCCAAAACTTTGCTGTGGTTGGTAATATACTCTAATATATCATAGAATTATAATACTAGCAATGCCTCAAATTTCAAAAATAAACCCTACCTCTGATAATTAAAAATGTTTCTTGACCGAATACTGTACGTAATATTACTTCATCGCAAATTATAGGGCCGTGCTCGTTCACCTTAACACGATTTCCTCTGGATCAGCAGGAATGTGTCCTCGTCTTCGAAAGCTAGTAACTCTTTCAGTTTATTTAATGTGTATCTGTGATTTTAACGAACATCGTTTAGCTCATATAACATTGCGGAAGTTCGATTGAGTTGGCAGGTTATTATATTTTTACTATAAAAGCATATTTGCAAACAATTTATGTTTTGTAGGAATGGATGCCGGTGACAATGCCAACGCCAGAGGAATTACGTCTACCTGACTTTCATTTCTACAACGTTACCTGGAGCCATACTATGAATGAATATACTGCAGGGATGTGGGATCAGCTCACAGTTAAATTTCGGTATGGAATTTTCAGTACAGGAAATACTAATTAAGTAATCAACAGAGCACCAAACAAAATTTTATAACGCGCCAATATCCACATAATGTTTAAAAATATGTCTTATTTTCACATATTTTTTAAAATTATGTAAGGATTTTCATTCATTTTTCCCTCCCAATTACAAATTTGGAATCTATATAAGCTCTAGTTTACTTTAAAATAAAGGCTTTCCTAATATTTCAGTTGGATATTTAGATTTAAACGATTATATGGGTACTATATTTTACAAATGTATCTGCCAACCTATCTTTCTGTCTTCATATCCTGGATTGCTTTCTGGATTGACTCACGGTATGTCACAGTATTCTTTTGAACGAATTAATTAATATTTTAAGGGCTTTACCGGCAAGAATAACCCTTGGAGTATCCAGCTTAATGGCTCTAACTTTCCAGGTTACTTTATCTATTTCACGTATCAGAAATTATGTATAATGTAACTTTCCTTTCAGTTCGGAAATGTGGTAAAAAATCTACCTCGTGTTTCTTTTGTCAAGGTATGTACTTTTCGGATGTTTGTTCCTTTAATTTAATTTAGCGTTATATTTATTTTCAAATCGCGCAAATTCAATTTTTACTTTAACTCTAGAATTAAAATATTTATGCTAGTTTTTTTTAATACTTTTAAATTGAGAAAATATTTTGCAGATAAAATTAATATGTATTATTATAGAAAATAATTGTGTCAGAAATAAATTATTAAATTTTGATCGACGTTTTGAATGAAAATAGTGTAGGGTTTTACATTGTATGTTATGCTTCTTAGGCAATCGATTTGTGGTTTTTCGTATGTGTCTCATTCATTTTCGCCAGTTTGGTTGAACTGGCCCTCGTAGGATTTGTCGACAAAGTGAATGAAGCCAAACGGCGTGAGCGGCGACAACGGCGGAAAACCAACAGTTTACTAGCGGCTCAAAATGTGAAAAGACTCTCGCACTGCGCCGACAAAACAAAAAGGTAATCTCGTAAATTTCATTTGAAAATAGTATAAGCTCTTTTTGTTTAGTCGATTGAGCAACGCTACGGCCACACTTCCGCTATTCCATGCGCAATCCAATTCGGTGAATATTAGTTCAACCAATTTGACTAATAACGTTGGCAAAACTTCTGACACTCCATATGAAAATTCGATTCATGCCATGTGCAATAACAAGGATCAAAGAGGCTCGGTGAGCCAACAATCGATTATAATGCCATCTAATGGAAAGCAAAGCCCAGCAAGCAATATTGTGAAACGCAGAAAGAGCTTCTTGCCAGAAGACCATCATCAATCAAGGTACGTGTCTTTGATGTTTTCACGTTTTTTTTCAAATTCCGTGCTGGTGATTTTAAACAGATCGAGAAAAATTAAATGTAACTATGGTGTAAAATTTCTTTAAATCGACACTAATTTTACGATTTTTCTTCAGGAAGTAATATAGTTGTCTGCAATTAATAAATAAAAAAATTGCGTTTAATATACAAAGTAAAAAATGCTCATTATGAGTTTTACAGACCGAGCTTTTTCATCGATACAGGATGTTCCACGAGGGCACCGTCAGCCTTGTCAACCAAAGTTGACGCCATTGCTGCGAAAGGATTTCCGGCTTTATTTGGGTTCTTTAACAGTATGTTAGTCAAATTATGTAGTCCAACAACAATTATTGTATCGAAAAATTACACAATTTGTACTAATACAAATTCGTATTTTTTAATTTTGTTCTTTTTTGGACGTAGTATTTTGTGTAAAACGAACTTCTATTACCTCTGCAGTCTGTGAACAAATTTCAGTTATCTACTGGTGGTATTACTTAACAAGGTCATAAGCAAAGAACGGCAGTCTTATGCAGAGGTGCTCTGTGCAAATTCAGCTCCCGCCAAACATACATTTCAATGTGTCCTTAAACATTTGCTCATAATTCCGTCCTCATTTATTGCTTTTGCATTACTGTTTTCCACTGAATAAATATTTATTAGAAACTGTTCAAAAGTGTCACTGGGTTATCTTAACTCACTTTCAACCCGATGGATGGTCCAATTTAGGCTTGCCAGACTTTTTCCAGCAGGGACTCGTTTTAAAAGGTGACTTCGTCCCACCTTTCATTGCCCTCTGAAACCAGTTAAGAATATTTGGGGCTAAGGCTAGGATTCATCTTCGGATGATTAACGACGGAAAGGAGAATGCGGTGGGTGGGAAAGCGACTGCTTACCCAACGGCAAGCGAGCAGGCGTAATCAGATATTTTTATTCGAAGAATCCAGATCTGGTTATGGGAAGGAAGCGGATAAAGGCTGTGGACTGCTGCTGATCGAACCTACAGGAAGAGGGCGCTGCTACTGCGTAATTTGTCGCGTAATCCAGGCTTCGCAAAAACTTCCAATGTGACTAGTGTTCTGACGCGATAGGAATACTTTGTTGGAGGGTTACGTCAGAAAAAAATAACTAAAGCGCATCTCTTGCCACTACTACATCCTTTGATCTTGTCTCACGACGCAGTCTTTTCTCTCAAGGAGCCATACATCTATAAGGAACTTCGAGAAATGTCCTAACAACATATCGTAGAACGACGAAATACAAATTACGATTATAATATTCCTTAAAAAACTTATAAAAATGCCTTACTGCCAAACTGTTTTCGCAATTTTTACGACATCAAAAGAAAAATAAAAACAAAATATTTTATGTATGCTAAGTTAGGAGTATTTTCAATTATTTTTTTGGTAACGTATACAGATACCAGCCTGGGAGGAGGCGCTTCGCGCCTCCTCCCAGGCTAAGAATCGGTTAGCGTGCATCCGCGGCGCTTCGCGCACCGCCATCAGCGGTCAGATTGGGTTGTTCGGGAGTAAGGGTTGTATATGTTCTAAGTTCCCTCATATTCCAAGGGAGAAGGTCGGGCGCTCCGCGCCCGACCACAGGACTGTCTCGGCATCAGCGGCGCCTCGCAAGTATGCCCTCAGTGGCTTTGTCAGGGGAGCCTCGCGGCCTTGGGCTGCTCGAACGGAGTTTCCGTGAAAAATTTTTTTCCGTACCCCGGGGTACCCCCAGAATTTTTTTTGACCCCGGATTCTGATTCAGCACCCCAAAAAACCCCCGGGTGCAAAAAATCAGCATCGGCCAGGTCCAATTTACTTCAAAAAATAATTTTGAAAAATTTCGTACCCCGGGGGTACCCGATAATTTTTTTGACCTCGGATTCGGATTCAGCACCCCAAAAAACCCCCTGGTGCAAAAAATTAGCGTCGGAAACACTCTGATATCAAAAATACATTTTCGCCGGTTAGAGAAAAGAGAAATAGTGTGTAAAACTGCCTCAGGGCATAACTTTCCGTAATCGGGTTTGCCGAGAAAATTTTTTCGCCATTCGTCTTCCCCCATCCTGGGGAGCATTTTGAGCTATCACACACCTCTGTATCGAGGTGGCAAGGTACCTAACCGAATTTCTACCGGACGGACAGGGCTGACTTATTATATAGGATGAATTTTCGAGAAAATAAACATTTTAAGTTATCCAAAAAATCAGTCAAAACATCATTTTTGCTATTCTAAAACATAATATTCCATGTAAACTCCTGCTAAGCTAATTAGCTAAGAGTTTTAAAATAAAATTTTGCTATATTCTTGTGGAAAATGCAGCCACAAAATCCTACTTTTCGGTGAAAGGGAAAACGACTTCCACTGGAGAAAAAAGTCTGGGTAGACTTAAAAACTGTTAAGTAATTGTCTCAAATTTCTTCGTAAATTAAAGGCAAATAATTTTGTTATTAAATATCAAAAATAATATACTGCTATATTTATGCACATTGTTGGCATTCTCAGATTTTGGCTTGTGGTCTGTCTATAGCCATTCCAAATTGTCTCATATCGGTGTTCAATTTCTCATTGAGCCGTTTTCCGCCGGTAAGAAAATCAACATTGACAGCAGAAATCAGAAGCGACTTGGCTAATCTCTTGCGCGCAATAGCCCTGGGGCGCTATCTCCTGCTCCCTGCAGCCCGCTATGCTGTAATGGGACTCGCCTATGGGTTATTTCTATGCGCAAACTGTTTGGTGTTCCCAGATGTGGCTTTGTGTCCACTTGGATTGATCTGATCTAAGCATAATATATTATTACTGGCATCCAATTGGAATGCAATAATTTTCCTTGCAATGAGCCACTTTTCTGTCATTTGAGATGACAAGTTCGAGATGAAATACGACTTAGATTTTAATAGCGCATTTTAAAGAAAAGCTACTTTTAATTCATATATCTCATTATTGTTGTTGCTAAATAGTTTTGATTCAACTAAACTATCATACTGAATACATTGTGTATTATGCTGTTTACCTTTATAACACCTTACTATTTCTGGACCAGCTAACTGAACTTTATTTTCGATTTGTCTGCTTTATATGCATATAGTTTACGCAACTTTTGATGAAAAGTGAACGCGAATGAATAAATGTATATATAAGTTGACATAAGCGAAGGTTAGTACGGTATACGGATTTTCAATATATTGGTATTTTTGGTAACATAGCATGTTAAATTACAGAATATATTATTCCTAGGTTGTGTAAATATTTTAGTGTTCTAAATATTTGTATTGTCGATGGCGGTACGGTATGACATAATAGCTTAACGATATTCGGCCAATCTCCTCAATTTCCAAAATCTTTCAAAATGCTATTATATTTCTCAAGTTTTAATTACCCATTTCAACCTCACACGTGTTTGAACCAAAAGACATTTTACTATTCTCATTTTTCTTATCCCGTGTTTTAAAGTTTAGTAATGTTAGGTACAATGTTTTACAAATGCACAGTGTTGATAGGCATAAAATTCTGGTAATTTTGCCTTTCCTAATTCAACAAAACAATTAATAACTTTTCCTAGATATGAACATAAAAATTGTCCATGGATCAAATGTACAATCGATAATGCAGCTTTTTCGCGCTTAATGGAGTAGAAAAGCACTTACCTAATGGCCTATGAATCATTACGCTACAGTATAACTTATTTGTGTCATACCATTCATAATACACTTCGTGATGCTATGAATAAGCGTAAAGTTAATAATGCGCGGAATCAATATCTATTGTTTTTATTAATATTTTCAAAACAATGTGAAGGAGATAGCACGTCCTCATATTCACTTTAGAGCGAAAAAAGGATGAGGAATAGCACTAGAAAAAACACGCTACACTTTGCTCTCCGAAATGGAACCTCCTCAGAAACTTTCCCTTTTATTGTTGATGAGGCGCAGGGAAGAACAGGGAACATCCATGGATTTATGGATGGGATCCAATTCAGGATGTGTGGAATGAGAGTTAAAATCAATTCGTGAAGCCGAATGGAGAAAGTTCCAAACTTCTCATCCTCAAATAGTGCATGCTCATGTGTTATGAAACTTATTTTGATCGTCTAGCAATTTGAGGATGAATTCGTGGAATGTCCCAACATTTGAATTATCTGGACCGTTTTGTGTTTTCCACCAGACTTAAATTAATTGTTAGATATTAATTTTTTTCTTAATCCGATTAATTGTTCACATTTGTTAAGTTTTATTTTTCTTTCCGACAACTCCTTCCCAATACGGTTTTGAGAACTTCTATTTTACAATACTACTAGCGCGCTAACGCGCGCTAGCGCGCGGGGAGTCTATATCAGTATGCCTTTTCTATATCAGTATGCCTTTTCTATATCAGTATGCCTTTTCTGTTCTAACTTCACTCACATTCCCAGGGGGAAAGTCGGTTTGGTCTAGTCTAAGTTTGGCTCAGTCTAAGTTTGGTTCAGTCTGATTTTGGCTCAGTCTAAGTTTGGTTGAGTCTGATTTTGGCTCAGTCTAAGTTTGGTTCAGTCTGAGTTTGGTTCAGTCTGATTTTGGCTCAGTCTAAGTTTGGTTCAGTCTGAGTTTGGCTCAGTCTAAGTTTGGCTCAGTCTTAGTTTGGCTCAGTCTGAGTTTGGCTCAGTCTAAGTTTGGCTCAGTCTGAGAAAGCACTGGATAGAATGGCCCTTCCAAAAATTCGGGACAAAAAACTTGACCGACAAAATAAGCAGTGGATAGAATGGCCCTTCCAAAAATTCGGGACAAAAAACTTGACCGACAAAATAAGCAGTGGATAGAATGGCCCTTCCAAAAATTCG
Organism: Ditylenchus destructor; assembly: GCA_022814885.1. NCBI lineage: Eukaryota > Metazoa > Nematoda > Chromadorea > Rhabditida > Anguinidae > Ditylenchus > Ditylenchus destructor. The sequence goes on from JAKKPZ010000006.1 coordinate 1,056,524, forward strand.
GGACAAAAAACTTGACCGACAAAATAAGCACTGGATAGAATGCCCCTTCCAAAAATTCGGGACAAAAAACTTGACCGACAAAATAAGCACTGGATAGAATGGCCCTTCCAAAAATTCGGGACAAAAAACTTGACCGACAAAATAAGCACTGGATTTTAGGTACATTTTGTCTAAAAATTTGTCTACATTTTAGCTAAATTTTGACCTTAAATTCGGATTCCCAGCTAAAAAGTACCCTAAAATAGGTACATGCCCTTCCAAAAATTCGGGACAAAAAACTTGACCGACAAAATGAACAGAATGCCAAAAGGCGGGAATTCAAAACGTGGAACGGACGGACGGACGGAGAGACGTCACTAACTTACTATAAGGATTTGTATATTTATGAATAAAATGAAGCAATCGTTTTTGCAAAATGAAAAATTATCAATATTGCGACAATTTTTAACACTTGTTGGTTATATACCGTAACTTTAATTATTACTTCACTGCTACTGCCATATTAAACTCAAGAGTCGTTTTATCCTTTACTGTGTAGCTTCATGGCACCAAACTTACAACGATACTATTTTTATATTGCCTAGCCTTTCTATTACGTACCTCAGTAAAACGTAAACTTTCTATATTTTTTTCCGGAACGTACCAATGCGTTATAGAAAGGTTTGACTGTACTTTGTTATGTGCCTTCTATCAAATCCATGATTGGTTTCTGAATATTTTTAGTATATAGTTTTATTTGGAAGATAACGTTGTATTGTGTTTCACTACTTAAAAATATTGTTAATCTTCTCTCCCAAAAGAATCGATAGTGATGAGTAGGGACCGGATTCTTAGGTCTTTTCCTAAAAAAACCTAAAAAACCTAAAAAGACCTATTTTGGCCTTTTTTGGGAAATTTTAGGTCCCATCCTATTTTGCCTAAAATCGTCAAATTTTTGGGATTTTTGCTCAAATTTCAAAAATTTTCGTCATTTTTTCAAAAAAAATTCAAAATTTGAATTCCCGCCCAAAAAATTTTGAATTTTTTTCGAAATTTTTGCCATGTTTTACAAAACTTTGGCAAATTTTTGCAAAATTTGGGAAAAATTTTGCAAAAAATGGTAAAAAAGGTAAACAGTTGGTTGTTAGTTGGTAATTCGATGTACAATACGGTCCTAAAATGACTTTTTGGGCGAAATTTGATCTTAAAATGACCATTTTGGTGGGACCTAACAGGGACCTAAAATGGCCTTTTTTGGGACCTTTTTAGGATCCTAAAATGCGATTTTTGGGACCTAAAAATCCGGTCCCTAGTGATGAGCATTCGTGGATTTGGCAACTTCGAATTAAATGCGTTACATCTAGCCTATTGAAAATCTGCAAAAACCATAAGAATCTATGTAAAAAGTTGGGATAGAGTCATCATACTGCTTAGATTCATGAAACACATAGAGAAAACATGTCCAAAGGTTGAAATTTAAAAACTCCCCAAATCCACGATTAAATATCAGTCAAGATGCTGATCGCTGAAAAGGTGGTGAAACAATTTTCAGATCACTTTTTACCGATCAGTTTGAAAGAGTAATAAGTGGGGTGTTATTACTTTTCCATTTTTGGACATGCTATCGCAATGCTGTAATATATCTGACATAACTAACTCTATAACAACTTTTTACATAAATTCCTATGCATCAAAACGTAATTAAGTCAGGTCGTCAAATTACGATCACTCGTCTCTATCGCCTTTATTGGGAGGCAAGCCTTATGCATCGTAATATTACAGTTACCGTATATAGAAAATCTTATGTAACATTTCAGGTTTCCCATAATGTTGTACATCGATGACCAAAACTGCGGATAATTGATCTACTTCAGCCGTAAATTTGCCTGATCTGGCATATTAAAAAGTCCGTTGGGCTCAAAATGATTCCCTGTCTCAGCGGCGGACAGACTGATGGCGAGACGCATTTTGTTCGATTGCTCAATCGTTTATTCAGACGGGCTGGCACCTTAGTTGCTCGGCATTCTTGGAAGGCTCGTGACCTTCTGTTATTTTTTAATGATTGTTTTAATATTTTCAGTTTATTTTCGCAAGCGTATTCATTACATTGATTACCTCGTCAATAATCCCTGTAAGTTTGTTGCACTAGAAGACTATCCAAAAATATTGCATTTCGACTTGATACCTTGATATAATATCAGAATTTATAGAAATAATTATTTTTGTCCTTAAAGAATTTTTAATTTTCACATTTTACCATTTTCTTTTGCTAAATTTTAACAAGCAGTTATTGTTGTGTCGTATTTCTTCTAAGCTTCTCTCATAGAAATTAATTATTATAAATTTCAGTTCACAGAAATGGTAAACGATGTATCTGATTTTACGCCAAACACAGCCAGGGCACGGCATGAGTTAGAGGTAATTTTTGTTAAGAAAGTAATTTTAATTCTCAAACCAAACTTTTGATTCAAATTCGCTCAATATGTTGCATTATTTATTTCTGTTTTTATTAAATCATTCCTTAATGTTTACTTGGTATGTACAATACAGTTACAGTATCGTCTAAAAACCAGTTTTTTAACAGTAATTTTTAACGAAAGCGTGTGAAATCGAGCGCACCAGTAAAAAAAAGATCTCTATTGTTCACTTTTTATTGTTCTATATACGCGAAATTTTAGACTTACACGCAATTTTTCTCGAACAAGGGTGAACCTATTGCCCTCTATGTATTAATAACCGCAAAGAAACACGAAAACATGCTAGGAATTCGACAGCTAGAAGAAACCATTCGGGTATGTTTGTCATAAGAAAACATATCATTTACAATATTTCCGGGAATTAACTAGTTGATAATGAAAAACTGCCTTAAAGTGTATAATTTCATTTTACTAAACATAAAACCTTTCTAAATTAACTGTCAGTTCATTTTGGCTATTCATATTCTCATATTGGATTTTAGTTGTTAAATATAACTTCGGAGCGTTTCAAAGTGTACAATTCCTTTACACAACGAGAAGAGAGGTATAGCAAATTTACTTGTACGGTCGCCTAACTTGCTTTTTTAGCTTTTCTGAGTTCTGCCATAATTTTTGCACCATCAACGAACCTGTGCGACATTTTTACGTATGCTTTTAGAAAGATGATAATATTTTACATTTCCCATATCCTAAAGCATTCTGATGTTAAGAATGGATTGTTAGTGGAAAGCAATTTCGGCAACTCATCCGATCACATTGATCTTGGCTACCCGATAACAACAGTCCTGGGAAGACAACTTCACGTAGATCCAAATTTCTTCGGAGTTAAAGTATTCATTTATTTGTTTTATTTACGTAACGAGATATTTGTTTTTAGGTTGCCTTTCGGCTAAATTCGAACAATGAGACAAGGGAAGCATCGGTTAATCAGCTCCGTTCTACAACGGGCCAATCGGTTTTTGATTTGAAAGGAACGGTATAATACCTTTGAACATTTTTATCTTATACACCAAGTATAAATTCGTTTTAGAATCAAATCAAGAACAACATCCGAGAGATCAAGTTGATCGTGTTGCAATTTCGCGCCGAGCGGCCTCCATCGATTTCTATGCAATCAGTCAAACAATGGGAAAATGATATTTTGGCCTTTGTGCAACAGTAAATTTTACTTTGAATTTTGTATAGAATTATCGTTGTTTTATCGAAAGATACAAAATGATACTTTTTAGTGAATTCAAGAGTGAGTGGGTTGATGCCTATGTGCTATCGGAATCGTTCCTCACGAGCGAAGTTGTGCGAGCTGGGCTAACGCTGTTGCCATTCTTGGTTATTGGATTCACAATCATGGTAAACAAATTTATTACTTAATTTGCTGAGAGATAGTATTTTCAGGTAGTATTTTCAAGCATCACAATAAGTCTGGCTGCATTATATATCGGACAAATGGCTGCACATAAAGTAAGCATTAACGTGTAGCTACTCCGGTAATGTTGACTATTAATCATTAGGGCCAGGATTTTTAGGTCTTTTCCTAAAAAATCTAAAAGACCTAAAAAGACCTATTTTGGCTTTTTTGGGGAAATTTTAGGTCCGATCCTATTTTGCATAAAATCATCATTTTATGTTCCTAAAACCGGCATTTTCTCAGATTTTTACAAAATTTTCAAAAAAATTGGCAATTTTTTCCAATTTTTGTGGAAATTTTTTACCTTTGAGGCTTTTCTGTGAAAATTTTTACTTTTTGGTATTTTTTGTGTAACATAAAAAATTTTTTCATTTGAATCCAAATTTTAGCGCCCAAAGTCAAAATGCGCCAAATTCGGAAATTTGAACCGGAATATTCGAAAAATTTCGCCAATTAAAGTGAACATGGTTAAAAATGTGTAAATTTTTAATAGCTATGCTATAAATACTATATATTTCCAAAAATTACGGTCTTAAAATAACTTTTTTGGTGTAATTCGATCCTAAAATGACCATTTCGGTCATTTTAGATGGACCTAAAATGGCCTTTTTTGGGACCTAAAATGGCCTTTTTTGGGACCTTTTTAGGATCCTAAAATGCGATTTTTGGGACCTAAAAATCCTGGCCCTATTAATCACTTTAAAATGGCGTAGAAAAGAGTTCCGACAGGGCAAATGGTGATTTGAATTTGCGCCAAAACATAATTGCATGCCAAAGGGGTTAAAAGAGTCCGCTGAAAATTTTTAATGAGGGGGATTACTCGGCAGGGGTCTCCTCTAGAGATTGGTAAAAAAATTTGAGTGGGGCCATATTAGAGTAAAAATTTTCACAGCCAATACTTTTCGCTATTAGAGGAGGCTCTTTTCAGCATAAGGAAAAGAGCCTCCTCTAATAGGGAAAAGTGTTGACTGTGAAAATTTTTATTCTAATAAGGCCCCACTCAAATTTTTTTACCAATCTCTAGAGGAGACCTCTGCCGAATAATCCCCCTCATTAAAAATTTTCAGCGGCCCCTTTTTACCCCTTTGGCACGCGATTATATTTTGGCGCTAATTCAAATCGCCATTTGCCCTGTCGGAACTCTTTTCTACGCCATTTTACACTTTTCTCTGATTTTAGTAGTAATTATTAATTTAAATCTACAAAAAAACCTGTAGCAAACGTTATTATTATACTGACATATAAAATCTTGTAGCTACGTGAGAGAAATAAATTTCTTGACATGTATTTGATGAAAATAATAAGCCAATATAGTTACTAGGACGCTGAAAGATAGTAAAGGTTTTGAATTGGAACGCGACCAGGAAAAATTCTATATGTAATTACAGATTCTTTTGGCTATTGTCGCCTGCGTGTGTCCCTTCATGGCATGTGGAACAGGTGAATTTTCTGGATTGTCTGCAGTGTTGATTTGTATTTTCAGCTCTCGGTGCAATGTTTTGGTGCGGCTTTCGCTTCGGGTCGATTCTCTGTGTGACACCATTCCTCGTACTTGCTCTTGGCGTTGACGATGCCTATATTATGCTAAATTCCTGGCAACGACTAAGGAAAACGTAACTCTTATTAAAGCGACAGTAACAACACATATCCCGTTACAGGAAACAACTTTCTGCTCTTCTATATAACTTTAATCGAAACAGGGCGAGCAGCACTGCTCCATGTTCTTCACCTGCGGCAAAATTATCAGGGAAAGACATAGAAGAGTTATCAGAGGAAATGTTCGCCCATGTAATGGTTGATACTGGGTAAGATTGCAATTATTCAACGTTAAACATATCCCGAGTATTTCGAGGCACTTACAGTTACCCAACTCGTGGATATGAATGAAAATTATGCAAACGATTCTTTGCACTTATAATTATTTACGACATTAGTCAATAAAATAATAACTTCGCTTTGTCCTGAATTGTTAATAAAATAAAAATTTTGTGTTGTCTAGATCATGAGCATTAACGGTAACAGTATGCGAATTTTCAGGGCTTCTATCACCATTACAACTGCAACCAATGTGCTTGCATTTATTATCGGAGCTTTGACACCTACACCAGAAATCCAAATATTTTCTATAGGAAATGCTCTAGCAATCACGGCTGTCTATATTTATGCAGTAAGTGAATGAATTTCGACAAGAATTATTTTGTAAATTTTTTAGTGAATAAAATTTTCAATTTTTAAATGAATAGATGTCACATTTAGCGAAAACTGTTACGTTAGCGAAAACTATTCAACACTAGTAATTTATTTAGTGGACTGTGTTTGGCTCACTTATGGCCATTGTGGGCAGATGGGAATTAGTAGAGTGTCTTAACGACCCTTCCAATGACTCAGGCAAGGAACTAGTTAAGCCGGCAACATCCAACTCATCTGCGCTAATTTCCTCCACTCTACAATATCAACAAAAATTTCTCTCATGTTGTTCCAGGTGTGGCCTTATATTTTAATTTTCCGACTATTTACATTCTTTCACAATTTTATGTCAAATTCCAGATTTGTGGCATGGTATTGCCGACTTATAACAAACCCATTCGTAGCAAGTCTTGTCGTGGCCTTACTTGCTGGATATATCTACATAACTATTTATGGAATATTAACCATAAAAGCAGAATTAAAACCTGAACAGCTATTTCTTCGCAGTTCTGACGTAATCAAGGTGAGCCTACAATATTTCCAGACATTACGATTTAGAAATTATGCTACCCAGTTTTTTGCAGGTTTTGGACTTGAGGAACGAATATATAATGCCATTCTACGCAATATGCATTGTTTTCGTAAATAATGCGGTACATTTCGTGGCAGGTTCATTAAATATCTAACCTGTGACAATTTTAGGGCAATGTTACAAATCCTTTACAAGCACAGAAGCTTCACTCACTTGTAAGTTACGACAACATTTTACTTATATATTTATTATATTGTTTGGTGTATCTCATTTGAATTTTAACGTTTTTTTAAAGAATAATTTATTTGATTTTGATTCGGTATTTTCTGTGATTATTTTCTTTGATTTATTTCATGTCTCTTTGATTTGCCCAAACCGAAATTTGTTAGATACGAGAAATTCTTATCCAAACATCATATTAAAACAAAATAAAAAAGAAACACCATAATCAGAATCAGGAAATTAAATGGTACATTGTTATTAATGGGTCTTCTCACTGTCATATGAAGTGAATTAATATAATTATCTTTCATGTATCTGATTTCGAAAATCTTCCGTCATCAGTTGGCAAATTTTCTACCAAATTTTGGTTACGGGACTACGAGCAATTTGTGGAAGAAAATAGTGAGGATCCGACAAAGGCAGCGTTAGACGACCTAGCAAACTTCGAACAGGTCGATAAAAGGTATTCTAAATACCTTTCAATGAAAATCAGTTTATGGTGAGAGAATTTATCAATTTTAGTAGCAGAAATGAAATCCGTCAATTTCTTAACTGGCCTGAGTTTGAGTTCTGGAGAGGATTTGTCACTTATGAGGACAACGGAACTGAAAATGGGTATTGAGATTTGTTTCTAATTTTGCTATGACACGCCATATAAGTATAACATTATTTTACAGAGATGTATCAATCACAAAATTCTTCTTCACAACCGCGAGTTATGGAATTGAACTTCGAGATTGGTCGAAGCGAGAAGAACTGCTGAATCAGTGGAGACATGTCGCTGACTCCGTAAATTCTTTCATTTGCTTTGCTATGAAATTCCTAAATGACTTTTAGTATCCTGAGCTAGAAGTTAGCGTCTATGAGGTCAGTTTTATTATAGTATTTGTTTCACATTCTACGGATTTTCGTTTTAGGATGACGCAAAGTTCTTGGATTTAATTCCAACCATGATCCCTCAAACTGCCCAATCCGCTATGTGGACTTTACTATGCATGTTCCTAGTATGTTTGCTGTTCATGACTCATCCTACCACGTTGATTGTCTCCAATTTTGCAATATTCAGTACTTGCGTCGGTAGGAAAATTTTATTATATTGCATATTTAAAATTTTGCTTCAGGTGTGTTCGGGATTTTATCTCTTATCGGAACAGAACTTGTAAGTGCATATTGGGAAGTACCTGACTAATTTTAGCATAAAACGGATTGTGGAATTTTAGGACCCAATTGTAATGAGCGCTGCCATAATGTCAATTGGCTTCTCCGTCGATATTCCTGCACATATTGCTTACCACTTTTACAAGACAGGTTTTATAGATTATAGAATCGTATTTGATCTGTTTCAGCTTTCTGTAAATATTTTTTTCCCAAAATATTATTTTAAAAATTAATTTAATAATTGACAAGTTAATTAAAAATATGGCAACGATTTTCAGGCCTTAACAGCGAAAAACAAAAAACTGTAGAAGAGCGACTGAGACACTGCATATCAGCGATAGGATTTCCAGTCTTTGAAGCTGGCATATCGACCATTATCTGTGTGTCCAGCTTGACTTTTGTAAATTTGCACATGGCTCAGGTGAAATTTTGAAAACATTTTTATGGCTTCTTTTATAATTATTTTAGGTATTTGCACGGACGCTTATTCTGGTCGTCGCAATCGGCCTGGTCCATGGTCTCTTGGTTATACCAGTGCTTTTCTATCTAATTTCCTTGATTCCCACCACAATTACTTTTGGTAGTCGTCGACCGAGCGAAATGGATATACCGGAGACAAAAATGCAAACAGAGATCTCAATGAAAGACAGCAACAAATCCTCATCGGGTGGAATTCTGACGATTCGATTATCAGCGAATAATAGCCGATTTTAACGCACTATCTATGTAATTCCACTCTTAGGAGCTGCTATTAGGGTTGGAACAGAGCAATTGAGATGAAACCGAAATATGCAATTTTTTTAAACAACATAACAATGCTAACTTAACGAGACATTGGTTGGGAAAATAATTTTTGATGGAATGCCGCTGAAATTCTGGCGTTTTGGAAAAAATTGTAACATAAATTTTACATGAACCTAAAGATAGGTAATTAAACCCATTTCAATTCAACCCTAATGCACGTGCTTATGTTTAATGATTGTTCTTTGTTGTCTCACAATTGTTTGATTTATTTTCTGTCAATTTGACTGTCACCTTCTTCTTTCTGACAAGCTCAACTTATGTTATTTAGTACTTTCTTCACTTTTATATCTTTTACAAACATTTCCTTTATTGCAATATCTGCACTAAAGTGAAAAAACGTGGCCTATAATTTACGGTTCATATATTTTATTTTGCGCAGTAGGATTTTTATTACGTTCTGAAATAAATTGTTTTGGTATTTGTCAATAACTATTTCTACTTTTTCATGAAATAATTTCATTTTTTCTACACAGAAAGTAAATTTTTATGGATCTAGAATACGTACTGGTACCGTACATGTATAAATACCGTATTCCACACTAGTATAATGGTAATTCCTATATCACAAAACTTTCGTATCCATTCTCTAAACCTTCATAGCTATCGTTACTGTTTCCAACGTGATTCCATGTTTATATGCGGCTAAAAAATATATTAATATCATTTGTTTTGCGGGTTTAATAAAAATTTTATTACACATTACATTTACCACAGGCTACAGAGCTCCATCATAGAAGCATAAGATTTCGTACTATTCAAGCGATATTCTTGCCAATATCGTCGGATTATTTCGTCTCTTTGCATGCTAAAATTCTTCTTGGATTTAGTAAAAACTGCGATTGATTAATTTAAGCAAAACCTGAGTTTGTTCATGATTTCCTCTAGTTTGCGGTCAATTTTTTCCTCCATTATGTTTAAATTACCAAATTTTGCAAGTTCTGAATCGAATGGCAATTCTGGTGTGTCTTTCTGCACTTGAACTTCGATGGAGCTTTTTAGCTCTTCCGAAGTCTAAATTTTATTTATAACCAAATTGAAATTATTAATATTTGATAAATAATAAATAATTTTTAGTAATAAACGTTACCAAACATTACCAAATGCTCAGAAATCGTCGATTGAGCTTCATTTCCAGAAATGCTTAAGCTACTGTCCGATTTATGGAAGGGTGAATATCGAGAATCTGGGGAAAACGACGGAGGCGTTTGTACCGACTCGTTTTTTTCCATGTTCTTACGTTAACAAGAGAAATTGATTATTTAGCGATTTAGTTAAGTTAGCAAACTGATCGAGCTAGATCCAAAATATTTAGCCAACTCAATAATACCGAGACCGCGAATACTGGATCGCCATGGCAACGCCACCAAATCAAGTAATAAACATTTCAGGTCATGTGTGGCAAGAAAATAAATATGGCTTTAAATAAAACCGAATTTATCTTTTTAAAACCCCTTTTCATAATCCTAATGCAGATTTAATTTTTCTCGTATGAAATTTAATCCAGCGTAATTTTATTGGATTAAACCAACTTGCTCATCCACCTTCTTTCACACGGTGTTTATACTTTGTGCTAATTGCAATTCTTCGAAACATTAGCACTTTTACTTTGGATATATGATTTAACCCTGAAAATATTAGATGTAATAGTGCAAATAATTGTGTTTGACACATGCATTCTTTGCTTTTTTCATTTCTGACTCATATAGCGATTTAAACGGAAATCAATGAGGATGAAAATAAATAAACAAACACTTACGCTATCTCTGTGTAATACCAAACACCCAGCCAATGACTGAGAAGCCAAAATTTTTGAATGAAATTTAATATTTGTCAATTAAACAAAGTTAATAAATAACGAAGTATGAGACAGAGATACGTAATTTCGGAAACTAAATTAAAAAGACTCGTATGAAGTGATTACAAAACGGTGATGTTACTCTAATCTTCTTTCAAACGGTAAAGATAAATGATCAATTCTTCTATGGTACGATATCAACAATCTCACTGCAAAACTGTTATTTTAATAAATCGGAATCCATTCGAATAGCTCTTGTATTTGATAAATAAAAATTAGTTTTATCATAAAATTTTCATATGTCCATTGTGAATTTAAGCATGGTAAACTAGAATCGCCATACAGTTTGCTACAATTAATGCAAATTCGATCAAATTATGATATTATTTGTCATGGTGAAAATATTCAAATACTCAATCATATAATTTTATAGTTCGGATACGAATTCATAAAACTTACCTGAAGAAACCATTACCATTTGTCGACATACTGCAAAATTACTCCACAGATACGAATAATTAAGCGAATAAACCCTGTGGATAATTAAATCCGTGTGCCTTTGTACTTGACCAAAGTTTCTAGCCATATGACTGCAGAATACCTTGGCGAGTACAATGGCCCTTCGCAGGGTAAAATATTTCAGAATATTCATAATAATTAGAGGTAGAATTAGATAAATAAAATATTTTGTTCAAACAAATAGGTTATGGAACCTTCGCCGAGCCTTGTCTAACCTAATAATCAAGAAATGAAATTTAGAAATAGTGGGCGCTGCCAAACGTATCGAACGAATGATCAAATGGCGAATTCCATAACATATTGAACTCTAACGGCCGCTAGCAGACTGTATTTTTGCGAGGGGCGGGGCTTGTAGTTGAGCTGAAATTGAGGCTGTCCGATGATCAGCATTTTCGCCCTTTCCAAAAAAGTGAGTCACAAAAGAAGCCTCATAAAGAAGTGAATGAGTAGTGGCCCGTGGGCGCGGTGAATCACACCCCACCCGGGCCAGCTGGGTGAATCTGCCCTCCACCCAGCCAGCCTCCACCCCCGCCACGCGCCGCTATTATCTCAGAAAACGGCAACACACAAAAGCAGCAAAACGTTCTTTGATTAGCGCTCAGTTGAACTATTTCGGGGCTGGGGCACAGCAAATTTAGGGAAATTGAGAACCCATCTCTTTTGTATAAAATGTCTATTTAGTGAAAAGCTCTACCTATGAAAGGGGCCGACTCTAACCCATTCAAAAACACGACAAGATTTCAAAACACAGAAATAGTAAATAAAATAATGGTAGAACCCGAAATTGCAAATAGCCGCTGAATAGAGCAAATTTTCGAAGCGGCAGGTTGATTTAGCACATTATTTGAATGGAGACTCGATATTACTTATTTTAGAAAGCAGGGGCGTATTTATATTTTCTGTCGGCACTTCTAACCGATTCCTGACAGAGAAGATCAAAACATGTGAGTAGAAGGTTCTGGAGAGCTTTGCTATCTTTTCATAAACACATTTGTGGACTAGGATGTCGTGGGTATATGAATGCCGGGACATACAGGGAAGTGTCATACGAATGTGTTCCTGAATCATCTCAATTTCTATGCATATACAAAAAGATTCACAATAAGTAGGAATGAGTCATCGGTCATTGGAATCGTGCCGATTAACATGTAGAGAATAAAAGAAACATGTTTATTTCATACAGTAGAATACATACCAAAAATAAGAATTCTGTTATTAAGACTCAAAATAATCGTGGTTTGTATTTAAGGTTAGTCATAGGTAAACGAATCGGTAATGTTTTTAACGGTAGAGTAACGGATGTCATCGAAAATGTGATGAAACCATAATTTTATAACAACTTGTTAACAACGTTATCTAATACGATTAGCCGACTGTGCGGAATTACATATTTGTCTGTAAAATTGATCAGGAAGCTTTCCTGTCAGTATTCGATCTATCAATATGCAATTATAAAGTATTGGTTCTCAACTAGTGTAATTTCAATAACAGTTTTGTGTGCAATTATCGAAATTGTGTGCAATGCAAAATTTCCCATCACAGTTACAGTAAGAAATTATTTGTTATGTTATAACTATAGATCTCGGATTGTTTTCTGGAACAGTAAAAGATGTAAACAAATTTCTGATATAAACAGAGTTGAGTATTTGGATTCACTATTTACCTCGGAATTCCGTTACACATAGGTAGAATATGGATAAAACGAACACTTCTTAAGAAATTGAAAAGAGAATACACTCATGATATCCTCCAACCAATTAAAAGCAAAAATGTTACGTTTAGGTTTTATAAGAACCTAATTATTGATTAGTTTTTCAAAATATAAGTACAGGGCTTCAGAAAGTCCTTTGCACTATAATCCGAATGTATAAACTGCCGGATATGGTGAACTATTTGAAATTCAATTAGTGAAATGTCGTTCCATAATGATCATCAACTTCAAGGATGTGTTGTTATATCTTTAACGATGAATCTTTAAAATTGGAAAAGTACAAATTCTAGAAGGCTCCACAAAAATCCATCGAGATATCCGCCTTATATACGTACACCGTATATTCATTCTGTTTATGCACACAAATTCAAATTTAGGACTATATAGCAAAAATCTCTTATAAGAAGGGATCGGAGATCATCAGGTTCAAAATATACGACCTTTGAAGAATACATGAAAACAAGTACAGTAAGATATGAACATAGAAACCCAAATTTCGGCCTTGAATAAGGAAATCAGTTAGAATATAAACGGAATATACCTATAATTCAAGTAATTTCGTCCATACATTTTTTAAACTCCGAGAATCACATATAGCGGTAAGCGAATAAGTAAATTTTTTATTTCTAAGCCAAATCTGTGATCTCTATTTAAAGTGCTCTCTGAACTGAAAACGGGATTAGGAATCTGAACTATGTTAATGCTAATGGGAATTAAATTATGCTAAATAGGAAAGTCGACATTTTGTATTGTATTCATCACATTTGGAGACAGATTGTTCTTTGCATAACCTTATAATCACATATATAAAACATTAACAACTGTACTCATATTAAGTCTTGTGAAAAGATCGTGGTCAAAAATGCCAATTTAGGAGATGTAAAATAGCGAAGGGTCTAAGCTTTGGTTTAAAACGGCTGATCCGAGGATATTAATTCCTGAGCGGATAGTTTGCCATTTCCAAAATGCACTGAAATATATTTTCATGAAGTGAAATGCTAAATTAGGCTCTTAAGCTAATGTGTCTGCTCCGCAATATTTAACTGTTTTTCACGACCAGAAGGTATTTATCTCGCAAGATATTTCACTTGCAAAGATTAAGAACTCTATATCTAATAAAATGAAAATCTAGTAAATGCATATAAAATCTTGCACTTTTGCCAATTTTGGAACTCAATAGGAAGCGAAAAAACAAATTTTTTGAAATAAAATATACCATAGTATCATCAGAGGGCAGTACCGTACATTGACATAAGGTTATTTTCAAAGGGCAAATTGCGGGCATACATAAATGTTTAGAGCAGAGCCTAGCTTGTATTTAAAAAGCGATATATTCCAAAAAAACTAATTTCAGGAACAATAGATTGTTCGGTTGGGCCCAGCATCAGGGTATTAACTTCACCTCCGAAATTCGGGGAAAATGTAAGGAAAATTGAATATGCGCCCTAAAAGTGCCAGTTTTCCTACGGTCAACTTCTTTATTCTTGGTTGGCTTGGTTTTTCTTTTATGGGCTGGGGACAAAAAACTGACTGAACAGGAAGTCAAATCAAGAAACTGTGTTCGGACAAGGCCCAATTTCCCAATAAAGGTGCAATTGAATATTGTCAAAATGTCCATTTTGGCCCGGAAACGTTCATTTATGAAAATTTCAATTTTCAATACGACAAGCATGTTTCTGCTTCTCCTGCTAATGTCCATTTAAGAAATACGATTGAATTCGGAACGAATTGAATTGTGATTGCTTCTTCTCATAAATTACATTAAACTTTAGCAGAAAATTAAATGTTCATGCCTAATTATAATATGTGGATACTTAGCAAAAAAATCACGCATAAAACGACAATAAATGAAGAGACTGGAAGAAATCTGCCATTTTAATAACTACTCTCCAGTTATTGGCATCAGATTTAATTGAAAAATGAGGCAATATTTTATGTATACTACTGATTACACATCTGATCAGTCGATGATAATTTATCTAGGGAAATAATGAAACTGAATTTCAAAATAAATGACAATGCGATAATGCAACATGAAGAAATATGCCTCGAATGGTCCTTTTCCTATGAGATGGGTCTCGTATTGGGACTTTAGCCTTACCGAGCACAACGCCCAGAACGACCCTGTTGACAAACACAAAGTATAACTTGAATCAGGTGTAACTTTTCGTGAGAGCCAATGGCTACTCCCCTATTAAATAAGCATTTTAGCAGGCGGCAAGGAATTCCCGCCCTCTCCGGATAGTTCTAGTTTGTTTGAGTTGTGACTGGACCAACACACGAGGGAGAGGGATGACGTAGGCTTGCTCTCTTCTCTCCCTATTTCTCAATCATTTCATTCTTTCCGCTCGCTCGAAAGAAAGAAACATTTCGTCATAGTCACCAAAAATTATTGTGAAATCTTTCGCTCTTTGCTACAATGGTGCAAACGAGTGCACTCATATATGAGAGCGGCCTCACACATAAACAGTTTCCCACCATTTCCGCTGTTATTATTGTAGGATGGTTTCGAAATCCAGCGCATTAATAAGTGCGGTGATCTGTTTGGTGGAAGCTGTGTCCTTTTCCCTCTGTTTCACACTCCGATTGACTCATTCGCCCGTCATCAATGGAGGAAACGAGGCGCACCTTTCTTTATGGGACGGAATTGGCGGGAAGCGCGATTAGTCATCGCAGAAAGCAGGAAATATCCCTTGTCACACAGCCGCACCTTGACCGACTGATCGGCCCCTGGAATGACCGTTAGCTTCTTTGCTGGTATGTTACGTAGTTGAAAAATGGGTTCAAGAATTATGAAACGTGTTCCCAATTTTTACTTTTGACCTCAAACCTGTTTTGTGACCTGAATTAAAAACCTGAAATAAAACACAAGTGGTAACGTGATTTTTGAAAAATTATTTTTGTTTGTTAATATGTTATTAGAATTAATCACGTAAATGATTTTTCATCATCAAAGAGAAGAATGGGATCGCGATTTTACATTGTGTTTTTGTACCAACCTCAGAAAGAAAACTTCCTGTGACTCTTTCAACCTCTTTCGAATAGTTCCAATCATTAAACGTAAAAGGGGAAAAGTCTGGAACACGCGAAGTTGCCACAATTTCTCTTTCGACAAACTTCGGTGACGATAAACTTGAAAGGAATTTTATCAGAACACATATATTAGTCCCTGATTCTATGCGTAACTCACATTATTGAGAGAAAACAATACAATTTAGCGAACGCTCAGGCAAAAACTTCCACATGTTTTTTCTCGAATTGCATTCCATGAGGTGGTTACTTGTTTCCGAAATCAAGATCGTCAAATAAAAGAAAGAGAAATAAAAAAGGTACAGAACGAGTGTGGGTCGAGGCGGTCTGGAATTGGGTGAGGAGGAGGAATAGCCGACATTCCTTTGCGTCATCAAGACCCCACCTTCACAATCCCCAAAACTCAGATCAAAGTCAGCCAGAAGTGGAGGAAATGGCCGATGCAGGACAACAATAAAATACGACGAGATGACTGCCCTCATTAGTCATCTATCCGGTCTATGAGAAAAGCGTGGGACATCCCGACGACCGCGATGAAGGCAACATTCTTAGAATTTCTGGATTGTGTCGTCATAGGACTGATTGGGAATCACAAATGAGCAAAGAGCAATGTTGATAAATTACAGATCATGGATCGCTGTTTAAGCTGTATATCAAGGAAGGAGTAATCTCCATTGTATTGGGTCATTTCTACTGAAATGACCCAATAGTAAAGGGTATTAATTGCAAGTACATTTAACCCAATATAATGTCTCCAAATCATTGATAAATTTTCCCATATAACGTTATAGCAAGCATAAATTTAACAAAAGAATTCCAAATCCCGATTTTTGCAATTATTTGATTTTAAGCATTGCTTTTTAACCAGATATTTATTATAATTACGATATGTCTGACATAATCGCTTTTATTGAACAAAACGAATGGAAAATTAACAAATTATATAATGCTCGGGGCACATTATATAGAACAGTATTGTAAAGGTAAGGTGATTTATATTCAAATAAATATTGTGGAAAACTAAAATACGAAAAAATGAACTGAATATATGGAAGTCCGCTGATGTCCATTCAAACCTAGTTCAGAGCATGTGCATAAAATGACGGTTGAGAACATACGGACATATTCCTTGCAATTTCCTGAAAAATCAACGTGAATGAATGCTAAGTTTAGTCAAATATTATATTGTTATAGCAGAAATTTTAATTTTTGTGCGAACCCACTTGCTATGTTTATTCGCGAGACAGCGACAGGCTTCGTTGAAATGCTCGTAGACTTTCATCTCCGAACATCCATGGAAGATTTGGTTCAACACATCAGCCGGTGGGAACGGAACAGTGCATCTAAAACTTAAAATTACGATACTGAAAACTGTTTTTACTATTTAAAATTAATTATAGTATAAGGGGAAGCAGAAAATCCATTTTCCAACTATATTTTTAAGCTTTTACATTTTTAAGCATTTTAGGCTTTCTTCTAGTAAAGAGACGTGGCAAAAGTATCGAAGAGTCTTCGCCACTGTTGACTTTCGACAATATTTTTACAAATTGTTAGAATGCTTTAATTTTTTCATTATAAATTTTTATTCTAACATAAAGAGCTACCTGGTAATATTGTAGCATTGGACCACATTTTGCTTCATGCAACCAGCGACACATTTTTGGAAAGCGCGAAAGTGAAGAAAATATTTTCGTGCCTTCTTCATATACACTGATCCTTTGAGCTTATCCGCGAGGCTTTCATCTAAAGTTTCGTTCCAGGAAACTGACGAATAATTTTGCACGTCAATGTAAAGCAAGGCTGATTCGTTCAAACACCTGAAAGCGTTCATTTTACGCATGCATATTTTCTATATAACACTTTCAGTTATTGCTCATAATAACGGGTACTATTTGTTTTCTTGAGCTAATCTTGGATCTGTTTCGAATTGACCTTTAAACATGTCGCAAATAAACTTTATTATGACTACAATAATGGCGATTATAGTTAAAACTTTTACCGTAAATTTTCCAAATTATTCCTTCGGATTAAAACTTACTTGAATTCAGACTTCGATCTCAGACATCCCTCGAAGGCCTCCAATTCATCGTCGAAATGCTCAAAGCATTCAGTCATATTTTCTGTCATATTTCCAAAGGTCGTTAAGTGAGGTGAGCATTGAGTTTTGCAGTCATCGATTTGGGACAAGGCCGAAAGCTTGCAACCGTCGATTTCGTTGCATGAGCACTGACGAACTTTCTGCAATTCACAAATTTACTTCGTAAATTTGATTATAAGTAATTTTGGTTCTGTCTGCGAATTAATATTTACAAAGGAATCGTAAAAATGACATGAACTATAATTAAAATTAATCTACTTAAATTCGCGACTATTACTCTATTGGTTGTTCCTTAGTCGACAAGAATGCTAATCACTATACTTTTGTGGCTAACAACGGATTACAGCTTGTTGTTTCCTAATTTTCTTTTATGTTTAAAATTAAAGCTAAATCTAATTTCTGCTAAATTCAGTTAAATCCCAGTTTTGGTCGTTAAAAATTTTGTTTTCAATTTAATTGGTATCAGTAATTTTTAATGGAAAATTAGGAAATGTTTTTTGTTTATTTTTACTCTTTGATTTGTTTCTTTACAGAATTAACATTAGAGATTCATTTGTGAATTATTGCGCAATAACAAAATTAATCGAAAACGAAATTTCGTTTAGCCGTTCGGCCGATCTCTAATTAACATTTTCTACTCCAATATAAAACTAAGCTGGCTAGAATAAATTCTAATCGAGAACCAACCACTTTCTGGTTAAAAATGACGGCATCTGCAGCCACAGCCTTTAGGTTCATGGGAAAATGTATGAGATTCTGCCACACGAGTGAATTGTTGGTTGTTGACGATTCGAACGCTGGATTGGTCGAAGTAGCTGGAGCGGCACTGGTTGGCGTGGTTGTAGCGGCACTTTGGGTCATCTTCTTGGTCGACGACAATAGTGTCGTTGTGGTTGTCGGAGTGCTTGTGGATGCCGGGGTGCTTGTGCTCGTTTCCGTTGTGGTCGTCGAGGTCGGGTACGGAGTTGTGGCACTTTGCGCAACTGCTTTTGTGGTCTTAACGGTTGGCTTTGGCGAGGTTACCGTGGCGATATGAGGCGTTGCTGTAGTTGCCGGCATGCTTGTTATTTTTTGAAATATTTTGGCGACAGTTTTCGCAACTTTTTTGATCGGATTCTCAGTTCGCGTAGTTGGTGCGGCTGATGTGGTTTGTGGAGCTTTTGTGAAATTGATTGGAGCAAATGTCGTCTTTATCGCTGTGGTCGTGAAAAGGTCGGTTATATTGTTCTCAATTTCAATGTAAAGCTCGTCAGTAGTAACCGATTTCGTCGTCGCACTTCCATCGCCTTCTGCATATAAAGCTGGCAAAAAGCAACAAATAAATAACAAGCAGAAATAGGTTTGCATATTATTAATTTTAGCGCTATGAATCAAGGAAATTGTGGATTGAACTATCCGACATCGTGGATATAGTCTTATATAGTCAGCCTATAGGGCATATTTCCATGAAAGTCACTATTGTCTTGTCAAATTGAGAAAATATCGCCTAGCGCCTTTTGGACATCGGAATGTTGAAGGAGACGATCACCAATAGACACTTTAGATGCATTTAGGACGATATTTGACATATAACAACTTTTCTCAAACAATAACGACACCCTAAAAGGAGACCAGAGTTCAAATTTTGAAAATATAGGCGCTATTTGGATTATAACTTCAAGACAACGAATATTTACTCTCAAATTTAATTCTGACATTGTTTTGGTTGCCGAAATCTCCAATTTGAATGGGTGAAAGTTAAATGTGGAGGGAGCGTGTATCGAGATCTGAGCTTTTAATTGATGGCGCTTAACCTTAGTCTTTGCACTTAATTTAAGTCGTCAGATTAAGCCAAACATTTGAATATAACGGTTGAGCTCTGTAAAATCTTTTGATATTTGGCGTTAATTTTTCGCATATTTAATTAGTACAAAAGAAATCCAAGAAATCTTCCCCCTAAATGAACTTGGCTTGTCATACACTATCATTATTGAGATATGTTGTCTTCGCTTGATATGATTACTTGTTCTTTATCACTTGTTGCATTATGACATTTAAATTGTTGACTTTATTGTACCCATCACTCCAAGATGAGCAAATAAATAAATAAATAAATAAATATTTGTATCCAGAAATAGCTCTGAAAAATTACTGCAAATTTATTGAAACGATTTATTTTGGTGAAATAATCGCAAATGTACGCGACATTCAATTAGTAGTGCGACGTCTTAATTCAATTGATTACTGGAAATGCTATCACATATATTGTTATATTTATAATTTTACCAGGACTTTCACCAGCCAATTCAACTTTGGTATTTCAATTGTAAAAATGCCTTATATGGCTATTTTTAAGAAAAATTCACGTTTGTGGACCAATTTTATTGAAACCGTCTCTACTTTAACAAAAAAGTAGATTTTTGCTTGAAAAATAAGGATTTTTCCTTACAAAAATTCCTTTAAGGCTAAGTTAGCCAAAACCCACATTTGCTTTGTGTGTATGTGTAAAATTGTGATATGTACTAGAAGCTTTAAATACATTTACAGTAAATAAAGGTGAGTCTAAATTAGAGCATGGAATATGGTATGTGTATGTAACTGCTTTAATTATTTAGTTCTGTTCAATTATTATTTATTCTTATTTCCAGCAGAGAAATATCTTTAGTTTATGTTATTCTCTTCCTTTTGAGCTTGTGCAACAGCTATTTGTAGACATTGGAACCATTCTTCGGCCTTTTTTCGGTCAGATGCCTGAAAACATATTTTCAAAATAAAGTTATGCTGATATCCTATCCATAAAAGGAATAAAAACGATAATTATACGGACTTTCGATAGCAGCGATTGATATCTGTTTATGGAAAGTCGCTGTATGACTAAAATGCTAATCACTAAATTGGTGATTGCGCGGCTAATTTGCCATTTTGGGTCGGTCCTCTTGATAATGCTATTCTCTTTAAAGTGCCAGCCACTTACCTTAAGCACATAAGATGTCTTGTCGTCGGTGAACACTTCAAATTTGGGCAATGATTTCCGACTTCGGTGGCCACGATTGAGAGATTTTACTGAACGGATTTTGCGAAGATCAATTGGCGGATTTTCTGTAGGATCACCCTAAATATGGGTTTGCACTAGGTTTGCGCAGCCCCATCGGGGCTGCCAATTTCTAATTTATTTGCTCTGAACAAAATTTGATGATTATATCTTTCCATCATTTCAAGAACTTTTATTATCTTCATAAATATTTCGCAAACTTAAAAATATTTTACGATCTTTCAAAGTATTTTATTGTGCTTTTCGATGACTATTGAAATATATTTATAATTAAACACATTATAAATATGCAAAACTAAACATAAGTTTTGAACTAATTTGAAGACATAATTTTTTAAGAGCTCGGGTAGCAAGATTGCGACAAATGTGGCAAACTAAGTCGCAAAAATAATGTCAAATTCGAACTCCCCATAGTTGAAAATATATAAGGACCCACTTTCTCGTCACGAGATTGCTTGAAATGGCCTCAAATCGTGCCATCCCAACTAACCGCTAAAAATCACGCCTAATCGCTAAAAACTTGACCTCAGTACTGAAATACTACAGGAAGGATAATAAAATTAAGGGTTTTTGGACCGGCTGAGCATGAAATTGAAGGAATTTTCACGATTTATGGTGTTGTGTTTCGTTTCTGGTAGCCTGTTCACTGATTTTACATCTCCGATATTCCTGTTTGGCTGAGAAAAGACGGTTTACCGGCGGCACAAAAGAATTTAGATCTTGGTGGGGTTCATATTGTAATGTTTCATGTGCTAATACAACTAAAAAACATTGCTTAAAAGTACGGATATATAAAGTATTGTGTCTGTGCTAATAAACAGGTAAAAAGACCATTCACCGGTGGCACTCTATCATACCAGTGGTATAAAGTAAATGTAAACCCAAGTGGTCCCGGGAATCGATTAAGCCCGAAGAAAGATGGGTTGTGTCTTGCGTATTCAAATACGGTAAATCCTCTAATTAGTCCCACTCAATTAAATCCTCTCGAATAATCCCTCCTCTGGACCGCTTACGAAATAATAATATTCTCCAGGGGATTAATTAGAGGATTTATGGTATTATTGAATTTTGCCACTTATATTATTGAGTATTATTCACATGAGAAAAATTACCTTTTCTGTCGCGATTTTGTTTGCTCGGATCAAAGCCGCACTTGATAAAGTGAAATATTTCGTATGCCTGAAAGATTGTGACATTTACCAGTCGTAAAGCATGATAACTTACCATCTCTTGAGGAATTTCCATCTACCCCTCTTTTCTTTTAATTCGCCCTCAAGCAATGGTATTCCCGACTTGTGCATTTGTAATACATTCCTAAACGTAGTCGAGTTTTTAAACTGCACGAAAATATCGGAACGCTATCATAATTTTCAACAACAAATAGAGGCAAATAAAAAATAAGCGATTTGTCTTTTCTGTTCAATGAACTAATTGTAATTATGGAATAATGTATAACAATAAACTTTTTTCTTTTCTCGAATATTTTAAGATTGCTTTGTCGCATTTACAATAAAATTCTCATACCAAACTCGCTCCGGGTGCGCGCAGCTGAAACATGCCCACCGATTTATTTGTGCGTTGTAGCTGAATGAGTCAAAATAACGGGCATTTTGAAGTTCTTTGAGCATCTCTGACTGCTCCTGTAATTATTTTGCTTAGGCCATTTTCAACGAAAATACTTTCTTACTTTAACTGAGGGAAACGCTGATGTGACTAAAGTGAAAAATGGCTGGTTGTTGGTCACTTCTTTGGGTAAACAGGCCCAGCAGTGCGCCAAAGTCCGATATTCCTCAGATTGCTGGCTGAGCACATTTCCGGAAGTTTCCATACTCCGCACTTCGACCTATTCGTACTATCTGATTACGTCATTTTATGTATGGGTATAAAACCTGTAGAAACATGAGATGCAGCCAAACTGATGGAATGTGCGTTTTAAAGGCAAACAAGTTCTGAAGCCTACTGTACACACAATATTGCCCGTTGGCTTGACAAGCGAAGTGCACGATCATTCGACTTTTTGCTCCTAAATACAATAAAATACGCTAGATAAATTTTCCTTTTTGGTCAAAAATTTTGGCAACAAAACCACTTTCAGGCAAAATTTCCTTTTTAGAGGATTTTTCTTATTGGACAAACAAAATTTTGCTCAGAACAAAATTTTCATTTGGCGCAAAGAGAAAATGTTTTATACTTTAACAAGTAAAACTGACCTTTTGTACCTTCAATAGTGCAACGAACAGGTATCGCTGAAATAACAAATTTAGTAAGAAGTTTATCCCAAAATAAATCATACGATATTTGATGCTTAATTCAGCAACATATTGTCGGATTTTCGATCTCCTATTATCCACAAATTGCTTCACGACATCTCCACGACCTTCGACTTTTGAGGATCCAACACTGCTGGATCGTGGTGGATGAGTACTTGGATCTGTGGAATGAGGTCGAGAATATTTGTTGGGTGCATTTGTTGGATCTGCATGAGCTCCGTTAGAGGATATCAGGCTGGTCGCCATTTCGTCCGTATGAGTCCTGCTGTTTTTTGTGGTGCGGACGACGGATGCTGATGCATTTACAGGAAATACAGTTTCCTCATATGAGGGCAGACTGCTAGCCGAATGGGCAGCGCCAGCCCAGTTAAGAAAGTTCTGATTCCCCCGTTTGTGCATCGATATTGGTCTAACACGTCCATCCTTTCCAATCTGTAAAAGCTATTTTAAATTTTACTTGTGAAAAGCAAACGTTTTTGCCTTGTAATGACGTTACAATTACTGTAAATTAGACTATTATAAAACGGTACAGAATTTATAAGTTGCATTTTTATCTTTTCAGTTGGCAAAAATCCGTAAAATACAAAATGATTGATGTTTTGTGCAAACTACACTTTCGAACAAAAATAGCGAAAAATATTCCCCTTCTATCGAGCGAGTTTTGTTTGTTAAAATAAATATTCCTTTACATGTGCGCAAAAAATATGCGGTCTGAATAAATGTCCGAATTTATTTTCCAATTTTGTCTAAAAGTGACTTCAAAGGGAATGTAATGCGCGGAAGTGAAGCACATCAGAGAATGACATTTAAACCTAAACTCGTCAAAAAGTGAAACATGACCACAAAGTTTAATCAAAAATGTATCATTCAAACATACTGTAATTTTGCGTAAATCTAAGTCAATTTTATTGCTAAAGGTTCCTATATTATGGCGCATTACAAACCTGCACTGGAGTTGCAAAGAGAGCGCCTGGACGCTCATTGCTCTTCGCATTAGGATATGGCGGTGGTAGAATCTGCTGTAAAACGGTGCCATACTCCAATTGCAGAAGTGCGTTTCGCCGTTCGTTATCCATTGTATGTGGATTTGGAGCAGGATTTACGGGTTCGGGAGGTGTCTGTAAATTTTTGGCATTCTGAGTTTGAATCGGGTTAGATACTTGTTCGCTTTGAATGATTGGGTGGCGATGTTGCCGACTAGGTCTGGGCTCACGTTCCAGCGTCTGCGTTGCGTTTGGAATTCCCGCATCAGTTTTGTATGTCTTATGAGCAGTTGCTTCTCTCGGATTAGAATAGGGTGAATCTTCGTGCAACACCTCATTTACAACACTGTACCGCGAGGCATTCTCATGGTTATGGAAGGAATGTTGGCTTAAAAGAAGATGAATTAGAATAAAGGCTCATTTAATTTGCCGTTTAACGGATATTTTGTACAGTTAATACCCACTTTTTATAATTAAACTAAAAATATTATAAAAATTTTAAGTTATTCCTATCAAAATAGTTTCGGAATTATTAATATGGATACCTCTGAGCTGAATTAATCAAACTGAGTATTGAGCGTGACTTCGGATTGCCAAGTGAGCCACTTGATCGCATTTTCAAAGCCAACGTTTCCATATTCCTATCAAGCAATTCCAATTCGCCAGCGCTTTTATTGTCCGTATTCCACGTTGCCTTCCCATAAGAGTGCTTGGGATATCCACTGCCAAAAGAAGTAACATGTGCTGGTCTAAATCAAATGGAATTAGTTTCGGCCAAAAAACCATTATTATTGCAATAAATGAGTTTCGTTATTGAATTTTTAGGACAAAAGAATTTTTCTTTGATTAAAGCCTTTCTTATTAGGGCAGTCGTTTTAAGTTTTTATAGAATTAGAACGAACGCATTTGAAGTCTTTGCAGGAGCTGGATCGTTTGGCAAGGCATTGAGCGATTGTTTAGACCGAAGCGATTCAGCGGATTCAATAAATGCATTATCAAAAATTCCGCGAGTTGGAAGCCTTTCGTTTACAGAATGTTCTCCTGTCGTGTTATCAGATGTGGTGCCATCATCCAGGAGTCCACCAATCCTGGAATCCCTCTTTCGATGACTTTCACTATAAACGTTTAAACAATAAACACGCATTTTATTTAATATGTTACTTACCTGCACAGAGTGCGTATACGGGCACATGACGAATACATCGACGGACTGTGCTCGCACAGCCTTTCCAGAGATTGCATATGTGATTCCAGAACAGAGGGATAAACCTCAGCAATTCCTGAAAGTATTATAAGAACAGTGAAGAATTGTTGATGATCTAAAATTTAATAAAAGGTGCAGCTTGGGTCATTTTTCTCAAGATCCAGGATGAAAGTGTTATTAGCAACTCCAAATTTATACCCACATTTTATCCAGAATCTAAAAATGAAAGGTTACCCTCTATTTCTTTAAGCACTATGGGCAAGTTTTGAGTATTGCACTTCATCAAAAGCCCAATGAGATCCTCAACAGCGATTCCAGCCATAAGTGCTTCCTTGGTGCTTCGGCCAATGCATCCGATAATTTTGCCCATAGTAACTAAATTGTTTTGAGTCGGCGAATTTTTGGCTGCTTGTCGCAGCGGTTGAAGCCGTCCGATAAGAGCAGAGACACGATTCATAGAGATCAGCGATAAATATATGTGAAGCACTGCCGTACATGTGGTATGACTCATCAGGAAGTCATCAAATTTTGCCAGGTGAGGAAGAATCAACTGAAAAAGATAAAAATTAACAAATTTGGGGAATAAACAAATGCATCTCACATCAGGTTTATGGTTCGTTATCATAGAAGCTAAATGCAACAGCGACAATTTCTCGGACACATCTGTAGCCGAACAATGCAATAGGTTGAAGAGAGGTGTTAGATAGGCGTGAAATGGTTCTCGATTCTCGGGATATACGAGGGGAATAACGCGAACCAATGAATAATTTTTACCTGAAACTATTAATTGTGCTAGAAAATATGCTTAAAAACAAACCATGGATAATGTTTGAAATAAGCTGGACTGAATGCTGAGCCAAGAGTCGGCTATTGTGAATTGCAGCCAGGGCGAGATAGCTAGAAGTATTGCGGACAAGTTCTTGACTAGAAGTGCCGATGGCTTTTACAGCCGCGGGTATTGCCAATGCCATAACAGATTTTTTACTGTGGTACTAAATGGTATATTTACTTTCAAAGTAATATTCTTCCATGGTCATACCAAAAAAAGAGTACTCAGCAGCTCGGATGCGATTTTGCTGTATGGACTGTCTTGGATATTTTGACCATGCATTAAATGAAGCAAGCTTGAATCCAGAATATCTACCAATGCAGGAGCGTAGCTTTCAATACAGCAAGTTACTCTAAAGAGTCTCATTATGCCAAAGCAAAAAACAGCATTGTAGCCCAAATTTTGTGTAATATACCTTATAGCAGTCGTTAGCCGAGATAAGACCAGTTCGACAATGCTTTGGTCATTTGCGTTAGTGGCATACGTGGGATCGTTGAAAATGCGTTTGATTGGCTCGACAGCGGAATACTAAAATTCTTACTACGTATAGTCCAAATAACCATTTCCAGAGCTTAATTTTTTTTGCCGATCGGTGACATAGTCAGGTGGGGTACTGTTGAAATTCTGAAGTTAGTCCAAAAAACTCTTTGGACATTATCTGCTCACATAAAAGAGGTAGATAGAGAGCAGAAACACTGTCTACATTTTTGCTAGCAGAAGTAAATTATGTCGAAACTACGAGAAACGTTATTATAAAATTTGATTACCTATGGTTTTTAAATCTCCTTACCAATTCAGTGATAATCTCATAATCTGACGCATTAAACAGCTGATCAGCTGATTGCAACTCCCTTTGCTCGAGAACTCGACTCAACAAACTTTTATTAGGCCTGTTTGCATCCCCATAAGGAATGACGGAATTTGGCGTATCTTCAGTTTCTTTTCTTGTCCATTTGCTGTTACCATCGTCGATTGCATGAATCTGAATAGAACTGCCACTGTCCCTGCGCATCACGGGCGTCGGCGGATGGGTGGTATTTATAGTTCGATCACCCATGTTCTTAGTGTTACAGAATTTTTTGTGATGTTATTGTGTATTGGAGCAACATGTGCATAATTCCACCTGAAAAATATAATTCAAATACTTTGCAACAAATTTATTCCGCAACATTTTAATGACAGTATATTCTTGCCAAATTCGTTTCATTGAAATAAAGTTAGCTAGGTAGTGAACGTCACAGGTAGGCTTCCCTGCAAGTGATTTCGTAATCACTTCCTCATTTTTGAGGATCTCACCTCAGAAGTGAGGTTCGAGATGTCATATGAATCACCGCCTTATTTGTTTATTACGCATAGTCTGTGAATGAACAACTAAACGAATGATTCAGCAGTTAAAATATTACCGCTGCCAGGGCTTTCTCAAAACTGAAAAATTAATACGGAATCTAAACTTATGAATCCTTTTTCCATATTCTCCATGCTTTTAAAAATTATTAGATACAGCTATAATAAAATCTGAAAAGAACGAAAACTCAAAAGTAGAAAGTGTATATTCATATTTGTATGGGTATCATTTTCCACGTCACAATTGTTTCATCACATGGAACATGCAAAATAAACGCAAAACATGAGAAAGGGTATCAACCAAAATTGATTTTGGTCCATTGATCATGAACCCTCCATGGTTTCCAGCGAGGTAAAATGTGAGTGAAAAATTGAATTCTACAAAGGAAGGAACCATAAACATCAAACAAGCGGAAGGGCAGTGAACGACGAATTAATGCAAAATATCGAGCAGCGGGTGGAGGTAGAGACAGTCCAACCGTTACCGCCCCCCGCACCTCCTTCATCATTTGCTCCCGGCCGGTATGGAGTTAGCCCCTTGATTGCTGCAGCGAGTGGTCGGGAACAACCTGGCGGCGCCAGCATGCAGACACACTCAGCCGAAGAGGGACAATACAACCGAAGGACAAAGGGGCGAGGGTGCGGCGACCGCCGTTGCAGGAACCTAATGGATAATGCTGGCGGTTCAAATTATGGACTGTGTACAAAAGGGCTGACAGACGGTGATGATGGAAAAGAGCACACATATAATATCTATTGGACTATTGCATTAATTGCGCTTTTGCATCGAGATAACCGCACTTCTGACCATATCCAGCTAAATTCCAAGTCTATTTATGAAAAGGTCAGAGTGAAAATAAAAATTTCGATTGAGGTGGTGGAGACGATTGTTTGAAACAGGTAGACAGTTAGAAAGAGCAAAATGTACAATTTGCTGCTCCTCTAATAATTGATGATCTTCCGACTGCCTCCCTGCCTGTCAAATTATCTCCCGACGGCCACTTCCGCTTATTAACTATCGCCGTCGATGGTCTTGCTTTATTGATACAACTGTACATTTTCTGTTTGTTGTTAGAACACGAAGAACACTGTTTCCAAGTTATTGTCTTTGTTGTGTATTTGTCTTAGCTGTCTTAATGCGGAACGAAATGACCAACCGGTTGACTGTACTGTCCAGAGATTGGTCACTGCTTCTTCTTCGCGTTTCGTTCGCTTGTAATTGACTCCTTTTGATAAGAATGCAAAAAATTGACAATTATTTTCGTTTGCCCAGAAATTATATTACACAACAATGGTTATTACTTTCTGATAAAACTATAGCGACGCGAAAAGAAACAATCTGGAAGGTACGCTACAAATTTCGTTAAATTTATGCTTTCTGTACCTTCCGGAGTTTTGGTAATTTTAAGTATATTCTGAATGACACCAGTTCTGTTTAAAAAATTATAGCTTTAATTTGAATTTGTGCAAATCATCAACATTTTTCTAAAATAAATGTTAGTCCTGGAAAAATTAATTTTGCCGATATCCTGAAACAATCACCAAGTAATTGTTCTCAGTTGCATTCCAAATTTGAGGTAGAATGTTGGATCTAAGCAAAAAAAATCCCTCTATTGCCATACGAAACTTATTATCTGGAAGTCTGATCTATAGTTGAGTGATTTAATATTATTGGCCCATAGAGTAACTTTTGAGTACTTCTTTAAGTCGGTCCATCATGGGCAATCTTAGTCCTCGACCTAACCTTCAACGAATTTTCCGCTCGATGATGTGTTGTAATATTTGTGACGCACTTTGTGCAAGGTCACTACAGACTACGCCATTTCTCTGCACACTTTCTTCCATTTACTCATAGTGCATTAGTTCAGCGTATAAAGTGAGTACTTGAGTTATTTACCTATAAGAGATTCATCCATAAGTCATAATGTTTAGCTTTTAGCAGTCATAAAATTCTTTTATTATCTGTCGAAAATCGACAACCGTCTTATTAAAAATATTTGGTACTATTATCGAACCGGTGAATTTGACAATGACACGGAAGAATATTTTTTACGTCGTAGACACTTTGGGCAGTCCTTTTGTTTTATGCAGTCTTTATGAAAGACGGAGAAGCATACTTTGCACTGAAAAATTAATATATTAATAAGAGAAAACAAGTTGAAATTTGTAGCATTTTTCTTTCAAACAGATATTTTTATTCTTCCTATTTCTGTCTTCGATATTAACAACTAAAAAGCCGCCACTAAAGAACAGTAACAATAGTTCATCAAATTTTTATATATTCCTGATCATTCTATGAGTAAGAACTGTGATGATGTTTCATTATCTTCAATGAGTGCAAGCATCTATGAGCCAGCAAACAAGTAACTTACTCTATGTACAATATCAGTTTGGAACGGATAGATGACCCGTTTGGAAGAACACAATTCGCAAACAAATCCTTTTTGAAGGCACAATGGACAGGAGTTAATATGGTTAATCGCAAATGAAATCAACGAATTCAGCCTGCGCTCCATTACGCCACTGAGAACATTTTCGAGGTCCTGAAAAGATAAATAAAAATTGAAGCCAAAAATACATTAGTTTATAACATACAGTTACGGAATAAAGGTGAATATCACTATACAAATAGTCCTTAGGCCAGGGACCGTTAGCAGATGAGGATGCTCTAAAATTTCGTATATACTCAATTTAATCGTGTAATAATTTCTGTTAAATTATTTTTAACTGCCCTTAACTTTGGATAATAATTTGAAATTAGGAGACAAACCGGCGCTTAATATCCTCGGCAATCGATTGTTTACATGATAATAAATACATAACAGCCAAAGAAAGCTTCTTTCTGAGATCCTATAATAACATAATTACTGTGCAAATAATTCAGCTTCAAAATGCTTACCAATATTTTCGTCATGAGCTTGCTATGGTCGTACAACAATGGGTTAACGGAGTCTATCCGTAGAATGGGATTATCGCAAACAGATTTCAATAAATTTTTGGAGGCTTTAGATATTGGCCTTGGTCGGCAGTCCCAATTGAGAATAATCTAAACTTTTTGGTGATTAATTTTCTGGGTTTTTATATGTAAAAACTAACCCTTGAGGGAAGAATGCTAACATCACCGTGTTTAAAACAGTCTTCACAATAGTAAAGTCCTAAAATAACATTTATTATTATTAAATATTTTGATGAGCAATGTTACCATCCAGGTTACAGAATCTGAAAATGGCATAATAAGTGGAGAAATGAAACAGTGTGCAAAATCTAATCAGAACTATGTAGAAGAAATTAAATTTGAGAAACGTCTACGTTACGCGAATGGTAAAATTATGGTTTACAGTGAAACTGTGGGAGTATAAACAAAATTTTATAAACATAAAATAACAATATATCGTACTTGCAAGAGCTGAATGATCCGCCGATCGATAAACGGCATGTTGGGCAACGAAAATTCTGATGACGCAAACCTTTTTCAATTGGAATAGAGGTAAGTAGAAGCAATGTCCGAGAAGTTTCGTCTTCCTCATCGCATTTAGATGGCTGGTCATTTTCAATGATCTAGGAATAGTCATCGATTACAATGTGAAACAGAAAGACGATAAACACATTGGCTTAAACTTAAAATTCCTAACAGGTTCTAAACTATATCACCAAAAATCTAGGTCAATGAGTTTGAGGAAAAACGCGTAATAACGGTGATAAAAATCATTAAACAAAGTTGGTAAAACAAAAATCGGTATTCAATTTTCTACAATTGACAACCGCCTATTGGGTGACAACTGACTACCGTATTTTCTCTAATAGAAGCCCCGGGGCTTATATTATTTCAATACCCCTCTAGTGGGAGCGTCTATTTCAGGGGGGCTTCTATTATAGGGGGCTTTAATTATATTAAAGCCAGAATTGGCGCCAATTCTTTTTTGTCAAAAATGAGAATTTTTTTGCATTTTTGACCAAATTTCGGACAAATTTTCATTCTTTTGGTGAAATTTTGTATTTTTATGACTGATTTCACTATGTTGATTATTTTTATTTTTGGGATTTTATAGATCTTCATAGATATTTTTCATAGATAAATTACAAATGTTGTATATATTTCAGCATTTTTTGGTATTTTTTAAGGCCAACTTTCTATGCTGTCGTTAGATTCGTCTGATTTTGGTACCAATCGACAGCTAAGCTCATGGTTATATATATCATAATTTTATATTATTATACATAATTATATCGGGTGGCCAATAAGTTCTGATGCCACTTTTCAATTACGCATATTTCTTTTAGAATGAATGATTGACTATGAGTGTTTGATATTATTTTGTTGCCCATTTTGTCTGCGTTCATCCTGTATATAGCTTTTATTTATCACTTCACAAAATATTTAAAATATCACATAAAGTTTGTTATACACCCCTGTATAAATTTTTTGAAGGTATTTTCCATATTTTGCTAATTTTTGTTTACAATTTTAATTATTCCGAAAAAACGGTTTTAGCAGTCTTATTCTACAGTTTGTGGACTACAACGTAGTTTTTACAGAATAGTCTCTCGTTTTATTATCGGCAAGATATGAGCATTTTCGGACACCATACTTTTGAAGAAAATTAAGAAATGTTTTTGTTAGGGTTCAAAATTAAAAATTTTGAAAACTGCTTGATAGAAACGTAATACGCCCAATAGATCAAATAACTGCAAATTTTGTCTAGTTTTCAACGATATATAACTTTAATACTTTATCTCATGAAATTTTCGATATTTCACAGAATGTGTACAACAACCTCAAAATTCGTTTTAGGTTTTCATATATTTTTTGTTTTTTGCACATGATTTTTACTTATCGGAAAAATCTGTATTACTAGTCTTATTCTACATTCTGTGCTCTACCACGCACTTTTTACAGATTTGTCTTTCGTTGGATTATCGCTGAGTTATGAGCGTTTTTAGACGCCATACTTGCCCAAAATTTATACACCCCTCAAAAATTTATACAGGGGTGTATAACAAACTTTATGTGATATTTTAAATATTTTGTGAAGTGATAAATAAAAGCTATATACAGGATGAACGCAGACAAAATGGGCAACAAAATAATATCAAACACTCATAGTCAATCATTCATTCTAAAAGAAATATGCGTAATTGAAAAGTGGCATCAGAACTTATTGGCCACCCGATAAATAATTTTTTCCTTCATTTTTTCCTAAAATTTGTAATTATTTTTCAGGCGCTGGAAATACACAATAGATTCAATTTTTGCAATAAATGCCGCTTTTTTGAAAGGTTCATTTTTCATTCCATTTTTCATTCATACCAAATTTTGATTAAAGTTTAAAGACTGTCAAAACTTGGTAAGAATAGCATTAAAAAGCTACAACATGAAAAAATAGAGTTAAAATTGACATGTAAAAGATCTAAATTAATCCAAAATTAATCTAAAAAATAATATAATAATAATCTAAAACATTAGCTAAAAATAGACTTATGTCTAATTATTGTTTATTAATTTACACATACTTAATACTAGCTAAAAACAGCAAAAAATTGCGAAAAACACGTGTAAAATTTGACTTTATATGACTAAAAATTAGCTTAAAAATTGAAGAATATGTTAAAAAATCTAAAAAATTAGCTATAAATAGGCTAAACTGTCTAATTTTTTGTCTATTTATATCAGACAGACGAAATACTAGCTGAAAACAGCCAAAAATTTGGAAAAAACCCACTTTTGGGGGGGGGCTTCTATTTTAGGGGGGCTTTAATTATTTCAATACCCCTCCAGGGGGGCGTCTATTTCAGGGGGGCTTCTAATTTAGGGGGGCTTATATTAGAGAAAATACGGTAATTACTTGCATATCGTGCGCCTGAAAAATTATAAAATGTACTTTTTTAATGTTTGTACAGTTTTCCGGTTGTACAATAACGCAGCTGTGCAATTAAATGTTGCATAATATGTAGTCAAGTGTTCGAAATATTTTTACACTAAACTTAATTCTTGAATCGAAATTTCCATTTCAACGATTATATCTCGAGCTCACTAAAATGGTTCCTGCCCAATAATAAAATATATATGACGTAAGTTTCAATTGAGATAATGTAAAAAGGTACCATCTCTTTGGTCATGTGCAGCGGAATTGTAGAGATATCTTTTGATTTCACCAGATTGTTAGTGCAGCCAGGTTCAACACTTTGAGCGGAGTCTTCATAGGAGCAAGCCTCTCCAGTTGCGATTGATTCCAAAGTCATTTCCTAAACGCAAAAGTAACAATTTTTCGATTAAATCAATAACAAGAAAGAACAGTTTATACCATAGGGTCTATTGTTTCGTTGCGCCTGGCAAATTCTTTCAAAGCGGTGTCAAATGTTGCTAGCGGACCAGAGAAGTCTGTGCCTGCGGAAGAGGAACAGCTCGGTTCTGCCTCGCATCGATTGCCCTAAATAACAACATTGTTTATTAAGCATAAAAAGCATAAACAAAACTGTCAGTCACTTAAAGCGTAAATCTTTTTATAACAAGTCTTCAAATAAATTTTAACTATTCATTATTATTTTTGCTTATAGCCAAAATTTAAAATAATGGAAACCTGCAAAATTAAAGCAAAATCAGTAAGTAATTGCAATAAGTTTAGCAATATATATATAATTTTAATCCGAAATATGCTAATATAACATTTAGAAGTAAAGACATTAGCTATACTTCGACATTAGCTATACTTAGCTATACTTCGATTTAGTCCACTCACGATATGATAATGTGCAGTCGGTAAGTCGTCTTTTTACCCCAAATGAAATACCAACAAATATTTTGCCATTCATTGAGGACTCTCCACAAAAATTTTGTAGGGCACATTATTTCATAGAACAGACCATGAGACTGGAAAGCCATATTGTTTTCTTAATTTTTAAGAGATAAAAATAAATTTACGATCATTATTGTCACATTTCAGCTGATGGCATTAGTAAATAACTATCCAGACACACTAAAAGACGATTTACCGGAGTTACATTTGTTTTGTGACATTACGACATCGATGGTGAACTGAACCAAAGTGACACCAATATTACCTGCAATGGTGAAAAATTTTGGCCATCAACATACGACACAGAAATAGGATCACTGCCAACAACCGTTTCGTCAAATGATGAAAAATTGAGCTCATCACGCAAAGAAGTTCCATATATTTCCTAAAAAATATTCCTTTAAAAAAATTCCTTAAATCCATCATATGAAACAAATACTCTTACTTGAGGGTCAGTGGCTTCCGTCTGTATTTTATTTACAATTGGGACTTCGTATGACTCACGACGAATTGACGTTGCTTGTTGGACATATGTTTCGGTTATTATATCAGGCGTATGAGTATATTCAAGTAAATTTTCGTTTATTTCAGGCGAAGTCATGCTGATTTTCTCTTCATCGCTGAAATAAAAGTGATTGAATAGAGGGGAAAAAATTTCGAAAGAAATTCAAAATTTTTTGGGCGGGAATTCAAATTTCGAATTGTTTTCGAAAAATGTCAAAAAATGACGAAAATTTTTGAAATTTGAGCAAAAATCTATCGATTTAATTTTACCCCCTCTATTTTACCCCCCTCTAATTTTGCCCCCCTAGTGGTCGATTGAATAATTCTGCCCCGGGGTTTAAATTAGAGAGTTTACGGTATACGTAGTATTTTCATTTTGTAGTTTGCAAGTATAGTTCTTTTACACATTCGCCATTTTTTTCAAATAAGCTCTTAATGAGCTCATGATTTCATATTGCTTGAAATTTCCCATGACTTACTTCTGCTCAATTCCCGAATCGTTTCTTCCATCGTCTATGTCAGCCATAACTTCAGAAAGATCCAAAGTTGTAATGTTATCAATGGCTTTACTCGCGACATCGGAATCATTAATTAATGTCTAAACAATTAAAATAATAAAGCTTAACGTATTTAGTTTTATACCTTTTCCGAATGTTCAGAAGTTGAAGAAGCTTCTATTGCACTAGAACCACGATTGTCCTTATTGTGAGTTGTAGAACGGCCTTCAGATGCTGAGCGCGAATTATTACCCGAACCACCACTGCTACATTTAGAAACAAGTCTTGTGCGGGCTTTACGACGATGAACCACTACCTATAAATCAAGTTTTGTACACGTCTAAAATTAGTCAATAACCTCGGATGAAAGTTCCTCTGTAGGTGCTTTTATTTGGGCTGGATATTCCGGGGTGCTGGAAAGTACTGTCGCGAAATTGGCTCTTTGCATAATAGATGCCATCGCTCCATCAAGCATTGATGGGTGCGAGTAAACGGAACTTTTGTCGTCATCATCTTGAAGGTCCACCAGCGGATCTAAATATCATTTTGAAAATTCAATATTTCGATTTGCGTGAATGTATTCCAGATAATATCTAGTCTCTTTCTTTCTATCACTGGCGTACATGTCTCTCCCGACTTCATTCTATTGATATCATGAGAGCAGCTTAGATACATAACGAAAAATATCAAATTTGATAACACGAGTAAACTAGCTACAAGCTTTCAAATAAATGTCCTCGTAAAGTTACAATTCGTGAAATACTTACTGTTAACAGGAGTGGGTACATACGTGAGAACACTATACTCCGACGGGGATGATTCATCGATCAAGTCCATTGCATTCATAGCAAATTCTGTTGCCTCATCATGTTCGGAGTCCGTATCTTTCGTTGTCATATTTTGCTTTTTTGACAAAGAGTTTGCTAAATTCAATGCTGTGGTGCCTAAATAACGTTACATATGAAATAATACATTAGAAAAAAACTGAATATACACCTTTGGAAGAATTTCCTTCAATGAGTCCAGCCAACGTCTAAAAATATCTTTGAGAAACATTATTTGAAATAAATAATTACAAACCAGTGGGCTTGGTGTCCAGTTATTCAAAAAAGAAGAATTGGTGGGCGCAGATATTACGAACTTTGAAAGAGCCCTCAAGTGTCCATTTATAGCTTCAATCATTCTCAAGTTCCGAATTAAGGCAGTTTTGTAGTAAAATACGCTAAAAGGTATTTATGAAAAATGATGCAACTGGAAATTCGAATGAGGTCTTACCGTAGCTGCGATTCGTCACGAGATAAGACATTAGTATAGTTTTCCATGGTCGCTTCGTTTAGAACAATGCGTATCCATGCCTAAACTGTGCCCTGTTAGTCTAGAGTAGAATAATAATTGATACATGAGATACTACACTTTCTTATGTGCGTTTAACGTGCCCGATAAATATTTATACTTCAGTTAAGAAAATTACAAACATACGAAAAAAGGTCAACCATAATATTCTAGACAAGAGCCTAGAATAGTTTTATTCCTGTCATAATAAAAATTATTGAGAAAATTGCTGAAGTAGAAATTTTTACATAAGTTACGTTAAAACGTACTGGTGCCCGTTCATTAGCTAGGGAGATAGGCGTGCTCTTAGTTCCGCATGTGCGTGGTTTTTGATTTTCGGAAGAAAACTTTTCTGACGAAAACTTGCGGCAACCAATTCAAGGAAATGTTAAAAAGCACAAAATAACATTTGCGGATGACCATTGTTCAAACAAATTGACATGAAACTTATCGAAAAATGCTACTGTCTTGCGAAAAAGTAACGACAATATGAACTACTCACTATAAATGAAAAATAAACAACCGACCACTTTATTCCGTCAGTTATAAAATAGCTTCTGCAGTTCATATAACCAAAGAACCTTGTATAAAATGAAGCCTTGTTTTGGATTAACCCTACATTGCCGGAGCCATAGACAAAAGTCAGAAATCTGGCGTTACCATTAGCTTTCCTTTTGGCGAGTTGTCTTTATCAAAATTATGATGGCTGCCATTGTTTATTTCTCTTTTCTATGTGATCTATTTACAGACACACTCTTTGTATGAATAATGAACACTCATTCGTTTCTTTCTTTTTGTGAAGTCTTTAGCAAAACAACATCGTATTCGAGCGGATACACACGGCAATGAAGGGTTAAAAGAACTTATTTCCCTTAGCTATTAGTATTTTGCTCGGCACAGTTTGGGAAAATTGGCTAGTTGTCAATTTTGAAAAGACCTTGATAAATATATTTCTAAAACACTTAGAGAATTTTTCTGTAATAATAACTCTTAATGTCTCAGTTAAAAATTGCAGGCCTTATTAACAAAAGACACAAACCCTAGCTTTGCCGACTTCATTGCGGATTTGCTTCAGTGACGTTATCTGATTTTTCACACTTCGGTGAGTAAATTTTGAAACGAATGGCCAGAAATTCTGAAAAAGTCACTCGATAAAATTTGGCATTTCAAAATAAACAAACCGGTTCCGGATATTTGAAATATCTTGAATTCTTTACAAAGAAAGCATCTTTTAAGCCATGAATGAACAGCGCTTCAAGCACATTGCACAACGCTTGTGTCACGTCACTAAAATTATTTTATATTTGTTTTAACCATGGGTAATGGATAATGAAATTATTCTTTTTTTTCGTATAGTCTAACACCTCGTTTAAATGATAGTTTAAATGATATAATGGTAGACAAAAATTATTTCCAAACAAAACAGGATGTGAATGTTCTACTATGATGCCTCACACACATCCTTGTAATAACCATATAGAATTTAGAGGCAAAAAGATATTATTAATATTTTCACTACCATATTCTTAGGAACTATAATACAAAATCGTCAAATCGCGTAAAAATACGCAGAAATAATTATAAAAATTTTAACTTACTCTGAGAGTTTCTCGCCA
Source organism: Ditylenchus destructor (assembly GCA_022814885.1). Classification (NCBI taxonomy): domain Eukaryota; kingdom Metazoa; phylum Nematoda; class Chromadorea; order Rhabditida; family Anguinidae; genus Ditylenchus; species Ditylenchus destructor. Next base: position 1,094,845 of record JAKKPZ010000006.1, read on the forward strand.
GGCGAAAAATTTTCTACAGCAAATTTGACTACGGAATCAAGCTCCTGGAAAATACAGTCTTTTGCTTTAGAGATGGCGTCACCAGCACTCATTTAGAGGCAAATCAATTTTTCCGTTATGACAATGACCAGTGTAATTCAGCAAATGACCGGAAAAGGAAATATTGGTGAGTAATTCTTTGTGCTGATAAAAGTTTGTTTGATCAGCAGACGAGATTTGTACGAGCAATTATTTTGTATTGAAAAAAGCATTATGCCAAATACATTCTACTTGGCATAATTTCAAATGCCTTTTGAAATTCTAAATAGCCTCGTGGTTTATTTATCACTTTTTCACTTTTATCACTGTTAATTCCTGATTGCCCATAACCAAAAATAATTTCTGGTAAGACTATTACTAATATGGGTATTAATTCCTACTTTGAGGTAGAACAGTGAAAAGTCGACTATTTCAGTTGCACATAAGTTTCTAGTAAAACGTAATAATAATAATTTTCATTCTTCGTAATTTTTACCGCAAAAAATATGAAAGTTCTGAACTGAATCCTCTTCCAAAAAATAATCCTGAAGTCCACAATGCTGAATTTTTATCCCTCATTTATGATAACCATTTATAATTTTAGAAAATGGGTAATGTGCAAGCGTCTTCAATTGCGAACCAGCTTCTACCGGTGGAATCTTACATAAATGATGTACCGGAAATGAAATATTCTCACGGGTAGTTCATACTTTATAATTATCTATTAACAAAATTCGATTTAGTTTGGGATCCACTCGATTCATGAAAGTAGCAAGAGCTGAGCTGCCTGATGGACCTGTAATCATAAAAGTGTTTGTGCTTGGCGACCAATCGTTCTCAGTTGAACCATACCGAGACCAAATACTGCAAATTCGAAAGAGGTAACTTGTCTATCAAAGATTATGTTATCTTCCTTACCTTGCAGGATAAGCAAGCATCCAAACTGTTGTCCTTTTACACGAGTCTATGTAAGTATTTTAAGTTAAAGATCACTTGTAGTGGAGACCATTAGTTTTTTTCAATAAACAATGTTTTTGAAGCTGTAGGGAACACTAGGGAAGGTTAATTTTTATTGGCACAATTATGAATAATTTCGACCATAGTGAGCTCCTGTCTCAAAATATATTGTTCGGTAATCACTTACAATTCAAGATTTTATTATCTTTGATTTCACTTTAAACATTCAGATGACAAGCAGATGTGCGATTCTATGCCGCAGTTATCATAAACACACGCTATATGATCGACTAAACAACAGGTAAAACTTTTCTTACGATTAGGTATTTCGATGATTCTTTGTTTTAGGCCATTCCTTCTTGACGTTGAGAAGCGTTGGATTGCATTTCAACTTCTGAAAGCACTCGCACAATGCAGGATCGCTTTGGTTTTTCACGGGGATATCAAGTCGGAAAATGTTCTCGTTTCTGGTTCACTTTGGGTTCAGCTCACTGATTTTGCATCATTCAAACCCACTTTCGTGCCATATGTCAGTTATTCGTTTGTGTTACATTTTTAGAAATAAAACTGTTTTAGGACAATCCTTCAAATTTCACATTTTTCTTCGATACTAGTCGCAGAAGATGTTGCACTTTGGCACCGGAGAGGTTTAAGAAGAGCGAAGAAGTCAACTACTCGTCTCGTCTTCCTGGGGACTTCGTTAATATTTCCGAAGGTTTATATTTTATTGTATTATAAATCCAAGCTTTGTGAATTATTATACGGACAAATTTTTCTTTATCACTTTTGAGGAATTAGGTGTTGCCTTTATGTCAAACGTAGCTGGGAACTTATTTGGGGTGACTAAAAAAAGCAGAAAATAAAATTTTTTAATAATTCCCTTCAACTTACAACTTTCGATTAATAGAGGCGTTTTAATATTCGCTATTTTTCGTATAATTACACGACATTTATTAAGGACTGACGGAGGCGATGGACATCTTTGCGATGGGCTGTGTCATTTTCGAATTATTCACAAACAATATTGCATTCACTCTACCTCAAGCAATTGACTACAAACGCATGGATGAACGACTGGCAAAGCAATATCTGAGGAAGATCCTGAGCAATGTTCCGAATGATTTCGCGGAATTGCTTGAGATAATGCTCGATAGGGACCCGGTGAGACGAAAAGAAGAATTCGCAAAGGTAGGGCTAGGTTTCAATGGTGTGAAGTACAAACAAAGTTTAGTTCTCTCCTTGCACCTCAAATTTATTCCCTCCCATTTTTGAGAGATACCTCTACCGATACTTCAAAGAATTCCAATTACTAATGGGCGCTGACGATTTAATTACAAAGTAAGCATGATTTTGATATTTGAATTAGGTTTTTGTCTATAAGTTAGCACTTGGCAATATTTTCAATATTATAGACTATTCGTTGAGCGAGACAATTATTTACCACAATTAGAGCATGGAAGCGAAGATGCAGTATTACTGTTCATCGACCTTGTTACCTCAAATCTGCGCGCATGTAGATCACTTTCTGCCAAAATGGTTAATGATTTTTGAGGTAATATGCAATTTAAATTATATACGAAAATTTAGGATGCGATTTCATTACTGCAACAGTTTTCTAAAACGATGCCGGTTGTGGTTGGCGATAGAATAATTCCTTACTTGGTATGCCTCTATGTAAGATCATTCAAAAATCGCTATATTTCAGGCACATCTGCTAACCGATTGCTTCACACAAGTTCGTTCAGAAGCAGTATTTGTACTTACAGAGATATTAACCGCAATTTCTATGTCAATACCGTCTGATGAATGCCGTCTTATGATCGATTTCATTTTTCCAAAAATGGTAGTTGTGAATTCGTCTCACTACTTTATTTGATTTCCTTTACAGAAACTAATTACTTCTGACTGTTCCAATCACGTCAAAATCGCTTTAGCTTCGAACATAGGACAGCTTTCTATGATTTCCCGAAAGTAATTTTTATTTCAGATGAGTATTTCTGATTTTTTTATGCATTTTAGGTTTTTGCAAGAAAGCATTTCTCAACTACGTAATGACGCCGAAATGATGACTAAGCCCTCAGCTGTCACTTTTCCTTCATCCGACAAGTCCACTGAGGAAGACTTGGAAGAAAATGAAAAACTTCTAATCAAAACAGAGCATCAAGCTCTGCAGGAAACTGTCAGCGAACTTTTTGTCAATTTGTGTGGCTCTGAAAATGAAGTGAGGCAGTGTCTCTTCGCTCCAAAAAATTTAGAGCTACTTTGCCAATTCTTTGGTCCTAGTCAGGGTATATTGTTTTATACGTCCGCGTGTAAAAATAATTGTAGTTTTTAGCAACCGATATTTTGATGCACATGATCACTTTGTTGAACGATAAACCGGATTGGAGAATGAGAGCAACTTTCTTTGAAAGTTGTCCCGTCGTTGCTCGACATTTGGGCAAAAATCGATGCAGCAAGCTGAAACCTTTCTTACAACAAGTAAGATTTTCTAATTGGAACATTATGTTTCAAAATATGGTCAAACGTGTACATGTATGTTTATACTATACTTTTTGGTTACATAAGCATTGCAAATATACGCTGTAAAAACCAAAATGAAATGTATTTAAAAAACAAATATATTAAAGCCGCAATAAATTTACTATTGAATTATTTTAACTAATTGTATGTGCTTTAGGGAATGCAAGATTGCAAGGAATTTGTGGTTATGGAAACTCTAAATTGCATCCATTTTCTGTGCAATGAGGAGCTACTAATGAAGCCGGTGATATGCGACCTGATGAACGACGTCATTCCGTTTCTTGTACATCCGGAAAGCATTTTTGTTTTGTAAAATAATGGATCCTAAATTGTTAACTTAAGTCACTAACGTACATTTTTAACCTGCATATAAAGTTTTGCATAATTTTGAGTTTAACCAAACAGTGATTTATTTTAGAACAAATGGCTCCGAGCAGCCGTAGTGAGCATCCTGACTGTATTGGACGTTACATTTAGCATTCCCGATTTCTACTGTAAAATCACACCTCTTGTGAAGCCCTACCTAAAAGAAGACCTTATTCGGCTAAATGATAAGACAGTAATATATAACTGTCTTGTTGATCCAATTCCACGAGAAATTTGGGCGTTTGTCGGAGGTAAAAATTTTAAGAGATCACATGAAACATAGCTCCTTATTTAGGTCACAACTACACCGCTGAGTTGATAAGTGCTTTAGAAAATAGGAGAACGTTGGAGAAGCTTGGCGGCGGAAAAAATTCCTTATTTTCTGCTACTTCGTTCACAGGAAATACTTCATCATTGGCTGGATCACCCGACAGTATCCCAGTCAGTTCTCGGTTGCCTAAAGTCCAATCGGATACGAACTTTGTGAAAGAACACTCAATTAGTTCTGTGATAAAGAAACTTGTGAACTTGGGGCTCAATGAAGAAACCGAAGACAAGCTATTGTCTTTCAAGAATATTCTCACAAGAATGGATACTTTTAAAGGGTAAGGATAATTAAAATAATAGGCCGGCTTTGCATCAAAAAATTTGGAGGAAATTTTTGCTTAGTGTCAATTATACTATAATTATTTGTTGTCTGAATTATTTGTTGGCATTCCTGAATTTCCGAATAATTGTGATCAGTAATTGTAGTTCATCTTGCACATGCGATGATTTTTCGGAGACCAGCAGGAGAAGATGCAGTTGTTCTGAGTTGGCCCACATTCATTTGAGCGATTTATCAAAAGTGAACAGAAAAGTATTCGATTTGGATAAAGGTGTGCATCAAGTCGGAAATTCACAGGTTAGGAATTTTATCGGTGTTTTTGCTCAATTCTCCGTTTAGTTAAATCCGATTGCTTGGAAAGATGCTTACTATACAACAGATTTGCAGCATAATGTAATATGACATATCATCTTGTAGTATTTACACGAACCATTTTTAGGTGAACATTATTTCTGATATGAACAACACATCCTCTGAGTGTTTACCGGACGCTGAAAGCGCTATTTTGGCAGAAGACTGCCAAGGGTTACATCGTAAGTACACTATATGTCATAAATACAATACTACCTCTCAATTATAAAATTTTCGGTGTTGGTAAATGAGAAAATTCAACCATGCAGATAGAATTTAATTTTGTTGTTTCAGTTGGTACGTCTGCAACTCACGTAATGCTGGAAGAGACTTTGATACATAAGCAGAAAAGATATAAAGTGCAGAAACGAATAACGGGCAATAACAGAGAAATGCACAATAGCGAAATCGCCAACAAAATTGCTGCTGCCACAGGCATGGACATTGCAGAAGAAGGAGAGATGGACACAAGAAAATTTAGTACGAGTACAATAGATCAGTTAACTACCTCGAGAAGACGCCGCTTGGAATTACGCTTATTGTCACATCTACACGAACATTCGGACAAAATTATTAGGTAACGTAGCGTTGCTAAATTTGCTTAAAATAACAAAAGATAAATATGCAATAAAAATTGCTCCAGTAGTGACCTAAAATTACTTATATCACCATTGGTGCAAAACTTTTATATATAAAATGTTGCTGAGCATTGCATCATCATTTGGCCTATCTCCATTTTTGGAACTGTTTTCATTAGACCTACTCTGTTTTCACTCTGCGCTTCATAAATTTGATATTGATGACTATCCCAAATTTTTATATATTTTTCTAAGCTTGTTTCGAATTTTTAATATAAAACATTTAGAGTGTCTTACTATTGCAATACCCATCAACAAGCCAATAGTTACACATTTGTGCAACTTTACTCTTAATCCAAACAAAAGTTTAGATTAGCTCTCCACCCGGACAAAAATCATTTCGCGAGCTGCAGCGCTGATAAATCTGTCAAAATTTGGGCAGCCAATACAATGGATAATTTGCATCCTATTGCTCTTTCTCAGGACACTTTTCGATATGGTAACTTCCAAATACCATGTACATGTATATGAATTCGGAAATGATCTTTTCTTTTCAGCCCATAAAATCAATTCATGCTCATTTGTGGGCAACGGTCACTTAGTTACTGCTTCCGACGACGGTGACCTTCAGGTATGCATGTTGCATTATTTTCATTATATCCTTAGGTCTTGTAGGTATTCGACATACAGCACAAAAGAATCTTGAAGTCTTATCAAATTGACCGTGAAAATGACGGGCCGATCGTCCACTTACAAAGCTTTGACCACTTGATTTATGCCTTAACCCACCATTCCGGGATTTTCTGTTTTGACTTGAGGTTGATTTGTATAATAATGTGTTTAATTTTTTGCTTTTTTAGAATTGCTCCAAAAAATTCACGAAATAGTATTCAATTAGAACCTGTGTGGAAGCGAAGGGCAAAAAATAGTTATGGTTGGTATCTATCTGTTCTCTTAGAAGTATTTTATTTTTCTTGTAATCTCTTTTTCTTTAGGTTTAATGACATCAATGTGCGTTGATACACTCAATCAGCATTGGTAAGCCATAACATATCCACCTTACGGTTTGACAGTTTGATCCGGAAAATTTCTCATTATTTTTAGGATGCTTCTCACCGCCAGCTCGGCCACGACAAAAAATATGATTCTCTGTGATCTCAGGTAAGAATCTATAAACACAGAAATTTGCAGATAAGTGGAGATAATTTTTGGCAATTTCATTTTTTGACAAGGTCCTTAATTGTTCCAAATTGTATGACACCTAACCCTACCACCCTTGCAATTTCGCCCGATTAGGCATTACCGTGCTACGACGAAAAATTCAATACTTAGGTTTGGTGGTCTCGAAGTAGCCAGCTGGTCTCATCCTTCTGAAAAGATTATCCCGTTACGGACATGGCCTTTGTTGCGAGGTTCAAAATGCAATGAAGCATTTACCAACGCCTCACGAGAAGGAGAAATCTCACTTTGGGATTTGAGTTCTCAAAGCCGAAGTGATGTGCTTTGGCCGAGTACTGAGACGCCTCTGGCATATAAGGTTTCGTATTCATACTGACACGGCATTAACATTAATATTATTACAGCAAGAACTAGTGACTTCGGCACTTGTCCAGGTTGGTGAAAATTTGACGTTGTTAAAAATTTCCATGTAATGTTTAGTCGTGTGTCGACAATGACACAATATTCACCGGTGATTCTGAAGGAAGTTTGCGGTGCTGGAATTTGAAGAGAATCGAGCAATCAAATTACTTATGTGGTCCCTATCGAAAATACTTGCATGATGGAAACGGTCCACTCATTTCATCAAATTCGGCCAATCTTCAGGTAGAAAATTACGATTTATGAATGGATATATCATTTCAAAGACGACAATAATAACATTTGATCCTTAAAATTCTCTCAATTTAAATGTATACAATAACATTGCACTTAAAATGAGCAAACTTGATTACTCGGTTAAATATAAAATGTTCATATAACACATTACATGTATTACATTTCAGGAATTAAAATCACCTTTGGCGCGTATTCGGTACGACCAAGTAATATTTCGGGACAATTTACTGCGGATTCAAACAGAAGACCGATCACAACTCGGATCGATTGCCGAGCGAGACATGCATAAAATCCTGCAGGTAAGTCATTTATTTGATCCCAAACCAATTAGTTGATTTATTCAGATTGGCGAATATCACTGTGATGCGGTTACCGATCTGCTGTCAATATGGCCCGACTTGCTGGTCTCATCAAGCCGAGATGGCGCGATCAAAATTTGGAAATGTACCTAATTTTTAATATGTCTATAACGGATATATCTTATTTATTGCCGAAATATATATAGAGAGACGGGTTGCAAATGGAAATAAAATCCGTAATAACGCAAAATCTACTATCGTTTGCGCAAGGCATCTCATTTTATGATTCCCACACATAACTATTCCAATGACGTAACGCAAACTCGCTTCTAAGGTATCAAAATGAAAATGTAACTAATGCATAGCAAGTAAAGTAAGTTAGTGACGTCCGTCCGTCCCTCCATTGCATGTTTTGATCTTTGATCCCTTATTTTCTCGCTGAGAAAAGTGTCCCAATTTTTGACTACAAACTACAAATTATGTAATTTATGGTTTTGTGCCATTTTAGGTCGAAATTTTTGGCACCCGGGGGTTTTCGGATACGGGGAATCCGAATCTGAGGTCGGATTTAACCCCGGGGTCGAACAATGTTCGACATGGTCGAATGTGGTCGAACTGGGGTCAAACTGAGCCGATTTTTGGCACTTGGGGGTTTTCAGGTACGGGGAATCCGAATCTGAGGTCGGATTTGACCCCGGGGTCGAACAATGTTCGACATGGTCGAATGTGGTCGAACTGGGGTCAAACTGAGCCGATTTTTGGCACTAGAGGGTTTTCAGGTACGGGGAATCCGAATCTGAGGTCGGATTTGACCCCGGGGTCGAACAATGTTCGACATGGTCGAATGTGATCGAACTGGGGTCAAACTGAGCCGATTTTTGGCACTTGGGGGTTTTCAGGTACGGGGAATCCGAATCTGAGGTCGGATTTGACCCCGGGTCGAACAATGTTCGACATGGTCGAATGTTTTAGGAGGTGCATTTTATCCAGTGCTTATTCTCGCTGAGAAAAGTGTCCCAAGTTTTAGGAGGGGCATTTTATCCAGTGCTTATTCTCGCTGAGAAAAGTGTCCCAAGTTTTAGGAGGGGCATTTTATCCAGTGTAAATTCTCGCTGAGAAAAGTGTCCCAAGTTTTAGGAGGGGCATTTTATCCAGTGTAAATTCTCGCTGAGAAAAGTGTCCCAAGTTTTAGGAGGTGCATTTTATCCAGTGCTTATTCTCGCTGAGAAAAGTGTCCCAAGTTTTAGGAGGGGCATTTTATCCAGTGTAAATTCTGCTTGAGGGCCGAAGGCCCGAAATAGTCTCATGCTGCTCTACTCCCGAACAACCGTTACTCCCGAACAACAGCTGCTTGAGGGCCGAAGGCCCGAAATAGTCTCATGCTGCTCTACTCCCGAACAACCCTTACTCCCGAGCAACCCAATCTGACCGCTGATGCCGGTGGGCAAACTCAGACTGAGCCATACTCAGACTGATCCAAACTTAGACTGAGCCAAACTCAGACTGAGCCAAACTCAGACTGAGCCAAACTCAGACAGAGCCAAAGTTAGACTGAGACAAAGTTAGACTGAACCAAACTCAGACTGAGCCATACTCAGACTGATCCAAACTTAGACTGAGCCAAACTCAGACTGAGCCATACTCAGACTGATCCAAACTTAGACTGAGCCAAACTTTAGACTGAGCCAAACGCAGACTGAGCCAAACTCAGACTGAACCTGAGTTTGCGAGCCACCGCAGGTGGCGAGCGAATCCTGTGGTCGGGCGCGAAGCGCCCGACCTTCCCCCTTGGAATGCGAGTGAAGTTAGAACAGAAAAGGCATACTGATATAGACTCCACGCGCGCTAGCGCGCGTTAGCGCGCTAGTAGCAAGTAATTTATTTATTCGGAAAATTGGTGAATAGTAACCATACATAATGAGGATGGCTCAACGTCTGCTTGCTACAATAATTTTTATTACTGAAGTTGTAAATAATAATTTATCAATAATATCCCAAATATAATTCCCAAAGATCGTTTTTGTTGTTCACGTGCCTGACGCGGTAAAATCGTTTCTTTTTCGGGAAATAGTTTCATCCCGTTTAATATTGGGAATTTATTTAAGGTTTTCCTACACGCTCTGTGACGAATTCCCATTGTGAAGACGAGGCTTTTCCTTTTATGACAGGCGAATGATGAGTCAAAGGTGAATCCTCTGCCGTGCTGCTTGGATAGTCAAGTCAGCCATAAATTCACACAAAATTTTCCCTTCTAAGAAAAATTTCCTGAATATATATTTGCCCAGACCTAACTTTTCAAAATTTGCATAATAATTCCTATTTTAGTGACAATTCCACCACCTGACAAATTGTTCGTTTTCGAAAGTTATTTTTACGTAGCTTTTGAAGTATAGCAAAATTTTGCTACATTGTAATATGGGATCAGTTTTGATATTTAAATTTTGCGAAATTTCGCAGATTTTCTCTCTTCAATTTATTTTTTGGATTCAAATATTTCTTCCTATTTCAAAGTTCTCTTGATATATTACTTCAATGTACTACTACCATAGACTAACACAATTTTGGGCGATTTTATAGAAAATATAATCGCAAAAGTGAATTGATTAACTTCTGGGCATATTTACCGCAATAATCCCGAATCCTATCACTTTTAATGTGCTGGGATTGATTTCGGCCGCACACAAATAACAGTTGTCCGTCATTAAATTATTTACTTGACCAATGCAGTGGACATTTACAAAGCGGCGGCTGTTATACGTATTATTCCAACGACCCAGTCAGAGGAAGATCACTAGCGTTGATATCTAAGACGAAATTTGGGAGGAGTAGTTGGCCCAGGTGTTAGCTTTCACTAATAACAAGACGTCCGAAGTTAGCGTAAACCTTCTGAATTACATTCAGTTTCATTCATTTTGAGTTTTGGATTTCCGGCCATTGGTCATTCCTTTATGAGAGCCAAACAGTAAACACAAAGTGTCATCCCAACTGACCAATCAAATTGTTCTTCTGTTTTCTTCCTGATTACTTTTTTATACATTCAACCGATGACATTTCTTTTATTTGTTACGATGTTTTTCTTGATATTGATTTATGTGTTTTCGCTCCAGTCATAAACAGAAAAGTCATCACATTTTAAAAGACACCAGAAATAATATGTCACTACCGAAAAAGCTACTGGTATGTCTGGCGTGCGACTGTCTGCGAGATTTGTATCCCGCATAGGTTTAAATCACTCGCCCCTTAGCCTCCTCCATTTCCAGTTCCACTTTTCTGTAATTTGACGAATGATTACGCGCCGTCTCAATTTCCTTTCCCCGTTTCTTAGCGACGGAAATGCCTTTGGGTGGTCATGATAGGCGATCAACTTTTGAAAATAGCGATGGGTGAATTCATGGTCATGGTTGCAGAAAATCGAATCTGCTATAATCGAGACGCTTCAAGATATAGCAATGAAAGCTGAAAATAAATGTTCACAGAGTTGGCATATTATTGGTTCTAAAAGCTATATATTTAATTTTCTCAAAGAAATATTGGTTTGTTAGAAAAGTCCTTGCCGTTTTGTTTAACTAATTTTTTCTCACATAACGCAAGTTGCCTATAAGTGTTATATACCGCTTGATAGCCTAAGCTTTTCTCTGTCCAAGGATGCTAACTTTTTTTGTTTAGAAGTAAATAAATAGATATTTATTGTTACATGAGACATTCCAAAATCACAGATTTTTGAGTTACCTTTATAACTTCTATCTGCGGAAAAAATTTCAGCTCCAATACTTACCTTTTTTACCTAACATTTTTTCATTTGGTGGTTGCTGAGATATGACAATTTTAAAGAAAGATACCACCAGAAAATTGGAAAATTTCGATTTTTTCGGTTTATCTCCCAGCTTTAAGCAATCTGATCTTGCATGAAAGCATATCTCGTGCTTTCAGTAAAAAGTGTGTTGTTGTGCCATTCTTTGTCTACAAAAGCCGCAAGCCAATTTTTTATACAGATCCGCCATAATTTTAGGTATTTGTCGATGAAAGTTGTCCAAAATAACCAAAAATCAATATTTTGGGTGTGTTTAATTTGAGCTACCATAATATAACATTTTTGCTGTAATTGAACAGCAAGTTATATACTACTTCAAAGAAAAATGAAGACTATCCGACGGTATATAACACCCAAATGAAGATTTGGCTTTGGTGAATGAGATTTGGCTTTGAAAAACAGGAAAAGATTTTCCTAACGAACCAATAATTAGGAATCAGAATAAATAGATGCACATATATCCGCATAAAGTAAATAATAGCCGCCTCTAATGATATCAAATAATTCATAAAAGTTATGGACTGTAGCACTATTCACAGCTCTGATTTTATGGGATCGGCGTGAAGCAAAGCTGTCCCCTCGCTGCTGCCCCAATTAATTCCGCACAGTTTCCCATCGTGTTTCTCTTTGTTTTACGTGAATTGTTTATGGCTGGATGTAGTTTTGTGGGATGCGAAAAGAAAACACACAGTCGCCTTAACCCAATTAATAATTACAACAACTCGTCGCTGTTTTGTTTGTTAATGGGAATAAGCCAATATTATTGCATTTCCTAACAGTCCTTTCCGAATTATGTTATAAAATCTGTTACTCTCCATAAAAAGTGCAGAAAATATTTTTGCACTATATTTCTACAGCATCGCTAAGGCCGAGAAGGAAGTATTTTTGCAGTAATTGCATCGAAAGATCGGTTCAGGAATAATCAGTGATTATTTTATAGTCCTCGGTATCTCTATGCCAATATTTTGCCCAATGTTTTCCGAAAGTGAATGTGTGTATCTCCAATGGTTATGAGTTCCCCAGTACTTCCGATTTCAGGGGTGCCTGAACAGCTGCAAGTGCACAACTATAAATGCACTTCAGTGCTCTTATCTTTACGGTTTATATTTAACAAAATAGTGCAGAATGCACTATCATGTTGTCAAAAATCTACAGATATTGCAAACTGGCTGTTTAGAGGTTAAATAACAATTATTTTCTTGCCAAAAATTCATCAAATTATACGTCGCACATACGAAATTAACAACGTCAATTGTTATAAAGGTAATTTTAAGCAGCTATATCAGCAAATATTTTTTATCATACTTATATTCCTTATTTTAAGTATGTATCTATTTTATTATTCGCAGTCATTTGTCCCATTTCAACGAATTTTCGACTAAGTTTTATGCGAGTCATTAAATAACGATTTTAAGGTCAAACAAGTTTCTGAGTCCTGAAAAATGTTGCATTTACGATAAATAGAATCCCCACTAAAAATTTGTGGCTTGTTTTTTTCATATGCGTTTCCTGCGAAATTAAACTGTGATATACAAACAGAATCATTACTTTAGAGCTTTTTATTTACAATTCCTTTTTCTTTTTCACGTAAAACGCACTTTTCGACAGAAACCTTTTAAGATACGACTTTGACATTTTAGGGCAAAAATATTTTGTATAAAATATGTTCGTATGCTTGTGGCATTAGCTCAAATGCTAATCCTGCAGTGTTACTAATATAAGAATGTGTTTCGATGAACTTTCTCCTAATCATTTCCAGCTATTATTATTCTCCATATGGAATCCTGAAAATATGACATTCAACTTTAATCCTTCCGTACTTCAACATGGATAAAATTAAGCCATGTGTTCCACTTCCTATTAAGAAGTCATAGATATAAAACAGTATGCAACTTTAGTCTACACGAAATATTAAATATCAAAGATCGAGAGATCTATACGAGGAATTTACCATTTATGGAGTTTTCTATGAATGATGAATAGTTACTGTATGGCGAAGTATTTTGTCCTGTGCGTGACAAGCTGTTCGAAGCAGAGAAAAATTAGCGTTACATCGTGACAGGTTTCAGATATTCTATTTCTAGAATTTACTATGCTTAATGTGCTTACTGTGCACTATACACCTAAATAAATAAGATCCATTCTCTCTTTTTCTTCCCAAAACATTGTAATCCATAAATTGTGCAAGCGATATTAATGGTTTATGATCGAAACTTTTTTCCATCAAACTTTGTGAGCACATGCGTTTAAGTGGACAGCGGGCAAACTAATCAAACCCTTTTCTCCGAAAAATGCGATTGGGAAGTATGTGAAAGTAAATATGAAAACTGGCTCCTGCTCAATGCTATAACATATTTAATCTCTCTTCGCCCTGATAACATCTCTGCGCACATTTCTGTATGTTTATTCATCGGATGCAACCGCCAAGGCCGGATGGGTTGATTTAATTTGGGGAGGGCGCGAGTCAGCTTGGAGCTATCCCGAGCTGAAATTCACGCCGAGGATTCTGCTAAGGCGATGCTTGAGTGGGGTTTGGTTGCGCATTTTTTGTGGTTAATCGATCTTTTATTCTCTCCCCGATCAGCGTGTCTCTTTATCATTTCTCGGAAAGGGAAAATGATTAATTGTTTTCTGAGTGTGTGGCGAAGAGTCTGAAGGGTATCCAATGGACTTCCCAATTAGGCGCGTGCACTACGCAATTCCTTTCGAATCATCGAATTTTCACCGATTTTTATGGCCGAAAGTAAAAATAATCAAGGTGTTTGCCATAAAATGCTCTATTTTTCGAGTGGGCTAAACGTAAGCACTAACATTTTATAGTATTTTTTTGTTTATATATTAACATCCGGCGAAAAACGTTTTCCTTAGCTCTCGAATGCCATTCTCTTCTTCACGAACAATGAGTCAAATTTTTATCCGAATTATTCCTGATTTGATTATCGGACATAAAAATACTGTGAAGATAATTGCTACAAAATTGCGTTTTCGAAACCATTAGAGCTACAAATAGGGATTGCTGAACATAATGCCTAGTCTTGATTTGAAAGCAGTACATTAATAACGTTTTATGAATGTTCCATTCATGAAATGTGAAAATACGACATTTTATATTAGTTTTACTGAAATATTTTCGTGTGCTATATTTTTCTTGTTTGTGTTTTATTCTTTTTATGGACAATCACGAGCGAAAATAATCATTTTGCCAAATACCTTACCTATTGTTATAGTTAATTATCATACCTGAGCCACTGTCACTTATTTTCTAAGCATTTTTCTACCCTTTCGAAAATGAGTTTATTATTTTAATTTATTTGTAAATTATGGAATTAAAAATGTTAAATTGGTGTTGCAGAAATTAGTTATTAGAGTACAAACTCGACATTTTAATGTCTATGTTGAATCACATGGTCTTTAATCCCTGAATTATCCAAGGTCTAAATTTTATGTAGGATATACGAAAGCACATATTAGGAAGTCTACGCAATACCGATCCTCTCGGGTTATTTTTGTGCGTTAATTCATCCCACTCCATCCTGTCTCCCATTCCCGCCATCGCCCCCGCCGCCACAAGTGAGCGGTATTTGGAGAATGTGACCAAAGGAGTGTCCTTTGTTGCAGATTTTATCCGCTCGAGGCGGTTTCATTTTTTGCAAGAGTGAAACCGGAATTAACAAATTCCTCACAAGTGCGACAGATCTTGGCTCACGCCTGCGCTATGGCCATCGGAAGTGGTCTTTGTGAACAAACGTCCAAATTAGGATGGTGTCCTTTTGAAAAGTCTCAACTTCTTTCCAGAGTCTCTAGCCCACGCTGATTATGCCGTGTTCTCTCTGTCAGCGCTCCTTTCTTACCTTTCTAAATGAAACTTGGAACACGTGCCACAAATACACCTAATCTGCTAAATTGTTTGTTTTCTCTTTTTTGGACTTCATTTCTTGTTTTGAGAAAAAACATTTTTCACATTTTTGGAATACGTATTTTGTTTTCGCCAGCTGAAATTTACCGGTTTAAGTTTGCAAACAAGTAATTTTTCGGAACCAAAATATTTATTGATAATTTTCAAAATAAAATAAATCATGGGACAAAACAAATTTTTATTATTGATATTGGCAATTTAAACTATTTATAATAGCAATATTGCATTTTTAGAAAAACATTTCTGAATTTCCCATAACATGTCTATAGAAGAAATTTGTTATTCGTGGCACAGTTACTGTATTACTTTAATCTAGAACACTTTTAGGGTCGTTTAACCTTTCCACAGAATAAATCTGGAGGACTCGTGAGTCATCATATTTTCTTCTAGTCTTCTATTTAGCGCTCTAATGCTTTGCACGCTCCATTTCCCATTGTCCGAACATTTGGGCACAAATTAAGCTGCAAAACAACTATAATGTCTTCCAGCTGTTCTTCTATCGATTTGGGAATCGATCCTGATTTTGACGACTCTGTACGTTTGTAACACTTTGGTTTTATGTTAAATTGTTTCAAAATTATGTTTGTTTAGCTGACTGAATCTCTGATCAATGACATCGAGGCTTTCGTTGAGCACGTGAATGCGCTCAGAAATGCACTCAACACAAAGTCGACTATCCCAGGTATCGATTCATAATTTCTTCAAAAATCAGGAAAAACGCAAAAAGTTGGTTAATTCGTAATATCACCAAAACAATGAACATGCAAATCTGTTGAGGACACTCTCGAGTTTACTCAGATCTGAAATCAAGAGAGCCCAAGAGTAAAAAATCTAAATTTACATTCTAGAAACTATTTGATCCTTGATGAAAGCGACAATATCTGCATAATTAAATTCAACTTTACTTTTATCAATTGCTCGTTTAAGCTTAGAAGAAGTTAGAATTAAAACTTTACATTAGAATTTTAGATGGCAATACCAAATGCGTACAAGTTCACGCTGCACTTTCATTGGTTTCACAATCGGTGAGGGACCTGTTGCGATATTCTGCCTTCAAGACAAGTCAAGTTCTTATTCCGGCCAGTCAATTGGTACACAGCGTCAAAAGTAATTGTACTTTCTTTGATAGTTTAATTATATAAAAATAAAATATTGGAGCACGAGAATAAGGTGGCAGGAAATGCGTGAAGTAGTTTGTTATAATGAAAAATGACAGCGAAAAATGCCTCAAAGTTCGTTATTTAATCAAACACCAATTTAATTTGTTAATTTTTTATGTTGCGATTTTTTCTCATAAAACAAATAAATTACTTTGAACGACGAACATTTGATCGAGATATGTCACGCAAATCACGTTTTTTGAATTCGGCAAAATTCCAAAGAAAGCGATCGTTCACCAAATGATTTTGATTACCGACCGACCACCACTTATGACTTTTGTTGCGAACCGCTAATCAGCTTAAAAGGTGAACTAATTGCAACTAAAAGGATTAGTACATTTGATAACACAGTGTGAAACTGCTGCCAGCATGGCTCCACCGTGTCGGTCCCCAAAAATATACACATTTTTTAGACAAAATTCCTTATGATTATTCATCGTACATTTCACATGCGATGAGGTGACGGAAATACTTTTTATGAACTGAGAAAACAAAAGAAAAAGAACAAAATTTCGTGGAAAATTATTCACGTATCAGAAAGGCAAAAAAATTTCAAAACATGGAATATTTTTAGAAAGAAATTACTTTGAAGGAATTTTACATTATTTACAACCACATTTTATATTTTTTCAAATACAATAATTTTGTTACTCTTTCTCATCAATGCAGTGGCACAGAAGTAACCTAATAGGTAAATTACCTACCTTTTCACATATGTGTATATTTTAGCGTTATTACGCTTTTAACACGTTTTTAAGCTCTTTCTTAGGTCAAATTTTACTCCAAAGCAGCACATAAATTCGTGAAATTTCAGGCATTACGTTTGATACATCCAACTTTGAAGCCACGCGAAGCCTCCTGGCTATAGAACGCCTTGAATCTGCGATTGGCAACACACTCAAACAATCACTGTAGGTTATATTTCGCCAAAATTTTACAATCAATCAAAACAAGCGAAACGTTTTTCTCTGATTCAACAATTTATTTAACAGATTAATAAGCATGTATTACATCCAGCCACTCCTCTAATATCACTCATCACGTTATCACTGATTTCCGGAAGCTATGTCGTTTTATGTCACAAATTGTGCCAAATTCTTGTCCTCCTCCGCACAAATATCGTAGAGAATCGATCGATTTGTTTTGTTTCTTTAATTTCTCTCTCTGACACTGAATAATTTTATGATGAGTCGATAAGAAGTGGGGCACTTAATTAATGCATTTAATAGTGGTTTCTTGGTCTTTACGACTGGCTTTCAGACTTCAGCACTGTAAGAAACAATATTTTATATTCCATTTCTGACTCTCGTAGAACATTTCTTTATTTTGTGTTCAAAGAAATACCATTTTGTAGAGGAGACACTATTGTTTGTTTAAGGGATATGTCTAAAAGTTGTCTACATTTTTTGAAATTCATTTTTAAAAATTTGGGAATGATGTCATCAAAAAATTCGGGTAAGATCAGAGGACCTAAAGAAAAGTTTGAGGCTTATTTTCATTTGGAATTAAATTTTGATTAAATAAATAACCCTTTGTTAAATGAAAAATTTAGGAACTAGCAACAATTTCCTGCTTCCTTAGCGGATCTAAGAGTCATATAAAGATAGACATTTTCCTCTTGAGCGTATTACGATTGTTTTTGGTAAAATGCGAAGTAATGAAACTATGTAGCTGGATTGTACTTACTTTCTTTTGGTTCGAAAGACGGCAGTTTAATGGTAGGAATTAGGAGTTATTAAATAGCATTTTGACAACGAGGCTTTTACGCAAATCAGATTCAAATATGACAGCGTCAGAAAGAAAAGTCAATTCCGGAAGACGATTCCGCATTTAGCATTATCGATTGAATATTTTCGTCGGTTGCGACAAATTTGGATAGAGGTGGTGGCGGGGCTATCAAACATTCGCCGTTTTCCTCACTCCTCTCCATTCCGCCCCGTCTTTCCTCACTCTCCGTGATTTAAACCATTTGGTTTTCTGATTTTAATCGCCATCACTGGGCAAAAGGGGAGGACGCCGGTGTACAATTCCACGTATTATTTCGCTCTCTGACTTCACCTGCCCGTACTACTGTTTCGTTATTTTACAACTCTTTTACAGTGGAAGCCGCGTTCAGACCGCCCTATAATAGCAGCGGTGGCCCTCTTGACGCAAAGTGCTCTCAGAAAGGAGCGAAGGAAAGTAATTGGCAGCGGTGTTCGTATTATTTTGAACAATATTTTAAGGAAATAATTAACAGCAGGACGGAACTTTTGCTTGTTGCGGCGAATTTTAGTTCCTAGAACATTCCCCTTTTTTCAACAACATTTCCCTCGTTGTTCCGCGAAAATCACCCGTACTTATTTTCTAAACCGCACTTACTACAAAACCGATTTTTGGATTAATGCGTCGAAAATCTCTCTTTGACACGGATTTTATCTCTTCCAATGTTTCTTGTTATTTTAAAACTTCGTGAGATATAGTCTCGCAGAAAGCTCCTCATACTCTGTCTAATAAATTACGCTCTAAGAATGGATCCATCCACATCCGATATTAACTCTTCGAATGTTCCTAATAATTCGGCCGAAAACAATACAGAAGTAGAAGCTGGAACTACGCAACCGGAAGAAAATCCGTTACATGTGCGCAGGAAATCAAAGCCTAAGGTCCACATTGGGAAACATTTATGTGTGGACACGTCAAAACAATCTCTCACGAGATTCGATCTAATCCTCCTGGAGACGTTTCAAGACGAATCTTTAAATGAAGGCGATGGAAAGCCGTGCTCGAGTTGTTGCCATTCATTCGATACTGGAGACTCACAAAACGATAACGAAGATTGTTGCGATGATTATTCCGTCTCCAGCTCTTCTCTGAGTTCAACTTCCACTTTTGTGGATCAATTTCGCGCAATTCGAGACTTGGCCAATTTGGCTGAGGAGGAAGAAGAGGAGCAAGAAAACGATGAACGGGAACAAAATTGTCGCATGGAATTCACGGATAGACTATTCAGAATGTCGACAGACGGTGAGAAGAGTGGAGAGGATCTGTGTGCTGAAGAAAAAGATTCAGGTTCAGAATCATTGCCTCCTAATGCTGCGCAGTTTGAGGAGGATATACATCCATGTGAAGATAAGGATGGATGTACGTTGTAAGTTTTTTCCAGCTTATAGGTCTGTATTAAAAGAAACCTTAAATCCTTCTTGCTTTGGTTCCAATTAAACAATTTTCTGTATCAAAAATGATAAGATGATCATAGTATAAAGAAATTATATAAATCGTCTGAAATTGTCTAAAATATCAGGACTATCATTCTGAAAACGAGAATCTTAAAACGGAAAATTGAAAAACCTTCAACAAGATCTCTAATTTCCTGCATCATAACGAGCGGAACATTGACACGTTATTATTCTCTCATATTACCAGGCACAATTATCATTTATTTTATTACCATTTATTTTATACTGATTTCTAACATCCTCCATTCTTCAAGATACAGAAGTGACAAAACGTTTTTTAAATAAAATCCATATCTGACACTGAAAAACTGGGTTTTTGACTACAATAGTCTAAAAAGCCAGCGTTTATGATTCCAGAGGTCAGAAGAAAAAAGTGGTGAACATTTTGTTAATTCAGATTAATTTTCATGGATTTTTACAAATCGGAGGAAAACTTTTTCATGACAGAAATGATTTTCCATCATTTTTCTCACATACTCATTGTGACTTTTCACAAATTCTATTTCAATTCTATTAATAGCTTCTTTTCTAAGCAAATTTCAATCTTCTTTGCCAATGAAGAAGTTATTGGTATTAATTCTCATATCAGTTTTCTGCGTCACTCTTTCAAATTAATCCTTTGTTTCAATTACTCATCAATACTTTGCAAATTCCCCGTTTATCAGAAAAAATTATCTTGCTGACAAATTTTGGTGTTCAATAGTTGCACTTTAGGAATGGACGTTCGCTGGTTCAGGAGCAGTCACCACGTGATGGACAAACGCAGCATTGCGCAGCTCGGTTTAACTCTAATTGGTCCGACAAAATACCTAGCTATCGGAAGAAAGTAAGTTCATGCTAAGAAAGGCACCCAATAAATTGAGCCTCCATCTTGTGGTTTTTAATTAAAAACAATAGTTTCACTGAATGCCTTCTACCGAATATGGGAGGACAGAAAGAGTGCATATTGTTGCACATCCTTGTTTTGGACGTCAATTCCGGACTTACGCACTTTTATATTCAATCGATACAATTTTGTATTCGATGAATGTTGCAAAGTAAAATATTTTACAATTTTCCGGAATAATCGAAGTAGAGCACAGAAGTAAAATTTTCACTATTACTTTTACAGATTAATAACATAATGATCCATACGCGAAAATTTATTTTAGGATCAAAATAAACCCGTTGTTGCTGCGAACGATATTTACTTTAAACTCTGATCAAATTTTTTCTGGAAGTTATAGTCTTCCAGGGGGCGAACTTTGAATTCTAATAAAACTATATAGCACCTTTTTGACTGATTCGTTTTGTGACACCTATTTTTGTTGTTCGGAAATGTTGGCGATGAGAGTGAAGGACGGGAGAATCATCTGTTCTCCAGCGGAGTGTATGGGTCCCTTTGAGACCACTTTTACCGGAGAAGTTGGGTGTGAAAGTTTGAGTAATATAACGTTTCATGCCCAAAGTTCGCCCTGCCGCAATTTCGTTGAAATTCAACGGTCTGCAAAGGTGATTGTCCCGGTGGCTAAATTATTGAAACTTGCAGATGCAAATTTGCTTTTTCGTTTAATTGACAAACTAAATTCACGCACTTTAGCAAATTTTCTATAGGTTCAATTGTTGCTTTTTGAATTTAAATAATATAGAATTTGGTAAAGAATTTTGAAACGTTTTCTTTTTGTGATATTTCCGTTATTGATTTCTTTCTTGATAGTGTAGCATAGGAGTACATACATTAAATTACATGTATGTACTGTAAAATTGAATTTTTATACATCAACATGTTAATTGACAAAATATTATAAAAGGAAGCCAATTCATAATATTAAATTTTTGTAAGTATTGTTAGAAAATTACTACTATTTCCTGATTATTTTCCCCACTTCTACCTTTACTCTTTTCGCCAGCTCATTCCGGAACAATAATAAAAATCTATTTCAGTCAAATCCATCATCCATTCCACCTCGATTGGAAAGCACAACAGCTTCAAGCGGATTCTCCTCAGGCTCATATTCCTCATCTAACGGTCCCGGGATAAGCACCACTGGCGGTGGCATCGCAAATGCCGCCGTTCACCTCCTCAACGGCGTTCTCAGCCTTCCACCCAACAGCGAATTGAGTTCAAATTCAAACGCAACTATGGAGCAGGCGCATTCCAAGATCGGGAGCTATCGGCCCCCTCTGGCCGCCGGACAGGCTACCCAGCCCGTGCCAACCAAAATGCCCCATCATGCGCGTTTGGTCCGCCGACATTCTACATGCCAACCGGACAGAATTAATTCCGCACAATCACTTAGTACGCTTAGGTTGAATAATGCTCACCATCACTCGACTGGTGGAGAAATTCCCGGAATTGAATTAGAATCTACAGCGTATCAGTCTCCAGGAAGAGCAAATGGCACATGTGGTAGGCCAAATACTTTTGTAATACTATTTGATTGGGTGAAGATTAATCATTTTCTAGTATAAATTTTAAGTGTTATAAAATTCTGAAAATTTTATTGGAGTTCCAGGAAATAATTTTAGTAATAGAAATGTATTTCAAAAATGTGGGTATTAATTGTCCTCCATCAGTCCTAAAAATTCAAATGCCTTAATCTCGTCTCTATCGTTACTTTTTAGATTCCGCCTCTGCATGTTTAATGAAAGAATTGCTGTGTGATCATGATAATGGGCTGGAAATGGCATTCGATCGGTGCAAAGCGTGGAGCAAATATGCTGGACATTTACTTTCATTTGTATGTCACTTTTTCATCATGCAAAACAGCGATATTATCTTAATTTTTAGATGCGAAGTCGGTTATCTCTCGAACACGACCACGTCCGAAATATGCAAAAGCTGGCAGATCAAACAAAGTCTTTGCTCGTAGCGGATTCAAATAACGTCTGCTTTATATTCTTTCAATCCACAAGATTCTAAAGTACTTATTTTAGAATTATCTACCTCTAGTCAATATATTTGATGAGCTTATGGACAATTCTCTTCACTTTTCCAACCGCGCGGAGAAGACGATAAATACCTTGCAACATCGATTTATTTGTGTAGGTTTTTTTGGCACTATATGAAAAATACCGGACATTCCTCATCAAACGGATTTTATGGCACGAACAATTAAGTTTTTTCGATATAAAAATGATAAAAGAATATTGATTATGAAAATAAAACAAATAGTTAAATAATATCCTTGAAAAGCTAATGAATGCTTTTGTGATATTTTGCTTTACTAGGTACATTGTTCTAGAATAAAATAATGTATTTTATATTTCTAGACTCTGGAGAATCGTCAAAAAGAACACGATCTGAAGCGAAGAAAGCTGAAGTCAGATTGGGCAAAGCAAAAGAAACAACTGGTAATCCTTTCATCTGTTTAATTAAATGATTCATTGTTTTTGGTATACGCAAACTTTCAATATTTGTTTTAGGATACGTGCGCTGATGAATTACGTCGGGCACGCCAAAATCTAAATGCGAAGGAAGGAGGATATGTGAAAGCACGAGATTCTACCCTCAGGCACGAGCAAAGTGTTCCTCCTATGGGACTTCCTAGCAATGTGGATCCACAAAAGAAGCGCAAAGAGCTGGAAAAGAAACGCAAAACCGAGGAAGATGCATTTATTCGGGTATGAATTATTTCAAAAATCGTATGTCTATGGAATATTGCAGAAAACCGACGCCGAAAATGAAGTGGCGAGATTAGAAAGGGAATTGGAAGCAAGGAAAATCGGACTCAGCGAACTCAGGGTTGGTTTATTTTTCGTAAATAAGCCGTTGAATAGGTCCATGTGCCGAATATTTCATCTTCGATTCTCGTTTTGTTTCACCCTTTTTGTTCCTGGTCCTTCCCGCTAAATATCTAAAAACATCGGCCGAAACGCTTTGCCCGTTTTTTGTTGGCCGAAACAAAAGGCCACTATGAGTAGGCGCGCCTTTTATGTCGATGTAAAATATTACTAATTCTGATAGCATCTTTAGTAAGGGACATCCCAAATGGCAGACAATCCCATCCGACCTCTCTTCCTCCTATCTATGTTCGTCTATTCCCTTTGGGGCCATTCCGCAGCGCTATTTTCAGTTTTCATCTTTTTTGGGTCCGTTCGGCCCATTGCGGAATATATAGCGCATGGTCGTTTGATGGGGCGGGATGCGGCAGGGACCATGCGGGAAATTGGTTTAGATGCCAATACCCTCTCCACCAAAACCATATGGCTGAATTATTGGCATGTGTCAGTGAAGAGGCTGCTCTTATTTTCAGCCTTTTGCCATTTTATGGACAATTTATAAATAAAATTCTTAGAACAAAATTGCCCATGATTGCCCCAAATGCTTTCGGCTTTTAATCTAAAATGAGCACAAAGGTCGATCTTGCTGTTTATTAATTTCGCCATTTTTATTCGAAAAACAATAAAACTAAAAATGTTTTCTGAGGATCCGAATATTTGGAATGGGTAAAATACTTTTGGAACATGCCTGAGGCTCGCTAAATTTTCTATTATAATAACTCTCCATAGTTACAATTTAGAACTTTACGGGCGCTAAGTGAGCAGTAATTAGGAATGAATCCCATCTTAACACATGACCCGCACAGTATCTTGCCTTCTGTATCATTTACTTTATGTTTGACTAGATTCATCTGAATATAATCACTTACCACATTTGGGGTAAAAGGGCTTTAGTATAGCTATTCCTATTTTATTATCCTATAGCCCTAAGCTTAAAATGTTCGCTACCCTCAAAGTTTCCGACGTCAGACTTTCCCAATCAGACCTCACAATTCGCAAAGCCTCTTAGATTTATCTCGGAGTTATTTTAGAAAAAAATCCGTAACTATTCAAACATGGAACGGTCAATTTTGAGCCCTACGTCCGTAATGTGTCGTAAGATGCAAACCAAATGTCATAGATCCCACATGATGGAGTAAAATGCCAAATTTTTCGGCAACCTATTTTTATGTTTTATTCAATATCACGTAATATGCGCATATAGTTTGAAATCATACCAAATGGTCACCAAATATTTTTGGTGATGAAGGGACTTTGAAGAAAGCTCATTGTAACTTTATTCTAGAGACACTTACGAGCATTTTAAGCTAGAGAACACAAAAACTGGGCATTGCATAGAGTGTAATGAATTTTCAAAATTTAGACATCACCATATTCTAGTGAAATCAGTCCAAATTTCGTTTCATTGGTAAATTAATCTGTTTTAGGGCGATTTAGACCATATTTGAAAAAATATGTTTTTGACCATTTTCGAGCCATAGGGGCGACCACATGGATTCATCGAAAATTTGGCCGGGAAATTTTTTTCGCAAAAATGCGTTTTCTACTATTTACAAACCATTAAAATTATAAATGTAGAAGAATTAGGTCGATAACGACCTTTTTTGGGGTTGTCGCAATTGACTCCACCGTGCCCCAATTTTTTGCGTTCACCATTTTTGACTTTGCTAATTTGCTTCTCTAATTTCCCTGCCTATTTAGCAAGTGCCTTCAGTAAAGAAAGTGTTACTTTATAGCAGGCCGTATTCGGCGAATTTATATTCAAATGATATGGACGCCACAAAAATTAATACAGTATGAAAGCTAAGAAATTTTCACCCTTACGTAAGTTGGGGTTCTGAGATGTCTTTTCAGTTCTCACCATGTCACATGTCAAATGCGTTCAATCGTTTAATTAAATGTTTTGTGTGAACGTCAGAAATTACTTTTTGAACTCTAAAGTAGTGTTCGAAATGCCCTGCGGTGCCCTAATACCACTTCGCTGTCAATCAAAGACCCTTAATAGGATGCCCGACAGAAGAGTTAGTGGCGCTGGAGAGTGAACTTCTCTTCTGGCATACTCGAACGGTCCTCTCCAACTCCTAAAATCCCACTTTCTAAAGGAGCGGAAAAGCGACGAGGCGCTTCTCCTCCAGCGCAGTCTTTGCGTCATGGCTCCATATTTTCTACAAAGCGAGCAGCAGATTTGGCACTCTGCTTTGGCACAACAAATGAGTCGCCCCCCGCAGCAGCACCACTCTCTTTGATTCCCCTCTTCACCCGGCAGCAATCCAGTATTTTAATCTCATATTTTATGTCCTTGCAATTCCAAACGAAAGCACACTTCTTAGACGAAGAGGACGGCGATTCGTTGTAACTGCACGTTTCTGACGTGACTTTTTTCCACTCATATTTTTCACCGAAATGTTTTGAGCTTTTATTGTTTTCTCCTAACCTACGCACGAAATAATACTTTCATGAAACGGAATTCGCTGAAGCCCTTGAGCATTTCTCTAAAGCCTGTGTTTCAATTAAAAAAATTTACAAACTTATTTTTATTGGTCGTAAATACGTTGCATATAAACTGGCACATTTAGGATTGGATTAATATTAGTTTGGTGAGAAAGTATCGGCCGTTTTTAAAGCCAACTTTTAATCATCTAAGGCAACGTTTTTCTTGAGTGTTATATACCGTTCGGTAGCCCATTCATTACTCTTTCAAGCCGTATATCGCAAGCTTTACCAATATATGAAACTATTACTATATGTATGATGTACAAAGGAAGCACACCCAAAATATTTATTTTTGGTTATTTTTGGCAACGTTCATCGACAACATACCTAATAAATTAACCTTAAACAAAAAAGTGGCATTGTGGGTTTGGTTACAAAGGTATACAACATTTTTTACAGAACAAAATATGCTTTGACTCCCTGCAAGATATGATCATTTAAAATAGGGACATAAACAGAAAAATTCGGAAAAAACGAATTTTTCAAATTTTTAGCCATGACTTTCCTTAAAATGGGCATATCTCAGCAACCACCAAATGAAAAAATTTTCTGTAAAAGGTAATTATTACCACTCTAGTTACTCTACAGTATTGCACAATAGGAAATAGAATGGCTTTTTTGCATACAAAAGATAGCAAAATACTCCGAAAATCTGTGACTACGATATGTTTCACGGAATCACAAATATCTAATAATTTTTCGCGAAGCAAAAATAAGCCTGGGCATGGCTGCACAGAGAAAAGACAGCTATCGAATCATAACACCAACGAACAATTTTGCGTTATGTAAAAGAAAATTTATTAAAAAAAACTGGAGACTTTCTTACCAAACTATTATATTTACGACAGAATTCTTTACCTAAAATGTTCTAAAAATTTGGAATGATTGAAATCTATAATTTGCCATAAATAATTTTTTTTTCACACACATCCCTGTAGATTTTTCTAGTCCTTCTCACCCTTTACTCATTTCATATTCCGCCATTATAATTCCATATTGAGAACTCTCTCATTTTTCTCATGTCCGTTCTCATATTTTATCCCGTGGTAGTCTTATGCCTAGATTTATGTCAATTTGTTTAATTAGTTCTGATTTTAGTTGCGGATTATCGGAGAACTATGCGATCTAATTCGACATTGTGATTTGACCACGACCGCTTGTGCCTCACATTTCTTCAAGGTATGTAACACTTTTTTAACTTTGTAGTAATTTAATCCATTCATAAATACCATATGAACCAAATCACTAAATATGCAACCTACGAAAGGTCAAACCACCACTAGTCCTAAGGATTGTGAAAATAATCAAACAAAATTTTTCTCTTCCCAATTAGCACTTGCTTGTTTTGGGACGTCCTCCTACGTATTTAATTGATTGTCTTTTGCGGCATACTTTGGTCCTTACCGAAGTATTAAACATATCAAATTCCCCCCACTTGTCCCTCATCCACAAAATTGTGGGATGTTGCCCTTCGGCCCGGCTAAGTTTTCCGTCGTTCTCCCTGCGCTCCCCGTTAATGCGTGTAAATAATGGGCCGGCTGAATGAGAGGATTGAAACAAAGAGTAACATTATATTTGTTTTATGGCATTTCCGTGGCCAAATATCCCTTCGCCATTGGAACACTGAATTATTCCCTTCGGTCATTGGCGGTATCTTTTTGGGCAGAAAATAGATTCCGAACGTGAAAATCTTGAATTTCTTAAGGTCTCTTTTTGTCAAATAAACCAATCCAGAACACATATGAAAGTCAAAGAGCACATAGACCATTTGTGTGATTATATGGCATTTTCCGGCGCAGCTATGGCCAATCCAAGCTGGTTCGCAGGGTTTGGAGTACCACTCATTTATTCATTCGATGGCTCCTGGCCGCTTATGCTTTCCCATATGGACTCAAACCTATCGAAATAAATTGTCGTTGGGCACCGGAAGCGCCAGAAATTTAATATGAATTGAGCACATTCCCCTCCACCTCCCCACCAGTGCGAATATATTTGTTTTATATAACAACCCGCCACCGCGCTCATTGTTTGGATACCCAAATATTTGTGTTCCAAAGCTCGGAGCTGTTCCGCTTTCTGTCATATTATTATTGTTTTTCTTCCAGGCATTCGCGGATTTGTTCGCCCCCGTGCCGGAAGATTACGAGAAGCTGGCCCATTTAACGGTGAGTGCCAGCCTGAACTCGAACTTGATATGTAAATATATACTCCTTTAGATACATGAGAGCCCGGGTTCAGAATACATGGCATTCCTTCAAAGCCAGAATTTCCCAGCCAGATCCGTCTCGACCAGTTCCTTACCACGGTTAGACTCACTCATTGTTTATATTTTATTCAAGGCTTTGACGTCATTTCTGATATTAAAGGGCTGACAAATGCGGAGATAGTGACAAAAATTCATTCGCCCAATGCCGTTCTCCCTATACGGAAAGAGAAAGAATATATATGCGCGATAGGCATCACTCCTCGGCGAATATGGCATCGGCTCCGTCAGCATGCAGCTCGAGCATGACTTCAGCTAATGATGCTTCCTCACCTTCGATGCCCAACAGACGGCGCAATGCGCTAAATGCGGATGAGCATGAGCACATCATCGCTGAAACCACACAAAGACGGCAGAAAAAGAGCATGAGTGAGTTAACTTTTTACAGAACTATATCAAGTTACGTATTGGTGTGGAATTTGGAAAGTTTTCAAGACCCGAAAAAATATATATACCGAAAGTCAAATTTTGTAAATTCCACGTTCAGTGTGAGGTGAATAGCTCTTGTCCTATTTCCGTGTTCAAGAGACGGAGTTGATTTATCTTAGTTATGCCTGAAAATTTTTGGGATGGTATTGAAAATTTAGCTAAAAACGAATGTTCCACAATTACAGGGAATGTCGAAAATTGTTCTAATCTCTGATTTTAGCACGACTGTTTGAACAATCGTCGTCCTCGTCTGTTGAACCATCGGATGCAGCCAAGTGAGTCGTTTTTATACAAATTTCTTTTCCATCAGACATTCTTTCGATTTTGTCTTTAATTGTCAATATTCAGATCTCATCAGCTTCAACGGACTCGACAGGTTACAAAATGCGCTCAATGCGAACATTATGTGGTCTTTGACGCTGTCAAATGCTTAAAATGTGCGATTATATTCCATAAGAAATGCCTGGGTGGAGTTAATATCTCATGTGGACCGTCGGCTATTACCGAATCGTCAGCGCAGCGGAGAATGTCGATTTTTGGCGTTTCTCTGCAAGGGCACTTGGAAGCTCAGCATCGAAAAATTCCTCTGATCCTGGAAAAATGCGTTGACGAATTACAAAAGAGAGGAATGACATGCAAGGTCAGTAATTTTTGTAAAATAGCTTAACATTAGAAGAAATGCGACCCAAACATCAAATATCAGAAGAATTCAAAAAGCAAAGATACAATCATTTTCCAAATTATGCTGTAGGTACCAATAACAAAATGCATCACCATGTTGTGCCTTTATGTTAGCCGGATTTTTGAACCTGCTGTATGAAAATTTAGAACTTTAAGATTTCGAAGTTTAAATTTTTTTACAAACGATTTTAAAAAATTTCTAAAACTATCAATCGTATTTAAATTTAGGGCTTATATCGCACATGTGGCGTGAAGAGCAAAATCGAGCAAATTTGTGTGTCATTCGAACAAACCGGGTCCTATGATGATGTGGACCTTTCTGATGTACATCCTATGAATATTGCGTCTGTGGTTAAGCTATATTTGAGGCGCCTGCCTGAACCACTATTCACTTATGATCTCTACAAGGACTGTACTGGGAACGGAAGTCTGGATTTGGTAAGTAGAGTTTTAATATAAGTCGCATTATTAGTGCTTTATTTTAAATTTAAAACGTTAATAAGATAGCTCTTATATAGGCAGCAGACCCACAGTCGCTCATACAAGGGCTCAAGGATTTAGCATCGCAATTGCCACAGCAGAACTACGACACTCTCAGATATCTCATGCTGCACTTAAAGCGAGTCACATGGTAAGTCTAAATGTTTTCTAAGAACTAGCTTTATACTTAAATTTTTTTAAGGTTCGAGGTCGACAATCTAATGACCGCTTCCAATTTGGCAGCTGTCATTGCTCCCTCACTTATTTGGCAGAGGTCATGCCCAACAGCAACTTCTCGAGAACACAGCTACAATATTTGTTCATCCTTCATCAATGACGCTCATCAACAGACGAAAGTCGTGGAATTGCTGGTTCAAAATGCATTTGTAAGTTTTTTGAAGTAATTATTAATATGACTTCTCCAATGGTATTGGTGAATTGGATATTTAAAGGGCAATATATATTAGGATACGAAGCAAGTTCTAAGCATTTGAGATTTTTGTAAAAATGCACATGACGTTCCCAAAATTTTATATATACTTTATTCATCAGTTTGACATTTCTGGATTAGAATTTCGGCTTTTGCAGGAAATATTCGATGTGGATAGAATAGCAGACTGGAAAGAGTTCTTCAACCAGCACCCAGATGTTAAAGAGCCTAAGCTCGTTGACCCAGAGACGGAAGCGGATATCGGTACGGTTATTAAAGAATTCCTATGCAATTATAATTTTACAAACCTAACATTGTTCAAAACTGACTAACAGTTTTGGGCCAAAATTGTTTTACAAACTTTAGATAGGTTATCGGTGTACCACTTTTAATAACTTGGACTTTGACTTTCCTAAATTGGATTCAATGTTATTATTTTTAGGGGGACCGACAGTTCCTCCCGGACATTTCCCCCTCTAGGAATCCCCCAGACAGTTCCCCCCGGACATTTCCCCCCGGACATTTTCCCCCTAGGGAAAACAGCGCATAATGGCTCATAACTAAGTCTAGACTTAAGTTTAAGCTTTGAGTAATGGCTTAAAATGCCCGAACTACCCTTATAAGGGCATACTGAAGGATTTAGGCTTGGGGCCCCCGAACAATATGGGGCCTAAGGGACTTAATCTTAGGCTTAAGCCCCCGAACAACCCTTATAAGGCGCCAAACAAGCTTAAACTTAAGTCTATACTTAGTTATGAGCCATTGTGCGCTGTTTTCCCTGGGGGGGAATGTCCGGGGGAACTGTCCTAGAGCCATTTTTAGGGTAAGCCACCTCTTAATATCATATTTTGATAGCTTAAAGGAAAATTTGTGTTAAATTGGGAATAGCCTTTGTATGTGTAATTTTGCTATTATAGAGAAGAAAGCAAACATGGAATTGGACGACGATGGTGATTGCTTGGAGGATGAAGAGGAGTACGATATTTGTGAAGAATATCCGGACATGCCTTCACCGGCCAATAACCTATGCTCATCGAGTGCTCGCGATATCTCTAACGGTTCCAAGATCGCAAACTCTCAGGGAATCGGTAATTTTCAGTGGACATGAATAATAATTTCAATGCTTCGTTGTTTCAGTGAATAACGGTCAAAACGCGAACGGAGAGCCGTTAAGCGCACCTATCAAAGGACTATACAATAAGAAACATTACCCGAGCGTTGCCAGTCCTTCTTCGACCCGACACAGTACTTCGTTAAATCCGTACCCAAAACCAGCCTCCCCTCGACGGGCCGGAAAACAAAGAAGTTTCACGACGTCAATTTTGGTCTCGCCACAGTCCGATAGGAAATTCGCCATTCTACCACAAAAACAGCTTTCGATGGACGAAGATGCGCATGGAAGGAACAACCAAAATTGGAACGATATTGAGAAAAAGAGAGTACTTAGGTCAGGTGAAGTCGTCGTCGATATTAAAAAGGTAACTATTTGCCATTTACTATCTATGAAAAAATTAGAAAAAGTATTATTTCAAATAAATATGCTAATATTTTTTTAGTAGAAGTTCGGTATTACCGTTAAAAAGTGAATTGTAACTGTCGCACAAAAAATAGTTACAAAAAATATTCTAACAACAATCTTATGGTTCTATGATCAATTTTGAATAAATATAACAAACCATTTTTCTGCAAACGAAAATTTTTTAGCAAATACAACAAACCATTTTTCTGCTAAAAAAATTCTTTGGCAGATATTTATTTGTGAGATGTCCTATTCGTAATGTTTATCCACAATGATAAAATCCAATTTCTATCAAAAATTTCAGGACCAATACTGTTCGCCCAGCTATTCATCTGGAAGAGGTTCCAAAGCTGGGAAACTTTCTTCGGCATCCTTCAACACACCTCAATCCACCACGGAAATACCGTCTGCAGATTCGGCTTCTTATTCAGACATACAACGCACTCAGGACAGCAGAATGCGAAGACGACGTTTGGAAAGATCGAGTAACAATGCCGCTGGGTGTATGGACTATGACGACCGAGATCACATCATCAGCAATGCTTACAAGAGCTCTGATCAGAATGCCGCAAGCAAAAATAATGTGATGGATCCAGAACGCGTCTGCCTCCAATCGGTAGGAGTGCTATTCTCAGGAAGCGATGTTAGTTATGTGTAATTGTAATCCTGAATTGTTACGGGGCTGCCAAAATATCAGACACGATAAAGGTAGATTTTAGAAATGGAAGTTATTTCGAAACAAAATTTTGCACAAAATATTTAGTTTCAAAAATAACCTTTGCATTTTTGTACCTTTCGGTGCTTGTTAGCGGAATAGGAATTCTTCCATACTATTCGTATCAGATTAGAATTATAATTTTATTTTTTAGAATTATAAAGCGAATATGAAAAAACATTTAAAAACACTGAAGATTCACACATATTGACTTTATTTTTGACAGCCTTGTACTGCCTGTTTATTGTGAAATTTTCCAAAAGCACCGTATAAATATAACTGTTTCAAAGCGCCTTTCTGTATGTTTGCGAAATATTTCTGAAGAGTAATTTATATTCCTGGAACACATTTATAAACTATTTATTTATGACGATTCCACGCTGCCAGCTTATTGTATATTTTATTGTGGTCATGTATAAATTATTTGTTATTCAATTGATTATTTGAAATGTAGAAATAAATTACAGATTCATATTTTATTCTTAGAAATAAAAGTAAGAAAACGAACACAAGAAAGGACAGAATTTTATAAATACAAATTAAAAATTTTATGTGAACTTTGCCCGCATATAGAAAATGCAACGCATTCGAATCAGAGTTTGGGAATCTGAAAACAATCGATTAAGTCGTTAAGATTAAAACGTTAGTTCAGCTAACCGCAACGCGTAACGCCTGCTCCAAATCTGCAAATACAACAGTAAAAATCAAATACCTGTTTATTTTATTCGATTATACTCAAAAATTTCGAGTTAACATGTTCGAATATTCGTTCATTTTGCCCAAATTTGCTAAACTTGTTGAAAAAATGTTTCCATTTTCTCCGATATACTGTACTTTACGTAACGAAAATTGGATTTATGACATACCGACGATGAGGTCATTCTTTCCTTCGCAGCCGACGGAAAGACGAATGAGATTGTCCGTTATTCCGAGCTCAGCCCTTCGTTCGGCTTGAACGGAAGCTAAAATTTGGGTTGTTAAAAAGTTAATTTATGCATAGGATGGAATTTACCGTGAGTCATCAAAGACGGAAGTTCTGCGAGACTGTCTACACTTCCCAATGATTCAGCCAAAGTGAAAATCTTCAGAGCAGACAAAAAATCCTTTGCCTCATTCAGACCACCCTGAAATGTTAAGGTAAAATTGATATTTTGTGGATAAAAATTGGATAGTGAATGTCGTTGTTGACTGAATTACAAAAAAAAGCGAACCTTTATATAGAAAGAAAGCATTCCACTCATTCCTTTGGTCTGTTTCTTGTGCACTTTATGTTGCGGGTGAGACTTTAACTCAGGATACAAAACCTGTAAATTAAAAAATTGTAAAGCTATACTCATATATCCCCCAAGTAAGCGAAAGCTGTGAGTCCGTCCGGCGTACGTGACCTGGCCGTTAGACCCCTTCCAGCAGGTATATCTGGGCAAGTGATAGCTTAAAATGTTCGTATAGACGAGCTGAGCATATTTTTAGCAAAATTTAGACAAAAATGTAGACTAAATTTAGACAAAATTTTTTAGACAAATTTTTCCAAAGGCCATTTTTTCTCATGGAAGGCATGTTTAGGGGTGCTTATTTTTGAAATATACCCATTTTAGTTACTTTTTGGCTGGGAATCCGAATTTGAGGTCAGAATTTAGCTAAAATGTAGACAAATTTAGACAAAATGTAGACAAAATTCAGCAGGGGCATTCTATATATATTGTATATTTTTGTCTGTCAGGTTTTGTCACGCTTTCACTGGAAGGCATGTTTAGGGGTGTATATTTTTGTCTGTCAGGTTTTGTCACGCTTTCACTGGAAGGCATGTTTAGGGGTGTATATTTTTTGTCTGTCAGGTTTTGTCACGCTTTCACTGACACACCCTGGAGTCCTGTGGTCGGGCGCGGAGCGCCCGACCCTCCCCTTGGAATGTGAGGGAACTTAGAGCACAAAAAGGTATAACCCAATCCTGCTCCAAACATTACGAGCCACCGCAGGTGGCGAGCCAGTCCTGTGGTCGGGCGCGGAGCGCCCGACCCTCTCCCTTGGAATGTGAAGGAACTTAGAACATATACTCCCGAACAACCGTTACACCCGAACAACCCTTACTCCCGAACAACCCAATCTGACCGCTGATGGCGGTGGGCATACTGATACAGACGAGGGCATACTGATGGCGGTGCGCGAAGCGATGACGAACCCAATCTCCCGCTGTGCACGCTAACCGCTTCCTAGCGAAGTGAGGGCCGCGAAGCGGCCCCACTTCGCTAGTTTATACTTAAGTTCGTCAGGAGAGAAAATTGATCTAAATAAAGACATACCCTTTCTACACGAGGATTGACTTCGAGGTATTTAGCAATGGCCAGCGCATTCTAGAAATTGAGCAGTAGAAGAAAAGATGTATAAGTATGATTTTACCTCCATGTGAGATCGCATTCGCAAGTGCAAAGTCTTAACCCCTCGAGTTACCAAAAACACATCCAGAGGTGAAGGTACTGCTCCAACAGCTGAAATTTAAGAAATTTAACTGGATCACAAGAACACAAAGATCATAGATACCAACCCAGTTGCATAAAGTAGAGGTGCTCGTCCAGACGCTCGTCATTTGTGATCACAGCACCCATCACGACGTCTAAAAAGAAACATAGTTTGGCAAAACTTTTAATAATATTTAGGATAAAAACTCTTTATGATTCTAATACCAGTCCTAATTTCGGAAGAACTTATATGTATCGTTGTATTTTAAATTTTGGCTTGACAGTATGAAATGAATTGTAGAACTTACCGGTGTGTCCGTTTATGTACTTGGTCAAGCTGTGAACTACAGCGTCCGCTCCAAGCGTTAATGGTCTCTAAACTGTTCTGTACGCGTTTGTTTACCAAATCCAAGCATTACCTGGAAGTAAGGAGTCATGAACGTGTTGTCCACCACTACGTAGATGTCCTTGCTATAGCTTTTTGTGATTTCTACAACGCTTTCGATATCGACCTAAATCACAGAATATAAAGTGCTGAAACTAATAAGAAACAGTTATAACTAACCACTTTCAGAAGGGGATTGGACGGTGTTTCGAACCAGATCATCTAGAATATTAATTTCAATACAGTTGTAATTTAAAGAAACATAAGTGTAATGTTTAAAAGATTATTATGAGATGATGCACCTGTTTCGTTTTCCAATATTTAGGTAAATTTACCCAAAAGTCGTCGTAAACTAACCTTAGTATTAGGTCTCAGAGCTTTCTTCAATTGGTCCAGATCAGTTAAATCGACGAATGATAATTCCATGCCATGCTGCACGACCGAAATTTTTCGAAAATACCTCTGAGTTCCTTAAAATTTAGAATTTTATCAAAAATCAGATAAAACAAAAGGTGCACCTCCGTAGACATCATCGCAGCAAATAATGTGGTCACCGGTCTTCAAAATATTTGCCATGGACATTGTTGCACTCAACCCACTGCTGAACGTTCGGCCTAAATTTTCATAAATGATATGGAAAGGTGATCAGATGATAACACTTACAAAATTGGCCGTCTTCCAGCGCCGCAAGCACTTCCTGCAGCACGTCTGTAATAAGGATTTAAGGATTCTTTTTACAAAGGAAACAAATTTTAGCGATACCTCGTGTTGGATTTCCTGAACGAACAAATTTATTACTGGAAATTTGGTGTAAAAATTAATACCAGCGCGAGAATAGTCGTGTCCTTTCGGCTCTCCAGGCCGGTCTTGCTTGTAGGTTGTGGAGAGAGAAATCGGAGGAACGATCTGAACGGCTCAATAAACCAGGTGCCAAAATATGCTTTCCATAAATTTTATTTTATAGTAATACCTAATATGTTTGACTTTAAAAATCGCCCAAGTATAAAATAAATTTTTTAATAAATATTTTTATTATAAAAATATCAAGTGAATTTATAGTTTCTTTTAAACCTATTCCCATTCCTGAATCAATATATTCTCTGATTTTATGGATTTCAACGTTACACACTCAATGTTGCAATCCGTTTATCAATTTTGTAACAAACCTGATTCATGTCCCATTTCTCCGGGACGTGGCCCACGTGGATTGCGGCCGTTCCAAATCCGGAGAATGTCTCTCGAAGGATCTCAATTTCCTGATCCACTCCATTCACTGTCCCGTTTATTACGCCGTTCTCCATCTCTTAGTTCAAATTTAGAAATAAACTTTTCAGTCTGAAAATAAAGAGCATTTATCGAAAAGCAAACAAACAAAAAGGCATAAACAATCACTGTTTTAAATATTTGGAACAAG
This sequence comes from Ditylenchus destructor, assembly GCA_022814885.1. Lineage (NCBI taxonomy): Eukaryota > Metazoa > Nematoda > Chromadorea > Rhabditida > Anguinidae > Ditylenchus > Ditylenchus destructor. The sequence continues at coordinate 1,131,512 of JAKKPZ010000006.1, forward strand.
TCTCGATATAAATATTCGTTATCATCAATACATTGGCTGGAAAAATGTTATATAGGCTTCAAATTTTTAATTTCAAAGAATGCGCAAATGTTATTTGTCGGTAAATTCCGCAATCATGTGACATTCGAGAAAGTAAAGATCATTACGGGCGAAACAAAATTCCCAAAAATTGTGTCTATGAAATCCCAAATTTGGTGGTCTCCGAACTTCCCATGGAGAAGATTGATATGGAGAGGGATAACAAATGGTTGGTTTATCAATGGCGAATGAGCGAAACTTGCACAAATCAAACGAGAGATAAGAAAAGGGAATGACGATCTGATCAACGAAAGCGAGAACTTCCTCTCTCGTCGTTGCAATTCAAGGGCGCGACGGGAATATGATTAAACCACTTTGTGAGTCTGTAAAAATGAATAAAGGGAGCCGACAGCTAATGAGAGGCTCTTTTGCATTCCAAAATGTAATCATATGAATTTTTATAGCAGTGAGAAACTATTAAACCAAAATTTGCTGCTGAGTGGAATTTTTTAAACAACATTGCATCTGCTTTTTATTTTGTATGCCATAGAATAAACGTATTCACTAAATATAACGTGAAATTCAGCATATTTTTGGTCTAAACTAATATTCAATACGAAGTACACTTTATTGAGAGCGATAAGTTGATTCCAGTATGTTGGACAAATACGTGGGGTAGGATGAAACCTGCTACTAAAGTAAAAATTCAAATCATAGGGAGGGTGATTGAAAATCATTTCTACACTCGTCATGAATTACGTTTCATATAAAGTCTTATCCAAGGAGGAGAAAGGTTTTAAACCATTAGTATCTAGCATTAGCATTACTATCTAGCAAATACCAAGTATAAGCTTTAAGAATTTTAATATAAAATAAAATTCGACTTCAAATAAAATATGAGAATATGGCCATTCAATATTTCCTTTAGCCTCACTTATATAGCCAGTACCGGCCAGCACAAACTATAACTCCGGTCAGTTTCAAAATTTCCCTTTTCCTCGAGCACATTTTGAACTGGAACACAAACTATAGCGAGGGGTTCTTATATTTGACATCACGTCGTCTAACGCAAGTCATTGTCTAAACTAATAATTGGAATGATTGAAATGATGAATGAAATGTGCTCGAGAACCGTACTACTAAATACAAATTTATGATGCAATATAAGCCCGCACGATCATCATAGAGGGAAAGCTTATAAAAAGCATCTGTAAAAATAACCAGTCTGTTTGATTTGTCCGCCTATGAAAGGGATTGAAGCCTTCAAGCGTGTTTTCTTTTTGTCTAGGCAAACAGCTGAAATATTGCGCCATGATGCAAGCGGTCCGAAAATTGCGTCCCATTTTGATGTTTGTTCAAAATGATCAAATGAAATTATTCCTGATAACATAATTTTTACATCGATGAAGAATTTGTTTAGAAATAATTCTGAAAGCGACTGAAAGCTCGAGATATCGAAATTTTCTAAAAATGATCAAATAATCAGTAAACTTTATTGAATCTTCACGGAATATGGTTTATGTTTGGAATTATATATTTTGATGACATTATGGACAGAATAAAAAAGTAGATGACAAATTCTACGACCTTTGTTTTGGTAAATAATCTTGTAACACATATAAAGGTTATCGCAAAACTCTTTAATTATTACTCTGACAAATTCCTCGTCGAAATTTATGATTATTTTAATACAATAAATTTTCCGCTTTGAGGTACGATTTTTAGCTCAAAATGGTTGTAATTACAACCTAGACCGTTCTGGAGCATAATGGTAAAAAGTGAATCAAACCAAAGAATGTCCAAAATTCGTTCCATTACAAATTATCAGGAAGCCGTCGAATGTTGTTTTTGTGACATATTTTCATTTCCCTTCACAAAATAGTGAACATAAATTCTTTTTTGCAGGAAGAATTTATTGTTCCCAAATTCTCGCAAGAACGAAAAATTTTCTGAAAAACATAAAATATCACCGATTCAAAATTTACCACAAAACTGATTTGAGTTGTGTAACTTTCACAAAAGATGGTGTCTTTCAACAGAGAAAAAAAGTCATATGAGAAAAAGCAAGTGACAAAAGACACGAGTAGTTTCGCTAAAGGTGTCAAAGAAATCCCAGAGACGGTCAGGAGTCGTCCTGACTGATCACCTGCAGTTTTTATTGAGGTGAAACTAGTTTATATGCACCCAACGTGTTGTTCGATTATGTATCCTTATCAACCCCTTTGCAATTACATTGTTATTTTACGACATTCCCTCTTTCCAACTGAATTGCGTTCAGTGTTTATTGTTTCGATGAAAATTTGCGCTATTCTGTGGGTGGTTCTTCCCGAGTTTTTGTTTATCATCGCTCTGGTTTGAGTGTTCAAACAAACCACAAAATGCCTCTAAACCCACGTGGGGAGAAAATCGGATGATTTGGCAAAAATGGCAAAGAAATCATATGCATTTTTAAAAGAATCAAAGAACAATCGTCACTTCTTACCTGCGAACAGTTACTGCAAGGGATAAAAACGGACGGTTACTTAATTTGTTGATTTTTTGTCACTTTTTCTCTAAAAGATAGCTTCGAGAATGTATTTCACGCCCCTTCTTTTCTTTACACAGTCGCTTAAATTTCCTTATGAACTGAATTGCGCTATCGAGTAATTTTATATTTATTCCAATAATTTAAAGCTACAATAGTTTTAATTAACGGACTACCTTTAACTCTATAGTTTGCTGAGAATAAACAGCCCTGCACACGTAACCTTTTTTTGCATCCTTTAAGGTGCAACCAACATATGGGTGTTCCGCGCAGGGCGATTCTGTCTGGGAGATTTCCGATTTCATCCGACATAAATAGCGATGCCTTTATTCCACAAAGACCTTCAGTTTCATTGTGGGAATTTCCCGATGTTGACAGCCGAGTTTGTTTTTATTGGTACTTATGTACATACTTTGATTTTTGTTCCATGCACGTTAAATATCTGTGAATATGAGGCGATTTTACCATTTTGAGTGAAATGTCGAGGATGACGAAGAATCTTGATATTGAAGAATTCTCTCCATTAGTGTACTCCTTTTCCTATAACTTTAAATGTTTTGGTGCGATAGTCAAGTAATATCACTGTAACGTATAACTGTAATGAATTGATGAGCTCTGCCAAAACGTGTTCTTGAATTTGCGCAGAAAAAATGAAAACAACAAAACTGTAAAGCTATCTAGCTTTTAATCTTGTCTTGCAATGTTGATATCTTTGTTTCCAGTTTCTCCAAATAAGTTAAGCGGCATAAAAGTTATTAAAAGGAGGACTCATTCTTGTTCGTTCGCCATATTAGGAAATATTTTTGAGCCGTTTTCTGTTATTGGTACACTACGATTATATTAAATTACTAAATTTTCAACTTTAGATCACTGAAAGTATTTATAAACTCGCCTTAAAATAAACAAAAACGATGGGAGGAAGTACCATAATGGAAAGCGTTGCGCGAGACGTTTACCGAAATTTTTGGAACGGATTTTCGAGCAAGGCCGATAATTCCAGTATGATGCTGAATAAGGACGCTGATCAACTCGAAGCGCTGGATCGGGAGAATATTTTGGCTTCACTGCCGGATTACGCAGGAATGGATGTGCTGGACATTGGTGCGGGAATTGGGCGTTTTACGACGTGAGGAGTTTTAATTGAAATATGCTATGCGCTTGTTTCTGGAAAATGAAAACTATTTGTGTTAATAGAAAACTTCAAATAGGAAGACTGATTCAATAAATTTCTGATTAGTTAATTAATAAACATTGAAGATAAGTAATCAAAATCTTTCAGCATCTTTGCCCAACGTGCCCGTCATGTTATTTCCTCTGATTTCATCGAAGAATTTATAAAGAAAAACCGCCAACTGAATTCACACTTCAAAAACATTTCGTACCAAGTTGGGGACGCAATCGGTTTGCAACTGGCTCCTTCAAGGTAAAGTAACACTAATACCTCCTAAGAACAATTTTGTTGAATTGGATTCTACAGTTTAGATATGATTTTCTCGAACTGGCTTATGATGTACATGAGCGATGATGAAGTGCTCCAATTTCTGTCGAACGCCATACAATGGCTTCGTCCTGGAGGCTTTATTCATCTCAGAGAGAGTTGCTCAGAATCATCAACTGGTTAGTTTTTATAATATTAACAGCCAAGAATTGTAAGGAACACTCCCCACATTGCTAAATGATATTGAGAAGACACAAGACGCAAAATTATAGTTAAATCTTTTGGATTAGTGTCTAGGGAAAGATTTTGGTAACTATCATTCCTATAATTACTGCGATAATAAGCAACATAACGAATATATATTTCAGGTAAAGCCACGGCATCACTTCATGACTCAAAGAACACAAATCCAACGCGATATCGATTTTCCTCCAGCTATATCCAACTCTTACAAGCCATTCGGTATGTTAATATAAATTTTTGCAATGATTTATGCTATAGAATAATAATTTCATTTGCTTAGATATACTGATTCTAACGGACAACAATGGCGACTAAATGTGGAATGGTCGTGCTCTGTGCCAACCTATGTCAAAGTAAGCTATCATTGGACATATGGACAGAGCCATTTTTAATTGTATCTGTCTAGCCTTTACAAATGCGGAAGTGCATTATAGAATGATTAAGTAATGCAATAATAAAAGAATTACGAGATGATTATTGTTTCTGCTTTTTAAATAATTTTCGTTTAAGTACTTTAACAACTGGAGACAAGTGCATTGGTTGGCGAGAAAAGTACAAGTTGAAGAAAATTCGGCTGTTTTGTCTGAGGATAGCGATCTCACAGAATTAACAGAAGCTGATGCAGTTGATGATTTTTTGCTACATAAATTTCAAAAGGAGTGGCCTATGGAGCAATCCGAATGGGATTCATTGCTTGATGGAGAACTTTTTGTGTGGACCGACAGTGTGAGTTATTTATATCTTACTTAAAATGGCTCTGTACTAGCTAGCGGTATAATTGCAAGGGCGCAACCAGGGGGGGTACCGGGGGTACGTACCCCCCCCCCCAAAATGGGAAAATTTGAAAAAATGAGTGTAAATCAGTGCAAATTTGGGCAAAATTTGGTCCGGTACCCCCCCCCCCCCCCAAAAATCCAAAAGTTGGGGGTACCCAAAATGGCGGTACCCCCCCCCCCAAAATGGCCATTTCCACTGAAACGTGCCCCCCTCAAAAAAAATCCTGGTTGCGCCCCTGTATAATTGTCATACAGAACTTATAAAAAGTACAAAATATTTTGATGCCAAGTACATAAATTAAACATAATATACGTAATTTCAGGTATTTGATGGCCTTACACGGATAATTCCAAAAAACTCAACTGTACTAAGTTATAATCCTCGTAAAATTGGATACCACCTTCACGTCAACGCTCACTTTTTGGCTGAGGTTTGTTCAATTTCGCATGGAAAATGTAACAATTTATGTTCTTCAGAACTTTAATTATAATGTTTGGAATGTGGAGACCAATCCTTATTTCTACCGAACTTCATTAACCAAAGCAAATAATTCAAAAGATCAAAGAGTGAGTCGTTATATTATTACTTTTAGTTTTATTGAGAAGGATTTTTAGGTTCATTATTCGTGGCATGCAAATCTGCAAGATACATTGGATTTCTGGAGAAATTCCTCACATGGATCACCTGCTTTTGATGGAATAATTTCAACCGAATTCTTTTCCGAACTCCTAATAAAGAATGCCACTGACGGGGTGAAATTAATAAAAGTGAGTCTTTAACGCTTTAGAACTATTATATATAATAACGGAGAGCTAGAAGTCGGCTAAAGAAACAAAAGGATTTCAAAACAATTGTGTGTTCTTTCATAAAACATAATATTATCAATTCTCAGGAAATCATACCAAGTGGTTTTGTGGTGTCACTCGAGTGCTTCGATGGTTCTGCAGATACGATCAATGAGAACGGTGACAATAACGGTAAATGATGTTACCTTAGTCCATTATTAAACAATTAAAAATTTTTTACAGGACAAAAGTCTCAATTGATAGGAAAACTGGTAATTTTATGCAATTTTCAAAAATGCTCAATTTCATGCGTTAAATTTAGAATAAAGTCAAGCATTTGTTTAAATCATTCAAAATAGAAGATGTGACTGAAATCGCACACAATGCACAGCAAAATTACTTTGCGGAACAACAACAGGTTAGCATTTTTGTAAATTTGATAGCCACTTACGTCTGTTTTGTTTCAGAGCACGCCTGAGATGTTGAAGAGCTTGCGATGGGTACTCATCGAAGCTGAAATTTGATGGGAAAATCAATTATAAAATCCTAACTGCTGAATATTCTGTGCATAAAATCCGTGTCCATATGCAATGTGTACATAAAAAATTTTCCTATATTTATGGAAAATCAGTTTTTCCTAAAACACATAAACGGACATTTCTTTCGATTTAAACCCCTTTAGATATCGAAAATATGCACGCTTATTTAAGCTAACTTTATGACCTCTGTGCAATTTATGGATGCGCTCTAAGCTATGGGACAACTTTTTGAAAATCGTTTCTTAGCACATAAATTCCCTGGAGCACAATCTTATATTTCTGATGCTTTGGACATTTCTAAAATTTGGCCCTAACTATGTTTCTTTTTGCCTATTATCACGACTGTATAACTCAATTTAATGTATAACAACTGCTCATAAAATTTAGAGCTTTGTTTGCTTTCTGTGGGAAATATGGAAAAATTGCCTTGGTTTTTCCGAGGATCGCATTACTAATTCCGCCTTTTAAGCCGAACATTTCAATTAAATATACATGGTCCTAGCCATTTTTTACTTCCTAGGAATGCTTGAAATCCCATTTTTCATATGGTGACGCCCCAGGGTTTGTTTTGTTCGACTGACTTTGAGAGAAACATTAAAATAATTCGATATTTTAATCTCTAAGCAAACCTCAAAATCCATTCTTTTCTGCCCCCGTTCCCACTGGGTGCCGTCCGGTCTGGGAATCCAATATCCATTACCCCTCCGCTGAGCGGCCCTTCATTATACTCAGCGTCAGTTTCCTATGCGCATTGACTAACTCAGCACTGATACTCCCCTATTATCTATGCTAACCCAGCCTTGCTTGCACGCTAATAGTGCAAAATTAGCATTTTAAAAAAGCTGTGAATTTTTAAAACTTCATCGCTTTGCTTAAAGTCACGTGAAGGGGAAATTTATTCCCAATAAAGTTCAACGTTAACAGTTGCATATTATCTACTAATCAGTTTAGGAAGAGAGTACTAAGTTGCGTTTCATACTTATTAAAAAATGTTAATCCCAAAAAATTTGGAATAATCTTGAACGAAGTTTTAGTCCTCAAAAGGCTCAAAGTATTTTAATCGGTGTGGTCCAGGAAATTGGAGTTTGCATGCTTAGATTGTACGAGCTTCTCATAAAATGAATTCTAGGAAGACTAGAATTAATTGTATGGTGTGTTTCCCACAACTCCCTGCGCTTGAACAAAACTTTGCGCTAGTAGAGCGCTGAATAATGCGTTAAAATTTACATTCATACTTACTTCCAAATTGTTTTGCTTTAAATTTGTTTGCCTTTAATTAACGATTTTACAACAATTTTACATTCCCAGCTTGCTGTTACATGTAAATTTCCATAATAAGAAAATGGTAGTGTTGGGATAATTCTATTTTTTAAACTATAGCGTGGTCTTTGTCGTTAATAAACCTCGCCAGAAGTTTTGTAGCAGCTGGGCACACAGTATCGCTGCTCCCATGTGGTCTTCTATCTGTTAGTTAAATGAATTATGCGAAATAAGAGCATTATAAATTTGCGTTATCAGTTTACTTTAGAACTTCTGTACAATTTTGTAAATTCCGAACGTCCAACAAACAGACCGAATTAAATGCATGAATACAGTAATATTGTTACCTATTGCAAGAAAGGAGTCACGTGGCTGAGAGAATTTCGTAAATTTATTCACTGCAAATTTTAGTAGCATGAATCCTTAAAAACCAAATCGTTAAAACCTCGTGCCTCGTGGAGCCGCATGTTTTTTATTTGCCTGCAAATTTCACTTTTGGCTCACAGACAAGACAAACGGCCTTCATTTTGCTAATTACATTGTTCTCCGTGGCTTTCTACATTTTCCCATTCCACATTTCCCGGTCTCGTTTACAATTTTTTGTCAGACTGCTCCAATTTACTGCCTACGAAAGCCAAAACAACTGGAGAATAAAAATTTAATGTAATTATTATTTTTTCTCACACAGAATTCATATTCAGAAGTCATAAACATCTCAGATTTGGCATATTGGGATTGGCTTTTCATGAGATGCAAAGAAATGAGATCTGTAGCATGATAAAGCATTTAAATCCGCAGTTTCAGTGGTTGCGTGTCTTAGAAAACGGAGTCCGCAGGCGGTTATAAATTTGTCTTTCCATTTTGCTTTGTTTTCAAATCCACCCGATGCGTTGTGGGGGAGAATCCATGCGAGGTGGGTGTCTCGCCAGAATAGGTACTCATTTGTGGCTTTTGTTTAAATATTTATGAGCTACGGATTTGACCTCGATTTTTCGCCTCTATTTTCGGTTTTACGCAATTGTAACTTTGGTATAAAATCCAAATTTTGCAGAGAAAATATTTAGTATGTGGTCAATTTATTTTATTTGGCTAATGCTTTTGGATTGTTCGAATTGAAGATGGAATTTTATTCAACTCTGCACACGCCATTGGTTTTGGTCCTATGCATTTCAGGTGAGCTTGTCCTCCCGTCTGAAATCTTCATTCCTTAGAATTTTTAATGTTATGCGTTCAGGAACAATAGGACATATTTTGTCCATAGGCGTGTTGCTCAAAATGCTGAATCCGACGAATATACTGCTGATAAGTATGAGTATGTACGTTGTTTAACATTTAAACAGGATAACACCGGCATTAAATGTAGTATAAAAATTAACAAGTTAGTTTAAGAGGCACACATGAACCAAGGTGTTTGGTTGACACTCAACCAAACCACTGAGCATTGTTACACTTTCTTTAAACAAGTTCAAAACATTTGAACGGAAATTATGTTTCTATTCTATCGCTTATAACATTAAATTCGAACAAATTCTACCTTACCATCAGCATTTGCCCATAACTTCAGTTTTATTTCCCATAATGTCTAATAATAACCGATATTTTCATACGACCCATATTTAAAATGATAATATTTAGTCCAAAAAATAGAGAAGTGCTATGTTTTTAGTGTTCTATTTTTACAAATTTTACTCCTTTGGAAATTTAACATTTTGCAAATAAAATTTTACTGACTGTTTAAACCTTACATTTTTAGAAATCAGTTATTACTATGCGTCAACTTTCTATATTCGACACTGTTCAAAGCCGGAAGTGAAAAGATGTGCCTTCCGTTTCTGTGGTCCTTCGGGTGGACTTTTTCTCTATTGATTTCTGTGAACTTGTCTGTATTCGTTCATATGCTCTCCACTTTTCACTTGGTCGCTCTTTCAATTATTCGGCATTTGTCTTTACAAAGTTTGAGCAATATTCACTCTAGCCTTGCTTGGTTCACTTATAGGGTATGTTGCGTTAAGTTCTACAAAGTTTCATAACATAACACCTGAAATGCATTTCATTCAGAGATTAAAGCTTTTTATTTATATACAAAAAACATCGTATGAATTATGAGCGGGATCTGAGATATTTGATGTGAAGTTTCCATACTTTCTATGCTCATTTGTAGGGCCCGGATTTCCCGGACATTGTCCGAAAATGTCCGGAAATGTCAGAAAACAGTCATTTTGGAAGAAAAATTTCACGTTAAAAATGCAATAAAATGGGTCAATTGTCCGAAAACACACATTCCATGTCCGAAAATGGGAAAATTTTAGAGAAAATGTCCGAAAATGCGATTTTCATGTCCGGAAAATCCGGGCCCTACTCATTTGCTTTACTGAGAATTAGATAGCCTCAAATAAAATGAGAATTTAGAAAGCTGTGATCACTTTGATAATTATTTACACTTCGGTGCTGATCGTGTGTACGCCGCTCTATTTCCAATCGAGAGTGGTGCTTGGCGAATGTCCAGATTCATGTGTACCTCCGTTCGCTATCAATCTTCCCCACAGGACAACAGCCTATCGGTTGAGATTTTCCGAAAATGCTCTCCTGCAGTCCATTAATTTCTGGCTATTCGGCTCGATTTGTAAACTAATTCCGTGTTCTATATTGTGTCTTATGACATACTTTATTCTTAAAAGTCTGAAAAAAATTCGCAGAATGTCGGCGAAATTTGGAAATATTCAAAGGGACCGCCAATATCACAGGACGACTAAAGTTATATTGGTATGGTTTATAAAAATTCTTCTGCTAATATTTCTCATTTTCAAATATTTCGTTCTGATAAAACCTCAAATCATAAAAAACATTCAGTCGGGCCTTTTTAAATTTTGGTGGAAATTGGTCTGGCAAAAATTTCCTACAAATTCCCTGTTTTTACTTTTTTCCAGAATTTTCGGGATTTGTTTATAAATTGTTCCTTTGGTAGGATCGGTACAGTCGACTGTCTTTATAACGATTTTCTATATAACGCCACTCTCTATATAACGGCGATTTTGCCCGGTCCCAAGACAGCCGTTATAAAAAGAGTACTGTATTTATATTCAGATGGTCATGCTAATGTTCATGATAGTGGAAACGCCGCAAGGAATTTTGGCCGTGGCACAGTCTATTTTCAGGATTCCGCATCTGGATATAATTGGCGATGTCGTCGAAGTAATAACGCTGCTTAACTCCTGTTTAATTTTCGCACTATTTTGCTCTATGAATTCCCGTATACGAAGTGCCTTCCGTGAACACTCAGCAAAGATTTGTCTTTGGGCTTCAGCACCTAATGATGGTCGAGAAAGTGAAGAGAAGTAAGTAATAATATATTACGGTTGGCATATGCTTTAAAGTATATGGTTTAATGGGTCGCAGATTACTGTGCGACTTATAAGCCAAGGGTGAACATAGGAAGGTGGTGCGGATGGCCTACACCGCGTTAAGAAATGATAGAGCCAGTGGAAAAAATCACGGTTTGAATCGAATTTTCGTTAAAATTTTTTAATTTCTTTTTTAAACAGTACCTTTGCATGCGACAAATGATATGGCAAGGTATTGCACATGCAGGAAAATAATTTACCGGAAAAATTCCGGGTTTTGTGAAAAATCATCATTTTTCACTGTTAAGAAATGATAGAGCCACTTTATTTTTTCAACAAAAATCCAGAAATTACATTATTTGGCTTTTCTGGATCGACAGAGCTCGAAAAGTTGAGGGGGGTTAGTTTTTGCTCCAGAGCACCCCGCTCGTAAAAAACGTTACTTTTTAAGATTTTTAATTTTGGCGTTTTTAGGGGCAAAACCAGGTTTTTTGACAAATTTCCGCCAAAATTGGCACTTTTTGGCGTTGTGCAGCTATGAAATTTATACCACAGAGAGAAGAGACTTTTCCGCACCAGATGCAAAAACCGCACTGAAAATCGCAAACTGAAAATCCCTAAACTTTTTGTTAAAGTCCAAGTTCACAAAAAAGTCCGTTTTTCCATACAAAATTGAGTAAAAAACGGACTTTTTTGTGAACTTGGACTTTAACAAAAAGTTTAGGGATTTTAAGTTTGCGATTTTCAGTGCGGTTTTTTGCATCTGGTGCGGAAAAGTCTCTTCTCTCTGTGGTATAAATTTCGCTCTTAACGCGGTGTAGTAGTTAGGCGTCCGAGAATTGCCCAAAGCGAAGTCCGGTCGAAGGTCCCATCCAAACACCTTTTTCTGCGATATAATGATTCGCAGAAACGCTAATAAATAAATGTCACAATTTACAAAATTCGACCGGACAATTTCCTATGAATTGCACGAAAGTATATTAAACTGATCTTTATGATTGACAACAAATTAAAAGGTTAATATTAATAATTGCATATTCAGAAAAGCTCTATCGACAGAAACTCCGGACTGTGACAAAGTGACAGAAATGCGAGCAGAAAATATATCGAATGATAAAAATGTCAAACCGGTTCACTTATAATTCTAGCGGAATTTGATGCGATTGTTTTGTTTTACGTTGTTTATGTTACTTTTACAGAAACCTATATAATGTAAATAAAATGCTTTAAATGAATTATTGCAATACAACCGCTTAGAAAAAGGAATAATTTGATTTTCACTTAAAAACGGAGTACATTTGATGTCAAATCACACTAAATGTTTCAAAAGAATGATTTTGGAATAATTTTGTAATTAAGTTGCGTTTTGAATTTCTAAGATTCTTCAACGAAAAACAAGTCTTTTATGCATAACAGATATAAAAGACAAATACGAAATGAATTTCATTCGATTATGCTGGCAAAGCAATCGATTTCGCCAGCCTATATAATACTCTCTAACAATCCCATTCCCTAATCTTCTTCTATCTCATATGATTAGAGCAATATATGTTAGAGCAACTAACAAATTCGAGGCCCATAAATATTGCCTATTTGGTCGTAATTATGTATGAATGAACAAATTATTTTATAGAATACTTTCCATAGAAAAGCGGTTATAAACTACAGCTTATACTAAAGAGTTTTTGGAGTGATACGAAAGAATGTCGTTATCAATAATGTCTATCTATCCGTTTCGACCCGAATTCTAAATGACTCACCACACGAAATTTCACCACACGTCAAATATTCCTTGATTGCCTTGCATATTTGACGTGTGGTGAAATTTCACGACATCTCACTCTCTTACAATAACGAAAACTTTGATGCATTTTTTAAGCTGTTTCATTATGGTTATGATATGTCCTCTAAAGATATCGTATTTTATCTAATTAAACCCCCGGAGGCTTAATTATTTCAATCCCGAAATCTGGGCAAATTTTGCTCATAGTTAATATAAGAGGGCATGCTCAGTTGTAAGCATGATTGTAAGGCTAGCTTAACCCATCAAAATATGTCAGTAACAGAAGTAAAATGATAATTCAATTTCAAATATAATCTTAAAGATACGGATTTTATGAGCAGGACTTGTTTACCTGTATCACATGGATGTCTTCTAAATTATCCATACGCATCATGAGTTATGTTATCATAAGAACTCTACTAATTTGATATCTTAGATGATCGTATTAATCATTCTTATCACTTTCATTTGTTTCACAAATGCTGCATATGAATTGCGTGTACTGGATACCTTGGCAAATACAGGACAAACTTTTGACTTGAAAATTGAAAGCAGCAACGAAAGAATTGGGGAATATTTAGTCAATGCTTTTATAAACGAACTAAAGCTTGACCAAAACCTGGAACGAACATTTAGCCTCTATCTAATTCCTGGCACGCTACATAATATCAAACAATATTATACTGATACCGCTATCCGTACAAGACAACAGAATAAATCTTCACGACCTGGGGCCGATCTATATCAAGTGCTCAGATGCTCAGATGAGCATCTGAGCGCTCAGATGCTCAGAAATCGGTCTATATCAAATGCTAAGATGCTCAGATGCTCAGACCTATTTCTGAGCATCTCGGTCTATATCAAAAATGCACAGATGCTCAGACGCATATGCTCAGATGCTCAGAAAACCGCATTTTCTGAGCATTTCAGTCTATATCAAAAATTTCTGAGCACGGGAAATGCTCAGATGAGCACCAAAATCCTCAGACGATTTTTCGTCTGAGCATAATGCTCAGAACACATTTTTCGACTGTTTTTTGCTATGTTTGTCATAAATCTGATGTTGATGACCCTATATCAACTTTTTCTCTAGATTCCGATGCACTTTTTAGAATTTTTCAAATTTACAATTTTTTCACTGAAAATGCACTTTTTCGAAAACACCCCATTTTTGAGGCGACTTTCACTATATTTTACCAAAAACGTCTCAGATACCCATGGTGTCTTTGTAAAAGTTGCTCAGGGCATTGAGTTGTACACACCTGTTAACTTTTTTCCAAGACAAAAATTTTCAGATTTTTTTCCGAAATCCATAGGGCCCCCCCCCTATGGTAATTTTTGGAAAATTTTGGTATTTTACTGTTTTATTGTTGCAACAAGTAATAAGAAACTGGAAATTTTATTGTAATGCTAATTCACAGCACAAAATCACAATATAAAGTAACTGTTGAATTATTTAACGAAAAATTGATCAATTGAATCTGTTTTTGTTTACCCGCGGCCCTGGCTTCAGTTGTGCCCATTTCTTCCGGAAGACATTGATCTTCTTGTTCTTCTTCTTGAGTTGGCAGATCTTCCGGATTCTGATCCATTCTTCGATTGTGCAGCACAATCACAGCCTTGATGATTTCTGCGGCATAGGCCGGGTCTTTCACGCGCAATTTGCTGAGGCAATGCCACGAATTTTCTTCTTCGCTGAAACCGAGGAGATCGAGTTCGTCTTCGAAAATCATTGCAAATCTTAAATTAAATTGATAAATTCTCAAGAATTTTCATCAAATAAATACAATATAACACATACAACTAGCACATTAATGAGAAATTAAATAAGAAATGATCGTTTTATCTTTAAGATAATGTTTGAACCGAATTCATCACTGTAATACATGAAATATATGGCTTTAAATTGAATTTGTTGAACATAAATATTGAAAATTATTAAGGAAATGCAACTCATAGAGTAAAAACAGTCAAATTGGACACTTTTACTTTAAAAAACATAACATAAGTGGTTAAATAATATCAATAATACCAAATAACAGTAAAATAGCGTGTTTTTATTTTCTGAGCAAATGCTCAGAAAGTTAAATTTTGATATCGACCGAAATTCTGAGCATCTGAGCACTCAGAAAACTTTTCTGAGCATTTCCCTTCTTTCTGAGCATCTGAGCATCTGAGCGCTCAGAATTTGATATAGACGGAAGTTCTGAGCATCTGAGCGTCTGAGCATGCTCAGATGAGCACTTGATATAGATCGGCCCCTGCAGATACGAAAAAACTACAATTATCTTTTTGGTCAAAAGTAAGCGATATTTTTGGAAAAGTTGCGGCAGCTGTGGATAACAAACAAGCGACAAATGGAGCGAATGTCGATGTATCGATAAAAAATCGAGTTTATTTATATGAATGGATACGCTTGGCAATATATTTATTGGAGCAAATAATAATCAGAAACGACCAACAAGGAAGGCCTAACGTAACGTATAATAAACTCATTGAGTTCGCAACACAGAATCGAGATTCATTATTTGCAGAAATCGGTACCAAAACGGACGCAACAGCAATCGTATTTTTGAACTATGGAAAATAAGATTAGAATAATCCAAGGAGCAAAAAATTTATGACATTTCCTTGATTTTTTGAAAAGTATTTTATAATGAACTGAATCTGTAAATGATTAGATGTTCAATAAAAAGGTATCAATTGACCAACCGAATAAATTTCTATAAAGCCTCACGTAAACATTTTCAATGTGGTCTTTGCTCGTTAATAAACAAACGAACGACGCTTATTCAATATGCCAAGTTACATTTATTGTGAAGAGAATGCAGTCTCTATATATAATTGCTCTGAACAAATCCGAGTTTTCTTTTTCACAAGCACAAGGTTGTTTTGTTGAAAAATCATGAATTATTAAAATTAATCGACTAATTTTGAGCAAATTTATTTGTAATTTGGCTGTACTATTTATCTAGGAGAAATATTCTTCCAACTTACTCCAACATGTTTAATGAATAGCTACGCTACAGTTTCCTGCCAACAACTTAAAATGTCTATTTTAAGGTCATCATTATTTTAAATATTAATTTATCACACTCAATTCTTATCTTCTTTATAAAAAGACCCTCTTATCTTCTTTCATCGGTTTCGCATAAATTTATCAAAATTATATTCACTGATTTTTGCATTATTTATGATTCTTGCGATAGTAGAAACGTTAACTTGTGCTCTATAATATTACAACGCAAATATGTCAAAGGAATATAATAATACACTCGAAAATTATCTGAAAAAAATGTTTGGCGATTAATCTTAGATGTACTTTGACATCTTCTTTATAATGTAGCGAGGTATAGTGCAATAGCAAGCAAAATTTTCGGAGTTGAAGGGAACAACAAAGAACGTAAAGTTAAGAAATGAAAACTCCAATCAAAGTTTTGTGATTTATGTTCTTCATATCAGTCATAAATTTGGCTCTCTAACACTCAATTTGGAATATTGCCAAGCGGTTTAAAATAAAATATTTGCGAAATTTCGTTAGAGTTGGCGCTCGCCTTCTCTCGATGTCTGTTGTATATCAGACCATTCTATGTCTCCACAGACAAAGCTCCCTCCCTCACCTGCACAGAAAAAGGACGCACTCACCTGTCCCTTTTCTTTGATGGCACACTTTTTGCTGCTGAATATTCAATGATATTGCTATAGAAATTCGAGATAAAGTGAGAATATTACAATTATTCCCACAAAACGCTCGCATGGACACCGATCATTTTATTTTGCGGCGAATTAAGCCGGAACTGCGTCCGTTTGTGGTCATTACGGCTGGTATAACGCTACAATTTACATATGGAATCGTTTATACATTCGGTAATTTTTCGCAATACCATCAAATACTTTTAGGATACTTATATTTTCTTTCATATTTTTGTATTTCTGTCACGAAATGAAATATGAAAATTATATATGTTTCTTAGCGTAAAATAACGCTGAAATTTTGAAAATTGGAATAATTAAAAATGGTGTAGCTGCTTATCACAATGCTGAGTGCTGACTCGTTACTTATCTCTTTTATCAATTTTCTGTCTATTTACGACCTCTTACCGTAAATCCTCCAATTTCTCCCCCGGTGCAGTAATTGTTTCGTAATGGTTTTCAAAAAAAATTTCGAACCCAATTTCCCCGATATGTTCATTGACAAAGTGTTGGTATTGGCGTTATCCTTTTACCTAGTATTTCAGTGCTGTCTCTGGGCGTTTTGGAAGTGCATTCTTAGGGGTGCTTATTCCATTTTTTAGAGGTGCATTCTTAGGGGTGCTTATTCCATTTTTTAGAAGTGCATTCTTAGGGGTGCTTATTTTTGAAATGTACCTATTTTAGGGTAACTTTTAGCGGGGAATTCGATTTTGAGGTCAAAATTTAGCTAAATATAGACAAATTTTAGACAAATTTAGACAAAATTTTTGAGACTTCTACCTTTTTTCACCCAAAATGTGATTCTTAGGGGTGCTTATTTTGTCCCTTCTCGCTTTTTCACCCAAAATGTGATTCTTAGGGGTGCTTATTTTGAAGATTCTATCTTTTTAAGTGATAAAAGATCACTGAGACTTCTGTCTTTTTAAGTGATCAAAGATCAAGAACCAAGCCAGAAGGGTGGACTGGCCCAAGATTTCTGGGCTGCCCGAAGAAGGCTGGACTGGCTCCTATAATTCCGGACTGACCCAAGAAATAAGGACCGGCCCCAAGAACGTAGGGGTTGGAGCGGCCGAAGGCCGCGACGGTCGACCGCACCCTAACGCTGGACTGACACTACCCTAAGAACGCGAGGATGGCTCCAGCCCCGAAGGGGCTGGCAAAAAAAAAAATCCTGCACAGACTAAAGCATGGTAATCAGACTGAACTCCCGAACCGCACCCTTTGAGCGGCCGAAGGCCGCGAAGTCGGCGCCAGCCGACCTAGGTTTTTTTCCAGCGCCGTAGGCGCTGGAAAAAAGCCTAGTTCTTACGTAACTCGACGAGATCTACACGAATATGCACTTAGTTTTGGTCGCGTGAGCCCGCTAGAACGTTTGGTATTCTGTTGGAGGGGTAGTTATTTGCAAGCATGGCAGCGGACCGACCTTTTGCCCGGTCCGGTCCGGTCCGCTCGACCCCCCGGTCCGGTCCGGTTTGGTCCGGTTCGGTCCGGTCTCTAAAAGGTCAAAAATTTTTCGCGGCGCTACCTTCGGTAGCGCCGAGATTTTTTCGCAATTTTTTTTGTAAAGGTGTTTTTAGGGTATTTCGATGCGCTGATTACGAATCTGCAATTATTTTTTCCGTATCGCATCAAGAATTTTAATTTTTGGTCTAAAATTTTGGCCAAAATTTCGCGAAAATTGGTCAATATTTTGTGAAATTTTGACCAAAATTTGCATTTTTTACCATTTCACTAATTGCAGATTTGTGATTAGTGCATCGGGGTAATCCCAAAAAACACTTAGACGCGGGAAATATTTGCGACTTAAAAATGGCCGTAACCGAGACCGAGTTTTATAAGAGAAAAAACATACAAACAGCAAAAAAGCGCGGCAGGCCAATATTTGGAAAAATAGCAACGTACAATAGAAAATGGAAGGAAAAATAGCGCCGCAGGCAAAATTTTTTATAAAAATTGAATTGCTTGCCAAAAACTTACATTGAAAATTTTTAATATTTCAAAAATTTTTAAATTTTTTGCCGCTGAAGGCATTCTTAGGGGTGCTTGTTCAGTTTTGGTCGGTCCGGTTTGGTCCGCCGGACCGGCCACCCCCCGGTCCGGTCCGGTCCGGTGCCCGGTCCGGTTGCCATGCTTGGTTATTTGAGGGGTGCAGCAAATTGAGGGGGCAGAAATTAGAGGATTTACGGTATTTTAGCTTTTTAGGATAGACACTCCAACCAATTATTGAAATTTCGCTAGAGAATAACCGGAATATATTTTGAAAAAGGCGTATGTTTCGCCGCGTTGAGGTGGAGTTTAGTCTAACAATTGCAAATATTGGCGAATGCACCCGCATACATAAGAATCAGGAGTAAAAATAGGTCTATTAGGAATTAGAAGCAAGTTTTTACAAAACAAACTGCTTTAAGGTAATCTCCTGCCCTACCTTGTGTCGTATCTGCGATGGAAAGTCAATCCTACACAAAGTGCCGGCTCGTTGATCTGGCTCCAAAGTCTCATCGGTTTACCTTTTTTGTTCGACGATTCATGTTTACTAATAAAAATGTTTACAGCTGGCTT
Organism: Ditylenchus destructor; assembly: GCA_022814885.1. Classification (NCBI taxonomy): domain Eukaryota; kingdom Metazoa; phylum Nematoda; class Chromadorea; order Rhabditida; family Anguinidae; genus Ditylenchus; species Ditylenchus destructor. Next base: position 1,150,472 of record JAKKPZ010000006.1, read on the forward strand.
ACCATGTGCAATGCTGACCGGTGGATTTGTGGAGAAGAAGCTCGGCGGCCGGATGGGAATTTTGATGGGTTCTACTCTATATACGTTGGTAGATTTCCGGATTCCTTGTTAATTTCGGACCAATATCTGCTTATTTTGGCATTTTAGAGGATTTCTCGCGGTATCCTATCTCACCATTCAACACTCCTTTCCATTGCTTTTGATATCACTCGGCCTATTTAGCAGTTTTGGTCAAGGAGTCAGTTACAATTGTGTGCTCATTATTTCTCAAAGAGTGAGTTTCATCCTTATAATAAGTCTGTGACGTCTTTGTGCGTCATTCGCATGAGCGATGCGAATGACGCAAACTCCTAAGTTCATTCTTAGGGGTGCTTATTTTTAAAATGTACCTAATTAGGGTAAGTTTTAGCGGGGAATCCGAATTTGAGGTCAAAATTTAGCTAAAATTTAGCTAAAATATAGAAAAATTTAGACTAAAATTTTGTCCCTTCTACCTTTTTTCACATTTTTGTCATTCTGTCCCGGTTTTTTGAGGGGCCAGACCCAATTTTTGTCATTTTGTCACGGTTTTTTGAGGGGCCAGACCCAATTTTTGTCATTCTGTCACGGTTTTTTGAGGGGCCAGACCCAATTTTTGTCATTCTGTCACGGTTTTTTGAGGGGCCAGACCCAATTTTTGTCATTCTGTCACGGTTTTTTGAGGGGCCAGACCCAATTTTTGTCATTCTGTCAATTCTCCGTCAAAATAATGTCCCGAATTTTTGGAAGGGTCATTCTTACCAGTGTAAATTCTCCGTCAAAAAAATGTCCCGAATTTTTGGAAGGGTCATTCTTACCAGTGTAAATTCTCCGTCAAAAAAATGTCCCGAATTTTTGGAAGGGTCATTTTATTAACTGAGCCAAACTTAGACTGAGCCAAACTTAGACTGAGCCAAACTCAGACTGAGCCAAACTTAGACTGAGCCAAACTTAGACTGAGCCAAACTTAGACTGAGCCAAACTTAGACTGAGCCAAACTTAGACTGAGCCAAACTTAGACTGAGCCAAACATAGACTGAGCCAAACTTAGACTGAGCCAAACTTAGACTGAGCCAAACTTAGACTGAGCCAAACATAGACTGAGGCAAAATTAGACTGAGCCAAACTTAGACTGAGCCAAACTTAGACTGAGCCAAAGTTAGACTGAGCCAAACTCAGACTGAGTCTGAGTTTGCGAGCCACCGCAGGTGGCGAGCCAATCCTGTGGTCGGGCGCGGAGCGCCCGACCTTCTCCCCTGGAATGTGAGTGAAGTTGGAACAGAAAAGGCATACTGATATAGAAAAGGCATACTGATATAGACTCCCCGCGCGCTAGCGCGCGTTAGCGCGCTAGTGTTAAATATTATAAATGTTCAATACAATATATTAATTTTTTGATTAAATAAAATAATAAAAATTTTATACTGGCAATTTTACTTTTGTAGTATAATAATATTTCGATTGTTTGTGCCTAATTGTGATCAGAATATTTTTAGGCTTCAAATTTTCCGGTAAAAATTACATGTTTTATTCCACCATTTTTGTTTTTATTAAATTTTTGCCCATTTTCCTATGCCAGATAGACAACACAAATTTTATTTTAGTGGTTCCCGAACAATGTAGGTCTCGCCAGTGGACTGATAACCGGTATGATTTTACATAAATTTTAATCATTGCATTCCTCATTGCAATTCAGCTGGATATGGTATGAGTGCATTTTTGATCTCTCCGCTTCAAACTCGGTTCATTAACCCAAAAAATTTGCCGGTGAACAAGGATGGGTTAGTTTTTTCCAAAATGAAAACGATAAAAGGGATGTATTTGTTTTCAGGTTCTTTACACAAGTGGAGTTGTTGGAAAGAGTACCAAAAATGTTCCTTCTGTTGGCCGGAATCTTCGCTTTGTTGCAATTCATCGCAATTCTCTTTATCGGAGAACCGGTAAGTTTAGTTTTATTGGGATGGTAGTTATCAAAAACGACAACTAATGAATTACAAAAATTTGGTTTTATGAAAAAATAACAATCGAGATTATTATCGGAAAATTTAACTACCGTAAACTCTCTAATTTAACCCCCCTCTAGAGCTCAGTTGAATAATTATACTCCGGGGGTTTAACTAGAGAGTTTACGGTATGTCAAGTCAACATAATTTTTTGTAGTTAACTTTCACTCTCACACACTGTGTGATAGCTTATTTTTAAGCAAATATTCTGGATTTCAGCTATGATAACACAAAATTTTTTGTTTAAATTTATCTTATGAAGTGAATTTCCATAACAAAATAAAAAGCAATCGAACATTAAAACACAAATTCTTGGACGATAAATGATATTGACGATAATAATATGGACTATAATTTCAACAAAAAGTAACATGATTGCATATACCAAGGTTCAGAAGAAAAACAATGTCACTGCGGAACCCCGAGAAGAAGCCAACGAACCTATGCTTAACGAATCCGCTAATAGCAGAACCACCCCTGCTTTATCCCATAAAGAAGTCATCTTTTCTGACACATTTGTTTTCTTGTTTCTAACACTTTTATTGAACAGTGTTTGGGTGCAGACCATCAGCGGTCTCTACAAGGTACGATAGCTTTTTGGAATGCGTTTTGTCTATATTGAACTTGATTGGTTTCAGGCATTTGGTCAGACCTTTATAGTGAATGATTTCTTCTTGGCCACTGTAAATTCTTTGGCTGCCGGATGCAATTGTCTGAGCCGCGTGTTTTGGGGACATTTCGCTGATAAAACCAGTTATGAAACAACAATGAGCATTGCTTGCGCTGTCGGCGCTGCACTTATGTGGACCTTAGGTGTGGTGAAGCTAGTGGATAATCAGATGTTATTCATGCTTTGGGTAAGGAATTATACTGGAACAAAACTATGGTGTCATTAGATTTCACAAAATGTCGTTTCAAAGATATGAAAAAAGTGACACAAATCTGCCTCACGGGAAACTTATGAAGGACACAAACTTATGCCTGACTGGAAATTTATGAACATGGTATAGAATTTTCCATGCATTTACTGCTCAAACCAGCACCAAAAATTATGTCTCAGAATTTTGAATTTGGGGTACTTATCCTTTATCGGGCATCATTTTGAAAATTTTCAATTTTTATTAAACTCTACTGAAAATCATTGCTTGTTCTTTGTGTGAAATTCTGTGAAAATCCTTTGTCTGTGTTTGGAAAGTTGCTTTCGACACAAAGGACAAGCAATGATTTTCAGTTGAGTTTAATAAAAAGTGAAATTTTTTTAAATGATGCCCGATAAAGGATAAGTACCGTATTTGGTACTTGTCGGTAAACGGGATGGTCAAAAAGTTCCACTAACCAACGTCTATAACAAATTACGTCTGTTAGTTGCCATTTCGTTTAGATATGCCTAATGTTCTTTTGTATTGGCGCCACATACTGTCTAGTGCCCTATGCTGCTCATCGTTGCTTTGGAGCAGAAAATTTTGGCATCGCTTACGGATTTATTCAAGTTTCGATGGTAGGACTAGTTGGAAAATGTGTACCCTTTATTAACAAGTGGATCTTTCAGACATTTGCTGGCATAATCACCGCTCTATGTTCGCAATTTCTGCTTTCTATGGTTGGTTTCAACGTTCTCTTCACAATAATGGCCAGCACGACTTGCATTTCGTTTTTATTGACGCTTGCAATTCGACGCACCAAATATGGAAAAGCCGTGGCACCAGAATAAACATGCGCTGGATAACTGTATCTAATATTATTGTTTATTAGTTTCTTATTGCCGTTTTGTTATTTTGATATTTTCTCTGATTTCTTACCAATCCACAATTTCCACCAAAAAACCTTTTTAACTTTCTTCATCCGCCAATGCTCCATGAACTGTATTTTTTGGATATGTCATTTCATTGCGGGTCATTCGACTTTCTCGATATTAAGTATGCATTCAGTCTTTTCAGCTTTCATACGCAATTTTCTTTATTTATTGATCCAGTCATATCTTTGTCGTGATACATTCCACTTGATTGTTTTACAGGTATAGAGAGCAAAATAAATATAAAATGTGAGGTCCTAATTGAGAAACGAGCACACACACAGTATTACAAATTGTAAGTTTTACTGAAGGTAACACACGAATCTGTTGTATTGAATTATTTATACAATTTTAGTAATTGTTTTAAAGTCACATGTTTTTTATCCTTTCCTCACCGAGATTTTATCACGATTTTGCATTGTTATTTTTGGCATAAATTCGTATGGGCACGCGTAAAAGATTCGGAATTTTCGGGTTCATGTTTCAAATATTTGGTATTGAAATTCTGTCAATTGGTAGGGATATTTGTAGGGCTATGGGTAAAAACGGTCTCGTCAAAAACGGTCTCAAGAGTCCTTTTTTGGCATAACTTAGCTCAAACTTAAGCTTAAGCTTTGAGTAATGGCTCAAATTAAAGCTAGGCTTGGGGTCTACAAAATGAGCGACCTGGGAGATTATTGTGAATCTCAAATCCAAACGCTTGATCCGTTGTATCCGGCATATTGCCAACTATTTGGTACTTTAGTTTGGCATAGATGCTTTTTCTGATAACTTGTCTCACCAAATTATCTTCAGGCGCTTTGGGAAGTAATTGATTTGTTTTGAACAAGCAATGCTTTTTCAAAGCCCAGCCCACCCACGCCCCGGAATAGCTCAACTCTTTGTTCGAGATATTTCCACCAACATATGTTGCGAGAAATTTATCGGAAGAAAGAAATAGTGAGCTGTGCTTCCAAATCTCTAGCAGAAATACTTTGCCTATTCAATTGATCCATTGTCCTAGAGAAAGCATTTCAGCGAGAAACAAAAAGGAAATGGATCTTTCGCGGTCAATTTCTTCGGCCGCTAGAAAAATATTCGTAGCAGCCAGATTGGTAGAGAGGCTATCAAATGGCCAAACCAATTGTTTCTGATATTCACTTGAGCTAGCTTGGGGCGTATGCTATAAATGTGTATATTGATATGAAGGGAAAATGAACCGACTGGTGTGAAGGAGCTTCTTGACTCATATTTAACGCTTTCAGGCGTTTTCGCCGCCCACACATTTAATCCAGGGTTGGCTCATTCCTTTATTTTTATTTTGCTAAATCTTTTATCTTCATCAAATTGTTGCTACTTTTATAAAACATTTTGACTCGAACGGAGAAAGTTACCATGCATTCGTATATAGGCCATATTCAAAAATCCACCTTAATTGATATTTATTATTAACGTTTTAATTTTAAGCCACACTGGCTTGTTCATCCTATCACAGAAACGAAGATTAAGCTTAAGCAATCCGCTAATTTACCTTTTATGCAAACAACAAACAGGCTTATTCTTTAACGCATGTATTTGGTATCCGTGTTAACCTGTATAAGATACCTGAACCGGCATACCTCATAGCATTCAATTTGTTAAACCGCAATTATTGTGTAAGCATGTCTGAATTAATTGTAACGCTTGCGGTTTTCGGAAGCTTGGATCTTGCTTTTGGACGTAGCAAAGTGTCGCTTAAACCATCATCCCCTCAAAAACCATCTCCCCTCCATAACCTGACATGCGCGGACTCTCATGACTAAAGACCCCAAAAATATTTTTTTTAATTCCGGTTTTAATTAATTAAAATATTTAAAAAAATCGCAAAATATTAAAAAAAAATATTTTTTAAGTAGCTATTTTTTGCCGATTCTAGACTTTAATTCTGCTTTTTTAGCCTTCATTGTTACTTCAGACTAAATTAAAAGCTAAAATTCAACAAAATATAACAAGTGTTGGAAAAAAACGGCAAAATAAAAAAAATTTTTTTGAAAAAAATTTCGTACAAAAAATTTTTCGGCAAAATTTTTAGGTAAAATTTCTCCGCCAGAAAAAATTTCGCGGCGGCCTTCGGCCGCCGCGAATATTTTGCCAAAACATCACGAAAGTTGTCCAAAAATGCCAAAATATTTACTAAAATATAAGTAAAATTCCCAAAATATGCAAAATATTTTTTAAATATAAAAAAATATTTTAAAAATATTTTAGTTAAAAAAAGTCCAAAATATTTTTTAAATATTTTTTTTATTTTAAAAATATTTTTGGGGTCTTTACTCATGACCCTCCTTATGAACGCTTGTCATATCAAAACTTTCTGTATCAAACTCCTTTTCTTATAAGTGACTTTAAATTATTTAGTCAAAATCCAAGCAAATCCAAAAATGGCGGATCAGGAGGAGGAATAGTGAGTTTGCACTCTTTCTAAAGTACATGTACTATTCTATATTATTATTTTAAGTGAGTTGAAAGAAGTGAGTTCAAACGAGGAATCGAGAGAAAGGAGCCAGCGAAGCCAGAGTATGTTTTATAGAGTGCTATTTGCATTGGTGGCAGAAAGCCCAACACTATTTTTAGCAACTTTGATAGCTCTCGCTTTTTTATTTACATCCACGATAGGAAATTACTTTCAGTTTTGGGTGCATCTCGTGCCATTTTAGTAACACATGAATAAAAATGCTCCTGTTTAAAGTAATATGTTTAAGCTAAATTTGCTACAATTAGCCATAAATGATAGTTCTGATATATAAGTTTTTAGGGGGATAAGAAACGTAAAAGCATATTTGAGCGTTTGAAAAAGACAGGTTGGAATTCAATGTTTTTCGCGGGCTCTACACGAAGTATAGCGGAATGGACTTTACATTTTTTCACCCCTTGTGACATATTAGAACCACTTATTTTTAAGTGTAAGTTATGTGGAGACAGGAGTCGGGGGAGCCACGAAGCCGAGTATGTTTATGGTCTATTTGCATTGTGAGAAAGCCAAACTATTTTAGAACTTTGATAGCCTCCTTTTTTTTTTCACGATAAAATTTCTTTCAGTTTTGGTGCATCTGTTTATACAAAAAACAGGCTCACGAACAACTTTTTGAACATTGAATTCTTCGTGGTATAGGAACTTTTGTATACTGCCTCTCAGGAGATAGGGACTTTTGATTGTCGATTTTAATGGCGAGTGGTGCCAACAATTAGAAGGGGTGCGCAAATCGCTATAATATAATTGCTAACCCCTTTAAGATTTTAGAGGCGATTAGCAATATTAGATTTGCGGTCATCCCCCTTCTAAATTGAATTGGCACCACTGGCGCCAATTCAAATCGACATATTCAAAAGTGCCCTCCTATCTCCTGAGAGGCAGTATGCTTAGGAATTATTCTAGAGTAACTTCTAGTTATTATTCTTTTTGAAGGACAGTATTATTTTTAATAAACTAAGGACTTTCTACTGAGTACACAGTACTCGCGACGGCTATTCACTAAAATTGAATATGTCTGTTACGGGGTAACAAATCAAAAATATGCTTTGAAATGCAACACAGAAAAAGAGCTCATTAAATTCATTAATACTGCTAGTTTAAATTATTGTCAATACTGATTTTGCTCCACATTAATTATTATAAAATGGTACAATCGTATGCTTTCCTGAAAGTGACTCTTATTTCAGGCCAGCCGAACCGGAGCCTGCTGCTGAGCCTGCTGCTGCTGCTGAGGAGTCAGCACCAGTAGAAGCAGTGCCACAGGAAGAAGCTAAGTAAGCGCTATTTGTTTTATACAAACTTGGAACATCAATTGTTGCCTTTATTTCACAATTTTTCGAGATTAGTACATTCACGGTAAAATGAAATTTTCAATATGATTTTTATTTATACAATATTATTATAATTTTACTCAGAATCAATTAAAAATTATGGCTACAATTTAATAAACAATAAAATTTTGGAAAGTCTTAAATTTTTACAAGTCTCTTTTGTACACTTAAAGTTCTCAGATGGTAAATGGGGCCACCTTAACATATCACACGTCCTTTGATCGGCTTGAAAATAGTTTCATTCTCAGAATTTCCTTTTTTGCAGTTTCAAGCAAAAATGTACCACTAAGAACATAATTATACTCTCTTTATAGAAATTCCTAATTTTTCACTTCCAAATTAAGATATAATGTTGACCTTATTTTGGCACAAAATAAGTTCCAACTATTTTCTGGCTGAAAAATTTTTTAATTTCTCGAGGTTCATTTTATCATTTTGGATTTCTAAATTTTCTTTCTTTTGGCTTTCTAAACCATTTTGGCTCTCGCTAATTTTACACGAAAATTGCCTTTTAAGTTTTTATATTTTGGAAATTCCATGATTTTGACACAGCTTGTTATCACTTTGAGTAGCAATAACGTTTACAATAGACGAAACGTATGTTTAATAGCCATGAATATTGATGTATGAGAAATATTTTAAATTAATCGCACTTTAGGCCACGCCGACCTCCACCGAGGGAAAGTGTGGATGCGAGTGAAAGCATGACGGAAGCGGTAAGATTGTTTTATAGGAAATGGCAATATTTATGAGTCTGTTTCAGGAGAAAGCAATGCTGGCGGCTAAGAAGCGCCACGAAGAAGAGGAGGCGGCTAAACTTCTCGACTTTGAACAACGTCGCGTACAAGAGCGCCAACAGACCGAGGAAGAGCTGGTCAGTGAATTCAGATTAGCGTGCCGATATTAGTATAAAATTTATATTCTAGCGCGTACTCAAAGAACGTCAAAGGCAAAGAAAGCAAGAGCGCGAGCAGGAGGAGCGCGAATTTGCGGAGCGCCGTCGTCAGGATGAGGAACGAAGGCGTCAGGAAGAGGTGAGGACCATATTTTAATTTGAATCGTTTTATGTTAAGGTGTAATTTTTTGTTCGAATCTTTCGTCAATTAACCAAATTTTACCATTTTATTTTGGTGATTAATTTTAAACCTCTTTTTTCTTAATTAATTCTGTGATTAAAATTATTGAAGTTATGTTTAGGAAGATCGCAAAGCTCGAGCTGAAGCTCAGAAACAGCGCAAAGAAGAGGAAAAACGCAAACGACAACAAGTCATGGCTGGTGCTTTTGTGGGACAAGCCGGAGGTGCTCCGGCTGGCGGACGTAATTTCGCAGGTACTTCATTTTTTTAATGAGAAAGATCTGTGAGTTGTCTGAGAACGTTAAGGAAACCTTTTATATGTAATGTAATTAGTTGAAAATATCTTTTAATCTTTTGTTGTGTTTTATTGCAGTCTTCTCTTTTTAATATGATGCAACTCGTTTTTGCTGAAATATATGGATTAGAGACGGTCCTTTCAAAAATGGTCCAAATTTGAATGGGGGAGCAAAATTTTGGCGCGAATTTGTATTTTTTGATTTTCGACCGAATTTTCGGAAATTTTTGTAAAATTTGTCAAAATAATAAAAAAAATTGTGAAAAATATACAAATTTGAGGCAAAAAGTAAAAATATTTTGAATTTTCATTGAAAAATGTCGTATTAGAGAATTAATTTGGCCCTATATGAGTATACGCGTCTCCCGAGAAAAAAATCAATAGGGGGGACCATATTGATTTTTTTTCAAAATTTTTCCGTAAATGATTTTTCAAACCATAGGGTCCCCCTATGGTTTTTTCGCAAAAAATTCTAAAAAAATTTTTTGCCAAAAATAACCATAGGGGGTACCCTATTGATTTATTTGCAAAATTTTTCCGAAAATGATTTTTCAAACCATAGGGTCCCCCCTATGGTTTTTTGGCAAAAAATTCTCAATTTGCAAAAAAATCAATAGGGTCCCCCCTATTTATTTGGGAGACGCGTATACTCATATAGGGCCGTTAATTTCCATAGAAAATTCGATTTATGTTGCGCCATTTTTCGTTTTGATAATGTCATATTAGAAAAATATTCCATAGGACCACCCAGCGGCTTCGCCGCATGGCGGCGCCCACGGTCATCCAGGATTTTCCGGATTTCCGGAAGCCATAAATCCCGGAAATCGCCGATGCTCCCGGCGAAACCGGTACCAATCGACTCAGCTCGCCGAAACGAAGCGATTCATGTATCACACGCTCGGATCCGAGCTGCGACGCGAAACTTGCCCTTTTACGTGACACACGGATGTCACGTTTTCACGTATGTCAACCCCAATTCTGACATTGATAACCCCCCCCCCTAAAATCATGGGTTTTGGGGGGGGGGTACTCGCGTGTTTGGGGTCCGGGACCCCAAAAAGTGGGTTATTCTATTGGGGGAGGGGGGAAGTCGGACGGACACCAATCAACTTAGAGGGACCCGACTACAAAAGTTTCGAATTAGTTGTACTTCTAGTAGTAGTAAGTTCTATTGGAGAGAGTGGTATATTAGAGAGGGTCATAATAGAGAGGGAAGGCTGTATATGTATAAAACAAGCGAATTTACGCCGCTTCGCGGCGAAATTCACTTGGAGTCGGGAGTGTGCACAGCGTCATATTGGGTTCTTCATCGCTTCGCGCACCGCCATCAGCGGTCAGATTGGGTTGTTCCTAAGCGTGACTTACCTACTTATTGTTGGTGGGAACCCTACGAATAAGTGTGGATTTGTGGGTCGTTTTGGGGTCCGAGCAGCGCGAAGCGCCGCTCGAACCCCAAAAACGACCCACAAATCCACACTTATTCGTAGCGTTCCTTTACATAGCGTGAGTCATGCTGGGTCTCCGCTCGCTTCGCTCGCTACGACCCAGACGTAAGAATCAGTACTGGGTTGGGTTCGTGAAGATCGGGCGTCGATAAACCAACCACAGGGCGGCGCGGAGCGCCGCCCTGTAGGGTTAAGTTCACGTCGGAGCCGAGTTAACACCACTTCCCACGACCCAAAGCCCTAAAAACACGTTTTTGCGTTTTGGCGCGAATTCAAATATTCAAATTTTGGGTCTGACGTCAGATTCGTGATCAGCGCATCCGAAAACCCCTGGGTGCCAAAATTCAGACCCGTAGACAGCTTGCATCAAAAAACCCGATTTTTTGGCCAAAAAGTGGCTTTTTTTCAAAAATGCGCCAAATCTAAAAGTGTAAAAAGCAAAGTTGTCCAGAATCGCCTCAGAAATCGATTGGGAACATAAAAAACATCACTTCCCCAGGTCAAAACCCTTAAAAACACGTTTTTCGGTTTTGGCGCGAATTCAAATATTCAAATTTTGGTTCTGATATTTTATTCGGGACCTACAGCCTCAGGGCTTTCAAATGAGCTATCACTCGCCCCGGTCTAACCACGGGAAGATGCCGAAGTGAAAGTCTAATTTGATCGGGACGGACATTTGCCCTTTAGTGTTGGGGGATGTTTTGTTATATTTATTATTGTATATACTAGTTTCAGTCTCGAAAAGCGGAAAATCCGTCGCAGATGGAGAAGGTGATGCGAGCGGTGGTAGTGCCGCAAGTCGTAAGGGACGTTCTGCAGAAGAAGTGGCCGAGGCTAAGGTTGGCTCATTTACTTGTTAATCCCTACCAATATGGAATTACACACAGTTACTGACGGGGACTCACCAGGGCCCGAGTCGGGTCTAAATTTGGTGTCAAACGATTCCCCTGAATGAGTAGGTCCCGAAAAACCTAACCGTGAGTTCGTATGAGCGGGGCGTCGAGAGTTATGACTCATCAAAGTTGCCAGAGGGCAAAAAACGTAAATCACGATTCCGACGTTAGACAGAGGCGAGTGATAGCTCAAACGATAGCTCTTGAAAAGTTAGGAATTTAGCAATTTTGAAAATTGGAAGATTTGAAAATTTGAATTCGCGCCAAAACTGAAAAATTGGTTTTACAGGATTTGACCTTATAAAGTGGTGTTTTTTGTGTCCCCAATCAATTCCTGGGGCCATTCTGGACCACTTTGCTTTTTACACTCTTTGATTTGGCGCATTTTTGAAAATTTTATGGAAAAAGCCACTTTTTGGGAAAAATGGGATTTTTTGATGGAAAGTGTCTGGAGGGTTAATTTTTTGCGTCCGGGGGTTTTCAGAGGTGCTGAGTCCGAATCCGCTGTCAGATTCGAGATCGGACCACCCACATCGATTTTATATGCCCTAAGGGTATTCAGCGGTTTTGGCCATTACCGGCTATCTCCTGTGGTCGGGCGCGGAGCGCCCGACCCTCCCCCTTGCAATGTGGGGGAACTTAGAGCACAAAGGCTGTAACTCAATCCTACCCCATAAACAATACGAGCCACCGCAGGCGGCGAGCCAGTCCTGTGGTTGGGCGCGGAGCGCCCGACCTTCCCCTTTGGAATTTGAGTGAACTTAGAACATAGGTATATCTGTGTTATACCCTTTAAAGTCTATACCGTTTTCTAGACGGCCGAAGGCCGAGTTCTTTTCGCGTAGCGAATACCAAAACTGTTATATTATTGACCCAATTAAAATTTATTCACCAACGTATTCAATCTAAACCACGAATATAGACTCCCGACGACTAGCCGAGCTCTGCTCGGCTAGTCACTTGTTTATTTTATAATGCATTTTAGCGAAACTACATGTCTATCGTCAGCCGACCAGTCGATGTTTCCAATTTGTTGCCAAACGATCTGAAGGCCAAAATTAAGCAATTGCATGCTCGAATTGTGAAACTGGTAGGAGAGAAGTACGATTTGGAAAAACGTCAAGAGCGACAGGACTACGATGTGAGTTTTTGGGACTTGAGTATTGCAGTTAAATGAAAATGAGTAAAATACATTTTAAGACAATAATACAAAATTAATGTTTAAATTTTTAGATTAAAGAATTAGCTCAACGACAAAGTCAAGTGGCTCGAAATAAGGCTCTGGCTCGCGGTATTGACCCAGTGGAAGCAACAAATACTATCCACCCAGTAAAAATTATCTGGTTTATTATTTGGCATACTTATTCCGCATTGTTTTAGCCAAAAGTAAACGTTGCCTCAAAGTTCGATCGCCAGACAGGTGAGGGATTTGTACTATGAAAATTTTATATGAACGCAATTTCAGACCGCCGCTCATATGGCGATCGTCGCACGCAATTTGAAAATGTAAAATTTCAAATATTTTATTTTGTTTGTTTAAGTTCAGAAAAGTTTTAGCCTGCCGTGAAACCCCCGCCAAAAATTGCGCATGGAAGTGGACGCCCACCAAGTGAATGGGGACGCACCCAAAATGAAGAAATCGAAAATCTCCGAAAGAACCTCGAACCGCCTAAGGTCGTTAGAAATAAACAAATCTAAAAATTTAATATGTGCATTTTAGTATGTAGAACAGGTCAAGGTTGAGGGCGCCCGCGCTCCAGTACCCGTGATTCCTCTGCAAATTGTATGCGTTTATGAGACTCTCCCCTACATTTACACTGTAACTTTATTTATGTTTCAGCCTACCGATGATGAAAATGCACCACCAGCAGAAGTTAAGAAGGAGGTAAAACATTTAATACATTAATAGAATTTTTTGTATATACACTTTCCTTATTAATATTCTAACTTACACATTTTTCGACATACCAGTGAGTTGTTATAGGTAGCAAACAATATAGAAAGATAGTCTAGTCAAGATATACTAGTCAAAACTAACATAGAAAATGTTTGGCTAAAATTGTCATCGAATACTTGGGCGATATGTTGAAGCTAGTAACCTATTGATAAATGTAAAAAACATAGAAATGTATTTTTATATATGCGAGTTTTAGGCTCCACCACCTGCGCCAGCTAAAGGAAAGAAGGCACGAGCATAAATCATCACCGCACTCAAAAGAATGCCACGCATCTTCTAACCAAACCATTTATCAGTTATCAAGAAAAGCGGATTTACTCTCATATATTTGCTTGACTTTAAACTATCAATACTCATTCGATAATCAGCAATAAAGTCTGTTGAATATTTCTTTGTGCGTTACATTATGCTATCAACAATCGCACAACATATATAGGATTACATTCTATTTAGACGCTAAAGAAAATATTCAGCTTTATTGCATTATTGATTTAAAGCGGAAATAAATGGAAATAAGATAGAATTTGCTGAATTTACTTCGGACACACACCGTGAGGCACGTTGTTTTCACCGATTCCAAATCCGAGACCTCCGCATTCGGGTGGTGATTGGTCACCAACGTACGTTTGGCCTAAAAGTAACTGATTCATATTTTCAATTTGATTTTGGTGAAAATAACGCACAAATAACAGTCGGGAGATCTCGCAACAAATACTGCTGGCTTTTGACACTCACGTTATTGTACAACATCCACGGAACCCACTTAAATCATAAAATTAACAAATTATAGTTCATCTAGGCTAATTTTTTTGTAACTTATTTTCTTGAGCCAAATTCTAATGTTTGGACCAAACGAGTGCATAAAGAGCACAAAGCAAAAATTTGTTATAAAGTAGTGGTATATTGTGTTTTTTCGAAAACAAATATTTATCAAATTTTTAAAATATCTCAAGTAAAGTGTCCCTAACTTTAAATAACCGTAAATTTGACATACGGCAATAACAAAATCGAATACTCATCAATAACAAAATCGAATCTAGTTGCATAATATACAAAGATACCTCATGCTGATCCGGCCATACATTTTCGGTTCGCTGAGCAGCTTGAAGCTGCAGCTTTGTGCCCAAATCGCCATTAACACAGTGGATAATTTGGTCGTAAATGTGTGGAGTGGTGTGGAATTTAGCGTAGCATCTGAAAAGTGAGTATAAAATTTGATCCTAATAAAATGGAACCAAAACCAACTTTCTGGCGGCACTTTCCAAGTCAACTTTGTTCTTGAGATTCATTTCGAGACAATAGATAAAGGGCAATGACTTAGGCATGAAATGGATGGCGCATGATTCATACTTGTTGATTTTGCATTCCTCTTCGCCATGTTGGCAGGTTATGGCTGGCGAGCTTGACTAAAGCCAAATAAAGATAACAGAGGTGTAACATTATTGAAAGTCAATATAAATGTTAAAAGCTCACGTTTCGCCTGGCGTTGCCGTATGGAACAAGTTCAATGGTCACAAAATCGCCATATTTCAAGTAAACTTGGCGATAGAGTTGCTGCACGATGAAGTCCTGGCAGTCAGGGCATAGACCTAAAATTTTCTGAAGCTAATAATAAAGTAAATAAAATCCCAAAATTCCATTAGAATATCGAATTGAAATTAGATGCCATTAAGCAAAATTAGTGGACTTTATAAAATCCAGAAAACATTTTAGAAAGTACATTCTAGAAAATACAGTTTTCTAGCACAACCAGAAATTACGCTGTGCTAGAGAGTGTGCCAGAAGTTGTGCTAGAGATTCTAGGTAATCCAACTTTGAAAGTTTTGCAAATACAATTCCTCAAATAACTTTCAAACGCACTTTCATAAAGCAAGGTGAGATGAATTGGCTGATTTTTGCTAGCTTTAGCATAATTCTGACAAGCCTGAGTGACGTCACATTTGGCGGCTATTTTTGGGCACGTGCACCACAAAGTTGGCGGGATGCGCGAGCAATCCACCTCATCCCCGAATTCCAAGACGCTGTTTGACGCGAGCTGAGCCAATGCAAGTGCCACACAGGTCGCAAAAGTCGACCACAATAAAATCTTGCTGATCATTTGGTCTCTAAATTTAAAGTGATTACTAATTTAGTAGCCCAGAAAACTGCAAAATCCGCAAGACGAGAAAACTGTTTTGATTGGCATCTTTTAAAGATCTAATCTACACCCAAGGGTTAGTCCATAAATCAAAAGGGCAGGCCTTTTGGTCTCATTTATATTTCGGAGCATATGGCGTCCATCCTTTTGACATGAGTGTTTTTGAGGAACGGAAAGAAGTTTATGAATATTGCTTGTTTACTGCTTCGGATGCCTAGTCGTAACGCAGTTTTATTGTGCTTTTAAAAAAGTGATTAAGTTGGATATAAATATGCTTTTCTAGTCAATAAAAGTGAAGTAATAAAACCGGATGATATTTATTGCTTTTGTTCCAGATCAAAGATTAAATATTGTCCTATTAATCATCAAGTATTTTCCGAACTGATCATTAATATTGTCGAGATTTTTGGAACGAGAGTCGAGCTAAATTAAATTCAGCTATTTGTTTTATTTTATATTACTTGTGGCAAAGTATTTGTAAAATACAGTATTATTTACTAACATCATTGGCACATTTTTACAAACAATTGTCTGACGACTTTTTCAATACAGAATTGGGACATAGTAGTTACAGATCATTAATATGACTGCTGTTGGTATCCATTTGCTTGTTGTTGCGCCCCAGAAGCGTTTGGCGGCGCAATTGTCCGATGGAAAGACTCTGTTGTGGTAGTAACTTCATAGGTACGGTCTTGATTGCGTCGATGCCGCGCTGCTCCTGTGGTCGGAGCCATAGGAACATCTTCTTCGTAGACGCTGAAAAATGAAATAATATGATACTATTACATGCAGTGAATTATCTTGTTCTAAAAAATTCATCTGTGTGCAAAACTTAATAAAAATTAAGATTTTCATTACAGCAATTATCGAAAAAAGTTATTTACTTATCAAATTTATTACCAGTGGATAAAATTTAGTCAAGATATCTAAGTAATGATACTTTCAAGCTGACCCAGCTCATTTACTTGCATATAAACTTACACATATTCCTCTTTGACAGAAGGCGCGTGAACTCGCGGCAATCTAAACCAAGAGAAAAATGGAGAGACATGCTCTTCAGGCTCTGCAGGCAATGCTAGAGCAGGTCGCATGTGATACACTTCTTGGAAGCAGAGCACCGAATAGCACTGAAATAGCAATTTAAAAGTGTTACAAATTGCTTACTGGTAAAGACGAATATAATTTTCTTCATTGGTCTGGCATATTTTCCTGATGCATCTACAAAGGTATAATGAAAATTTAACAATCACATACCAAGAATAAAGCAATCAAGAATCCGATCAGCCAGCCAACCCAAATATCTCTCCAATGGTTCTTATATCCATTAATTCGAGAAAAAGAGTCAACCAGTGCCATTCCGATTAGGCCAAATATTAACATGGGCCGAAGTAGTGGCGCACCTCGTAAGTTGATCATGTAATATATGTAACACTAAACTTGAAAACTGTTATAAGCCATTCCGAAATTCAATTCCCAACGTACTTTGAGATACGAAAGCTTTCATATTAAAATAAATTACTCTCTTTTAAAAGCATAAAACAAAATTACTAACCGATGCAAAACAAGCTGAATAACTCGAGAATGCGGCGTGGAGTGATGGAAATGTAAGCCAAGCATAGCGCAAATCGTCGGCATTCTAAAATGTTATAAATCAACAACAAATTTGCACGAGTTGAAGTGAATGCTTCATTTTATGCTTTTAAAAATCAGAAAAAGTTGTTCCATGCTTCAATACACGATCAAACTATGTACCTTATATTGGCAGGCTAGATGAGGAGATGGTGACGGTGAGTGTTCCAGAGGTGCAGTGCATGCTCTGAAATAAAGCAGTTTGAACAAAGATCCTTCAAACAACGATTTTTCCATAAAAATATTAATCCAAAAATACTTACGGCAAAGATACATTACACAACGAAAGAAAATAGGGACGTTGGTATCCTGTGAGCAATTTGATAGTGTCCACGAAAATTTGCGTGATAAGAGCACCAAACATAAACACACCTAAAGTGGAGATTCATTAATTTCATTTGAGCTATATATGGAAGTATTAAACGTACTAATGAATCTACACAGACGTCTTGTGATCAAATGCACCCGGCATTCTCCGCAGGTGGCCAGCACAGTTTTCCGCGGTTTCGTAGAAAAAAGCCAAAACATCAGTTCACCAATTAAGATCTGATAATAGTATTGATTCAATACTTTTGCGGAACCTTGAATAAACTCTTACAACAATGGGAGGTATACAGAAACCGAGCACATATAACAATTCGTAAGAGACGTAGACCTCAAAGTCCTCAGGTCGAAAGTTCGGTTTGTAGAGCAGTACGTCGCGGCAGTAAAACACTCTGTGGTGGTAAGGAAAAACGGTTGTGAACCTAAATATAGTCGATATTTACAAACGTTGATCTCACTCGTTTTAAACCTTTACACATGTATTAAATATTTTACCAAATTTTTTGTACGGATAGATAAATGTTGAAGTTAATGAGGCTTTGTGGTATTTCAAGAATATCTCGAACATGTTTGGAGCCAGTACATTAATGCGTTTCTTTTTTGTGAACATAATCCTTATTCACTGTATTAATTTCAATCCCCAAAATTTGGCAAAGTGTTTCTTTAACCTCTCATTTTACGTACTATTTCTCTTTCTTTAGCGGGACTCTATTATAGGGGGCTATACTATAGAGAATACGGTATTTGATCCTATTTGCATTGTCATGGTTGCAAATGTACTTTCAACAATCCCATATACATCTCAAATAAGCACAGTGACAATACATTACCAAAATTATCAAAATGCACAGTAACAACAGTTACCTTAAATAGTACCACAAGGCCCATAGGCACGCTAATCCAACTACATGAATAATAAAATTTGGAAGTAGAAAATAATTAATGGCATATCTGGAATACTGCGTTCTAGGACCAGTGCCGAACTGACTGGCCGAAAATACATCTGAGCCGGACGGAGCTCGTGGAGAGGCCGGCATGGACATTAGACGCCTCACTTGGACTTACAATGCTCTATATAACAGCACGAAATTATATAAAATCATAAAATTTGCGATATTTTAAGTTATAATTAATTAAAAATAATCAAATTTACGATATAAAATTGTAAAACATTGGAATAGGTGCAACATTGCGCTATATAAACACAAATCACAACAATATGTCTGAAACACAACAAAAACGAACGCCGTTATTTTCTTGACCTAGCTTAACGTAATGGCACATTGTTTGGCCGGATGTAAAATAATCGCCTCCCGGAAGCTTTTCTTTGACGCATTTAACAAAGAGCAGGTGTGAATAAGAACTCGTCCTGTTACAATACAAAGGTCCGCAAAACATGGTATATACACAAAAGCCAGAATTCGCAGTGAGAAAATCCGCCAGAGACATCATTTCAAGGAAGACGATCGAGGGAAAGAATCCCAATGTCCACCGACAAAACGGGAAAGAGGAAAATTGTCGCGTCCTCATACCGCGCGAGACCGTCCTCACTACCAGCTGGCCCTGGTGTGGCCAGCAGTTGTTGGGTGATGACTGGCCACACTTGCGGATGAACAAGTCCCTTGCGCATGGCTGCAGAAGTGACCGAGAGCAAAAGAATTATAAGTCATCGCAAAATAGAGAGCACACCTTGTGTATTCAAAGACATTTGACTGCGATGATCAAGACCTAACGGTACATATGGCAAGACCTCGGATTATTGATCTGCATCAATATAGCAAACCCCATGTTAAAATGATACGTTTTTAGTTTGATCGACAATAATTGTTCCTTAATAATAAAATACTTTATTGTTAAGCATTAACTTGCGGTAATAATAGTCATGTACATAGAAATACATGAAAATTTAATTGTCAGTGGTTTTAACTCTGTAGCGAATAAATTTTCAGGATGTTTAAGTTTTTCGTGATAAACTAAAATATTCGAGTAAGCGTTGTACTCCTAGTTTTATGCTGAAATAATATACGGTGAATACCAATTTTGTATCGTTGTTAATTAAAATTTATTCTTCAACAACGATTGGATTAATGGTACATATATACACTGTTTAAATTGAAAGGCTTTAAAAATACATTGCACAACAGAAAACATAACAAAATGTGAATATGATCGCTCATTTTATTCTTCGCTTTTAGTTCTGGCGGCTACGGATGGAACACATACTGTGGAGGAATGGGCAAAGTGCGTGCAGAGACAATATTTGGCTGACCATTGCCCACCATACCCGCATTTGTTGAGCCAGATGGAGCCATGCTTGGCACATGAGGTTTAATCATCTGAGAAGAGCCTACGGTTGGCACTTGAGCTGGTCGTCTGTCAAGCTAAAATAATTTGGATTGGTGTTAAGTTTTTACTTAAACAAATTAACTAACCGGCAAACGAAATGACAAATTAAGTTTGAATTCGCGGCCAAATAGCTGTCGCAGCTTTATTTTTACAGAGCCTGCCTTTTAAAAAATGCGCGAATTCAAACTGAATGTGTTATTCCGTTTGCCTGTTAGTTTCCGCGATATTAAACGGTGAAAGAAGTTTTGTAATTTATAAAAATTCCCATGGTGATAGTATTTCGATTTTTCTATTATACTCAAGTTATTTGTCACAAGCTTGTTGCTCCAATGCCGGATTCCAGTGCAAATCGACCATAAAGAGGTGATTTCCTCCTACAAGATTTAGGCCCACACCACCAGCTGTCAACGAAAGTAGCATAACCTGGGCCCCGCCTCTTGGCATGTTGAATGAGTCCACTCGGGGTTGTCTAAAATAAAAAAATAAATATAACTGTTCAGAACAAAATAAATAAAATGCGTACCTATCTTTGGTTAAAATCTTGCCAGTAATAGATGTGAATGGAATTTTCTTCTTTCTTATGTGATATTCGATAATGGCGAGCATGGAGGCCCATTGCGAAACGATAACACTAAATTCAAAATTTAGTAGCTGCTTTGTCAAAACGAAAATTTTCGGACCGTTGGACCCCAATTATGCAGTGGCCAAAATTTCATAGCAACCTTATCCACTTCTATCTAACCTATTTCGCAGAATGGATGTCGATAGGGTTCGCTTTGGAACAAGTCCATGATCGCTTGATATTTTTGTAGGTCTCGGCGATCTATTACGGAAATGAAAAATTTTTTTCTCGGGAGGCTCAAAAAAGCGGCTTTTTCTCTCTAATAGGGAAAAGTGTTGACTGTGAAAATTTTTACTCTAATAAGGCCCCACTCAAATTTTTTTACCAGTCTCTAGAGGAGACCCGTGCTGAATAATCCCCATCATTAAAAATTTTCAGCGGCCCCTTTTAACCCCTTTGGCATGCAATTATGTTTTGGCGCAAATTCAAATCGCCATTTGCCTACAATCCCTCTTCACAATTCTTTTTTAGCGCAAGCTCGATTTCAAATTAGCGCCAAAATATAATCGCATGCCAAAGGGTAAAAAGGGGGCGCTGAAAATTTTTAATGAGGGGGATTACTCGGCAGAGGTCTCCTCTAGAGATTGCTAAAAAAAATTTGAGTGGGGCCTGGGGCCGATAGCTATCAAGTGCTCAGATGCTCAGATCTGAGCATTCCCTAAGCGAAAAATGTCTGGCTTTTCACAATTGCACAACGCGTCACTATTTTCTCTCTCACATCTCTCTTCTTATTTTGTGTTAGACACAGAATGCTCAGAATGCTTTGTTAATTTCCTCAGACGTATTTTCGTCTGAGCATATGCTCAGACGATTTTCCAAAATTTATAAGAGAAACATTTAAGTTCCTCACGTTGGGTAATTAAACCGAACACTCGTTGTAGACGTCCGCCCTTTATGTTGTTTGTGGGTCGATTTGGTGCTATTGTGCGGCGCACCAAAAAGACTATTGCAGAACGAGAGCGCAGAGAAGATATGTGTCTGCCCGGTTATTTCCCACTGCCGCTTCCTTTCCTTTCTAATCAGACAGACAAACACTTTGAGAGAGAGCACGCTATTTATGAGAGAGCCAGACATTTTTTGGTTAGAGATTCTGAGCATCTGAGCACTTGATAGCTATCGCCCCCTGATTAGAGTAAAAATTTTCACAGTCAACACTTTTCCCTATTTAGAGGAGGCTCTTTTCCTGATGCTGAACAGAGCCTCCTCTAAATAGGGAAAAGTGTTGACTGTGAAAATTTTTACTCTAATAAGGCCCCATTCAAATTTTTTTAGCAATCTCTAGAGGAGACCTCTGCCGAGTAATCCCCCTCATTAAAAATTTTCGGCGGCCCCTTTTTACCCCTTTGGCATGCGATTATATTTTGGCGCTAATTTGAAATCGAGTTTGCCCTAAAAAAGAATTGTGAAGAGGGATTGTACGCGGAACTCTTATCTACGCCATTTTATTGTAAAATTAGATGTGATATTTTTATGCATTATAATTTCATACCAATAATATACATTTCATTTTAATGCTTACCACTTGTCACCAGCCTCCAGCACCTTATCAAGCCGTTCCAAAATGGCGACGACCTAAACACAAAACTAAAAGTAGTTTATTGCTCAATTTGTCCTTAAATGTTCTTTGTTTATTATTTTGTCTAAATTTTTATTAAATTATTTATTTTATTATTATTATTACCCACGCATTGTTTTTGTATGCAAAAACATGTACCGACGCTGTATATCCACTCAATATCGTTTCTTCACAAAGTCAATGCCTGCAAAAATCGGCCCGCTATTATAACCTTTTATTTCACTAAGACAAAATAGCTTCAAGTATCTAATTTTTCAATGAAAATCGTTAGTGTAATTTTCACTTACCTTAGTGCTAGAATACGACGTTTCAAAAATGTGCTCCACGCTGGTTTTCTCGCCGTTTTCATCCTCAAGTTCCAATTGCGAGTTATCCAAAGTCATATGCGCGAGACTTTTGTTCAGGTCATTGAGATCACCATCGCCGCCATCTTCTTTGAATGCGTCAATGTCAATTGCATTTCTGGTCAGTGCCATGTGGGTGCATGCTTGTCGAAGTCGCAGCTAAACACATCTTCTGTATATTTGTTTTGAATCTGTCTTTATAAGAGTCTGCCTCATGGGCACACGTTTTGGTTGTTCGGAATAAATGCAAAATTTTTCTCATGTTCTCTTATAGACGAGAAACGGACTATGTGGAGAACTCAATATTTTAACCTTCAGAATTTTCTTATGGTTAGGAAACTAACTGTGTTAAAACTGGTGCTTTCTCAAATGCTCCAATTATAAAAAGTTTTCAAAAACTCAAAAATCTCTGCACGAAAATAAGTGTCAAACATTATCTTTTACATTTTAAAAATTTCATCTCTGGAGTTATTTCTTTTCTTTAATATGCGTAGTGTTCATTCGGGACCTCTCCGAAGGTGCCTAAACCCTTTTGGAATTGTTTTGTCATAATTTCATTGTCAGAAATTATAGGCGAAACAATGAACTCCCTGTCACTTAATTTTACAATAAAAATTTCTCCAATATATTTTTCACAAAAATTCAACTATTAATTCAAATCAAAATCAAACAGTTAAATTTACAGAGTGATAATAAAAAGTAAAATCTACCAGCAAAGCAAGGATATAGCTCATTTGTTGAAATTTATCGTCCATGCGGATTTCACGATTTCCAACTAAATAAAACGTTTACAAAGATGTATAAGGTTAAACATAACATACAGAGAAATGGATTCTTGATAACGTCGCCCTTTTTCGTATATCTTCTGTTTCGCATTCCCATCTCATATTCTTTATTGTTTAGGATGTCGCGAACCTCTTGTCTAAAAGGGAAATTGTAATGTAAAATTTAATGAGGTAAAGTAATGTATAATTTTTGAAATTCCCAAAATATTACTTGGATGCTGCTGCCATTTGCGCGTAACAACGATTCTCGGGTTCTTGTAAGGTCAATGTGACCAGTTCGAAATTGTGTGATTTTAAACTAATCTGAAAATTATTCCATAAATAATCGATGCATGAACAATTTTACTTCTGAATTATTCATTCCCAATGAATTCGCAAATAATAAAAATTATATTTTCCTCATTCTTGAATATATAATTGTAAACAAAATTGTGGGTTTGCAAAAACATTACCATTGGTTTATTTGTCACTGAACAAATTTGAGTTTTCGTCCTGCGCAAAAGCAATCCTTTCACTAACGCATTCAATCTGTCGGCGCTTGTTTCTGAACATCCAAAAACAATAATATCAATGTTAACTTAACTTACTATTATTAGTCATGATGAAATCCTTCCACATCTTTTCTTCAACAAAAGGATTTACACGAAGAAAGCTGAAATTGCCAATATATAACAAGAAGTTACATATAAATTTACTCAAAATATTAGGATGAACACTAAGTTTTGGCGGTCGGCAAAAACTGTTTTGCGTAAACACAGTTTTTTTGAAGTGATGTGACGTCACATAACTGGCCATAACTTTTGATAGAATAAAGATTTTAAGGTAAGTTTTTTTTTTTGTTAGATGGCTAAGATACTGAGCTTTCATATAACCTATAACTCTTTTAAGTGTAAAAATAAAAATGTTTAATTTTAACTTCATAAAACGACTGCCAAAACTTAGTACTCAACCTAATATCATACCGTATAATGGAATAGAGATCCCACAGCTCATTATGGATTGGGGTGCCTAAAACATACAAACGTAGTTGAAGAAGAAAGTGGAATATATTACCGGTCAAACACCATCGGTACACCCCTGGAATTCGGCAACATGCTTTCGAGACCAACGCCCGTCTGTTCTTTATTTGATGAGCCTCATCGAGAATAATCCTATCCCAAGCAATTTGCGTCAAAACTGAAGAGTTCTCTTTGGACATCTAAAAGATAAATAATTATGAGTTTCTTTATAGTCACTAGTGCATACGGTTTTTTTGCTATCTCCGCGACACTTTTTCTGGAATGGAGAGTTGACAGAACTGTCAAAACTAGCGCTGTCATCCTCATTGTTTTGTGTGACAATTTTTTCACTAAGCTCGCTTGAAACCAATTGATATGTCGTAATCACCTGTAAAGTTCGACTATCGATATTTTCAAAGCATTATTAATTTTGTAATATATTTACTCAATAACATTGTTCGAAATTCATTTGCTTTAGTATACAAAAATACTTTCATATAAAATCGATAACTTTTTCAAATAAAATTCACTGTCAAAAGAAACTTTTAATTCTGTGGGCATCATAGAGCTATTCTTGTAATGTAATTCTTTAAAACCAATCGATGGGAAAGTCTCTGGAAAGTTAACATAGCCATATTTAGAGGCTGAAATCCACCTATATTGTAAGGATATTGAAGAGTAATTAAATGTGAGAACTTACAACATCGTATTGAGCGAGTCTGCAAAAGGGTCAATATATAAGGAAACTATCTAATAAAACTATCACCTGCGCGCAATAGTTTCCCGCTTATTTTTCGGTCCATGAAAAATGTGAACTTTAAGACGCCCTGGTTTGACTCTGTCCTGGATTTCTTTCTCCCACTGATACATCAAAGAAGCTGGAGTGATGACCAGAGTGGCGTTAGTCGAGACAAGTCTATTATCTGCAAATAATTATTGATGAATTTCCAATAATGAAAATGCAATATCTCATACTTTGCAGAGCTCTTTCACGCATCTTGGCCTCTCTATCTATTTGTTCTTGGTCCATCACTTTTCTAGCATTCTTTCTGTGTAAAATTAATGCAATCATGCTCAGCGTTTTGCCGAGACCCATGTCATCTAAATGAAATGATACAGAAAATATCTATCGAAAACAAAACATAAACACAGCGTTTAGTAAACTCAGCAAAGTATACCTGCAAGAATTCCGCCCGGTGCTACTTGATTTTCACGCCTGGAATATATAACATAATTTCAAATTTTGTTATAAAGTAATAAAAGACTCGTCTAAGCTTACTAACCGACTTTCCAGTTATTAAATTAGTTATTTCCTTTCATTATTTGTTCTCAGCGGAAATTTATTTATGCAACGTATTAATAATATTATTATTGAAATCACACTAAACCAACCATAGCATCCACGTCAATCCGTGTTTTTGGTGTAGCATCAGATCGATTTTCAATCCATCAGGTGCTTCTAAACACAAAAGTCAGCTATCATGCCACATTTTAATAACAGCAGGTTACCTGTTGCGACGTTATCCGGTGCCTCTGTTGCGGCCCTTAAAAGTACACGATTTACTAGTAAATTATAGAAAACATTAATACTTGTGCATCGATGTAATTACTTCGCCGGTAATGGCTTTGATTTTGCCAAATCTTTCGTCAGTCATTTTGCCTCCAAATAATCGCTTCTCTTGTTCGCCTAAAGTAAAGATTATTATTCTTCACATATATGTTCTACAAATATTAACCAATATTAACAATATCAAATAAATCTTACCGGAAACTAGACGGTTATACATTTCGGGATTGATAGCTGGCGCTGGAATGATCTCTGGCCCTTTCGGACGGTCTGAAATATATAGAGTTAAAGGAAATCTGTGAAAAGGTATTGTCAAGTACTTTCCATTAATGCGGTTTTGCAATATTAATACGAATATTTTTGGTCCGAACGAGTAAAAATTTTGCTCTTCGTTGCATTGTATTATTTTTATGTTCAAAGATTTAGAAAGTATTCCTCAAGGAAACAATGTTTAATAGAAATAACCAAATTTTTTACCAGTAACTAGTCGATTATACATCTCTGGATTGAAAGATGCTGGCGGTACAGTCGGTGGATCCTTTTTGATCGGCTCATGCTCTGTAGTTAAAAAACAATTTATCTTAGGACAGAATGAACAACCAAATATTATATAAACCGGTTTAATGCATTTCAATAATTTAAATATAATGAGTTCAAGCATTGGTTCCGCTTGTGAACTAATCTAAGAGAAATGAAAGGAGTTGCATATATTGTTAATATACTAATGAAACATTTTTTGTATGAAAATTTGTTAATCTATGTCCAATTTTGTTCCGTCCTAGAAGTGAAGACAAATATTTTTGGGGAAAATGTTTATTATCATAATCCATTTGCATAGAAAAATCAGAATTTCTGTTAAGTTTGAAAGCACATAATAAAGTAACTAAAAAATTTCTGTTTATGGTTAGTTTCGTAAAAACTGGATTAGCAATTATATTTTCAAGCATTAAACTTACTGTTTTCATTTGGTGACACGCTCGACTTAACTCCAGCGACTGTCTCTTTCTTATTCAGCTGCAACCCTTGATTGCTTTTGCGGACAATCGGCGTGCTCTCCTTCAGAGGCTTAGTGTCCTTTAAACTGTCGTTCAGTAAATCATCAAACTCGTTGCTGGAGAGCGATCTGACGCTTCGATTGGCTTCGCCTGATTTTGTACCCGCTTTGACCATCGAGCCGTTTGAAACTGAATAAATTAAACTAATAATTCAATTTTAATACGTAAACTTACGGATATCATCCAGCGAGCTGCTCGGCTCAACTTTACTGATACCTGAGCCGGAGCTAATTTTTCGCTCCTGCGTCGCAACATTTTTAGGCTTTGGATCTACATTCTCCACAAAGTCATTCACGAATGAAGCGTTGTCGTCAAAGGTGTCGTTCACAACGTCAGAAGATTGTTCTTGGAGTGAGTCTGTAATAAAATTATTTTTTATACTAGCTTCAACGGGCCGGCTATCGCCGGCCCTCCAAGCTAGTACATATCGATTACATATTCATACAGTACATAATCGTAAAATACATTCTACAATTAATTTATGATATTTGCTGATAGATTGAATTGGAATAATGAAAATGGAATATTTTAAGAACACAATTTTACACACAAACTTATATTAAATTTTTATTTTTTCTCCTATTTTTCTCTCTTCTTTTGCTCCTCTTCAACTCCTTCTATTTTTTATTTATTCGACATCTATCCCTCTAAATCTATCCATCTCATTTCATCTATCCCTTTATATCTATCCCTTACTATATTTATATGTCCATATCTATACACTTTCTATATCTATCCCTCTGTATCTATCACCCTCTATATTTATCCATCAAAATCTGACCATCACTCCATCTATCCCTCTAAATGTATCCATCTTTTTTCGTATATCCTCTATATATCCCTCTCTACATGTATAAGTTTATAAGAACATTGAAATTTATATAGCAGCCGATTTGCCTAATCGAGATCTCTCGATTGAGCTATTATACAGCTCATATATAATTTATACCCGAATTTCAGCTCGGTACATGAATTATATCGCGATTTAATACGTGACAGACATTTCTGGACATTTTTTGAAAAAAATATTTTCTAGAAAATCATCTATCCATCTCTTTTCAACTATCCCTCTCTATCTATCCCTCACTACATCTATTTGTATACACTTTCTACATCTATCGCTCTAAATATAGATACTATATATCTGTCCCTCTCTATATTTATCCATCTTTTTTCATCTATTCCTCGACATTTATCGCTCTAAATCTATCCATCTATTTTCATCTATCCCTCAACATCTATCCCTCACTGTATCTATACACTTTCTACATCCATCGCTCTAAATCTATCAATCTCTTTTCAACTATCCCTCAAAATATATCCCTCCATATCTACACACTTTCTACATCTATCCCCTATAGCTATCCCTCTCAATATTTATCCATCTATCTCTACTAGGCATCGGCGAATCCGGATCCGAATCTCCTTTCACTGTCTGCACAAAGCCTATACTTAAAGCATTGTTTTTGGTTATCACATACTATTTCTATCTCTCTTTCTTTGTAAAAATATAATGCCGAAAAAAAAATATTCCAGCGTCCTGCCTTTATCAAGCATCGCTTCGTTAAAAGCGGGAAAAAAATGTATCTACGTCTCTACACTACAAAAACAATAGATTGTTTTTCATTAAATTTTAATAAATAACAATCCATTGTATTCGTGGGGGAGAGACGTAGATACTTTTTCCCCCGCTTTTAACGAAGCGATGCTTGATAAAGGCGGACGCTGGAATATCCTTTTTTTCGGCATTATATTTTTACAAAGAAAGAGAGATAGAAATAGTATGTGATAACCAAAAACAATGCTTTAAGTATAGGCTTTGTGCAGACAGTGAAAGGAGATTCGGATCCGGATTCGCCGATGCCTAATCTCTACATCTATCCCTCTCTACATCAATCCCTATAAATCTTTCATCTCTTTTCATCTATCCCTTTATATCGATCCCTCACTATATCTATACACTTTTTACATCTATCCCTCTAAATCTACATGCCAAATTTTTTGGTCAGTACATAATTTATATCGAGTACAGCGTTACGGACAGTTTTGTATATTTTTGAAAAACATGCTTTTACAATAAATTTAAAAAATGATATGACAAATGAAAAAAAAACTATTCTAGAACATTGAAGAACAGTCGATTTGTATAATCGTGATCTATCGATTGAGCCATTATACAGCTCACTTGGTTGGATTTTAGCGATTTTCCCTTTGATTCTTGAAAAACTCATAATTCTTCTAGAACATTAAAATTTATATACCAGTCGATTTGCCTAATCGAGATCTCTCGATTGAGCTATTATACAGCTCACTTGGTTGGATTTTAGCGATTTTCCCTATGATTCTTAAAAAACTCATAACTCTTCTAAAACATTGAAATTTTCAAGGATATCGGTTCTCCATAGTCGATTACATACACCGCACACATTCAAATCCAAGATCAACATTCAACACACATTCAAATCTAAGATCAACATTCAACACACATTCAAATCTAAGATCAACATTCAGTACACATTCAAATCTAAGATCTACATTCAACACACATTCAAATCTAAGATCAACATTCAACACACATTCAAATCTAAGATCAACATTCAGTACACATTCAAATCTAAGATCAACATTCAGTACACATTCAAATCTAAGATCAACATTCAACACACATTCAAATCTAAGATCAACATTCAACACACATTCAAATCTAAGATCAACATTCAGTACACATTCAAATCTAAGATCAACATTCAGTACACATTCAAATCTAAGATCAACATTCAGTACACATTCAAATCTAAGATCAACATTCAGTACACATTCAAATCTAAGATCTACATTCAACACACATTCAAATCTAAGATCAACATTCAACACACATTCAAATCTAAGATCAACATTCAGTACACATTCAAATCTAAGATCTACATTCAACACACATTCAAATCTAAGATCAACATTCAACACACATTCAAATCTAAGATCAACATTCAACACACATTCAAATCTAAGATCAACATTCAGTACACATTCAAATCTAAGATCAACATTCAGTACACATTCAAATCTAAGATCAACATTCAACACACATTCAATCTAAGATCAACATTCAACACACATTCAAATCTAAGATCAACATTCAACACACATTCAAATCTAAGATCAACATTCAACACACATTCAAATCTAAGATCAACATTCAGTACACATTCAAATCTAAGATCTACATTCAACACACATTCAAATCTAAGATCAACATTCAACACACATTCAAATCTAAGATCAACATTCAGTACACATTCAAATCTAAGATCAACATTCAGTACACATTCAAATCTAAGATCAACATTCAAAACACATTCAAATCTAAGATCAACATTCAGTACACATTCAAATCTAAGATCAACATTCAGTACACATTCAAATCTAAGATCAACATTCAGTACACATTCAAATCTAAGATCAACATTCAGTACACATTCAAATCTAAGATCAACATTCAGTACACATTCAAATCTAAGATCAACATTCAACACACATTCAAATCTAAGATCAACATTCAACACACATTCAAATCTAAGATCAACATTCAACACACATTCAAATCTAAGATCAACATTCAACACACATTCAAATCTAAGATCAACATTCAGCAAACATTCAGCCACATTCAACATTCACATTCAACAAATTACCATTTTTGGGCAATATGTAAAGAAAAGTTTTTTATTTTTTCAAACTTTTATAAAAATTTTTTTTTGGTAGGATTTATCAGCATATTCGATTTGATATATATACCAAATTTCAGCTCATTAGGATTGATTTTTAATATACATCGATTGAGACAGACTAAAATCTTGAAAAACTCATCTCTTCTAGAATGTTCTAGAATTCTGAATTTTTTTTTGCTTGCACCTCTACTCGACACTGGCTGTCGATTGGTATATCACACACATCGATACGTACATTGGAACATATCTAACTGAGAGCGTGCTAAACACCACCAAGCCAAATACTATATTAACAGATATTCCATAACTCATATGCAGTTATGATATTAATTATATCGAAATTTTGCACTAACAAATTTTGACATGAAAAATGTGAATACCAATATTTTTGTAACGTTGAAAAACGAACTTTAGGTAAAAAGAGCGCTGAGGTAAATAAAACAACTTATAAATTGTTGTTACATAAATTCTTAAATTAATTAAATTTACCTTTTAAAATGCTTCCGGAAGAGTTTGCACTATTGTCTGTAGCCGACGACGCTCCACTCGATTCCAAGAAGGATTCTTTCTCTTTGCTGTCTACTGACGACGGGCTTGATTTTTTGGCATCGCCGCTGCCGATATCGAGAGCTTGGTCGTAGTCTTGTTCTAGCGTGTTGTCAATGATGTCACCGCTGTAATCCTCGTCCCGATCGGACGCTTCTCCATCTTCAGCTGATTCTGACAAGTAATCCTTGACTAGATTTTTGTTCGGAATTTTGACACTCTCGTTCCAAAAATTGTCATCTGATTCGGAATCAGAAGCGTCTGCTGAAGCGGACGAATCAGATGATATATAGACACGACGATAATCGCTCATTGTCACCTAAAACTAAAGTAAAGTAACAAAAGTGTCACAAAGCAGGAGCATGAGTAGAAATAGCATTGATAACGTAAAATCTAGAAAAATAGCGAGTTAGAGAAGCAAAGATATTGAGAAATAGCATTGCTATTTGTCGGGATAAGTTCTAAGGTGTTCAAAATAATTCCCGATATTAGTGATTCCATAAAACTTTTCCCAAAATTTTTGATTTATTATGCTTAGATTATTAGCTATGATTAGTGAAAAAATCTTGGGCAGTGTCCTTTAGAGTGTCCAAAAGAATCCTCGTAGAAGATATATATATAGAATAGCTTTTAAGATCCAGAAAACATTTTAAGCCGGAAAAGGCTGTTTAAGATATGGAAAGTTTCTTTATGTGTCAGACATTTTAAGATCCAGAAAGTTTTTATATACAAATTTTTACAGTAATTGTAAATATATTTTTTATAACAATTTTATTTTTTACGTAATGTACATCGAAAATGAAATCAAAATACAGTACTCGCGATAGTCAGATTTTGAGTCCAGTCCTATAATTTTGGAAGTAAAGAAGTTGTAGAAGTGAATTTCTGTACAAAAAGATTGTGAAAATATTCTAGATTTTCGAATTCGACTTTTTGCTCACCGCTCCCATTTAGATATCAGCTGTAAGATAAAATAATAATTTAGTTCCTCTGTGAGGAAAGTTAAAAAGACAACGAATAATAGCATTTCTTTTCAAACAAGTTCAAATTAATTAATGGCGCCTTCGAAATTTGAAATCAATTCGTTGCTTCCGAAAGCTTTTGGTGGGGCGGAGTGAATGCAATTCCGCCCAGAACTACTTTGACCATAGAAGCGCCACTACTTTTGATCATTGCAATGCAGCGCCAACTTGTCGTTAATTAGGTAATAAGCTAAGAAAAATCACGCATCCATATAAGTTTCAATATTTTTTTGAATAATATAAGCAGGTACCCACTCAGAAATTTGTTTCAGAAATATTCTTTTAATGGAATTCGAACTTTAACGAAAAATGTCCTTGCGTATTTCAAAATAGACGATGTGATTCATAAAGTTCACAATATTCTGAATTTTAATTTCAATACAAAATTATTCTCGAATAAAGTGAAATTGAAATAAATAAAATTAACTCCGCGATCGATTCAGAAGGTGGAATTTTTTAATAAAATAAATTGAATGGCAAAATTGTGCATTCATACTTTCGTCGCAAGATATATGATTAAATGTTTCGGAATGACAAAAATTTATATAAATAGCTTGACTAAATTGCCTTTGTAAACCGATCTGTCAAAAATTTGACTTGAAACTACTAGTGAGGACAGACAACATTTTTATCCTCGGGCATATAAATTATATGCCGAAACTAAAAATCTTTGCATATATATAATTAAAGCCTCGTAGATTGATTGACATACAAACAAAACCGAAATTCTTCCAGAGAATATGATAATCTCCTATCCAGTAGTTGCAAATGAACAATATTTTGCATTCATATTGTTTTATTTATTTTCATTGAGGATTTATTAATTGCTGGCCAATTATAAAAATATCATTTACAAAAATAATTTGTGAATAATAAATTTCTCTTAAGTGTTTCATATAGACAAACCGTCTATTGAGAATACAGTCAGTTAGAGGAAAACTAAGCAGTGAATTTATAAATGATCTGTATCTCAATAAAATATGAACCTATATCATTATTTAAAAACTATGTTACCGTAATGGCTGTAATTACTAGGGGTCGGCGAGTCCGAGTCCAAAACGGACTCGGTCATAATGGAAATATCCGGACTCGGATTCGGACTCGGCAAAAGGGGGTCCGAGTCCGACGGACTCGGACTCGGTTATTTTCGGCCGTGCCCATTGGGCGCGGCCGAGCGATCCTCATTAAAATTTTCAGTGTTTACCCTTTAGCATGCGATTATATTTTGGCGCAAATTCAAATCGCCATTTGCCCTGTCGGAACTCTTTTCTACGCCATTTTATTAATTGCTGGCCAATTATAAAAATATCATTTACAAAAATAATTTGTGAATAATAAATTTCTCTTAAGTGTTTCATATAGACAAACCGTCTATTGAGAATACAGTCAGTTAGAGGAAAACTAAGCAGTGAATTTATAAATGATCTGTATCTCAATAAAATATGAACCTATATCATTATTTAAAAACTATGTTACCGTAATGGCTGTAATTACTAGGGGTCGGCGAGTCCGAGTCCAAAACGGACTCGGTCATAATGGAAATATCCGGACTCGGATTCGGACTCGGCAAAAGGGGGTCCGAGTCCGACGGACTCGGACTCGGTTATTTTCGGCCGTGCCCATTGGGCGCGGCCGAGCGAAATTTTTGAACTTTTTTGAAGAATATATAAAATTTTCAATGTTTATTTTTTCAAACAACCCTATTTTTCTAAAAATTTTTGCCTGCGGCGCTCCTTTTCCTTCCATTTTTCATTATAAGTCGGCATTTTTCCCAAAATTTCGGTCTGCGGCGCTTTTATGGCTTGTTATTTGCCTTCATGATTTTCTGCTCACTTTCTTTTAATGTGGCGAAATGCGGCAAATCTGAGCTACGGGAAGCATTTTGAACTACATTCAACATTCGATAGAGTTACTAAGAAATCACTGATCAAACCTTCACACACTAACCTTCACTATAACGGGTCTTGTCTATAGGGCGTAAAATGTATGGAAATGTCCTTCGATATAACGAATGCTGAAATTTTTCTTATAACGACAAAATTTTCTCCGCGCAATGTCGTCGCACGGAGAAAATTTACAGAATTTTGTCCACAATCTTCAGTTTTTCATGAACTAAACAAATTTTACCGGAAAAATTCCAAGTTCGAAAAACAAAATATTTTGTAGTTGCAATGGCATCCATCTAGAACGCTTATTCAGGATCTGAATAGTCGATCTAGGCCGGTTTAATTTATACTAAGAATTTTTGGAAAAAACAGGTAAAATTTGATTTTGCATGTAAAATTTCTATAAAAATCTAACAAATAGCTAAAAATAGACCAGCTGGACTAAATTATGCCTTTTTATAGCAAAAATACGAAATGCTAGCTAAGAAACAGCAAAAACACAAGTTTTTGACAACAAAAAAAAATTGGCGGGAAAAATAAAATTCAAACGGACTCGGCGAATCCGGACTCGACTCGGACATCACTACCGAGTCCGGACTCGGACTCGTCAACTGATATTGGAACCCTACCGAGTCCGGACTCGGAATCGCTCGGACTCGGTGATAAATTCCGACCCCTAGTAATTACTCCTCTCCCTATAATTACTAGCCCCTCCAACAGAATGCCAAATGTACTTGCGGGTTCGCCCAACCAAAACTAAGTGCATAATCGTGTAGATCTCGTCGAGTTACACAAGAATAATCCAATGCCAAAAATTTGTCATTGAAAACATAGGAGAAAAATAACTTTGACATTTGAGGTTCCGAAATTTTTTTGTGTTTGAAAAATTACTGGAGTAAGTACAGGGAATACGGTATATCTATCCAAATTTCCTAAGCTAAAGAAAGCTTACTTTAGTTCCAAAATGATAAAATCTTGACCTCGTATATTAGAAAGATTGTCTATCTGTCTGTAGGGATGTCTTTTGGAGACAATTATATCTCTTTTAGGACTCCTAAAATGGGGTCCAGATTTTTCATTCCATGTAATGTTCCTTGTTAATCGTATGTGAACAAACACTTAATGGTTTATTAGCTCAGTCATATATGTAAAATCATTTTGCGATAATAAAACGGTAAATCAGTATACGAAACGCATTCTTCCAAACGTTTTCTCCTCTCAACAATTGTCTTCCACTTGGGTTTGTCGAATCGATACAGTCCTTTTTTTGCAAGTTTATCTGTAAGTTTTCATTCAATATTTAAGTTAAAAGGGAATAGCAGACCGGAATTTCCGCAATTGTGAAAGACAGTCGATCTGATTGATACCTAAAAATTAACATTACTGATAAATAAAATAGTGATGTTAAATATGATGTTTGTTTGGTCACCTGTTAAATATTACTCATTTGATTTTAAAGATAGACATAAATTTTAAATTTCGGTCAAGTAGATTAATTAAATTAGTCAATAAATAAAAAGACATGTTGCTTCGTAAGATACGTACGAGAAACAAAACACCAACCTCCAACAAATATTTATCCATTATATCACTCTCTGCACTATACGAATAATATTCATCAAAAGCGGCCAAATTTGATGTCACGTAGGCCAGAGCTGGAACCGAAGGTGCGAAGTTTGGCTCGTGCTCGAATATGTATTCATTTACCTACAAATGTATTTAATGAATATCAGATGAAAATGGGAGTTTGTGTTCTGATTACACAATATCCAAGGACTGTCACTTCTTTCCATCAAGATATGTCAATGTTGTTCAACAGTTCCGAAATTTCCAACTATACAAAAATTATGCATTGTAAAATCATCTGTTCATATGCTTTTGACGCAATTCCGCTAAGAAAAACATACAAACTCGCCAGATACGAAACCAACAGATGTCAACTCATTGAGATCTTCTTTTGGTGGTAACGCGCGCATAAATCTTTGGGCATTTTTACGCAGCATTTCTTCTGATTTTTCCCACCTCTCATTTGTTTCTGTGGCTCTTTTTGCATACATTATTTTTCCAATATAGTGAAATAGTTCAAAATTTGGAGTGTTCGGCAATGGGATATTTTCATTGACGCTTGGTTGACCATTTGCGAAGTAGTCGAATACAGTTAATGCTTTCCGGAAGTCGCCTAAAATGATATATTTATATTACATAAAATTTTGAGCGTCAAAATTTATAAGCAACTGTTCACATCACAAATTATTAAGCATTACCACGCAAAAGTTCTTAAGACAATTCATTATTTTTGTCAAAGTGCGTGAAAAATAACAGAAAGCTGTAGTATGCAAAATCATAACTAATTTAAGACAATAATAAGATCATCACTCGAAAGAACGATCATACATTTCGAGCATTCTAACGTATTAAACATTCAGCAATCATACCATTAGCAAGTTTGACGACTTCTTTGACCAGGTTTTGTTGTACTTTTTGACTTCCGCCCAATGAAAGTCCTTTCATAAATTTTGTCATTTGTGTAGCAGCAATAGCATTGAATTTTATCTAAAATACGACCATTAAGTGTGACTTCATGTTGCGAAAAGTTTGCAGGCTTGTTTGCTTCCTTGTTGCAATATTTCTGTTCTGAATACACGTTTTTCTCGACAAAATAGATTTCTGTAATTGAATCGAAATAAATCATTATTTAGGATTAACTCAGGATTTCGAAGTCTATTTGGTATTTATTGTTAATAAGTAAAAAACATAGGATTAATTTTTATATGACATCTTTCACGGAACATAAATAACGTACATTGTGGATTCGAAATTGGTCAAGTATGTCCGCCGTAAAGAGTCTGGAAGAATTTAGTTCCCGTGATGTCTCTATAGTGCTTGGCACAAAGGCGATTATACATCGGCTGGAAGTCGTATATTTTTGCAGGAAATTTCTCCAAAGCTTGAAATCTCTAAAAGAATTTAATAATTTTTATTTTAAAAGTACAAGTTTTCAAACCTATAGAAGATGAGAGGCAATTGCCGTATAAGTAATAATCGATGCTTTAACGACATTTTGCTGATTGAACTAAGTTGAGCTCGAAGAAAGAATTGTTTGAGCATGTGAAACATTGACTTTGCGCAGATTCTGCCATCAAATTCGTTGATGTAATATTCTTGGGAACCTAAAAGCCAAGTTAAAGTTAAGCTAAATTAATGAGAAAGTTCCATCACTTCGCTTCAATTCCACTTGAATGAAAAAGTTACCTTCAAATTCCATCACTTCGATTCCAAGTTCTGAGCAAAGCACTCTGATGGCAGTTGATTTTCCACAACCGCTTGGACCCGTTAAGAGGAGATTTTTCGGACCGCGCTCCACAGGCATTTGACATCGTAACCAGTGCTTTAGCTGTAAAAATCAATTTTTGAATATTATATCACAAATTTTACATTACTTTTTTAACTTTGTCAATCTTCTCATTATTCGGTTTAAAACGGCTTACCTCTTGCAATTTCTTTGGTTGTATGACTAAGTCCTCCTCTTCCTGAGGCATATTACGCTTTCTTGAAGTTGACATACCAACGCTAAAATATAATATAAAGTGTCCAGACTATTGTAACAGCCAAATAAAGTGCATGAATGAAATCATTTTAAATTAATTTAAATGCACACAATATAATAATAAGTAACATTTAGATTACTACAACAAGACAATACTCCCATGATAACGTGTGTAGCTATAGTGGAGAATAACATCACCAAAAGCATAATACAACATTTTGATGGGCAAAACCCCTATAGAAATGTTTTCAAATGTCGAAAAATATGCATGTTCCAGTTTACTGAATTTTAAATCATTTTAATGGAGCGTAAGCGTATCCAAATTGAATAGCTATAGAATTGTGATATTCGAAACTCAAATTTGACGGT
This sequence comes from Ditylenchus destructor, assembly GCA_022814885.1. Classification (NCBI taxonomy): domain Eukaryota; kingdom Metazoa; phylum Nematoda; class Chromadorea; order Rhabditida; family Anguinidae; genus Ditylenchus; species Ditylenchus destructor. The sequence goes on from JAKKPZ010000006.1 coordinate 1,188,254, forward strand.
GACCTCAATTGTCCCACCACGAAGTACTTGCAAACTATACAATTTCCTCGGCACTTTCTCTTTTCGAACCATTTTTGGCAGACGTAAAATTCTTGCTGACTAAACCTTTCCTATTTCTAGCTGTTTTATCAAGAATCCCGTGAAAATGACGGACATGATGCGCGAGATGATCGAGCAGCTAATGGGAGCGAGTCGGGCGCAGGAAGAGGGCAAAAAGCTGCCGCCTTATGACCATCACTCCGTTTGCCGAGCTTATCTGTTGGACTGTTGCCCAAGAGAAATTTTAACGGATACCAGGCTTGAATCCTTTGTCTATTGCAGGTATCATTTTGGATTTTCGGCACAGACATAGGATTCATTTTTAGGAAGATGCACGAGCCAGCGCATAAGGCTGACTATAACCGTGAGCAGGCAAAACGAGATCATTTCTATGACATTGAGGTAATTTTATGCTATGCTATAACACATTTTTGCGGAAAAGTCCATTTTTACAATCTGTATCGCAGATATTCTGTACAAATCGATAGAAAGGATCTATTCTGTAAAATGAATGCAAAATTGACGTAAGTTAATTATTACAAAGTTTTTTGTTGTAGGAGCTATCACAGCAATCAAGTAAAGTAAATATGGTCGCCTTATGTACGTTCCCATGTTTATATATTAACAGGGTTTTAGCTGTGGCAAATGCTGCGCGGGTCTGGGGCATTATATTTTGAAAGGACTATGTCGATAATTTATTTTTAGTCATTCGATGCCCTTGATGAATGCGTCCGTGCTGTCGATTATGAGGTCGATAAAATCAAGGAGAAGATTAAGAAAGACACGGAACAAATGACGGATAGTCAGGAATATATTAAGGTAAGGTCATTATCGTAATGTTTTTGGCGCATTTATACAACGGTTATTGGGATTTTGGATTATTGAGTATATCCTAAGCTGTTAGAAACATTTGCTATTTTCTAAGTAATTTGCTTCTATACTAAAACATACGCGTTATTTAGTTTTAAGAGAAATATAAAGAGAAAAACACAAAAATTATATTTAAAGCAAATTGTTATTAGATAACAGCTAAAACTATGTACTTCGCGGGTGCTAATTTTAACGCCACTGATATTCAGTGATTGAGTATACTATTTTAGACTCAGAAAATTTTTGAGCTAAATGAGAAGATTGGCTCAATGCTGGTTGAGGTCGAGACCTTGGGTGGTCAAGGAATGGTCAAAGAGTCCATGGAAGTGTCGAAAAACGTGGAAGAGCTTAAACGAAAGAAGCGCGAACTTGAGGTTAGTTTAGCCTTATACTCATTCTTTTTCTGCAAAACCTTGTGTCTTAAGGCTGAGGTGCGTCAAATCGCACCTGTTCAACAGAGATTGCGAGTCTGTGAAGCGTGTGGTGCACAGCTGAACATTTTGGACCACGAATCTCGTCTAGCGGATCACTATGGTATGCGCCTGAATTATATGATCCGTTGTCTTAACTTATTGTTTAGGCGGAAAGATGCATCTTGGTGAGTATATTTGTTTAATTTTACGTTGAACAATTTTAAGTCAAAATTGGTTGTTTGTTTATAACGCCATATTATAGGTATGGTGGAAATTCGAGAAAAGTATGAACAATTGCGAGTATGTATTTTCGTATAAGTTTTATTTATTTTTCAAATGCTTGTTTGTTCAGGAGAAAGTTGAAGAGAGAAGAGTGGAGAGGCGCAATGCTGAGGACAAAGACCGACACGAGCGTCGAGATCGTCACGATCGAGATGACGACGACAGACACCGCCGAGATTCTAGGTTTGTCAATATTCGTTTTCTCAAATTATAGTAACTTGCGCAAATATTTTCTCTGAATTTTCCTATTTTTATCTTCACGAAAAACAGAATAAACTATCTTGGTCTAGTGTCGTATGCAGCGAGTGAGATAAGCTGTTACATATGACGCCAGGATTTAACCTTAGTTTTCCAATGGAATAGAACACCATTTCTTCCCAAGTCAAAAATGATGAACTGAAATTGTATCTACAAATTAGTTGATTCGTTTTCCAATTGGCTTGCTCTTATTATCGATATTTAGCGATCGTGATCGCGATAGGAAGCGTGATCGCGACCGCAGGTAAGTAAACTTGATTATCAATATTTTATTTACTGTTAGCTATTTCCTTTTAGCCGAAGCCGATCTCCGCGTACAAAATCGTCACGTCACCGTTCGCGATCGCCGTCGTCTCGCAAGTCTGGAAGCAGCAGAAAGCGAGATCGCAGCCGTAGCCGAGAACGGTATAGTGTTTTTTGTTAAAGTTTAAACGTCAAATTTTAGTAATTGAAATTACATAATTTTATCCTTATAATAAGTTAGTGACATAATTCCTGAGTGTGTCACGTGACACACTCAGGAATTATTTGTCGGTCTGTCCCGAATTTCTGTCATCGCGTGAGGTTTTTAAGGGATCAAAGATCATTTCTGTGTCTGTAAGTGACTTATTTTGTCCAAAATTTTTCTCCGTGACTTATTTTGTCCAAAATTTTTTTTCCGTGACTTATTTTGTCCAAAATTTTTCTCTGCTTATTTTTCGTGTCAGAAACGGTTTCAGCAGGGAGTGCTTTTTATCCAGTGCTTATTTTTCGTGTCAGAAACGGTTTCGTGAGTGAGCTTAGACTGAGCCTAACTCAGACTGAGGCAAACTTAGACTGAGCCAAACTTAGACTGAGCCTAACTAAGACTGAGCCAAACTTAGACGGAGCCTCAGTTGCGAGCCACCGCAGGTGGCGAGCCAATCCTGTGGTCGGGCGCGGAGCGCCCGACCTTCCCCCTTGGAATGTGAGTGAAGTAAAATTGAACATAGCTGCTTTAGCCGAAGCCGAGTCTCCGCGATAACAAAATCTGACCGTTGGACGGTGCAGCGGAAGCACGAATAGCGAATGATCCGCGAGCGGAAGTATATATTTTGATGTTAGTTAAACTTGATAAAATTTGGATTTCAACCCATTTGTTTAATATTTTGATGTTGAGTTATATACTTGCCTAAAATTTGGATTTCAACCCATTTGATATGGTAGAAATTTGTATGGTAGAAATTAAATTAGTGAAGGAAATTAAACCTGCACTGAAAGAGCTAATCACTATTTTATGAGCGCTTTAGGCTTATATTACTGTAAGCAGCGGCCTATTGTATAAATCATTTGCAGATCAACCTGTAAAATCTGCCAATCAGCGCTCATAAATAATTAATCATACATAAATTTCATTAGCCAAATGTTTTATTATGCAGATGGATTCCTTCACTTCTGTCAATAATTATTACTAATTATTGCAATTTTAGTCGTCGAGACCGTCACTGAAACTGTGCAATCATTTACCGATATTCGAATTTGCTATTGTATAACCTGTGCTGTCGATTGTCCTTTCTTTTATTTCAATAAAAGCTTTGATACCTGAAAATTTCATGCTCTGACAATGATTGAATGTGGCGATAATGACCAGTTAATTGTAACGTTTTTGATTCAATTTTAGTTGTTGACCTTTTTAATACCGATTCCAGATGAACAGCGATATACGTTTAAGATCAAAGTATAAATCCTACCAGAAAATCCTTCCAAGTAACGGAAACGTGGACGAAATTTTGTCAAAGATACATCCTATAAAGGTGATTTGATAAACCAGTTGACAAATTGAACTTCTTGAATGCATTGCTTTCTAGGGCGAGCTCGGTTTCCTCAATTGGTTGGGTGTTATTTTCTTTGTCGTTGTTATATATGGAGCAGTCGTTTGGCAGGATCGGCGAATGCCGCCTGTCCTCTCAGCGGATCAATACGATAATGTGAGTAGACTTGGAGACAGTAACCACTTCATATTTCTGAAATTGTGAAAAATTTTGTTACAGAAGATTATTATCATTATCAATAGTTATTTTTGTATTTTTATTTAAACATCACTCTCATCCTCGTTTCTGGACTTGAGTGTGCTGGTTGAAAATTTCGTATTTTAAGCTCAGAGTTGTGTGACTAAAAACTAAACTGAGCATTGATATAAGTAATCCTTGTTATTTTAGTTTTCCGAGGAAAGGGTAATATCATTATCATTGGTCCTGAATGACGTAATCTAATGGTTGAATTAAACAGGCGAAGATTGTGCTTAATCAGATTACTAGCTTGGGACCGAGGCCAAGCGGTTCGAAAGCTTGCGAGGTATATTTAATTTTGCTAATTAGGCAATTAAAAATAATCTAATTTTGAATCTATTCGAATAATTCTGTGGATTTGGTCATTTTACTCGTTATTTATTGTTTTATTAAGCAATAATAAAGAAGATTCACTCAATCTTTCCATGAAATATAGGTTGTGGTCTTCAGGTTGATGCATTTAACATCATTGTCAACAAAGTGACAAATCTGAAGAATATATTCGACTCAAAGCAAGTCAATCGCTTGGAACTGGATGTAAATAATTTCAGTGAATTTTTTTCTGAGTATAACACTTCATTCAGGTTCAACGACCAAGTGGATGTTTCAATCTGAAATTTTTATCTCCGTTCACTCTCTGTAAGTTGTGAAATGTGCATGACATTATGCACGTTTTGTAACTTGAAATCAAAATTCTATAAAACATTTGTGGATTAAGACCAATGTAGCACTAAAAACGGAAGTTTGTTCATGTGTTATTCAAATTTTCATTGAAAATAAGAACTTTTTTGTTTATTTCTTCCTTTTAGCTAATGGAAGTTGTGAATTCTGATCTGATTAAAACGAGCAAATTTTGAAAAAATGCCAAAGCAATTCATTTAATATCAATAAATTTATTGAAGCTATGATCGCAATGTTAACATATCCTATTCACAGGTTATCACAAAGTAACGAATATCGCTGTACGTATAGGCCCAAGAACACAACCTGCCTCTCATTCAATACTGCTCAATTGTCATTTTGATACACTGGTAAGAGAATTTTTGTATGTATAAATGTGCAATTTTACAAATAGCATTTATGGTTTGTTGGAAAGTCACCATAAACTATTTACACTAAAACTTCGCCAGCAACTTCAGTCAGTCTGTAGTCAAGCTCAGCTTGTATTTGTCGGGAAAGTGTGAATTTGCTGGTGCAGTTTTTGTGTTTCTTTATAACAATTGGGCGTAACCATCCATCAAACCATAATTTATGTATTCCATATATTTCTTTATCAGTAACATTAGAAAAGTTAAAATAAATATTGGAAAATAGCAGTGATATACCTGAAATTTGTAATGATTTAAACATTTGGTAATTAAATTTCTTACAAAGATACTATTTCAGCCAGATACACCGGGTGCAACTGATGATGCGGTGTCATGTGCCATAATGCTAGAAATTCTCGAAGTGATATCGCATTCTACAGAAAAACTTCCCAACGATATAATTTTTCTATTCAATGGAGGTAAATTAAAGTTGACGTTTAACAGTAGCAAATGTGATTCGCTTAATTTAGCCGAGGAAAATTTTATGCAAGCTTCGCATGGCTGGATCACCCAGCATCCTTGGAGACATTCTCTGAGGGCATTTATCAATCTGGAAGGCACCGGATCTGGAGGTGTGTATTTTTGCCTTAATTAACGCAATTTTTGACACTCATAAATTACAATTCGTTGAATGAATCTTTCGTTTGTTATACGCTATTATTTTTACATGCAATTTTTATATGAATTATTAATATCTGTTCATAATCTATGTATCATACTACCGACATAACTGATTTTTGGCAAATATGTTTCTAAAATGTTACTAATATGTTCGCAGTGTAATTCTTTGTAATTTTAGGACGCGAAATCCTCTTCCAGGTACATACATACTTTCCACTTTACAATACTATCATTCAATTTAGGCTGGACCTGGTGACTCATGGTTATTGAAGACATACCTCGATAAGGCGCCCCATCCACATTGCAGTGTAATTGCGCAAGAAGTAAAGATTTTGCCAATTGTTTATGTCAAAAAATTGAATGTTTCAGGTGTTTCAATCAGGCATAATCCCCTCCGATACAGATTTTCGTGTGTTCCGGGACTATGGACGTGTGTCTGGTAATTTCTTATTCCATTTATATTTCTGTTAGAACAGCCATACTGGTTTGTTTAGTATTTTCATAAAAAGCTGTTACTTCTCTTTTTCATGAAGTTAATATTACACCGTTTTTAGGCTTAGATATTGCATATTACCGAAATGGATGGGTATACCACACGGAATTTGATGTACCGCAATCCATAAGCACTGGCTCGGTCCAAAGATCCGGTGAAAACGTATTGGGTAAATATTATCACACACATGAAATCAACTTCCTGAATCCTTTTTCAGCACTAACAAAAGCACTTATTAGCTCTCCTTATTTGAAACAACCAGCAAATTTCCAAGAAGGAAACCGCTGGGTATTTTACGGTAATTTTATTTTTTTATCTTCTATTAAATTTAAAATCAAATTTATAGATGTGATTGGCTTATTTACGATATTTTATGAAGTAGAACAAGGTAAGCTTCTTGCAATGCATAAATTAATTTGACTTTGTTATTTCAGGAGCTATGATTAATTATTTAACAGCAATATCCGTGTTCCTGCTGGTATTTTATCGAATTCGATCGCGAGTCTACACAACAAGTTAAGACGTCACATTTACCGGGCTCAAAGTTTAATGGTTAACTTTAGCTGATTTACTGAGGGCATTTGGTCATCATGCTATAGCATTCGTTCTAATGTTTCTCACTGGCGTAGTAAGATTTTTAACATCAAATTGTTTACTAATAATATGTTTTAGGTTCTATTGGGATTCACTCAATTGTTAAATTTGAGTATGTTTTGGTATGGAATGCCAGAACTCGTGTTTCCGTTTTATATACTCCCTATGATTAACACCGGATTTTGGGTGCATTCGTGTGTAGCTGAAAAAATATATAAGGTATGTAATTTTAGTCGGCTAAAAAAATAGAAATTGGATATAAAATTCGGCTCTTTACTTTTCGATATTAAATAACTCATTGTGAAATCTAATTTGCGAATACATAGAAAACAACTGGGTAGCAAAGGAACAAAAGTTAAACACATTTTTACCCATAAACTCTTCAGCATTATTAATAATACGATGAAGGAGCTAATATTTGCGATAATATTGTTTCATATGAACAAACGACACTATAGTTCTAACGGTTTTTCTAACAGTTATCATCAAGAGAACCATAGTAATTTAACTTCTGTACTGGAGAAGAAATTGGTGAATAATATCTATATAGTTAAAAAAGCTTTTGTCTGAGTTCGTAAAAAATCAAGCAAATCATAATACACTGTAATTGTTAATGAGTCCCATTTGATATAACTTATTTTTCACATTCAGGGCATTAACGCCGAAATGTTTCACTTTGATTCGGTACTTCTGATTTGGTCCGCTCTATTGGTATTGATGACAGCCAAAGGATTGGCCAGTGCTTTTCTCATTCTCATCAACGTACTTTTTCCTCTGATTCGAGATCCGATAATTTTCACTTTGGGTAAAATTGGTGCAATACGAGGTAAATATTTCATTCTACTTTGAAGAGTTCTCTCATTCCAATTACGTGATACGAATTGTTTTAGTTGTGACTCCCAAAACGATTCTTGTCGCCCAAGCATTCTGTATGCTCCCGGCTATTGTATTTACGAGGTGAGTTGTCAATAATTTTCGAGAAGCTCTTTATTGGTAATTTTAGTTGTGCGATTATGCTTTTCTTCGACTTTTTTGTACCTGTCATGGGCCGTCTAGGAAATGTTATTAAGTAAGTTAATTTCTTTCTTAAATATTGTTTAAGAATATAAATTGAATTTAGCCCTGAATTTATAATAATGCCACTTTCCTTCCTGAGTGCTTACATTTTTGTAATGTTCACGGTAAGGAGAGTTATTACTTAGTAGACAAATTCGATGGCCCATTTTTAGAATAACTTGATTTACGTAAGCAGAAGGTTGCACTTCTTTGTAAAATGTTCGTTTGCGTTATCTCTCTTTGCGATGGTAATAATTGCCACAACTCGGGTCGGCGATCCGTATAAATATTCAGGTAATTTGTTTTCAGCTATAGTACCATTTTGTATGGTAAAGTTTTAGAAACTTCTCCGAGGCTTCGTCGAATAATTGCTTTAGTAAGTCTACAAGAAAAACCCGCCGATTCTCGGCGGATTACCGCCTCGAATCGGCGGGTTTTTCTTGTTTTTTTTTTCACGGTTAGCGTGCATCCGCGGCGCTTCGCGCACAGCCATCGGCGGTCAGATAGGGTTTTTCAGATAGGGGAATTTTTCCGGATTCGTTCTTAGAATTCTCTGGGGAGCATTTTGAGCTATCGTGCGTCCCTGTATCGAGGGAACTCGAAAAGATATCACCAATTCTAGAATAACCTGAAAAATGACACTTTTTGGCCAAAAAAGCCACTTTTTGAGATCGCCCGAAAAAAATTTTCCGGATTCGTTCTTAGAATTCTCTGGGGAGCATTTTGAGCTATCGTGCGTCCCTGTATCGAGGGAACTCGAAAAGATATCACCAATTCTAGAATAACCTGAAAAATGACACTTTTTGGCCAAAAAAGCCACTTTTTGAGATCGCCCGAAAAAAATTTTCCGGATTCGTTCTTAGAATTCTCTGGGGAGCATTTTGAGCTATCGTGCGTCCCTGTATCGAGGGAACTCGAAAAGTTCCAAAATCGGTACCCCCCCCCCCCCCCCCCCCCGGACCGACCGACCGACATATATCCTGCGAAATAGGTTAGAGTGGATATATTATCTTTGTGAGAGAAATTCGAGCTAAAAATCAAACTTTAGCATTCGAAAAGAACCATTTATGATTTTAATGGCAAGCTGAATTCCACCGACACTGGTCTTTTTGTATCAGCTTTGGACTATCGGGGTTAGTTTTATTTTTCCTCACAAGTACGATTTCAGTTAGTTTCATTTTCAGGTATAACTGACCTTCCTGATCATACTTTCCTACAAGGTGGGTTTTATAATACTTATGAATATGCTTAGCATAGTTTTCAATTTTAGCATTCAAATTTATTTTATATATTGATTTATATTTAGGTACCGGCAAGCCGGATTGTTCCCATACTCACGACGAGTACTGCCAATTACCATATTACACAGCCATACATCAGTTGTTCCCACCAGAGTATGTGGAACATTTGTTTCGTAGCCAACGTTTATGCCAATAATTATCACTCAAAACGCTATTCAAACCTAATGATCTCAAATTCGGAGGTTTTCATTTTCTTATTCTTAGAGAAACTCGGTGGGTCCCTCTTCCAAGTGTGCCGCACATCCCTCGGCCAATTTCTGTGGAAATGATCGGCCATGAGCAGCCAGCCGGTAATCAAGTTAAAATATCGCTGGTGATTCGTGGAGGTGCTGACAAAATGTCGTTGCATGTGACGCCATTGAACGGCTATTCTCTCAAGGAATGGTCCTTTACTCCAATTGAGACGGAAGTGTTGGGTATGAAGACCACATACTTCGTTTTCTTGACATATGGGCATGAGCCACCAGTGGACAGAACGCTTTGGATATTGCTAGAAAACGTGAGTAAATTCATTTGATTGTAGAAAATTATTATTTATATGTTTTTAGAATAACCCGGCTCCAATGGATCCCAAAACGACACCGAGTATGGAATTTGCTGTGGCGACCCATTATGCGCACGGTAACTTTAATATGACTATTTCATATTTGTAACAGCTTTGATAACGCAAAAATATAACAAGATATTTTTCTGTAATACTACATAATAAAGTTTCTAACAAAGTCTTGGGCAATAAAAAGCTTTTAAAGCCAAGATTGCAATGTACCGCTAATGTTGTATAACTCCAACCTGTTCTGAAGTTATTTTTTCTGATTAGGAATTGTTTTAGGCAATGACCAAAATTCCGAGACACTTTTTCAACTTCGCGAGCTGATCAAAACCCGAAGAAAGACTCCGCATTACGCAGTCGGGTATTGGAAATGGGGCATCACAATGATTGGCGGAGTTTCTGAGATTATTGTTCACAAGTTTTAATTATAAAATGGGTCCATTGCTTCGTTTCAAGTTTGTTATTACTTTATGGGTATTGGTGTAATAATGTTGCCGATAAGATCATTTATATTTTTATCCTAAGTTTAACTGACAAAAGCCCAATTTTGCCCTAATTTCCAGCTTAAAAGGCACTTATAAGCAATAATTATGATATTATTTCTGAAAAAAACAAATATGGCAATACATCAGATAATTTTTATTTATGAGTGCCAAATAAGCCTCATTTTCTTCATTACTTGTTATCGTAGTGTTGTTAGCGTTCGTTGTTGGATTTTCATATTTTATTTGTCATCCTTCATTTCTTTAAAGCATTTCCATCCATAGAAAAGTGAGAGGGCTAAAACAATCGCAGTTATTGCGCACAGTGTGATGGATTTGATGTCGGATGAAGAGTGGAGGAGAATTATCACGAAAATTATCATGACCACGAGGAAAAATGCCTAAACAGATTACGATTTTCAGGAATATAGTAAATATGTATTTTGAAAATATAATTGATGTTCGAAATAACTGCGCTCCAATTAAATTTTTAGCAATTGCTTAGGTTTCTTATAAACAGTAATCTAGAATGTGTAAATCTCAAGATCCATTTAATCTATTTTAGTAATCCCCAGAATTATCTCATAAGGTGCAACTTTTTTTCTCGATTCTGACTTCTCCTATCTGGTATCTTCTTCCGGGTCTTTAATCTATGAATCATCCACAAAGTTGTGAAGTTTGTTCTTGTTGTAGAATTGTCAGTTTCTAATTCCATCATTTCAAAACAATAAATTTTATGAAAATGCAAGCATACCGTTAAACATAAATTGAGAATAATCCAAGATGGCCTATTTGAGAGCACTCCAAATAGCAGCAATATCGCTGATAAGGCCCAAACTATGGTCAAACACCACATCAATTGCACCGGATACCTGAACAGGCGGAGCAGGACATTTCGCCAAAAGGATTTTTCGCCAAAGCCCTATAAAAAGGATTTTTCGCCAAATCCCTGTAAAAAGGATTTTTCGCCAAAAGGATTTTTCGCCAAAAGGATTTTTCGCCAAAGCCCTATAAAAAGGATTTTTCGCCAAATCCCTGTAAAAAGGATTTTTCGCCAAAAGGATTTTTCGCCAAAAAGGGTTTTCGCCAAAACCCTGTAAAAATTAATTTTTGGCTCTGTATTCGATGTTTTCGTTCTTTTTCGTCCAAGAATGTAATGTTGCGAACAAGTCACATGACTTTTCATGTAAATATTGCACTTTCCACTGATTCATCCTCAAATTTTCATCTTCTAATTGTTCCTATGCTTTTAGCTTGGAATTTTGGAATAACACCTCTCCGGTAGGTGTCTGGTACCTACCTATTAGGTTATTTTAACACAGTGTGCCTACTGTATAGGTATGTGATCCTCAGTAGGTACATCCGCCACCCAAACTGCAGGTTAAATTTAAAATAACCCTTAAAAGGCGCCAAACAAGCCATTAGGCTTAAACTCCCGAACAACCCTTACGGTAGGCTAAACAACCCTTACGTTAGGCTTCTGTACGCGCCTAAATGGACTTAGTCTTAGGCTTAAGCTCCCGAACAACCCTTACGTTAGGCTAAACAACCCTTATGTTAGGCTACTGTGCAGTCTTAGGCCTTATTTGGGGCTTTAAGGCTCGAGCCGCTACCTGCAGGTTGGGTGGCGGATGTACCTACTGAGGATCACATACCTATACAGCAGGGCTGCA